>CM050330.1:14437500-15637500 GCA_027405865.1 Salix purpurea
AAAAAAAATTAATATCAGTATTCTTAAATACATTTAATATAATGATATAATTAATAAATCGGATAACATAAAAAAAATTTGTATTCGAATTTTAATTTTGTGCTTGACACAATAAGAATAATAAGAATAGTAATAATAATAATAATAATAGTAATGATAATAGTAATAATAATAATAATAATAGTAGTAGTAGTAGTATTACCCGGGGAAAAATACAACTCAAAAAAACAAAAGGTAAACAAATTTGCCTAGATTATATACAATTAAAAAATATATTAGGCACTTTCTGTTTCGACTACACTATTCTTTTTAGACAGCAGATAAGTAATTATAGCACGCAAAAAATATATATTCCTTTTTTGAAAAATATTGCAATGTTTTTATTTATAATGTGTCAGATCTAATATTACTGGGGAAAAATGCAACTCATATTGTTTTTTTTTAACAAATTTACCTAGGTTATCTACAATTAAAAAATATAAAATCACTTTCCATTTCGATCACACTATATGATATGTCAGACTAAGTGTATGTGTTTAATATTTATTTAATATTATCGCCTAAAAATATATAAAGAGAGAAAAAAAATGACCTACAATTTCTTAAAAAAAAAATATCGACATTCTTAAAGATATTTAATATAATAATATGATGAATAAATCTTATAAAAAAAACTTTGCTTTGAATTTAAATTTATATTTTAGACCCTTTGTTTGTTTCTTTTAATAAACAATAACCCTTTTTCACATGTATTTTTGATTTTTTACTGTCCAACTTAGTTGTTCTTTTTTAACCGGGTTTCTTTTGTTGTTTTGTTTTTTTAACCAGAGTATCCGTGACAACAAATTTCTTATAAATCATTTAACCGTCTTAGCAAATTTTCTAACAAATTTTATCAAAATTTTTTTACCAATAACAATATTCAATCACATATTGGTTGAAAAAAACCATTTTTAGCATATTTTATCAATTACAATTATACTAATTAAATATTAAAATAACAAAATACAATATTTATAAAATCAATTAATTTTCTACATTGATAAAAATGCCCAGCGAAGCGGGCTAATCAGCTCGTATTTTCTCTAAAGTTAAAAGTATGTTTAAAAATAAAGATGGTGACATATCGGGCGATGTATTTTAAAAAATAAGTATTGGGAAATTAATTAAATTTAATTCAACAGGATTCTTTAAAAAAAGTTAAACCGTCAAAGAACAAAAAATAAAAAGAACCAAGAACATCTAGGTCATTTTTAAAGTCAATAAAAAACCTAAATAAAGAAAAAAAATCATGGAGCTTAATATTCAATTAAATCAAGTGCTAAAGGATAAAACTAAAAAGCACGAGTTTAAAACAACAAATGAATTCGGGCGAATCTTCTAAACTTGAGTTAATCTCTCAAATTTAGAACCAGTTAAATTCTAGACCTGGAGTAAATCAGGAAGCTTAATTTAATATTAAAAGATGAAATACAAAAATAATAATTTAGAAAACTTGCCAAGTTTTTTAAAAAATAGCATTCAAAATATCAGAGATAAAATCTTATATGTAAATGTAATGAAGGGGGATGAAATTGTTAAAAAAAATCAATTTTAAAAACTAACATAAAAATAGCAATAAGAAAATAAAGATCAAGTTTTTTAAAAAAAAATTAAGAATGAAATTAAGAAAAATTAAATTTATAAATTAATTCAAATTAAAAAAACAATTAAAATAAGAGGGACGAAAGATTTAAAAAAAAAAAATGAACAGTTGTTATGAAATGTAGAGGGGCAGACACATAAACTAAGTAAGAGAGAAAAGGGATGGGAATAAAATCAAACACCATCAAATGATTAGGAATTTTGTCATACATGTTGTCCAAGAAGGCAGCATTGTCGTTGCGAATCGTAAAATACCAAAAAATGATCCATCATAGATGTTATCTAAAGACAACATGATGACTCGCTCATTAGCTCATTCAACGAGCACGCCAACAATTTTTTTTATTTTTTTATTAATTAAATTATTAAATTACCCCTTGGACCACATGATTATTGTTAAAAAAAATATTGTGAAATGACAAATATAACCCTAAAAACTCTAAACCACAAAGTTTTTATTTGCCTAAGACTTTTTTGGTTTCAAGGGCACTAGAGTAATTACATTAAGAATAGTGAGAGGAAATTTTGAAAAAGCTCATAGACCAAGTAAATTCACTACTAAAAAATTACAAGGAGACCAGATACTTCAAACAATTATAGATTGATAAGTAACCAAGAAAGATTTTCTGCCCTTCAAAACCAAGCAACATAAAATGAATATGTTCTATAGCAATTGTTGAATGAATTTATCTATTTTCTCAAAAACTGGAAGTAATAAGAAAAAATATCTCCTTTGATTTGTCTTCAAGTCCAGCTTATATCAACATCCATATAGAAATGTGAGAAACTGTACAGGAGGGAATGGCACAGGCAAAAGACTCAAAGACAATATGAAGCTTTAACTACAAGAAACTTTCCCCCTCTTGGGGAAAAAACTTCATCTTCAGAACTTGGATCATCTACCTCAAGTGGCTAAGATATATAGATGAGTCATTTGCTGAGTAACTTGACAACATACCTAATCTGGGATCTGTACAGAGCTTACAGAGAAGGATCCTCAGATAAATTATACAATTCGCTTCCCTTTTCGGTATGAGAACCAATATATTGCAACATATTGTTAAAAGCAAGTAAAAATCAGCTCCTTTCCTGATTCTGGTTTGATTTGTTGTATTCTTCAATGCCATAACGCTGGTATACCATAGCTTGATTCTCCTCCCACCATCGTCCGGCTTCTTTCTCGGCAAAACGTTTACGGCTGTAAAATACACATCAAGTATGTATGATTAGCTAGCAGATATTCGAATCCTGTATTTAACATGTTCCAGAGCTTATTATTAAGATGGGAAATAAATTACCTAAACCTGACTCGCTTTAGGCCCTTTTCTCCGCCCGGCGAAATTGTAAATGTAATGTATACACCAGGTTCGTACTGCTCTACCCATTCAAGCTTTGACGCTTTAGTTCCCTTCCGTCGAGGATCTGTTGTCGAGGCATGCAAACCTTCCCCTTGCATACTATTTTCATGGCACAACTCTCTCCCATCTAAGGACTTTAGCGAGTTGGAAAACACGATCGGAGAGCTAGATAAACTATCTACATTGCAGTCTTTTGGCAATCTAACTTGGAGAGGTGAATGAGTTGAGGCAAGCACAGTAGGGGTATCTGTATAGTGAGGTCTAGCCTGAGGCTGACACGGATCCCCTCCGTCTTCCGCTCCTTTCCTAACTGAGACTTTATCGGACATTGAATGAATCTGAAAGAGTAAATATTGATGATTGTTTAGTTGAATTTACTCAAATACTCAACATTTTAATTGCTGAACTCCCAATCTCTCATGAATTGACCCGAGTTAACAAAGTTCTGTAAGTTTGTCTTGCGAAGAATGTCAAAGACTTGCAAGTAAAGATGGAAAACATTAAACCGAACCACAGAATGACAGAAGGAAAGAGAATTACCCTTAATACCAAAGCTTTAATTATCTCATTCGCTGCTTTACGCTTAGCTGCTTCCTCCCTAGCCAGTAGCCATGTTTTCTCTATTGTTTGTTGACATTCTTGAATCTTCTGGCTCCCAGTTTGACATTGCATTTCGAGGCTCTTTGCCTATTACAAAAAAAAAAACGCTCTGAAGAGCCGAGCAGAATATACTCAAGCTAAAGGCAGCACAGAATCAGCTTAAAATATCTATGGAGTTCTTCTAGAAGAACATGGTTTCTGGTTTGCTCGTGAGAGAACAAAACGATAAATTTGTAATTGCTTCTCCCCTAACCACTTCCCTCCCAAATTGCATAGAGAAGGCCCAGAACATCATTTTGTTTTTAAGTAAAGTAAAGCCAAATGCTTAAGCATTTGATGAGTACCATGTCACTCGTATGGCACTCTTTTTAACAATATTTAATGCTCAATAAGATCGATGCTGTGGAAGTCTACATGTAGAAAATTACTGTAGAGATTATCCTTTTGCTTCACTGAGAACTTGGTTTAGCCATCATAACATTGCCAACAGAGCAACTGGCACTCTCAAGTACAAAGGACAGCTACTAATCTAATCTATTTCGTGCAACAGGTATTCTTTACAGGATAAACTTGCATGAAAAAGTGATAAGAAACTCAAACCATCCCCTGGCTGAAACAAAAGCAGTCAAGAAAGAATAATTGATGGAATGCTGATGGAAAAGGCTAACCTTTCGATCACATCACCACTGGCGTGAGGACCAGTTGTATAAAAAATGCTTCTATGCATGCATGTGAGATTGCACGTGATGAAGAAAGTGAGACGAGTGTGGCATAATGGAAGGCAAAAAAAAATCATCAGGATGAAGCTAAAGCATGTGAGGCATTACCTTTGCTCTTAGTCTCATAACTTCTTCAACAAGAATCCTTTTTGACTCATGTTTATCATCTTCCAGATTCAAGGAACTGGAACTGGAAGATATTGGTTCCAGAGGATGAACAGAATTATTTCTGTCGCAAGATTCAAATATAGCAGGACATGAAACTTGTCCCCATCGTGGCAATCCAGCTGAGATAGAAGAGACAGTTTCTAAATGCTGCTGCTTTTCCCCTTGGTTTCTCGATGTCTTCCTCTCAACAGGTTGGCTTTCAACAGATGACTGCTTCGTCAACCGTAGACGATGCCCTGGCGGGGTTGCTCTGCCCCTTTCTTCTTTTTCATCATGTAAGGCCTTCTGCTGGGACAACTGCTCCCTGGAACCTCCACCAGGATGTGCAATATTCTGCGAACTGTAAAAACATGAATCACAGACTCTAGAAAGCTTGCTTTTATTAGTTGCCAGAGATGCATTGATTAGCTTCTTGCTACTACATGCTCGGCAGAACAGAAGGCCACAATTATAACAGTTATGTTTCTTCCTTATAAAACCAAAGGGCATTCTACAACCTTTACAAGCTGATTGATCACTGACAGATATCGATTTGTGCAAACAGATTGCAGCAGTTAAATTTGATCCACAAGCTATACTTCGAACCTGCCTATCTCTCAAAGCCTCAACCAAAGTTGGTACGTTTTTATCTTCTACATTGCCTAATCCTAATTGTCCATTGGTCCCCTTCCCCCATGTATATACACTTCCAACTGATGTCAAGACAGCAACATGGTACGACCCGGTTGATATCTCCTTAACAAACTCCTCTTTAAGCTTTCCGTCAACGATTGCAATTGATTTATCCTTGACCTGTGGATTCCCCAACTGTCCATGCACTGAGCTTCCCATTGTATAGACCTTTCCTGTCCTGGTAAGAGCAACGGTTAGCATTCTTCCACAAGAAACTTGTACAAAATCATGTTCCACAAGCCGTGCAACACATGTTGGTTGAAGCCTTTTCTCCATATCAGCATGCCCAAGCTTCCCTTTATCACCATCTCCCCATGTAAATAATTTCCCGCCAACACCATTAAACTTGAACCGGTCAAAAATGACATCCACAATAGCAGCAGTGTGCCATGATCCGCATGCAACGGATTTTACCCACAAACCTTTAAGAGATTCAACTTCTTTGGGACGAGAAACACTTTGAAGATTCCCATGACCGAGAACTCCAAAAGTTCCATCCCCATATGTAAATAACTGCCCCGATGAGGACACCGCTGCTGTATGCCAGTCCCCACAAGCAACATTTGATATACTGACACCAGCCAATGGACCTGAAATTTGACGTGGTAACCAGTGGCTTCCAGTTCTCTCCTCGCACACCAAATTAGCACCGTATTTATTCTCACCCCAGACATATAGTTCACCAGAATCTGTCAAAGCACAAGTTTGGTATTCACCACAAGCAACAGATTTCACAAGGAAACCATCTAAGGATTCAACAATTGTTGGAGAGCTCACATTCATGTCAACTTTATGCCCTAGTTTTCCCCGACTCCCCTCACCCCAGCAGAAAACTTCCCCTCGTTTGGTGATTAAGGCAGCATGGTTCCTTCCTACAGATATATTTCTTACATCTAACATCATGGTGGATTCCAGCAATTTTGGCAATAAAGCATCCACTTGCAATGTACTGTGGAAACCAAACTGGTGGCCCACACACCCTATATTTCCTCCTCCTACTCCTTCTCCCCAGATTAAAACATCCTTTAAGACCTCATTTTTCTCTGTTTGTTGAGACCCTTGATTGGAACCAATAATTCTACAATGCATATTCTTTTGGAACTCTGCAAACGCATTATCAGATCCATTTTTCTTTATATTTTGTGGTTCAGCATTTCGAGTGTATGGAATTAAGAAATCCTCCACAGTTTGTAATTGTGGAAGACTTGCCTCTGAGAAACAAAGGCTATCAGAAGAAAGAGACAATCCATCGGAAAAACCCCTGTCTGAAATTGACTGCATAGGACTTCCATACAAGCTACGCACCTTCAATGTAGAATTTCATAAAACACACAAAAAAAGATATCAGTGAAACCTAAAATATTTCAGTTGTATTGCACAGTATCATATAGATATGAGAGCAAAGAACATGGAAAGTGAAACAATGAGCCCTGTATCTTCCAAAGAAAGAAAAGTATATAGCACTCATAACTAGATAAACCAAACAAAGCTCAGCACCGTATACCTAGATCCATAGTAAGATTTTATATAGTAATAAATTTGGAGTTTGGAAACTGCAGGCATCATGAGTGAAAAATGCAGAGCGCGAGAACAGGAAAACACACAATAAGCTAATTACTTGCCACCAGTTAACAAAAGTAATCAAACACTTTCAAACCTGGATTGTTTGTCTCATTGAGAGTTTTTCCCCTTAATTACCCCGAAACAGCATGCATATACTACTGAAACTTTTAACATTTCAGAGCAGAAGCTCAATTGATTCGATACTTCCTAATTCTTTTCGAGAATGTCATCAATATCATCTGTGCACAAGTGACTTTTGCATAAGACCAACATTATGGAAAAAAAAAAAAAACTGTTAAATTTGTGAAAGAGACCACACGAAAAAGGGATGTTGTTAAAACCTGCGACAATTCATTGTCATCCTCCAGAATTCCCAGATTATGTTTTCTTCTGATAAAGCCAGCTGGACTATTTACACAACTTTGTGCTACTCTGTGGTTCTTCAGGGCACAAAAAGGCCTAGAATGGTGACACTTGGAAATCACAGCCCTTAAGCCTATAAACCAAGAATCAGCCTGCGCTTTGTCCTTGCATATCTAAGTAAAAGATAATGAATAAAAACAGTAATGAAGCCATAAATCTTAACCAGAAAATGATCTGTTAATAAAAGAGTCAAATTCAGAAGTTACCAAATCAAGTGAGCACGAGCGGACACCATTTGTATATATAAGTGAAAATGAATGGTTCTCTTTATCTGGTTGAAGTTGCCTCTGAAAATAGAAAAGTGGGAAGTGAAATCAGCATTCATAGAAACTGTAAAAAAAGGCATCCACCTTCAACTAGATACAGATTAAGGGACACAGCTTAATATCAAAGAGCATCCTTGATAACGTACAGTCCTTTGTCCAGTAACAATCTTCATAACTAAACTCAATCTCAATTGTTTCTCCTCCTGTCCAGAATACCAAATCAAGTACTTCTCATCCTGAAATGCAAAATCAAAACAACCTTTTTCACTTAATTTATCTTAAAGCCAGAGAAGATACAAGAAACAGCAAAATTCGCATCAACATGTGATGCATACTAATCAAATGTTGGCGATACTAACACTTGAAAGGACAATGATATAGAGTTATGCATCCATACAGCGGATCATAGTTCTCCCACAAATTACCAACTTTATTCCATATAAAACTCACATACCGTTGAAAGCCTAAATGGACAGAACTTGGGCTTTCCTCTTCTTCCACACTTCAGAAGTTGTGCACCCTTCTTCATAGCCAGAATTGCCTGCACATCATTGCACAGATTTCTAAAGAGTCTTGAATCCGAATAAAAAATGGAAAAAAGTTACAAACAAGTTAAGAGCATAGGACTTCATCAACCACTACAGTCTGAGTCAGTATCTATCACATTCAAGATTACACAATTCAAATATTATCAGAAATTTTTTAAAATTTAATTTGGTATCAGATTTCTAGCATAATTAGGTGAATTCTAAGAAATTTATGATTCTAAACTCTAATTCTTATGCTGGTCAAGAGCAAAATTAAGGAAAAAACTGAAACTTTATAGCAAGGTCCGAAATGCAAACAAAAGAAAAATAAAATCAAGAATTGAGTTTTAAAAAAATGGAACTGAGGATTGGTAATCAAAATCCAAAGAGAGCCTTAAAGCGATGAGATTACAGAAACTGAATAGCAAATCCTTTTTTTTTTCTATGTTGGTAGAAGAAAGAAACATGTAAGCAACATATTTATAAATGCAATGTGTCTGCTTAAACTCTTAAAGTGATTAGCACAGAGAAAGAGATGAAGAACAGATGACATGAATGTCAAACAGGCTAAATCAGAAACCTTTGAATCTGTAACAGAAGAAATAGACATACACAGCCTCCCTTTTGACACCCCATATATAAAATCACCACAGAATGTAACAGAAAAGACATGAAAGACAAAATCTAGAAAATGTAACCAAGCCGAAGAAGAAGAAGAAAGAAAACCCAGAAAAAAAAGACATTGTTATTTTCCAACAGAAAGAGAGAGATGAGAGAGACCTGTTCAACAGTTCTGTCAAAGGGGACTGTGTTTAAGGATTCTTCACCCATTTTCAGACAGAGAATTTCGTGCACTGGTAAACCACACAAGCACAGAGACAGAGAGAGAACAATCCAGAAGAAGACAAGAGAAGCAGAATGAGAGGGGGGTAAAAAAGAGGGCAAGTAGTAGCTACTACTGGCGGATGAAGAATATCCCCTCCCTATAAGCCTGGCTTTCAGACACCACAGCCAGTGACTTGAAACTACTATAAAAAGAATGAGGGACTGCCTCTCTCCCTCTCCCTCTCTCTCTCTGTAAGAAAATGTTGAGAAGAGAAACAGGTACGGAACAGAGACACTGCTCCAAGGATGTCCAGTAGCAGAAAATATTATTATTGCTGTTGTCGTGTTTAATATTGTAAGTAAGTATAGTTTATACTTTATAGTTCATAGTGTGGGTGGGTGTGTCCATCAGTTTCTTTCTTCCATTACTATTTTTGTTCACTTTGTACACCGTGCAGAGACTGTAGCAGAGAGAGAGAGAGGGAGATGGGATATTATGAATCTTACTGATCGCACGTGTTTTCTATCTCCTAGCAATTTCTGTCGTCTTTTGCTTCGAACGCAACCAAGATTTTATATATATAGCTTTGCATAGTCAGCTATCTTGATCCATAATCATATCTTCATTTTTTAATTTAGAATTTAGTTGAAGTTAATAACTTTTATTTATTTATTTATTTTGCATTTATGGATGAGTATTGTTCTAGACTTATTTAATTAAAAACACGCATCAATATTTTTATTTATAATTAATATTAAGAAATCCTGAAGCCTACTTTTATATATTGCGATTTAAGGTTTTTTAATGGGTCATAGACGTACTTGTGCCATGGAAAATTTCTTCTTTATTCATTTTGAAACGAGATTATTAAATTATTTTCTAATTATTTACACAAGAAAATCCTTGGCTAGTTTTCATGATCGGTTATATTGTTAAGTGAGGGAGAAAAATAACACTTGTTAAATAATTTATATAATTTCTTCGGCCCAGAATCAACAGCATGGTGTCACATGGACACCGGAGACAGACTCCAAAACTTGTTGGATAAGGGATGCGCAAGAAAGGCAGCCATTGTTTCGAGGTTAGAGACAGCCCAGGTCGAGAGAGAGAGAGAGAGAGCAGGGATTTGCTTGTGATGTAAATGCTTTCACTGCAGGATTTCTGGAGAAAAACAACTGTTCTCTGCCTGTTTGGTGTGCAAGAAACCTGCAATTCTCTACCTCTCTGGCACCGGTGTGCTGTAGCTTGTATGCACGTAGGACCATTCACTGCTTCGATCTTCTCGACTTCTTGTGAGATGAGTAGCTTCTCTAAATTGGTTTTTCTTTATCCAACTCAATGTCACTACGAATTTGATTCCCAGTTTTCAATAATAAAAGAAATAATACGGGCTAAGTGCGTGCAAGTTTGCTAAAAAACACTTTTTATTTAAATGATAATATTTTGTACTTTCAAAAAAGAAATAAAATGATTGTTCATATATAGATAGATTGATTGATAGATGGTTAGAAAAATAAAAACCTAACCTAGAAGAAACTGGTTGGACTAAGTGCGTGATTCATGTCGGATGTATTAAGTTATTTTTTAAAATGTTTTTTATTTATAAATATATCAAAATGATATTTTTACGAAAACATTTTTAAACCTCATTGCTAATCAGGGCCTAAGTGATTAGTGAAACTCTTGACCTAAGGGATTTCATTGTTTTTTTTTTTTTTTGCATAAGTGAATAGTGAAATTCACCCATAATTGATTTATATAATCCGGAAAACTAAACCAAGAAAACTATTTAGGGAAAAAAGTAAATTATAGCAATTATAGAAGCTGTAATCATATGTAAACAGTAGATTACAGAAAGCAAAAGTAAAATGAGATGAGCAAATATTCTATGGTTGTGAAGAGCCTGGAGCCCTGAGCCACTCGCTACACCACCAGAAGCTGCCAAAGCAACATCACCTAACGCAGAGACCTCAGTTTAATTTGCTTATTTTTCTGTTTGCTTCTTTCAAAACAAGGCAGCAATGCACATGGCCTTTGTTTGCCTTCTTTTCAAACAAAACGGCGACATTTAATTTTATTTTATTTTTAGGGTTTTTTCTTTCCCTCCATCGTGCCATGCACATCAAAATATAGCTACCTATCCCAGCTCACTACGTACCCTCCTGGAAAGCTCTCTCGTTTTCACACAACGAATCTAAAACATTTTCCATTCGTAAAGATCGTTGTAATAATCCTATGAAAATAGGCACCCAAAAGTTTGGAGAGTTTTGATAGCATTTACTTGTGGATTTACATTGATGTGCATATAATATTCTTTATGTTTTTTGGATTCGAGAAAACCTCACTCTCCAGGAAAACGTATTTTATGGGTCCATATGAGCGAGTAAAACCCCAACTGTATATACGCTCTAATTCAAATTCAATACCTGCCACGCAGATCTCAAGTATTTTGTCATCACTTCACATCTAATGCTTGGGGTCGTGCATATAATATCTATATTACTAAATAAATATAAAGGCAGAAAAGAGCACTACAAAACCCTTATTTTATTTAGCTTATAAGAAAAAAAATAGCCACACCCCCTCGATCGGGAGGTGTTTGTATATATGCATCTAACGAAAGAAAGATGAAGCTCCCTCCTCGACATATTTGAAGCAAATTAGGGCACAAAACCCCAGACGTGTCCTTTCCATGGCTATTTTGAATAGCCTCATGGCATAACTCCATTGAATCAATAAAAAGGAGAGAGCACTGAGCTCGAATGGCACCTGTAGCAGCAAAACTTTGAGGAAACAGTAGCAGCAGGGACTGAAAGCAGAGATGAGTCGATGAAAAGCTGCATGCAAGATGAAGCAGCATTGATATTCTACATCCAAACAGACACCTTCTATCTATCTATATATATAAAAGAAGAAGTTTCTTGATATTAGTGAGCCTAAAGCAGTGCCATGCGAGTTAATTTACTGTTTCACAATGTATTTTAAAATAATTTTGAAAAAAAATGCATTTTTTTATTTAAATTTTTTTATATGGTTTTAAATTATTTTGATATTCGGATATAAAAAAATAAAAATATTATTTTAATATTTTTTTGAACAAAAATACATTTTAAACCATAAACCATACTTTCAGTTCATATCATTTCCTCTCATCAAAACCATGTGTCTTTTTCTTCCATCAAAAACACCAAGATGTTGTTTGGTAACGCGGTGCAAACCGTGTTTTAAGAAAAACATAATTTGCACCTGTTTGGTAATCAGACAACCACAATTTTAATTGCAGTGGGACCCAACAAAAACACAGTTGAACCACCATTTACGAGTAGTATAAAATTGATGCTTTTGGTTGTGTTTTGTTTGGTGTATTCTTGCGGGGAACACGATCCCAGTGGTATTTTTGTATTTATTGATTTTTAGAGTAGTGTAATTACTTTTATATCCTTAAAGACAGAACCAATTAAACTCTTACTCAAGAGATTTATTATTATTATTATTTTACCTTTTTTTTTTGTAAATTTTAGAGTTTTGAAGGGGGCATTGTTGTAAATCATATTTATTAAATATAATTAGAAACTTTTGTTGGCGCTTGTGTAGCATGCGTCATTCTTCAATCTATGGGCAACCCTTACATTGTTCTGGTAGCAGGTGTTAGGGTATAAATACATATATACGTATTGTAGAAGACACGTGTAATGCATGGTATATGAATGTGCTATATATACTGTCGTATGACACACGCAAAGTTTATGTTGAATAATACACAAAACGGAATCATTTGAATTTTTCATTTCTCTCTCTTTTTCCTCTGTTCTCTCTCTTCGTCTCCTTCTCTGATCTTCATCAATCACCAATACTGGTGCTTAGATTCTCAACTCTATCATGGTATCAGAGCTTTCATGCTCACGCAGATGAATTAATCGATCAATTTCTACACTTCCGCAAATCTGCATCTTCTCCTCTTCAGAATCGTGATCTTCAAAATCACTGTGTGATCTTCAAAATCACTGTTCATTTCTTAAAAAATCTTCAAAATTACTGCTCATCTTCAAAGAGATATTAATCTCGATAATCTCAATTTCTTCTAAATCTATTCCTCTTTTCTAGATCCAGAGAGTAGTGAAAGTGAATTGAAAAGCCTTATCTATCTTGATATTCGTTGCCTGCAAAGCTTAAGTTTCATCTCCAGTGAAGGAACTCGAGATTCAACAAGAGGAAGCTGTTGAAAAGCTCTGCATTCAAGTAGGCCTGGAACTAGCAGGCTCGGCAGATGAGAAGTATGCTGGTGAAGGTAGATCTATCATAGAACAAGGGACTGAGGATACAAATGTTGACATGGAAGAAGCAATACCTTTACAAGCTGAGAATCACAAAATACTGATTTCGAGTTGTGCTAAACCTTCTAGAAACACTTTAGAATCCAGCGAGGAGCCAGCAGGGGAGAAAAGGTTTCTTAGTTCCTCTACCAGTAAATTGATAACAGAAGAATCACCAAAAGAAATGGTGGTGTTTGGGTCCTCATGCATTACTTCTCGTTCTGAAAAGGAATCGTCATCAGAGGAGAGTCAGGAGGAGAAACTCGAAATAGAGAGAACACGCTCTTACAGAAGAATTGAGAACTAAGCTTGATGCTAGCAGGGCGTTAGCTGAAAAAAAAAATTGACGCAGGAACTGGATACAGAGAATAAATGTGCAGAAGAGCTGAAGGAAGCAATTTATAAATACTCTTGCTGCTGAAATTTCTGCATTGAAATCTGAAAGAGAAAAGGAGAGGCGTTTATAGTCATGCCTCCCATCTTCACATCATTGCTGCTCAACTGCTACTCTGAGATCAAACAAGGCATACGTGTTCAACGAGTCTACATATCATCACAAATTCTTCTATTATCTAAATATTCTTCTTCCTCACAATTCTTCTAATTCTCTACAAATCATCAAAACTTCTTCTAGACATGTACGGCCGGTACTCCTCTCCCTCTTCTTCTATTCCTTCTCTTATAAAACTGAACATTCAGTCTTCAAAGAGTCTACCGAAAGCCGCAAGCAAACAAAAATCATAATCTAGTCTCATTCATACATTTCAAATTCTCTTCTCTGCCATGTGAGCATTCTCTTCTTCTTCTCTAAATTCCCTCTCTCTCTCTCAACAAAATCGTCTCTTCTCTCTCTCATTTCTGCAATTCTACAGCAATTTGCTGACATTCTCACTAAAGGGTTAAGCTCTCCTCTCTTTTGGATCCAACCTCATGCTTGGCTTACCAAGGGCATGAGCTTGAGGGGGGATGTTAGGGTATAAATACATATATACGTATTGTAGAAGACACGTGTAATGCATGGTATATGAATGTGCTATATATACTGTCGTATGACACACGCAAAGTTTATGTTGAATAATACACAAAACGGAATCATTTGAATTTTTCATTTCTCTCTCTTTTTCCTCTGTTCTCTCTCTTCGTCTCCTTCTCTGATCTTCATCAATCACCAATACTGGTGCTTAGATTCTCAACTCTATCAGCAGGTAAGGGGTCGTCTACCCACCAAACATCATATTTTTCTCTTTGTTCATATTTTTTAGAATTTTCTGTTATTTTTATCTTCTTTTTTTGGATCAAATGATTTTTTTTTATTTTCATAATATTTATCTTACTCTTTTTTGTTGTTTTTACTTTTTTTTAATTCTCATAATATATATTAAAAAAATCCATCTGAGCTTCGGGTCCTTTCGTACCATGGTCAACATGAATCTTAAAGGTTTCATCCCAGACAAATAGGTGAAGCTGGTTCGGAAAGACTACGGGCTTTTTTGTGACTAATCAAGGTTTTTGGCTTTTAGTTACAATAATAATTAATATTAATATTAATAATAATAATAAAAGGATGATTATCCTTTTCATGCTGTGATTGTACCTCAAGCATGCTGTGGCCCCGTGGGTGTCACCTGGAACAAACGTCCAAGATTATGATCCAAAGCTGCTAAGAATGATATATTAGTCCAAAATAAAAATAACAATTGAACATTTTTTTATGCTATATTAATTCAACTTTAAATAGTGTTGTTATGTCTAATTTTTATGTTATTTTTTAACCTCATTTCAATATATAAACATTATAATATTTCTTGATTATTTTAAAAATATTATTATTTTATTGTCAATTTCATTGTTTTTTTGGTAGAAACCATCCGGTAATCCGGCCACTGCCGACTAATCCGGATTCGAGCCGGGTAGGACCATTAAAGGTGGCAAAGCTCTCCCAAGCGAGTTTTAAAGCAGCTGCATACCCAAGGCTCGAACTCGAGACCTTGGTTAAGCTGGGAGGACCCCCTACCAGTCCACCCACGCCCCCGTTGGTGTCAATTTCATTGTTAATTTGCCGGGTTATCTCCTACTTTGTTTTTGAAATACAACTCTGATCAGGTTCAAGATCAGCTGGTGGGCAAATTGGATTCATTAACATTGCTTCTAATGATCGTTTTCAATCATGGAGATAACTTGACCTACGAATGACAAATGAATTTGTTTTTCTCGAATTTTCATCTGGGGTCATTCAAACATGAAAGGAGGTTGTAGGGAAGTATTTTTCATGGATGTACTAATTAATTTTGATTAAGACAATTTGATTAAAACTAATTTTGAAGAAAAAAAACAGATAGTTCAAGAACATTATAATGTGTCTACAATCGATGAAAAATCCAGAGGGGGTGGAGGCTGATGAGATTGTTCATTAACTTTTCAGAAATTCTTTTGTGATACATTAAAATCATCCAGCCTGCTTTTGTAATGACTTAGACATTTCAAGAAATCTTTGAGAGTTTTCTCAATTGCTTCTTGTGCAGACAGCATATTTTTATCTAACCAAGTGATGAGTTACATCTATATTATAAGATGGACAACTTTGTATTTGGACACTAGATCTTAACAAGACTTCATGATTGCTAATTAATACCTATCTTCTATTATTTAGAGCCCGTGCCAGTTCGATGTTGTGTTTTCAAAATATTCTTGAAAGAAATTAGTAAGAGATTATTTTTGTTTATGTTTTCAGATCATTTTAACGTGATGATGTCAAAGATAATTTTTTAAAAATAAAAAATATCATTTTCAATATGTTTTTGGGACAGTGCATTTGGTTAGCCGGATTCTGATCGACCAGTCGAGCGCCGAGGGCTTTTGTTTTTCTACCAACGAATCAGTCAAAAATGTTTTCATATAAATTTATATATGAAATTTATTAAAAATACATATTTATATCAGTTTTATACAATAAAAGGAACAAGTCTGACATGGAATATGCTGTAAATATATTTATGGATAAAATAAATAAGGCTAAGCTTGAAAAGAAATTCATGAAGAAGAAGCTTGGACGTATCAAACATGGAATCTGACAAGAATAACTATCACTTTAGATTCGATTATTGAACTAAATAATTCTACAAGTTGCTTTTTTTTTAAGGAACCGTCGCGTTGATTATCCGACATAGATTTTCTCAAATTAGATTATTGAATTAAAAATAAATATTAAAAATAAAAAATAGTTTTTGTATCAGTAAAGTGGCAGTTCGAGGTGTAATTATTGGGCTATTCATGGCTGCAACATCAAGCACAAATGATCGATCAAGAAAATAACAAACCTTGAATTAATTTTTACCTCTCTCTAATAATTCACTCTCTCAGTGTCGAGTCTTGACTTGTACCCTCAGAGTTTCATGGGTAAATAACAAAAACACAGAAGGTTTTTTTTTTTATAACTGAATGTTCGGGTCAGCTTACGCACACCCAACTAATATCCAGGTTCACTGAACATCCTGCAAGCTAAACAAACGATTAAGACACCGCGAGGATAACAAGCATACGTATAGAGAGGACTCGAACCTCTGGCGCAGACCTTCCTCCGCCGGGGCAAGTCCTCAGAGTTTCATGGGGTTTGGCCATTCGAGCAGGATGAATATAAACCTCTGGACTGGATTACACACACACACACATGTATAATTCTGGGTAAAAAACAAAAACAAGGAAGTTTTTTTTTGTTTTTTTTATAAGCAGGGTGTTTGGGTCAGCTTACGCGTATCACAACTAATATCCGGATACAATGAATATCCTGCAAGCCCAATAAACAGGTAAAACACCGCGAGGGTGACAGGAGCACAAAGAGGACTCGAACCCCTGGAGCAGACCTTCCTCAGAGTTTCATGGGGTTTGGCCATTCGGGCAGGATGAATATAAACCTCTGGACTGGATTACACACACACACACACACACATATGTATAATTCTGGGTAAAAAACAAAAACACGAAAGTTTTTTTTTGTTTTTTTATAAGCAGGGTGTTTGGGTCAGCTTACGCGTATCACAACTAATATCCGGATACACTGAACATCCTGCAAGCCCAATGAACAGGTAAAACACCGCGGGGGTGACAGGAGCACAAAGAGGACTCAAACCCCTGGAGCAGACCTTCCTCAGAGTTTCATGGGGTTTGGCCATTTGGGCAGGATGATTATAAACCTCTGAACTGGATTACACACACATATGTATAATTCTGGGTAAAAAACAAAAACACAGAAGGGTTTTGTTAGAGGAAGTAGGGGGCAGCTTGTGTGGGTCTCGAAAATGGAGCTTGTCACAACCCTAAGATGATATATGGAATGGGCATATGAATGAGAAGGGATGAGCATCTGACACGTGTAATTAAAGATATACCCTACGAAGGCTTCATGTCCACATGCCCATGGAAGATGCTACAAAACATCGCATTGCTGCTGCTGACAAACAGGTGTAGACATGCTGCGAAAGCGCTTCATCCCTAACCTTATATGCTTCCATGCACTTCACCCCTAAATAAGTGGACGGGTCCCGCTCTCAAATCTTACAAATCTTGGAAGCAGCTGCTTGTGTTGGCGGGTTCCATTGCTATGAACTTGTTTCTTGATCATGACAGTTCATTCTTTTTTCTGGATTCGAGAATTACTATTTTTTTTTGGAAATTAAGTATATTTTGCAGGTTCACTAAGTAAGTAAAATCCTGGTTGTCTCATATTTTAATAAAAAATACATGTCCTAACTCGAATTCGAGACCTACCGTGCAGATCTTGAATTTTTTGCCATCACACCACGCTCTTTCTGAGTCTAGGTAAGTGAGTAAAATCCTGATTGTCTCATGTTTTTATAAAATACATACCCCAACTCGAACTCGAGACATATTATGTAGATCTCGAATTTTTTATCATCACATCGTGCTCTTTATGACAGTTCATTCTGACAAAGAGTAGGGCTTGATAGCATGTATGGAGGGTACAACCTCCAGACTTATGATCAATTAGCCAACTACGTGCCGACTCGTTCACCCTCTAGTTCATGCAAAATTTTGATACCTTTCAAGTTTTAGTCATGCTGTTACTAATATTATAATTATTGAAAATTTATATGATCGTTAATTTTAGAGTCCGTGAAATTAATCAAGATACGTCCCATGTTAATTAAAAAAAAAAATTCACTGCCAGGTATAGAATTGAATGCCCGGCTTGAGCACAGATCAGCACTACTTGATCAGACAAAATATATGCTTTGGGATGCCGATGGGGTTTATATACAATTTTTTTGAGGGAGATAAATCATAGTTTTGAGAAATCTAATATGAAAATATAACTATAATGTACTGGACGATGTGAAAAAAAAGGTTAGGGCCCTCCCAGACAGCACAAAAATTTCAAAACTTCAGATATTATCAGGCTGCTTATAGATCTATCAAAGGGGAGCCCAGTAAAGAGAACCTAGATTTACAGGCTGCTTTGTAAATGGGCCTAACCATATTTTTTTCTTAGAAAAATAAAATTATTCTTTCATTATTATTATTATTATTATATATATATATATATAATAATATAATATAAGAACACACTCTTTAGATTTTTTTGACTGGATATTATATTTCTAAAATCTAATATCTAAATTTCACTCCGACTATAATCAAGGAAAATAAAAAGTAAGACTGAAGAAATTCTTAAAACCTAAAAAATAGTGTAATTCCTTCTTTTTTCTCATTATTTTTCTATTTAATGACTATAAAAATCCTTAATAATATAAAATAATTTGTTTTAATCACCCTCATGACAAACACAGTATTAACAGTTTATTTTCCCATAAAATCTAAAAAAAAAGGTTGAAAAACCAATTATAATTGTTGAACTGGATCCTTATTTCTTTATAGAACATTGTTTCTTATTATCATCTTATATGACTTCTACTCATTTGAACAAAACAATTAACTTAATTTATATTAATCTTTTTGAAAAAATATTAAATAAAAGAATATGTATTAAAGTAATATATATATATATATATATATTATTTGAGTAAATATTTTTTTAAGTATGATAAAATCATACATAACAATTTCATAATATTAAAAGCTCACAAAAACATCTAAGAAAATTAACCTTAGAAACGGATAACTAACCTTAAACTCCTCACAACGGCTATTTTCCCTACCTGAAAAAGGGCCAAAACCCCTTTCCCCTTAAACCCTACAAAACCAAACAGCCACCGCCATTTCTCTTCCAATTAAACACCATGGCTCAAATCCTTCGCTGTTACGAACTCCGTCTCCTCCGCTGCACCCTAACACCGCCGCCACCTGATTCCCCTTCTCTATCTCCACCGTCCGATCCTATCAACCTTCACTCTCACATCAACTTCCTCCTCACTTGTATCCAATCAGGAAATTACCTCCAAGCTCTCTCCTCTGACTCTGCCAAACTTGTCACTGCGTCAACACAACTTGACTCAACTAAGTCACCCGACCGAGTTTACACTGAGTTGGTGGAGCGAGTTGAGCAGTTTATAAGGGATGGTGGTGGCGATGAAGAAAATGGTTTCAGGGTAATTCTGGTAATTTGTGTTGCTATTGCTGCGTTCTTTTGCTTCATTCAGGGTAATATCACAGGGTAGGCTTTTTTCCCCTTTTCTTTTTATACATTTTCAAGTGGGATTTGATTATTTTGTTTATGTGTATTTTTTTTTTAATTTAAATTTGTTTTTTTAGGCCGGTGAGTGAGATACCTGAATGCCCTTTGCTATTGAAAGTTGAAGAATCTAAAGAATGGGATAGCTGGGCTCGAAATCAGCTTATATCAGATGGCGCACATTTGCTTGGGAAGTTCTCTTATCTTCAGGTACTGACATTTTGGTTTGTTAATGTAATTCATTGCCGTATATAATTTGCAAGATGACAAGATGGGTCTATAATTTTTAGTTATGCATGAAGTGAAATAGTGTTTTTGAGGGCAATTTTCGTGTAAAGTTTGCCCTTTTCAGCTGTCTCATGTTTTATTCATCGATAGCAGGAAATGAATTTTGTGGCTTTTAGCATAAAAGCATCTAGCTTATTGAATTTGAATTGTTCATACCAATCAATTTTGTGTTGTTTTTCTGTAGTGTATAGTTTTTGCTAAAATGTTGGTCATGAAGGCAAAAGATTTGTTATTTGAAGGAAGCATCTCTTCGGCATATGGAATAAGAAGCATTTCATGGTGGCTTGCTAGGGTCTTGCTTATTGAACAAAGGATTTTGGATGAGCTGTCTTCTTCATTATTTGATTTATTGCAAGTGTCTATGGGTGAAACCCTACATCATTTTGGCTCCTTGGAACAAGTAACAAGTTACTGGGGTGATGAGTTGGTTAATGAAGAAGCGGCTGATATTGTCTCAACAGTCCACTTGGAAGCAGGAATAATGGAACAGACCTATGGACGTGTCGATTCATGCAGGTATTAGATATTTGTTAACTTCAATTTTGAGGTTAACCTAACTTTTGTTGTATCGTTGTGTAGTCAGATATTAGAAAAATCATTCTGGAGATGTTTATCTGTTTCTTTTTGTTGTGAAACCTTCTTATCTCTGTTTATCAGTTACAATAGTTATTTATGTGCCTTTGTTTTGTTGTACTTCTGATTAATGTTGGTAGCATTAAGCAAGGCTTAATTCAATGTAATTTCATTTGTTTGCTTCCATAAAATTGGTGTGATTTCTTCATTTACAATTTTTTGTTGAACATAGTAACTGAGTCTTGAAAAAAATAGCAAATCCAGACGAGGTTACTTCAAAATATGTAAATGTTGGTCATAACAGATCTTATAAGAATCATAGTCTTTTAATCACTTAGTTGTCTGCCTTTAAACTCTTTTTGCTGAAGCATTTCTGTGGTGTCAGACTGCATCTTGAATCAGCTGAAGTGGCATCAGGGATTCAGCTTTCCCTTACTGGGGTTCTTGGCTATCGAACCGTGCATCAGGTAAATAATTTTGAACACACCTTTTCCGGATCTACTGGAAATTTCATTGGCTTCAGGGATCATTCTTGTACACAGGTAGAACCAAAGCAACAAAGGCTACTTGTTGTGGAGAGAAGCTCATCAGACACTGGCGGTACCAGCTCCACAATAAGCCCTGGCATCAAGACACATGATTCTAGTACTGCTAAGAATGATTGGCATGAAATATCTCAAGCCTCTGACATTCACATGACACCAGTATTATTAGAGACTGGTGACAAGTGTGAGATTGGAGCACAAGGTAATCAAAATGTTGCTCCTCTTGGTGCTGCCCCTTTAAAAGCGGTTCAACAGGCAGTGATTCTGGCGCGGTGCCTTTTGATTGAAATAAGCAGTCGACATGATGAGCTTCAAAGTAAGTTTCTTGAATACATCTGAGCTGTGAAATGAATGGTCTGATTGAGTTTTGTGATCATTCCTACATTACATATTCCAATAGCAATTAGTCAGTTTTAACCGCATTTAAGTGATGACCAATAAACTATGTTTTCTTTTTCCTTTCCTTTTCCAGTTTTCATTTTATGAAGTGGCACTAAAATATTCGACGATCCCCAATTTTAACTCCGATTCACCATAAAGTTCTTGTGAACCAGAAATTCTAATATTCTCACATTAATGATGAGCTTCAAAGTAAGTTTCTTGAATACATCTGATCTGTGAAATGAACCGTCTGATTGAGTTTTGTCATCAGTCCCATATTAGTTATCCCAATTTAAACTAGGCGGTTTTAACTGCATTTAATTAATGACCAATAAACTGTTTCCTTTTTCCCCTTTCCATTTTCCAGTCTCCATTTTATGAAGGGGCAGTTAAATATTAGATAATCCCCAGCTTAACTCCAGTTCACCATAAAGGTCTTCTTTTTTCTTTTAATTATTTTTCAAGTAGATTATATGGGATTCTATGTACCTTTCCCTTTGTGGTTTGCGCAAAATTTCTTCTTTTAAGGCTTAATTTTCCTGGACATTCTGAGTTGACTGAGACTAGGCAAAACCCATTGTGTTTCTTGAACACAGTTCATTTTTATTGGCCTTCTTTATTCGCATTTGTTAGGGTTTTTCTTTTCACGGGGAGTTTTAAGGATGCTCACTCTGCTTATGTGGGTGCTTGATTGGTGTTACATGATATACCCTTGATCTAATAGTACAAGATTCAATCAGATACTGTCTAATTTGTTTCACCTTTTTATTTATAAGGGGTGCAGTGGTTTGAAGAATAAATATTGGTGGCTCCTTTTTTGTTTAGTTAAGCCCTATTTTTTTTGTTTCAGGATGGGATATGGCTCCATTCATAGAGACCATTGATTCTCAGCCCTCATCATTCTTTACTGTAAGTTGATAGAAGCTTGTACTTTTTATTTCCTAGAGTACTAGATATCGCATCAAATAGAGAAAATTACAGAGGGGATAATTGCACTTGAGGTCCTTGGTTCTTTGAGCTTTTCTAATAACTTTTTTTTATTAATATGGTTTATGAACTCATTGACTTTTGCCAATACTGTCCTTCAGGGAAAGGGAAATTAGTTATTTGAATTCAAACAATAACAGATATTAACACTGTCATCAGATACAGTCCATTTGAATCTACATGTGACTGTGTTTTGTGGTTGTCATCTATATGTGTAAGGGTTGTGTCTGAAGCACAGAAGTTTTTATGCTTGCCATTATTTTGTCATGCATTTAGTAAGAAAAATGATCTAATTTTGATCGTCCTAATATTTTTTTATTCCTGCTTGATTTTTCTTGTTTAGTTACGGTGTTTTTGTGACCTCCTACGTATCCGATGGGAAAAAACTCGAACTCGCACAAAGCAGCGGGCTTTAGAGATGATGGAGAAACTGGTATTCTGCACATCCTCCTCCCATATCAGTCTGGTCCTGTTAATACTAAGCTGTTTGGGCTTTGTTCTTTACATTTCCCTTTTGAATCAATTGTTCTTTAGAGCTGCTAACTTTCCATCCTTGTCTTCTGTTAATATTAAGCTGTTTGGGCTTTGTTCTTTACATTTCCCTTTTGAATTATTTGTTCTTTAGAGCTGCTAACTTTTCATCCTTTTCCCAACATTTCTTTAAATTGTCAGCACCTGTTTATGCTAAATATTATTGGTACACTAAACACAAACAAGAATTGGGAAATTTTGGGTCATTTGACTTGAGATATGAGCTATCCACATTGTCTGTCACAAAATCATCCTTTAACATTTTTTTCCCTAAATAATATAAAATAAAAAACAGCGAAAAGAGGCTTACCTTCTGAAAGTGTCTGAACAACAACCAAAAACCATTTGACTCAAAGAGCTCAACTATTGCTCATAGGAAATGCAATAATAATAATGCTGTGACCTTCTGTTGAGGCTTTTGTGGAAGCTGAAAATATTCTCCTTGTATATTTATGATGTAGGCTAAATTTTGTAACAATGCAAGGGAGAAAAAAACAGAGAATGGTAAAACATGATACTAAGTTGAGGCCTATACAGGCTTCTTGTATTTAAATCCATGCTCTTTCAGTGACTGCATATAATTAATAGTATTTTTCTTGTTGATCCTTGCCAGTGGATTATGTTCTTTAACCTTTTGTAATTGTTATTCAGTATAGCATCCAACACTAATTATTTCTCCACCACTTTGCTCCATATCCTACTACAACCTTTTCAATGCTAGGGTATTTAAGTTCTCTAACACTCCCTCGGGGGAGGGCAGAAGAGAGTTGTTTGATTGAGAATTTTACAGATACTGTTTGCAATTATTTCAGGTTGAAGGCTTGCACAACTCTTTGCCTGGAGTGGCACAAAGGATTCCATTTTGTTATGTTGCCAATATACCTACTATTCCTGCCCTGCGAAAGTATTTTTTTTCCTTCTGTCTGCAAGCACTATGTTTCCATTTATAGTTCCTTAAGTACAATTTAGTGATATGAAATATTTGTTAAAATTGAAAACGTGTTTAATTATTCTGCTGATTATTTTAATTTCTGTTTCATTTTTTTCTGATTTAGAGAACATGGTGAACTTCTAATTAGCTGTGGCTTGATGGGAGAGGCAATTACAATCTTTGAGAGTTTAGAGTTATGGGACAACTTAATATACTGCTACTGGTGAGATCACCCATGATAACCCTGGTCAAACTGACATCAACTTGTTCTTCTCTCTTGTCAATTTTGTGCACTTTTGTTTTTGTTGTTTGTTTCCTACTGCCATTTGGGAGTCCTGATACAAGTTACTGCATGAAAAAAAGCTTATTGGAGAAAAGGGCAGCAGCTGTTCAACTAATCAAGAAACGACTGTCTGAAATGCCCAACGACCCAAGGTTATGGTATGTTTGGTTCCATTCAATATTCTCTTTCAATTGTTTTTCGTTTTTCCTGTTTGATTTATGAAACTATGGTAATGTAGCAAGTTAAGGTTTTTATAAGCTATTATTGTCATTGAAAAAGATTAACTTTTCCAAGACAGACGTCACTGATGAGCTCATGTTGAGTTGGTGAATGCTGGGAGATCGAAGAGAATATAAAGTATATGTAATGGGTTAATCTCTAGTAATTCAACTAATCTTATGTAAAAGCAATTGCTCTTCTTAAGTTCATTTGTTGTTGTTGTTGTGCTGTTTTCTTTTCCTGGGAGAAAAGATTTTCAAACATTATTTAAAATAACCATATTCTGAGAAAGTTAAGGTTTTTCAAACATTTATGTTAAAGCAATATAGATGTTTAGCCACACTATTTCTATGATTTTCAAACATTTTGAGAGAAAAGTCCTGGGAAAGACAGCATATTCTGAATATGGGGGCTACTGCTCAAACAATAGGTGCTCACGGGCTGGTCTGACTTTGCTGTAAGATGCAAAACAATTCATAGAATTTCAGTTTGAACCAAATTAATTTCTGTCAAAGAGTTTAATCATATTGAATTAAGAAAGGTAGGCCAACTCAGTGTTTTTTTTCTTTTCTCACATTAAAATTTCTGTTTTCAAAGGCTGGAACAGTGAGGTTCGTTTAGATAAGTTTCACAAAAAGTGAAGGTTCGTTTTTTTTTTAGTATTTTAAGGAATTGGTTATGCTTGTCATAAAGATGATTGCACCTTAAGTGTGTACTTAATATATGCTAGATGTCATCTTTTTCAACATTGTCATCAGGCTTAGTAAATGTGGAATATGCTTGTTGTTTCTTGTGGAGAACGGTACGTTTCCTCAAGTAGGGTGGGAGGTCTATTGTTTATGCACTCAGATGTGTTTTGGGAGCACAAATGGCTGTAAAAACTTGTAGAAGTGACTTCCTATGCTGTAATATGTGGTATTTAGATCAGGTTTCTAGAATGCTAAAACAATCAGTCCCTATCAAAGTAGTTTTTACAGCATGACATGCAAAATTGTTTACTTGGCCTCCTGCAACCTGCTTATGAGTATTTAGAATTACAAGTTAGCTGCTATTTAGATGAACTAAAGGCCCTTTTGGTTTTATTTTCTTCCATTTAATAATCTTTGTATTCCTTGCTCCTATATATATGCTATGTGTGTGCATGCGCATGCGCATTCAATGGACCCATTCTGCCATGATATGTCCTACTTTCATTTTTAATGAAATTGAGATTTGAGCTTCATCTTCTAGATGGTTCACTTATTTTGCAGGTGTTCATTGGGTGATGTTACAAATGATGATAGCTGTTATGAAAAAGCCATTGAAGTTTCAAATAATAAGTCTGCACGAGCCAAGGTCATTCAATACAAATAAATTGTCAATGATGTTCTTATATTATATGACAATGCATTTTTTTTAATTATTGTTTTCTTTATGCCAGCGATCTCTTGCTCGTAGTGCTTACAACAGAGGGGACTATGAAACATCTAAAATCATGTGGTATGTTTACCTGTTCACCTTCTTTTTCCTCCTCTACAATCCAATCTGATTACATTGTCAAACAGGGATAGATCCTGATTGCAAACTCTTTCTTGGTTAAATTACAGGGAGGCGGCACTGGCCCTGAATTCTTTATATCCAGATGGTTGGTTTGCTCTTGGTTCTGCTGCATTGAAGGTAACTTGTGCATCGAGAGCATATTGAAAAATCTTTCTACTTTGTGGTTACAGATTTTAAGACTTGCTTGAAATAATGATGCAGGCTAGGGATGTTGACAAGGCACTGGTTGGGTTTACTAAAGCTGTTCAATTTGATCCTGAGAATGGGGAAGCTTGGAATAATATTGCTTGTTTGTATGTTATATTCACTTCAGTTATTTTGCTCTTTGTCCATCCCAATTTGACTCTCTCTTTCTCTTACTGTATCAAAGTCTCCCGCCAACAAAGATACAAATTACCAATGACCCTGACATGGTAGAACATAAAAGCATAAATACGACTAGGCCACTAGGGAAGCTACAGCTAAAGCATAAACAACCATGGAAGACTCTTTCTGCTTGTGGCCCTTTGTTGCGGGCAGTAGTACTGGCCCACCCTTGATATAGTGCTCTTTTAATTATCTTATATTGACATTATGTTTGCTAAAAGATAATTTCTAGATGCTTAATGTCACACACACACACATTTTCATTCATTAATCTTCATTCTTAATTATGGCACCCCTCATTGATAACAGACATATGATAAGGAAGAGGAGCGAAGAGGCCTTCATTGCATTCAATGAAGCCCTGAAGTTCAAGTATGTCTCTCCTTGTTAAATACTGGATGTGCATGTTCACATTTTCTTTCTTTGTACTAAACCTGGGATATAACTTCCTGATAGACGAGACAGCTGGCAGATGTGGGAACAATACAGTCATGTTGCCTTGGATGTGGGCAATGTTCATAAGGTACGCCTGCATATGTACTTTGGTCCTTTCACCCTGCATATAGGTCCACATCCAACATGTTTCTAGAACTACCATCAGTTGCATTCTGATCTGATGTCAAATTTTAAAGATAAACAGGCATAATAGGATATGCTTTAAGCAGTCTGTCATGGACACAATTCTGTTTAAAATGCTAGTGCTGCAGTGCATGTGACTATGCAACACTGATTTATAAAATTCCACTTTAGCACATCATAGAACTTGTGGACTGACATGTTAATAGTAGAATATTTTTGTCATGGTTTTGCAGGCTCTGGAAGCTGTTCGGATGGTTTTGATTATAACCAGTGGCAAAGCTACTGGTAAAGAAATTGATGCCGATATATTAGAGAGAATTATGTTAGAATTAGAAGAGCAGATTTCAAGGAGACCTTTTAAGCCCCCCAGGGTGTCGGATGATACTAGTCTTACCACTCACGATGACTCGATAAACAAGTCAGAACAAAGAATTGCAGTTGGAAGGTCACGCGAAACTGAGCAGCTGGTGGAATTGCTTGGAAAAATCCTTCAACAGGTTTGCAAATACTTTAATTTTGCCCTTTTCCATAGCAAAGTTTCATGCACGTGCATAGTATAGTGTTTATCATTTTGGGCACAGTTTTGATGATTGGATTCGTACAGTTTCACAAGCAATGTCTTTCATTCATTCTGTGTTGTCTATCTGTTGATTACTGCATTTAGCTGTTCAAAACTAAATGGGCTTTAAAATCTTGTTATTGGCGATTTTGATGATGTTTGAATGGCTGCAGTCACATTTCTGGTTGTTTTGATTATCTTTCTCGACAAATGTGGCATATAGACATGTTACAAGTATGGTGGATTCATTTTAATAACCCTGTTTTACGTTTCAGATAGTTAAAAGAGTAAGTAGAGCAGATATTTGGGGTTTATATGCAAGGTGGCAAAAACTTAAAGGAGATCTCACAATGTGCTCTGAAGCCCTATTGAAGCAAGTTAGATCATATCAGGTATATATATACAGAGTGACAATTATTATATTATGTTATTGTGACTCATTTTACTGCATTTGATGCATTTCTGAAGCTTGTTTGTAGTACACAATCATTGCATATGTGACTCAATAGGCTATGCATTTGACAAAATGATACTTGACATACTCACAATCATTGCATATGTGACTCAATAGGCTATGCATTTGACAAAATGATACTTGACATGTCATGCCATGGTCTTGTAAAATCATAATTTTTGTGTGCTGTCATTTTACATAATTACATCAATTTTCCAGTTCTCTTGTCATTCATTTACTTTAGCTCATAAATCAGGTTACTACTAGAAGAAAGATAGTATTGCATTCTGAAATCTTAAATATGCCTCAATCCAAAACTAGTTGGAGTTGAATCTGCATGATGTACAAGGAGAGGGAGGGAGGGATGTGAGTAGGCTATGCATTTGACAAATTGATACTTAACATTTCATGTTATGGTCTTGTCAAATCATAAATGTTTCATGTATGTTTTCACTACACATTATTACATCATGTTTTCATTACATATTCCTCCTACTTGAAGAAGGGTTTCCACACTCATCCGTCCTACCCTTGCATATGACTTGAGGAATGGAAATGTTTTAGCAGAGATTAAGGTTCCATGCATGGTTTGTTAATAATTGTTACATATTTCAAGATGGAGGATTGTGCACAAGTAAATACTTTATCTGAGCGTGAAATGAAGTTGTCGAAGAATGATAGAAATAGAAGATAAATTCTACAACATTGAAGAGTTTAGTCCGAGAGTTTGAGATATTTGACATGTACTCATTCAAATATTTATTTTGGAATAGGAGTTGTGAGTGGATTTATGGAGACATTAAATATCACTTTAAAACATTAAAGCAAATACTTTGGTATATCAAAGGTACTATTGATTTTGGCTTATTCTATGGATATTCTAACAGTTTTGTGTTAAAAAATAATATAATCATATTGAAGTCTCACCTAACAACTTAAGTTTTTAAATGAAATGGTTTCTTGACACTTTGAGTTATAGTGATAGTGATTGGGTTAGGGATATGGATAATAGAAAGAGCACTACAGGTTTTGTGTTTTACATGGGAGACACAAAATTCACATGAAGTTTAATATATAGTCATTTTATCAACTTATGAAGCTTAACATATAGCCACTACAAAATGTGTTTGTCATTTCATATGACTAAGAAGATTATTAAAAAAATTGTGAATGTCACAAGAAATGCCAACAAAAAATTTTGTGGACATCTCATCAATCATTGTTTAGCTAAAAATCCAATTTTTCATGATAAAAGTAAGTACATTGTTATAATATTTCATTACCTAAGGGATTGCATTATAAATAAGAAAGTTGGAGTTAAAGACTCAAGACCAGGTGTTTTTTGGTGGTAGACCAATTCCCACTACCCAACTTGTGCCGCCATCTTTCTGGTGCATCCATCCATCTTCATTCAAATGGCATCTGCATGAAGGCCCAATCCCCCTTTTATAGTAGCTTATCCTTAAAAGTTTTCCTTTTCCTTTTCCTTTCAGGTTCTCCCATCTTGTCCTTGCATATTGAACTTGATTGTTTCTTTTCTTCTGTTTTCCTAACACACATGTCCAACACTAGCATCCTATGCTTTGTGATTGCCTCCCTGGTCCAAGGTTTAGTCAACAGGAAAAATGTATACTTGGTTACTACTACCTGACCACTAGAAATTAATATGATGAGATCTCTCTAAAGCAGGTTTTGTTAGGACTAAATGATAGACCAAATCAAATTCTTAAAATAGCCCCTGAATCTGTGGCCCCTACTGCCATCTCAAAACAATCCATATTGCTACCATGTGCCCATTGGATTGAAGTCTCCTCTGTGATATCTTTTGCTCATAGGCACTCCTTGAATTAGCTCATCGAAGTATTTCTGCAATTTATGCTGTGTCCATATCCAAACCTACATGTTATGGCCATGACATTAATTATGTTAATTGTCTCCTCTCGTTTGTTGGGTTTGCTAGTTTTTTTAGTCTGCACCGTTATTGGGTATGGCTTGATTTTCACTCATACCAGATGTAGAGATTCATCATGTCCTTACAAACAGATTTATTTTAGTTTAAAAGGCTATTGTTAGAATTGATTGTTTCTGTTAATTATTTAAGCTCTTTCTCAGGGATCCGATTTGTGGAAAGATAGAGATCGATTTAAACTTTACGCACGTGCATCATTGGAACTGTGCAAGGTGTACATGGAAATTTCATCCTCTACTGGTAGTCGTCGTGAACTCTCTACAGCTGAGATGCACCTGAAAAACATAGTTAGACAGGCAAGATATATGATTTCATGATTTTTACTAGAAATGGAATTGGTGCAGTGTATTTTGCATGTCTTTTCCTGCTCAGTGTGAACATTTTACCCTTAGTTGACTGTCAATTGTATGAACTAACACAGACATTCACATTTATTCTCCACTTGTTTTGTAAACAATGATAAATTTGATGTATCTGAAAATTCAGGCCGAGAGCTTTTCTGACATGGAAGAATTCAAGGATGTTCTAGCTTGTCTTGATGAAGTGAAGAAACGTCAATCTGATTCAATGCCAACATAAACAGCTTGGAAGACCATTCTTGGATCAGGAACCTTTCCATATGGTTAAGCGTGAACCTGTCATACTTCAGCTGATTAAAATATTTTAGTATGAACACTTTTCAGTGTTTTCCTTTGTGTTGCTTTCTCTCCTTTTCTTCTCATTTTTCTCCTCATCCTTCTTTTGTACTAATGAAATAACGAGGCATTATCCAGATACTCTGGAACAGAAAACCATAATCATTATAGGTGCTTGTTTTATTGCCAATAATTGTTCTAGTTTTGTAAGTTTTAGAAACGTTGTTTAGTCTTGTGGTGCTTCTTTTAAAGTTCAATTTAACCTACATTGTGCACTATCATTAGTTGTGGCTTTGTCTTACAATTGTGGTCTGTTATTTTGTCTGGTTTGAGAAGCTTGCTTGTCCGCTGAATGAATTGTAGAAAAGACATAAACCAATTTCCCCTCCTCAATTTAAAGGTGAATTTTTATTTTTTAACTAACAATTCATGCTCTCTTCTATTTTCAGGAATTCTGAAGTTTGGAGACAATACAATACACGAGGGTGCAACTCTTTTCTGGGTGTTTGTACATTTACTGTAAACGACGCCTGTATAGGTAGTTTTCTTCTGGCTGTGGACTGATATACAGTTAGCATACTTTCCCCTTCCTTCATGACTCTTCCATGTAGATGTTTTGCAATTGCAATGAACATAATGGACGAGTTAAGTTTCTACTGAGATCTGTTTTCTGGCAAGGAATAGATTGCATCCCTATTTTGACTTTCAACTGTGCCACTTCTCAGTGTAGATCCCACACACATAAACACAATGCCTTTGATACAACAATGGAATTGCCCCTTTCTTATTCAACTGAGTAGAGAAAAATGGTTCTTTCCCTTATTTTGCCCCCTTCTTGAAAGAGAGAAGAAAGGACCAGAAAGGGACTAGACCTTACAAAGATAAACTCAAACTTGCACAGATCAGATTCTTGCACAAAATTGAAAGGGAATATATGCATGCATTTGACTACTCGATGCCTTGCATCTTTCTGAACATGACAACAAAGTCATAGACCTTTACCGGGTATGGCCATAGATTGCCACTATATTGACAAACCCAAAGGTTTCACCACCGAAGAAGTTTTTCTCCCCAAGGTGATGTGGATCAGCCTTAAAACACCAGCAAGGACCTGTTACATGTTTCAAATGGTTTAATGACTCGGTCTATGATAAAAACATTGAAAGAGATATTGAATGCATTGGTTTTGAAGGTTTCAACCAAGTTAGAATTGAAAGGTCCACTACAGTATCAAGAGGAGATTCTAGAGGGATTCAATATAATCTTATTTCGGCCATGAATTGAGGACAATAAAAGAAACAAAAGAATTCTATCGCAACTTGAAAACAATATAAGTGATTACTTTTTACCTTTTGTTTCTATGATTAAAGGGTTGTATGGAATGCTATAAATAAATCTTGAATTAACTCTTGAATATTGTACTTTTTTTCTCGTGGTAGAATATGAATTTAATATTAGGGATTTTATTTTATTTTATTAGCTACAACGAAAGAATTATTTGAGGTTAATATTTTGTTTTAAACTAGTATCCGAGGCTTATTTTCTTTCTCCACAAGGAATTAAAGCTTCGTGATTATCAAGCAACTATGAAATGAGTACCTTGAAGAGCCGAACATGCTCAAACAAATTAAGCTTGTTGTCTTCATCGTCTGGACTGGTGTTTTACCATGCCGAACATGAAACAACATTGAAGCATTTTAATTGGTATGTTGACCAAGAAAAACACATGGTATCTTCCAAGGGATAACGTTTTTATTTAAGAAAAGCAATGCGTCTCTGTTTTACTTCTTACCATGGCAAGAGGTGCATCCCAACGCTAGGGTCGCATCTGACAGTAATCGAAGTTAATTTTTGAAGTATATCATTAACATAATTTCTCATATATGCAGGCTGATTTATGGAGTGTTGGCACAGTTTTGTTTCAGCTGGCAACATTCAACATTAGGTTTTCAAAAGAATTATTTACAAACTTTACGTAATGAAAAGCATTAAGTTTTTCCATATATATATATATATATATAACCTCTTCTTTTTTGCAAGGGTCCGGGCCCCTGCCAGCCTCCCCCTAATCTCCGCCACCCTTGTTGAAAAGAATATACCATGTTGATGTTTCGGCAATTCTTGTTTTGGCATTCCCAACAGTACTTCCAATTAAACTTGACTGCAATATGAGAAGACTTAAAAAGGGAGTATTTGAAAGTGCTGTTGCAATTGATTTTCAAGGTGTTTTCAGTTCAGAAATGCATTAAAATTATTTTTATTTTTAAGAAATTATTTTTGATATAAACACATCAAAGCAACCTTAAAACACTCAAAAACATTTAATTGGAAGCAAAGTAAAAAAAATTATTTTCTTTCAAAAACACTTTTAAAACACAAAAACAAACAGATTCTAGAGCTCATTGCAAAAATAAGCAACCAAGGCAGCAGAGCAAGACAATGCATATTGATTTACAAAGCCTGAGGCTTCTAAACATAATAATGGTTTCCAGGAAATGCTTAGACCTCACGGACACAGACGCCACACAGAAATACAAAGAACACTTGAGAGGGGTCATATTTGATCATTTCAATCAATTGGAAATTGTTTCAGCTGGTGACTATAACCAAGAAATTGAGTCGTGGAATTATAAGGGGTAAAAATAAGCCAGGTGAGCAACTTTATGGAGATGAACTGTGTGATTGAGACGTACGCATAACCTTCTTGCTATTTCCGTTGATTATGTAACTGCCTATACACATATCCATGCACTGTCAAGGAATTTTACTTGTACACCATCAAATTAAAAGTATGGCAAGATCAAAGATAAAGGTACAGGGTGCATACAGAAAACTTGATCAGCTATACATCTACTAAGGACATATCTGAATACAGTACGGTTTAACAGAGAAAATATGCTAGACAACTTTATGAACTTTTCATTAATTGAATCCAGGTACTATACTTTTCTACTTCTATGAAATTCTGAAGGTTTAATTTCTAATACAATTGCATATTCGAAGTGGAGGTTTTTGTTACTAATAGCTCTGGTAAAGGAGAGAGTTTTTCATTAGTCAAGGAGCCTGCAAGTGGTCTACACACATGGAAGATTGACAGGTTCTCAGCTCGGAATGAGGATCGTCACTTCTCAAAGGTGTTTACTGTTGAAGGAAGAGAATGGTAGATATAGATTTCTGTTTTGCTACAACGGTATTCCTTCGCTTAGACTGCTTCATTTACATGTCCCCCATCCCACTCTCTAATTTTATACTGTTATTCATCAAGAAGCTGAAGCTTTTATCCCAAGGGAGGTTCAGTGGTATCAGGGACACACTTCTCTTTATCTCACATTAGATGATTCAGAGTCCCTCAAAACAAGAGGAAATTGTGTGAAAGGGGTTGCTTGGAATAAAGGACCTCTCAAACCACAATAACTATGAAATAATTGATTCAAAAACTTCATAATGCCATTTAAACTTCCCTGTTTCTGAAATAAAACTCAATTCTATGGTTCATTTGCAGCTGATGAACATTGGTTTGAAACCAAAGGCCAAGGGTGGGCTTTCAGTGAGTTCATGTTGCTAAGTACACTCAAAGATCTGAGTTCATAAGCCTCAATTCCATGGTTCTTTGGTTTCTCCATTGAATTGGTTAATAAATAATACAGGGAAGGAAGAATGCCAAATACATTTATTAGATAACTTTGAAACCATGTACAGAACATACAGCTCCAGTACAGAGAAAAACACACTCAAATCAAAGAATAGTCAGTAAACAGAACTTTATTTGCTGCTACAAACTGTCAAAACATCATCTATAAACTTTACCGTACAAATCTTTCATGTCTGTAATGGCCATTGAATATAAGTTTTGTGAGTATCCAATATTCATCCATGTGAGAGAGAAATAAGAAAAAAATGGATTTCAGTATGCAAGGAGCAGTACAAAATTTTAATCTTGCATCAATCTAAAGGCGAAGGAGAAAAACCTGTACCAAATCAAAGAAGCAATTCAGGTAGAAATTCAGCCTCCCGTGTTTGTTGTTCTAGTGATCTAGATTGGTTCCGTATAGCCTTTTTGTGTCTTTCCAGTGTGAGATGCTCAGCTTTGTAGAAATTCAAAACTCTGTAGATCCAAGCTTCTGATGAGATTCAATAAGCAATGCATTTAGTAGAATATGAACAGCAGCTTCATAAACAGTTCCATCATAATGCATCCCGTCATTTGTACACCTCGGTCCACAATTCCAACTCAATGATTGAATATCCAACAGCAGAAGAGGACCACCGTAACTGCGCAAGATCCTGCTATTATGCAGTGCTCCATAATAAGCATGCCATATTTTATCATTCATTTTCTCCCTCTTCTCTTCTGTATTCAGCATCGCATTTATCAACGTTGGCATCCCAAGCCAAAACAAATGTGGAGACCGAACAGATACAGAACCTGTCACAGGCCCATCTGTACCTAATTCTGGCGAAAATGGTAACAAGGAAACCACCGAACTCCTCAAATTCTCCAATGCAATATCAAAATCCGATGCATTGTTGACATGAAGCATATGCCACAGCCCTGCTCCGATCACCAAGACATCAGGGTAAGTTCTATTTTGCTTAAACCCCACCATCAAATTCGTCAAATTAACCACATATGGAGCCCAAACAAAATCCAATTTCATGCCAATCTCATCCACAACAATCTTATAATCACTATGCCTCTTAAACAAATCCCCCATAATCATTCCCATCCTTTTCTCATCCAAAAGCAAACTTAACAAAGACTGCACAAGCAACCGAGCTTGTGAATCCCCAGCCACAACAACCCAGGACCCATTAAGCAAATCATTAACATCTCCCCTCCCCAATTTCTCAAAATCACAACCTTTCACCTTCCCATTTTTAGACCAATCCCATATCTTGTCATAACCACCAGAATCATTACTACTATCACTAACATTACTACTGATAATACGAGGTGTCACATTCCAAACAACTTCATTAACCAAATTAATACAAGAATCCTCACGATTATCAAAAACATTAACAGATTGAACTGAAGTAACAAAATCAGAAACAGAAGGGAAATAAGGAGTCAAATGAACACCTACCGCTAGTGTAATAAAAAGGGCACCACTAAAAAAAAGCATCTTGTTTCTGCTTAAATGGTAACCTGCCATTCCCATTGGTACAAATAACACCACACAAGCTGCCAAGACTCCTATCTGAATGCCACCGAACATTATTGGCACAAAGTTTTGGTCTTTTTGGTTTGTTTCTGTTCAGATCATGGTTTGGCAATGATTCCTGAATGGAAAAGGGAAAGGGAAAAGTGGGTTTTTTTTTTTTTTTTTTAATGGGTTTGTTTTGGTTTTTGTTGTTGGTGGTGGTGAAGATCAGAATTGAGGAAGAATTGTTTGGTATGGGGGAGGGGTTTGTGAATTGTAAATGAAGGGAAGAGTGTGTTTTTTTCTTTCTTTCTTTCTTTATGGTTTGCTGATGTTAATGGGACAACAACAGTTTAGTTCAGTTTTTCACCAGTTAGTTTCGGTAATCACTGATGATGTTTTTTTAGTTTAGCACCTTGTTAGTTTATGTTTCAATTTTGTTTAAGCAAGAGTTTCAATTTTGTTATTATTATTATAATTTTAAAAGTAAGTTTTTGTTTTAAATATATATTTAATTGAAATTGATGTAAGAAAGATTTTAGTATGTAAAATAAATAAAAAATAAGTTCTTATAAACAAAAAAAAATATTATTTTATTTTTTATAAAATAAATACAATATGCTTAGTATAAAAAAGCAAAAATAATTTAATGAACCAAATGTTTTTTTTTTTTTTGGTTAGATAAAAGAGCAAATACTTTCTTATTGAATGAGAGAGAATGATTTTACGGTATGTATAGGGATTAGTTGACGTTTGCAAAATAAGTCAACGGGGCAAGAACAATTGGATATTAATGGAGATACCAAATTAATCCAAATATGTTCGATTTGAATCCATTCAAAATTCAAATGTGTGACCTTTTTATAATTATTCTATTAGATAATTAATAGTAAGTATCATTATTGAACTCCATTTGTTTATTTTATATTCAATATCTATTTATTTATCGACTTTCTTAAAATAACATATAATAGGATCAAATCAAATATTTTCTATATAAGATAACTCGATGATCTCGAGTCTAAAAATTATTTAAACAACTGCTATGTGAGCTTTTTCAAAAACACATGTTATACGGAGTCAAAGACATAACATTATACATGTCTTTGATAAACAACTACATGTTAGTTCTAAGTATTTCTTATACATTAGCTAATGAAAACAATTGTTTTCCTTTCGTAAAAAAAATATGTATCATCTCTATGACTCTAATAAACATCAAATATTTAAGATAATATCGACCAAGAATATTTTAAAAACAATGATTTAATATAATATAAATCCGATAATTATAAAAGTTTTATAATTTATTTTGCAAAGTCTATGAACTTTATCATTACTCTAAATTTCTACATCAAATAATAAATTCATTAATTTAATATTATAAAAATATAAAATATAAAATAAATTTATATTACTAATAAATATATATTTACATGAATATAATTCAGCTCTAGGACCTGCATTGCATTTAGGGGGGTTTTGTTATTCTATGCAATCCAGCCATTCCATGTTGCTGATTCTTCTGGAGAGCCTCTGAATTATTTCATGACTTTTCAACCAATAGCCATTTTTGGATCTATTTCTGCAGGTACATATTTTAGAGGATATCCTAGCAATTTGTTGATTCCCTGTGAAGGTGAGGAGCCTGTAAGGTGGAGCTTCATTAATTCGATGAAAGAGGTAATCAAACTATCTTAAGATACAACTTTGCAGTCTGGTTTTTTGATGATTTTAGCCCCAAACCTTTCAAATTAGTCCTTTTCTTTCCAAGTTTCTATGTTTTGGTCATTGATTACCAGGGCTGCAATTTCGAAGCTTAATTTGGAACCAAGGTTGTCAATACCGTTCCGAAAAAAAGCTTAATTTGTTTGAGCATGCTCGACTCGTAGAGGTACCCATCACATAGTGGCTTGATAATCACAGAGTTTTAGTTACTTGTGATGAAAGAAAACAAGAAAAAGACTTCGAGAATATCACCTGATAGGGTTTACATCTCCTACATAAATAAGACATCTGATCATTCTCAGCTTACACCTGCAGGGGAGACTGGATAAAAGATGTCTAATGAAGACTTGCTTCATTGCTTCAAAAACCTAAAGCAGCTTCATTGCAGTTACATCACCAGCTCCTGCAACATTGCTGGATCAAAACTGAAATGAAGATACTGGAGCTGCAGATAGAGGTTTGGATATTTTGAAACCATTTATTTCTTATGCCCATTTGATTTAATCAAACATAAATCTGCAACATGGTCAAACTTGACTTGAAGTTTTAACCTAGCCGTCAGGATGAATGTTTCAGATAATCATCAATCGTAGAACTTGTATCTATGTAGAACATTCAGATGACAATAGAGTTTTGACAAGACCGCATTTTCAGATGGTAACACTCCCCCATCAGATTCTGCAGAAGGTATTGAACTTGGAAACCTTAAACAAAGATCTAGGTAGATTAGGTTCGAAGCAGTATGGTAGAGATCGAGGAACATTGTCTATGGAGTTACCATTTAATATATTAACTTGAATTGATTTTTTTTTATTCTTTTTTTTTTCAATCTCATCTGTAAATATTAAGTTGATTAGAAATTGATCCTCTATGAATTTTTTTTCTATAAGATTATTGAGGTCAATTTAATATGTCATCTTCTTAATAATTTTAAAAAATAGCATTCACTATATCTCTGAATCAATATTTTTTAAGAAAAAATCATCCATTATATATCATATTTTGAGTTTATGATTATTATTTTTTGTAACTAGATAATTCAAGTTAAAGAGGCTAAATTTAACAAGATTAGATTGCATGGACATGCAACAACATTAACCTCAATTTTAATTTAGTATTTTTATAAAGATATATATATATATATATATATATATATATATATATATATATATATATATATATAAAAAAAAAAAAAAACTTTACACCTTACAATTAGTCGTTTTACTTTAAAGGTTTTAAATTTGATCGATTTATACAAAATATTTGTTATCGGCCCTCATTTAATTAGAAAGGAATTAGGGTGTGCGTATTAAAACTGGCCGACTTAATAAAAAAAAATCATTTTATATTTTTTTTCGAAAAAAAAGTTGATTATTGGATTCCTATAAAGTGAATTTGGTCCCTTTATGAGGGAAATTATTGATTAGGGTCTAAACTGACCAATATTTTGTGGGTGTCAATTGACCAAATCTAAAACACAAGGGGTAAAACAACTATTTGCTACAAAAGAAATGGCTTTGCCTTTCTAGTCGACTCCAGCTACATGCCATCCACCTTGCAATGGCATCATCACCAAACTACCACTCTTCGGCTAGTCCCTTTCAGTGGACCACTACGAACCAGTCAAGGCCTTTTCCAGCCGATCGAACCCCAAATCCTAGCCATTTGCTGCTCCAAATCCAGACCAGCAACCAGAAAAGTAAAGCCACAGCTCAACCTGCACTTGTGTCCCTCTCTTCTAAGATAGATTTATTAAACGCTGTGGGGGCTCAAGTTTTGGATTAGGAGTCAAGTAATCTTAAATCAATTCAAAAAAACATCTTTTTATCAAATTAAGTTTGACCAATTAGATTGTTTGATCTGACCAAGTCAATTTCAACTCGGTTTTTCGATCGACAGAATCCGAGTTAACCCGGTGAGCTAGGCTAGGTTCCAAAAGCATGGAGTTCGAGCTTCTTCTTCGTGACATTAAATGACAAAACAAGGCAGGATTGGTACTCAGAAAGCAACAGACTTTAACAATTTACTCTCTCAAACCAAATCGTTTGGACCATAGATACATACATCTTCACCTATCAGGAGAGCAAAACAAGAAAGAAAAAGAAAAGAATGGCCTCATCTATTTATCATCTTATCCTCTTGCTTGTACGTCAAGTCTCAAATTGCTTGCCTTCAAAGGTCTGTCCGAATCTCCAATCTTTGGGAGCAACATTGTAAGAAATTACAGTCATACTATCACTACTGGTGACCTCAAATGAGAGAGCTTGATTCTGTAGATTAGCATTAACATGCCAGTTCTGGCCCCAATTCCTGCCCATATCAAGCCAGCCTGTTCTTGAACCTTTGATCTTCACTGCAGTGACATCTCCGGCACCCGCGACATTGCTGATTAGCACCGAAAGGAAAATACCGGAGCCGGAGATGGTAAACCGAATCCCCCCTTCCTTTCTGCATTTAATCCTGTTCAAACATAATCACAGTCAAGGATAAGCAGAAAAATTAATAATAATTGAAAACAGTAGCAAACTTCAAGAACCTGCATTTAAGTTTCAGATGAAATGTGATACATCCATTGCCATCATAAAAAGAAGAGAAAGTCTACTTCTTTCTGGAGTGATTCAAATTTTTTTGCTCTAGCAGTCAAAATAACAGAAATACTTTCAGCAAATTCCAGTTAAAGATACGTAGAGACATTTAGCAAAGGAACTGTCGCTATCATATACTAGTGATTAGTGAATATTTTACTTCTTTTGATGCAGGATTGAGACGAGATAGTGGGCTGTCTCCCATCATGCATTATTTGTATTTTCCATCAACCAATGAACCAAAAGTGTAGGCTAATAAAAACCCCTTTGAATTTTCAAAGCCAAAACAGTGATCTCTCGACAGCAGCCCCACAAATAATGCCATGATATAAGTTAGCAAGAAACGGGGCGCTCATTAACACTGACAAAGACACACCAAGCACTAAATTTAAATTGCCCCCTCCCTGGTCTCTTACTTGCTTAGCTGCTAAAATTACACCAAGCACTTATTTTTTTATCACAACAAACCTTCATGTTTCTAACCATCAACAACTCCTAAAGTTTAAGCTTTCAATGGCAGCTGCAAAAAGCATAAAGCAGGGTGTCCATAATTTAGAAAAAAAGGAGCTTGGTAAAATAATTCAGAATGGCCAGTCTAATGGGTCCTACAAGGAACTGAGGCTGAAAGAAAAAAATAATAATGAAAGAAGAGATAGATTCACAAAGAAACAAATTTAGCAGGTGACTCTCTTCTTCTCAGTGGCTAAATTTTAGTATCAGTGCATGTTAGCAAGAATGATTCAAGCAACTGAAGACAAATTCATTGAAAATTAACAAACTAAACACTCAAATTTCGAATCTTGACAGAATTAGACAGATCATCTTCTCTTGCATAACTCGAATTTAAAGGACTAAATATGTGCCTAACTTACAGACTTAACTTCAAAAACAACAAAATCCATGAGGGTTTTCAGATTTTTACCTCATATAATGAACAGGCATATTAGTGGCCTTCCAAATGGCAATCTTTTCAAAAGCTTCAATAGGCAGCACAAAATGCTTATTAGGAGGATTACATTTTCCACCACCATCAGAAGCGAACCCATAATTTGGAGCACAAAAATTTGTGACAGAAACAATAATAGAAGTCCCCGGAATACACCACCTCAAATCATCAACACACTTAATTTGAAAACACGCGCCACAGATCTCTCCACGTTCAAACATTGATTCACTCAACCCCGCAGTTGCCATTCCATATCCGGCTTTAACTAAGTCCCCATATCCACACGCCCCTCCTACTGTGTCCCGGGGATCGGATGCTGCGTAGTAAGTGGCGCGTGCGGATTGCCATTGGGATAGGGTGGTGGAGAGAGTTGGTGAGGAGGTGGTGGAAGAGGTGTGGGAGGTGGTGGCGGCGGCGAAGATGAAGAGGAAAAGGAGGGGTTTTAGGAGAGTGTGAATGGGGTTTTGGAGTGATGGCGGTGGCATTTCGCTGTCTTAGACAGGTTTGGGGGGGTTAAAGGAAAGGATTTGTTTCGAAGTTGAGGTTGTCTTAGTTTATTTTATAACAGAAGTGGTGGAAACTGAAGATTGCTTTACTGCTATAGTTTCCTCCTCTTGTGCTGATGAGCAGTGTTGTGAGGTTTGAAGAACATCCTCTCATGCTGCCTAGTGATCCATCATCAACTCGAGACTTGGTTATAATAGATTTTAAATTAAATTAATCTAAATCAACTCTAAAACTTGATTGAACTTATTTATTTAAAAAAATAATCAAAACTATCATTTTAATTCTTTTATAAAATCTTGAAAAATACAAAATTGTTCCCAATAAGGTCCGGTCCATCTTCTATTTGTAAACTATTTGGTTTGAATAGGATCATTTATATAAATGATCCATTAAATTTAAATTCAATTTGTTAACCCCACAGTAATCCTATATGTAGTAGCTAAATTGTATCTCCAAATTAAATTTCCAAGGCATTTAGACATTCATCAATCAAGTCTTTTGTCAATGGCTCAACCTTTCCTTGGATTCTTGGTTTTGTCTGGTTGAGGGACTATTTTGGAAATAAGTTAGCACAAATGTGGCAAAAAGGCTTGATGAACAAATGTGGGGGGCTAATCTAGATCTCTTGGTTAATCTTGGCATAAAGCGGAACTATATTACTTAGTTACTCGTTCTAGAATTAAGAAGGAAAGAAAAACACTACTCGGAGAGGTTCATAATTGGAACTTAGTTTAGAAGATACAGCACATAATACAACTCCATCATTTTCCTTCCATAAAAGTAGCGTGAAATGTTAGCAAAATTCATATTTATTATTAAACTTGGATTGACCCGATAACTTATACTGAAAAAATCAGATTGGATTTCAAATTCAATTGAAAAAAAAAAAAAAACATTATGACTAGATTGAGTGTTTGTTTGATAATGTAATTAAGGTTATTTTTAAAAGTTCAAAATCATATTTTTTTAATTATTTTTTAAATCAACGCATCAAAATGATTTAAAAATATTAAAATATCCAATTTAAAATAAAAAAAAAATTCATTTTTTTTCAAAAACAATTTTGAAACGAAATGTAAAACATTGTTTTAATAAAAAAAAATCACCCAGATTGATCCCAACTACCTTTAAGTTGAGTCAGTGTTCGAGTCAACCTTTATATCAACCAACCGAAACATTGATGTATTAATTCTATGAATAGAGATATGGTAAGGTTGAAATAATATGGAAAGCAATTGAGCACATGAATGACAAATTAATACGGCAATATGAAAAGAAAAGCATATTGAAATTAAAAAGAAAAGGAAGGGAAAGGAAAGGGTACAGCAATAAGAAAAGAAAAGCATATTAAAATTAAAAAGAAAAGGAAAGGAAAAGGGTACAAGTGTCCATAAAGTGCATATATTATATTTCCTTTCTAATTTTTCCATCCACTTCTGTTGAGCTTGAGAAATGAGGAAAAGAGTACTAAAATTCAATTTTCCATTTCCTTCTTGATTTTCTTTTTGCCTGAAAAGACCAAACCACTATCTCCAGCAACCATTACCACCCACCTCCCCCTCCCTTTCCTCTCCATGAAAAAGATTCATAAATACAAATTCATTTTTTAATTTAAAAATTTAATCAAACCAACTTAACCAAGTGATGGTGAAACAGGGGTCAAGGATGATTGTTGAAAGCAAAAAAAAAAGGAACAAAACCCAGAAGGAGACAAATTCATAAAAACATATATGTGTATATATATATATATATATATATATATATATATATACATAATCAAACCAAAATAAGCACAAAAAAGTAAATGGTTGAAAACTGAACGAAGTAACAAAACACATATTGAAATCATCAGACAATAGTTTCCAAATAAGCAAATTTAAGACCCATGCTAGGAAAATTGAAGTACAAAAACTAATGCATGTTCGACACAATTGGAAGCAAGCAGTAGACTTTCATTTGATATGGGTTGATACACAATGATAAAGTTTTTCTATGTCCATTAGTTTTTTGCATAGAACCTTCTTATGGTTCGTTTTCAAGTCAATAACTTGAACTTGACAAAAGACAATTCCTGTTTCTTTGGCTTCTGGGTGAAATAAACATCTAGTGTTCCCTTGTGACCTGGCAGGGCTTGGTGGTTGATACATATTGTAGCATCCTGGTACCCATAATTATTTACTCCTGAAAACTGTAGGAATTCAAACAATCTAAATGGCAAGAACATAAGCAAGAGTCCTATTTGTTAGAACATACCTAACTGCACATGATATCGACCTAATTATATTAGGAGACACAATCATTCCATGAAATGCATGCTCAAACAGCAAAACAAAACTACTACAACAAATTTATCCGTGTGGTGAAATCTAATTAACATTTTCTCATTCAAGCTTGCAAGTGAGAAATGATCTGTTTCAACAGATTATCCATCTCTGGTGAATTACAGATTAGAAAGAAAAATGGAGGTTCAACAATTAATGAGCAAAAAGAAACACAACAGAATCATTAGGTAGCAACAATCCAATTAGAAACATTCCCAAGTACAAAAACTAATTCACATTGCAAAATTTCACACAACTCATGGGCAGTTCAAATTCATCACCCCTACAACTAATGCTGGAAATCATCTTTGTAGCATCAAATGACAAAAAAAAAAAAACATAAAAGCAGCGCTAAAAAGAAATCAAGCTTACACTAACCCAACTATACATAACTTCCCACTTTCGTTGCATTCTTCTCAGAACAAACCTCTATACACCAAAGAACGAGAAAAACCCACGTTTCTTTGGCTCTTCCTCCACCATAACAGCCTTCATACTATCCTGCTCAACAAGTCTCCAAGCAGCTTGCTCAAATGCCAATCCAGCCAGTGTAGGCGGCTTATTCAAAACAAGTGGATACCCTCTATTAGTACTCCTAATCACCTCTGTATCCTCCGGAATCACCCCCAACAATGCCAGGCCCAGCATTTCTTGCACATCCAACACCGACATCATATCTTCCCCTTTAATCATATCCGTCCTGACCCTATTAACAATCATCTTTATATCCCTGATTCCATCACATTCTAACAACCCTACAACCCTATCCGCATCACGCAAGCTCGTAATATCAGGAGTTGTTACCAGAACAGCCTCGTTAGCTGAAGTTATCGCCGTAATGAACCCTGCATCAATCCCAGCTGGGCAATCAATCAAAATGAAATCCGGGCACCCTTCTTGCCGCGATTTCAAAGACTCAACAAGCCAAACAAGTGCTTTCCCACCAAACCCAAGTGGCAATTTCGACCTGGGTTTAGAAATGCACAACAGTTCAAAGTTAGACCAACGCTTATCGCGGACAAGCGCTTGGTCTAACCGACAATCCCCATTCATAACCTCAACAAGAGTATAATTTACACGGTTTTCTAACCCTAACAAAAGGTCTAGATTGCGCAAACCTACGTCAGCATCAATTGAGACAACAGAGAAGCCAAGGCGAGCTAAGGAGAGGCCAACATTGGCAGTTGTTGTCGTTTTCCCGACACCACCTTTGCCTGATGTTATCACAACAACTCTTGGGGTTTGACCGGCTAGTTCAGGCTTTCTGTTCCATTGTAGGACTGATTGGATTGCGAGGTTTGAGTGAGGTTTGAAGGGTTTTGTTAGGGTTGGGGTTTTGGGTCTGAATGGGGTTAAAGAACTGAGGAGCGAGGGTTTTGTGTTTGCGGGTAAGGGTTTTAGTGTCAGCATTGTTTGCCAAGTGTTTGTGTTTTTGACTGTGAGATTGAGGTGGGTTGCTTTAAGGGTAGACGAAGATCATTTTAGCGGCCAAACGAGGAGGCGTTGAAAATGATTGGCTTTGAGGAAGCTCTTAAGATTTCCTTTCCGATAGTGGCAGTTTTGGGTTAATTTACTTTTCTCATCCCTATACTTTTGTATTTTGTTTAATGTCACCTTCTATTAATTTATTTTTCCTTTCTGACATCCCTATACTTATTTGTTCTTTAAATGTAACCCTCCATTATTTATTTTTTCTTAATCTAACCCTTTTTACTTAATCTCTGTTGCTTAATCGAGTCCCTTTCATCCAATTTCAGGCATTAAATGCTGGTGTGGATTGAAAAGTGGTCCAATTGTTCAATTTTGATCATGGAATATTAGTTGTTTACATCCTTTTTAGTTTGTTTTTTCTCCTTTCTTCTCCAAATTACAAAGAAAAAAATTTAATTGTTGGTTCATAGGATGAGAGAAAATGAGCAATAAAACCCACTTTTAAACCTGTGTTAGCGATTAACATCTTATATTAGATAAACTTTATTTAATAATAAACACAAAAAGGTTAAATTATATAAAAAATAATTAGTGAAGGTCCATATCAAAAGATTATAAAAATACAAGGATATATAAAGTTAATTAACCATCATTTTTTAGATTGTTAAAAGGAAATGGTTGTTAAAAAATAAGGTAGGATTTTTTTTTTGTTCATTAAGTGGTTGATTTAAGCATGAAACTTATTAAGGTATTTGTTTTGTGTTAGTTGCGATATTTAGGATAGACCATATAATTAAAGTAATTAATTAATATTTAAATCATACTTTTAGAATGTGGGACCTATTGAAAATGACAATCCAACCACAAGTTCACAAGAAGCATTCAACACTTGTTTTTGCTAATTTCCAACCTCAGTTAATTAACCTCTCTCTTCTCATAACTTTTGGTTGAAAAAAAAATGTTGTTTTATTGATTGATCAAAATGCCCTCATCATTTCCCCAATTAGCCTCCTCATCTATTGTGTTTCCTTTAATCATATATAGTCCTCCTCACCTTGTTGCTTTGATTTTTTTATTTTATTTTGATATTTATAATATGAGGTCACTCCTCATTTTCCTCTCTCCAAAAGAAAACTCTTACCCAAAGTTGTTAAAATTGTTTTTTTTTACACGACATGAAAAACACAATTTAAAATCGGGTCATAAAATTGCAAGTATATTTTTTTTAATATATATTGACAATTTCAGCCAATAACTTAAATTATATTAAAATATGATAAAGAGAATCAACAATATTATAATCAATTACAGGTGTAAATACATAAGAAAGTTAAATAATATAAATCAAAAAAGAAATGACATGAAAAAAAAAAAGTCAAAATCATTTTTTTCCAATATGGCCAAATTACTAAATGATAGTAAATACACAAGAATCCTGTAACAATTTGGTTATTCTCATCATAACAAGTCGTAATGAACTTTTTTTAGGTTGTAAGTTAATGAGTCTAAATTAGTAAAACTAACAAAAATAACTTGGTTGTTTGCATCACAAATTTAGTACACTTGTAAAATCAGACCAATTTTACTGATTTTGCACGAGTTAGATCTGATTATACTAGTTTTTAAGTTTAGTCTATTTTATCACGTAAATACATGTTAACTCGTAGAATCATAAGATTTTAAGAGTTAATTCACAATTTTGATGACCTTGCTTTTACTTATAAATAAGACAACAAACATTAAATTGGCAGAAATAATCTTCATTTTCTTCCAAGATCCCTAACATACTTCCATCAAATATGTTTGGCTTTCATCCTTTTCTTTTCTGTGTTGATAAACCATTGTAATTTACATCAACAGATCTTGGTATGCCAACCTCAACAATGTATTAGGCCTATTTTTAGTCTTAGCATGTCAAATGTTATATTATTGTTTTTATTTTTATTGGTTTGGATGTAATATATGTTGTTGTATTCTTGTTTTATCATTCCATCAGTTTTTTGTCTGTAAGGGGTGTGACATAGTGCAAAACAACTTGAGATTTGCATTGCAAGTTTCATATTCGAGTCACGGTATGCTAACCTTATAAGAGTTTGAGATAACCAAGATTTTACTTGCTTAATCTGGACTCATAAAAAGAGTGCCTAAAGGGAGGTGGGGTTTTCTTGAATCCAAAAAAATGTTACTTTTACATGTTACTATTTTCATTTGATGGGAATTTCATATGATATTCCATTATTTATTTGAACATGATGTGTCACGGTACCTTTTTTTCTTAGGCAACAATAGTTATGATTGTCACTGTTATAATCGCTCATTTATATTTCAACCTTTCTTATACATATTATGCTTTTTTTATGTGTATTATTTATCAACAACACTTTATTAAATACATTATTGTCTTTGAAAGTTTTTCACCCATATACATATTCTCATTTTTAATGATTATATTGTACCTAGGATATTAATTTTTAATCATTTGTTTAGAAATAACTTATCAACCAAGGATGTGGAAGGTTTTTAAGGTCAAGATAAAACAACTTGGACTAGAGAGATATTATTAAACTACTTTAAGTTTTTATTTCATTCATTTTGATTCCTTTGATACATTTATTTTATATGACGTGGGAAATAAGAGGAGTTATAAATTTTAGGCATTTCGGTATTAAATCATCATTGTGCTATATATATGACATTATATTTACCAACATTATTGCAACTGGATAATTTGCTTGAACTTTGTTTCAAGGAATGTTGTTTGATGATGATCATGGGGATGATGGTTAAGAAATATTAATAATAAGGATTTCACTATTGAGTTGTTGGTGTTAATTTTGTAAATGATAATAGTAACCACCCAAAAATCTACATATAAAGGGGGGGAGGGAGGTAGTTAGAATGTAAGTGCAACTTTTTTCACACTTGATCCAATTGGTTGATAACATGTCTAGCAGGAGAGATTACACTTACATTATTAGGGATAAGAAATGGTGTAACACATAAATATGATGTGAGAGTTTCACTTTATTGATGGTGTTGTTCTTGATAACGAGTTGTATATTTTTGCAATTAAATTTTTCTTAGTTAGAAGCAAGAGAGAAATAGGGGTAGCAATAGAAAATATAGGGGGGAAATCACTAGATTAAAATTAATGTTATATTTGAAAGAAGATCAAACCTTAAACCTTGAAGTTAGGTTCAATCTTATTATCTTAATTAAATCATATTTGTTTGTTTAATAATGTTTGAATTATCTTTTATTAAAAAAATTAAGTAAATTTTATGCATTTAACATCTTTCAATATTTTTGTGTCTTGATTGTTATTCCTATTTTAATTTTGTTTATATTAGATAAGGAATTACAATTTATTTGTCATGCTATAAACTATATTATTTATACATATGTAAAAATATTCATAAGCCATATATTAATTTAATTTTTTATTTAAAAAAAATTAGTTTGGATGATGTTTGATGTTTTGCTTGCCATTATTATGACAATAATGTGTTATTAATTTCAACATGTCTTTGTTATTATCTTGTGTTAGACATGCAATATATCTTTATTTCAAATGTAGACAATGTCACATTGTGTAAATTGTATGTGGTATTGATGTTTATTTGTAATTTAATATGCGTGGTGAAACTTGTTCATGAAACTTAAGATTAATTGTATCTATTGTAGTTGTAGCTGTATTGACTTGAATTATTATTCTGGAGAAGTTTAGGTGAGAATAGTTAGGTTTGAAAGTTTGTTTAGAATTGCACCAATAAATGATCAAAGTTTGTTTTAACATGTTGACACTTTTATACATTTTCATTGTTTCCTATAAGATTCAAATATCACTTTCAAATATATTTTTTTCATATATATAAGTTAAAAATCTTAAGGTCATAATAATAAATACGATATGTAACATATCTTGTTTTAAGATAAATGTAAAGTAAATAACACCTTTTGTTTTTTAAGGTGTGTGTGTGTGTGTATTTGTTAGATACATTAAACATAGATTTCATTTCAGATATCTTTATACAACATGATAGGAGCTTATATATAATGTCATAGGATGCATCAAAGAATTTTTTCGGACAAGTTCAAATGCACATGAACTAGCAAAATGCTTAGGTTCTTATAATATTTTTTGTGGCGAATTACACTTGAATAAAATAATTCATGCATATACTTTCATGATTTATTTTATTAAAACAATTAGCATGATATTAAGAATTGTTTACTCTTTAGCTAGAAAGTATTTCACTGAATGGTAATTACACAACAAAGAAAATATTTTAGTTGAAAAGTAATTTAAATGTGTGAGTGAGTGAGTGAGTGCATGAATAAAATGAGTATTAAATACTTAAAAAATACCTTTGCATTAAAAATCACCAAAAGCATAACACATATAATTTATGTTTACATTCTGTTTTGATATCTTCACAACATATAATAAGTATATATGTAATTCATGACATGATAAGTGAATTATTTTTTATATTGGCTTTAATGATTCGTTTGGATAATAATAAGAAAATTCAATTAGAGGTTTAAGGTTCATAAATGATATCTTTATTTTATTGTGGTAGTTATCCATATGACAACCTTACAAAATATTAATTAATAATATCCATAAGATACTATTAACATTTTGAGTTTTTTTTTAAACAATTTTTTTTAAGTTTTAGCGAGGTTGGATTTATAATATCCCAAAATACAACCTATGAATATTATTTTGGTATTTAATATTTAGGTTCCGTTTGAGAGTATAATTATGATTTTTTTTTATTAAAAATTTATTAAAATAAATTTTTTTGACATCAACATTAATCTAAATACACTATTTTTTTTTAAAAAAAATATTATTATTTTATTTTAAATTAAAAAAATTGAAATACAAAAAGATTACTCGAGTAAAAATTGTTGATTGATACACTTGACTTCACTTGACAAGTCAGTCCTAATTTCCAAAACCCAACTTCATCTCTACTTGACCACCCTGATGGCTAAAGTCTAAGTCTAAACACCCTCAAGCAAGCAAAGCAGGGACCCACTTTCACCAATCTTGATCACTCTCACCAAAACTTGCCATGTGTCATGGGTTTATCAGTGACACCATAGGAGTCAACAACCCATGAGCGGCCACGTGTCTAGGTCTAATCAGAGAATTACAAGACCACCCTTTATCCCTTGTCACCTGTCCCATGTTACAGTAGTTATTTTATCTCTCTTTTTTTTCTCTCGCCTTCTGTAGATCCAAACACCCCATCATAAGCTCTTTGTATTTTCAGCTCCCTCCCTCTCTCTTTCTCTGTGATCTCTTCACTCTTAGAGGGAAAGTGGAAACCTCTTCAATCTCAGTAAACAAGGTTTGATTTTTTGTACCTTTAAAGTTTGGATTTTTTCTTCTTCCAATTTTTCTTGGCTGACTTATTGATTTTAGTATTATTTTATTGAAGTAATCTTTCTTAGTGAGCTTTTTGTTTTTCATCATGATGGGTTTTTGGATCTAGTGTTTTTATGTTTGTTTAAGTGGTTATTTATTGCATGTTTTAAGTTTGGTGAAGTAGGTTTGTTTGGTTAGGATTTGATTTGAATTATAATGCTTTTAAAAGCTGTGGCCTTGGATCTGAAAAAGGATCGAACTTTGAATTATAATGTTATTATCTGTCACTAGAAAACCGTGAATCGGTTAGAGTTTTGAGATGTGATCGGTTTGCGTGATTTGCTACCTGAATGGTTGATTGGGTGTCTAAATACTGAAGTCTTTGGGGATCTGAAATCTGAACAAAGAAAGCGTGATTTTTAATTGACTTTATATAAGGAGAGGATGACAATGAATCCAGATTTGTTGAATGGTGGTGTGGATGATTTATTAAGGCGGCGAGGATCATGTTTACTTTCCTTTTCTTTTAGATTTTTGATGATTAATAGCAGGTTGCTGAGTTTTTTAGTCTCACCGCTTTAGACAAGGCAATGTTAACTATAACTCTCATATTCTCATCAATATGATAAGTGTTTCTGCCAGCACCTATGCACAGAACACAGCTTTATTAGTCTGAAGGGTCTTGTTTATTGGTTAGGGTTCTCAATTTGCAATAAAATTGTTGTGAATTATTGAAGTAGTTAAGAGGTAGGTGTCTTGAACTCTATTTTGTATTTTTGTGGCTGAAACAAAGATCTAATGGAGGTTTAGAATATATTTGGTAGCTTTGTTCAGGATGGCTTTCTTATGTGTGTATAGCTTGCTTAAGTTACCCTGGATGGTTTCTTGTTTGGTTTCATCTATTGACTTGTTGAGTTTTTTGACCACAGAAGGGGAAGGCCATGTGAGCTGTTTGAAGCACTGGAGTGAGATTGTTGCTTTTGCAGTTTTGATCAGCTTTGTGGTTTTCTTGGTGTGCACAGAATGGGCAAATGCAAGGGTTGTGGAAAATTAGGAAGAATGGTGCCAAGGGATGAGTCTCTGGATGCTTATCATTTCTCTCTATCATTGTCTCCTGTTGTTTCTGTTTGGGATTGTATTGTCCGGAAGATGAGGTACTCTTTCAGACCTGAGTGGGTGTAGTACTTAAACTTTGAGATTACATTAGTTTCTATATTGAAATAAGCTAGTACTGTTTAGTAGCAAACAAAGAGTAAAAAAAGAAAAGATAAAGAACGAAAGAAAGTTATAGGGAAAATGTACACATTTTAGAAGAGTTCACCGTAAGCTAATAAGTTGAAGGGAGGACAATATTTGTAGTTCAGCTGTTATCATGGACAGCATAGCATGTAATAAAGTGCAACCTGCTGCGAGGAAAGTGAAGAAGAAGCAGGTGAAAGGTGAGGTGGATCGTCTCAGGCAAGCTGAGAAGAAAAAGAGGCGTTTGGAGAAAGCCCTAGCTACTTCAGCAGCAATCCGATCTGAGCTAGAGAAAAAGAAGCAGAAAAAGAAGGAAGAACAGCAAAGACTTGATGAAGAGTGTGCTGCAATTGCAGAGGCTGTTGCTCTGCATGTCTTACTAGGCGAGGACTCTGATGATTCATGTAAAATTGTGCTAAACAAAGAAGAAGGGTTCAGCACTTGGGGTTGTGCTGGTAATATTGGCCTTTTCATGGGTGGAAAGACACCGTCACATCCTCATGAGGACTGCTCGCGGAATTCATTTGAAAGAGTAGGGTGGCTGTCTGGTACTTATGGAACTGGATGCAAGTGGGGGGATAGGGAAAATAATGACTGGTCATTTTCATACGAGTCTCTTCAAAAGAGTTTGCCAGTGCAATACTTTGACGATGGCAGTTGGGGCACTACTGAGTTCTCCGATGAACTTATAGCAGCACAAGTTGCTTCATCGCTCCAGATTGCAGAGGATGCGCATGTTGACACTTTCCTCATCAATGGAATGCTAAGAGGGTAGATTAGCAATTCTCTGCCACCTCTCAAAACTGAGTTCTGAAACAATGTTCTTGTATATATTCATGAACGCCTTCATGTCATTTATCAGATTTGTATGTTGCTGCTTCAGGTTTGAACAAATGCAGCGCATATTATCTGCATTTTTCATGTCATTTGCTCGAGAAGCATGTTCTGTGACTTCAAATGTCATTTTACTGGTATTTTTGTTTTCCTTGTTCCCTGATGATTCTAACAGACAACTTCTATCGACTACTAGAGTAAAACGTTGTCCATTTGATTGAGAATTTAATTTCATTTCTGGTTCTTACGTGTGAATCGTTTTTATACTTGATTTGCAATCGTCCGGTAAGGGTGATCTATTAGAGCATCATCTCCAATGGGCTAAATGGTTATTTTGAATAGTAAAAACAAATGCTATTTTAGCAATCCATTTATATATTAATATATTTATTATACAATTAATTTACTTGTAAACTAATGTAATTAGTTTTTATACAATATAATCGTGTATTAATTATACTATTAATTCAGTAATTTATCATAATTAAATATAAAATTATTGAAGTAATATGAAAGTTAAAAGATGTAATTTCAAGCTAAAAGTTAAAAATTTTAAAATCAAGATTTATTTATAAGAATTTTTTTATTTTTATATTAGGCCACTAAAATCATGATTTTTAAATTTGTTTTATGAAAAAAAATCATTGAAAAAAACCCACCAACAATTTAAATTTGGTTTTTAAAAAATCATAAATTCAAACCTTAAGAGAAATAACCACCAACATTTTAAATTTTAAGATTTTAAAAATTTGGAAAAACATACATCTACAAACATGCTCATATACTTGAGCAATTTTATGTTTTTTTTTTCTTGCTTCATCTTCTTTACACAAATTTATTATGTTTTTTTTCCTCCAAAACCCACACAGCTTCTGATTTGTGACCCCCACCATCAACACCCAAAACGTAAACAACTATCTGGATCTGGATCCTAACATCACACGAAGCTGAAAGGAAAGCTAATTAATCACCTGGATTGATATTTTATTTTTTATTTTCTTGCATCATTTTTTAAAGACAGGAAGCAAGTGCATATAGCCGTTGCAACAATTATTTGTAATTTCTATTTGCTATTTCTTGCATCACTTTTTGAAGACAAGGAGCAAGTGTATATAGCCGTTGCACTTCACTTTTCAGGTGGGCAGTTTCTCTTTTCTTAACCTCCACTGATATACATTGAATTTAATAAAAAGAAAAATCATGGTAAATTGTTTAAAAGCCCTCTTGAAGAGAGACTGTCTGAATATATCTACTCATTAAATAATTAAAAAGAAGATACCTTATCCGATCATGAACATGGTAATTGAAGCCACGGCATTGCAACTCAACAACGTACACCATTGGTTCGTACCACCCATTTCCTCTATCACTTTAAGTGGGCACTTCATGTAAGCAGAAAAACCACCTTGGAAGGCAACATTTGTTTTGGATGCACTAAACCCTATTTTTTGGAAATTGTATTATGTGGGTCCAAATGAGTGGTATAACCCTGATTGTCCTGGACTCTTACAAGAAATACATGTCTTAACTTAAACTCGAGATTTACTGTGCAAATCGCAAGTTTTTTTTATCATCACAGCAAGTCTCTAGGAGACTTGGTAGGCAACATCACCAACAACTATGATGCCCAATGCAAGATTTTCATGCCTATACAAGTTGGGTCTCAATAGGGAGAGATGATTGGGGGCAAAGACAGGCCTTTTCAAATTGTTACTGTTACCTAGAATGGGATTTGGCCCCTAGGTAATATTTTCTCACTGAGCTAATTGGAAGTTTTTCTTCGTTCTATTTTAATTTTTATACCAGAAAAGGGTGTCCAATTTCCATGATGATCAACCGTACCATGTGGGATAAGAGAAAAATACTTGATATTGATAACCTTTTCATCGTGCTTGGGTTCCTTTTAGGCACCACCATTAGAGAAACAATTCAGCTGGAAAAGCGACGAACAATTTTACAAACATACACAATGAAAGAATCTAAAATGTGCTAGATGCGGGCAATGCTTCATCATGCCTTGAATTCTGATGCAGCGGTGGTAGATCCGATTCTTGTTGTGAGATCTGCCGTGATAGTTGACCAGCCCCTTGCTTATCCGATTCTTGTTGTGAGATCTGCCGTGATAGTTGACCAGCCCCTTGCTTATCTGATTCTTGTTGTGAGATCTGCCGTGAAAGTTGACCAGCCCCTTGCATACTGCGTTGGTGCTGAAGAAGCATGTTTTCGTCCTGATTATCAACTTCTGTGCTACTGGATGGTTTGACACCGTTTGCTATGAGATTTTTAAACCAGGTTCCTTGAAATCTTGGGACTCCTCTGTTTGAGTTTTCCGGGGACTCAAGAGCAGACCCGTTATTGGAAGTAACGCTCGCAAGGAAACGATACGCAACTTTGCTGGCCGATACTATCTCAGTCTTGGCTTGTCTAAACTGTAGGAAAGCAAACACACATTTTTGTATCAGTGAAATGTTTTAAATGATTATTAGAACATCCACATCTAATTATTAATCCACATGCAGGCTGTTCTTAAACTCGTGTCTATAGAATATAAATGCAGCATGAATCAAATAGAGTATACTGGATTGAAAAGATTTACTGCGTGAACGATATCCATAATAGATCACTTTCACATTCACATATTACCAAAATAACTTGAGAAAAAATAAACAGGAATCACTGTAAGACAGTTGCTGGGAAAGTGAAGAATAACAGACTACACTGAACCGGAATTACAAGCATTAATGAGGTGTATATTTACAAAATGTGTGGGTAGGCTGGGGGACATGCAGGGAAGTAAGAGAATTACTTGAACCTGAAAATGGTTAATGGCCCCAAGGATAGAGATATAATCCAGGGAAGTAAGAGAATTACTTGAACCTGACAATGGTAAATGACCCCAAGGATAGAGATAATCCAGGGAAGTAAGAAAAACAAAAACATGAGCATCTCACCCGGAAGGCTGTAGTTCCTGCTACTTCCATGGCAGCATCACCAGCATTGGCAAAACGATTAACCCAACCTGTCAGACAAATCACAGTAACATCCACTTCAGGACAATTGCAACAAGAACAATAGTGTTGATATCACAACCTTCTTTCTTAAGTTGAAAAGGGTGAAGAATGCTTACAATCCAGAAGAAAAAAGGATAAGCTTATAATTCATATCCAAAATTTACTTTATTATTGGCAAAGGAGCCTCAATTTACAGCTAAAAATGCAGGGTCAGCGGTCAAGTGAAATGGAGCAGCAATATGAAGAAACAGCAAAATGGATAATGATACCCAAGTAACTCCAGAGGAATTTTGGCTAATGAATCTATTTCGCACAGATCCCGTGGAGAAAAGGGGTGGGGATGGGAGAGGGTAAAAGTCTTGCCAGGTTTAAGGTCACTGTCAAAATCGAGGACATTTTCCAGCATAATAAATCACTCGTAAATGTCTCCGCATACTACATTATTTCTCTAACATAAATCAGAGTCTACTAAGGAATTGTATTCAGAAAGAAAACAGTTTCCATTACAGAAGCAGTACAAAACAAATCACACTACAGCTGGCCAATTAATCCTCAAACATGGAATGGATTCAAGTTTCAGAAATTCTTCGGGGTTATCTGAAAAAAAAAACAGAAAAGAAAAGTTATTACCTGGAAGTTTTGACACACCAAGCCTTCCGCAAAATTCATCACAGAAGTGATTACAGTTCTTGGCCAGCAAGTCATAGGCATTTCCAGGCCATTCTCTACTAAGTTCCCGCAAGATCTGATTCACCTTAGAGATTGAAAAGCTGGTTTTTCCTAGTACAATCCGCTCACGATATGTATACATTGGGTTCTTAGTAGAAGGGCAACTGAAAACTCCAGTTCCTTGCTCACAAAACCCAAAAGACCATTCATCATCTCCATGTATCTGTCTCGCATAAAACAAACAGATTTACTACCCTTAAATCATACATTCCAATTCAATATAACTTGATTTCAAGAGAGTAACAGAAACATGAAGATCATAAACAAATCCCAATGAACCAGTTAAAGGTGTGATATAGGAGTAACATACAAGAGCTCGGTGTCAAGTTTTAAGACATGCATTTGCCTACATATAGCAACTTTATTGCATACTTCAGTACTTAGAAACTAACTGTAGATGACATATTAGGATACATGACGACAATTTTTCACGACACTGCTTGCACACACAAGTTCAATTTTCCACAAACAAGTTCACTAATGCGAGGAAACTTTACTCAAAACTCAATCAACAAAACAATGCTAGGTCAAAAAACTAAATAAATTCAAAGGTAACTGCAAAAAAATTAATTACACAAAAATGTCCCCTCTGCATATTCCATGTCAAAACAAATCTCCACCCCCTTCCCGGTGTGATTACAACCTCTTCCTTACAGTTGTTATGTCCAGAGCCAACCCAGTTTATAGCACAGTTGTAAGTTCTAGTTCTTGAAAGACAAACCAAATAAAAAATGTCTATCGAAACCAAACCAGAATCACCGTCAGTTCCCCATGTCAATGATTGGGACCCACAACAGTAATTATCCCTCTTAATTCACAATAAAAAAAATCCAAAACAGTAAGAAAAAAAACTGATAAATTTTATCACGCAACGATTCAAATGAAACCGAAACCGAAACCAAAAAACCGAAACCCCAGATCTCACACTCAGCTGAAAAAAAAATAGAATTAAACAATTAAAAACAAAACCCTAGATCTTTCTTTGATTTACGCTAACTCCACCACAACTGCTGCAAATAAACAAATGAAAAACAGAGAAATGAACCTGAACGGCGCTGTGGAAGATGCCACCGAGACCAATAGCGTCTTTGAAGATCTTGTTAATGTTCAAAATTGTGTTGTTCGTCTTCTCCGATCCACTATTAGTCACATCATACACATGCAATATAACCTCCGTCATCTCCTCCTACTCCTTTAATCTCAGTTCAATCCTAAACAACAAAACCCCAGCCCTATTCCAAATTCAAACACACACACACACACAGAAGAAGAAGCTCTCTCTCTCTCTCTGGTGTTTGCGAGAAGAATTCCAGTTTCGGAGTGGGAGGGAGGTTTTTGTAATTTGGCCTCGAAATGCTAAAACTCTAATTTTAGTCGAAGAGAGAAAAGGAAGAAGAACTCGTCGATTTTAGGAATCTAAATAAAAAAAAAACAAATTCTTTTATTTTTTAATGGCATGGAACTTTTTGGGTTTTCAACTTTGTTCCCTGACTATAGTTTTGTTTCAATTTAGTCCTTTTGATATTCATTTTATTTTATTGATAACATGAGTAAAAAAAAACATATTCACATGTGCGTAAATTAGAGCAATAACCTCTTAATTTCTTATTCAAAAATTACAATTGCATCTCATAACTTTTTATAAATTATCCAAAAACTAATTATCAGGTACAATTAAAGTTATTCGTGGACCTCATTTTCACATGAAAGGATTTGAACAACTTATTTCAGATTATCAAGTGTCCCAAATAAGTTACGAGATTTGAATGAGGATCCTTTTGATACTAATCTAAATAGAGAGGACTTATCTGTAGTTAATCCAAACTTTTCTTTCAAAAGAAAAGGGAGTGAATACTGTTACATTGGCCCTAGAGATTTGACAGAATTATAATTACACCCTAGAAGAAGGGCTTCTTTATTTATTTAGCAACTGTCAGGCACTGCTGCATTTTGGAATAATAGAAGTTTACAGTTATCATTTAGAAGGAGAGGTGATAGGGATAAAAAAGCGGGACCCACAAATCGTGGCGACTATCATAAACTACAAAACCACCAACCGACAGTTTTCTTATCCCTCCCTTTTTGTTTAAATTTTATTATTATATTTTTTTTCATAATCATTAAAGTAGCGTCAAATTGTTTTAATTTAAATAATATTGCTCTAAATAATTTTTTATTTTTAAAAAATTATTTTTAACATCCACACGTAAAAATAACTTAAAAATATTAAATTATTTTAATTAAACTTAAAAATAAAAACTAATTTATTAAATAAAAAAATTGATTGGCTTAACGCTTACTATATTATACTTGGCTAGTTTATACTAAAACATCTTTTTTTTTTTATAAATAAAACAATTAGATTATTTGTGAACTGTAATTTTTTGAATTAATCTACTAGATGTAACAACTATATATTTTTTTCGAAGTGAGAATTTAATTGTATATTCATGGTTGTGATAGTAAAAACAACATAGTGGATTGAATATAATTATAAAGATGAATAAAGTTGTCGGCAACTCTTTGAATTGTATAAAGTTAAATAGTAGCATAATATATGACCCCTCATCTTCGGAAACCTTAATTTGTTTCGATGATTTTAATGTCTAGTATTAAAAAAATATATATTTTTTAATATATTTTTAAATAATAAAATATTTTTAAAAAATACTTTACATCACGGTACTAAACACTCTAAATATAACAAGGAAATGGATAGAAAAATCAAAGAAGGCCATTTGATCACACCCTCAATACCTTTTTTGTTTTAAAAAAATATTTTTTTGAGAAAATAATTTTAAAGAACATAAATGAAAATGCCAAAGTGTTGCTTGGTCTGTATTTTAAAAATATTTATAAAATTTTAAAAAAAATAATAATTTTAGTCAAATTTTCAAACGTATTTCTGACCACATAGCTGTGAAAAATGGCGTGACACACATGATGAGACTCACTTTCCCTTGTCCATTGCCTTGGGCTCAGACTGAGCCACGTCATGTCCTCGAAGTCAAAACAAACGACTCCTGTTGTTCTCCTATAATTGACAGACCCGACCGACCTGATCTGCTGGGTGTAATTGAAAAATTAGCAAAGATATTTAGCTAATAAAACTGAGTTGATCTACCGAGTTCTTAGAGATCTATAGTTTGCAAGATCCAACTCCCTTTGAGTCAATATTAAAAAAAATAAAAAACCATATTGTTTTTGAAATTATTTTTTGTTTAAAAATATATTAAATAATATTTTTTATTTTTTAAAAATTATTTTTAATATCAGCATATATGAAAATTTTCTTACACCATTAAATTTTTTAATTTAAAATAAAAAATTAATTTATTTTAAATGTGTTTGTCTTGAAGGGATGAGCCGTGAAATATCCAATACCATGACGTTAGAAGCTCATCAACCACATATTTGAGTTGCGGGCTAATTTAGTAATATCATCAACCACACGAAACCACCGTACAGGCACGTGGGGCACAGATACCATTCTTGATGTTTTGAGCAAAGTTGTCAATACCGTTCCGGTCACCGTTCCGGTTTTTCGATTGGAACGGAACGTTCCGGTGTGCCGTTCCGGTCTCCGTACTGTTCATATATATATATATATATATATGAAAAAAATAAAATATTAATTTAACAAGCATAATTAAAATTTAAGATAAATTAATTTTAAATTATATAATACAAAATTACAAACACAAAAACAAACAAATATAATCTCAAAATTAAAAAATCACTTAAATGTGTGAACATCTCGCCGGGCTTTGAGATTTGAAAAAAAGAAAATAATGGATCCAGCTCATAGCATAAAAAAAGTTGCAGCTCATAGCATTTATGAAGCATTAATTAGGCGTCCTTTTTTTTTCTTTTTTTCCTTGGTCCTCCCCGTAATCCTCTTTACCCATCTCATTCTTCTTCACCTCTTTACCCATCTCATTCTTCTGCACATTCTTCTTCACCTGGGTAACACCTCTTTACCCATCTCTCCTCCACATTCTTCTTCACCTGGGTAACACCTCTTTACCCATCTCTCCTTCCATCAACTCCTCCACCATCTTCTTCAAACCCTCCCACTTCACAAACCCTCGCAACACCGAGTTCCATCCACAGTGACTCAAAAAACATTGTTGAGATTTGAGGTGAGCTGATGGAAGATTTATGGAAAAATGATTTGGGGAAGAATTTTTGGATGTCGGGGTTGTATGTGTGTGATTTAAATCGGAGATGAAAGTGACAAATTGAACGGCATCGTTTTGATTCTGATACCGGAACAGCACACCCGGAACGGAACCGAGCCGTTCCGGCCGGAATTTCCGGAACGGGTCGGAATTAAAACCGGGACAAAAACGACGCCGTTTTGTCCCAGTTTTATGAACGGAACGGAAAGTTCCGTCCATTCCGGCCGGAACGGAACGGATTTTACTCCTTTGGTTTTGAGCTTCTGCAAATCGGCATCATGCAGCTGGAGAACGCCACCGATTGATTCATCATTCATAAATGGAGGCTGTGACATTGGTTGTCAAAATCGTGATTTTGACACGAATTAAAAGTTGTTTCTGATCTCGAATCATAAAATTAGAATTGTAAAATCAGAACTGTAAAATCATACTTTAAATTTACCATACAAAAATCATAAAATCACAACTAAAATCGTGTGGATAGAAAAATCATAAAATCATAAGTAAAATATTTTCGAATATAATTATGATCATAAAATTTTATTAATTAAGATTTATACATAATTTAAAAGAAATTAAAAATACATAACAATTATATTATTATATTACCATTTAAAAAACACTTGTTTTTTTGTTTTTTATTTTAAAATAGGAGAGAGAGAGAGGGCAAGCTAGCCTGGGGAGAAAGAGAGGGGGCAGACTAGCATGCGGAGAGAGAAAAGGAGGGAAGAGGGGGGGCCTAGCCAAGGGGGCGGGGTGAGCGTGTCAGGGGGTGGCAGGATAGGGGATAGGATATAGAGTTTATAGGCAGAGCGGGATGGATTTTGGGTCCGATTTTATGATTTTGACCCGAGTTTAACCGAAAACGATTTTCTCCTCGATTTGACACGATTTGATGAGTTGACTCGCAAATTCGTACGACTTTGCGAGTCAACTCGCGATTTTGACAACAGAGGGCTGTAAGAATGCCGTTAAATTCTATTGAGATCAGTGAGATCAGGATTGTAGATTTCATTTCCTTTCGGCTGAAATGTTAGAAACGTTTCGTATTAATTTAAAAAATAAGATAAAATGATGTCGTTTTTATCTCGGTTAAAATTTTGGTTCATTCCATATTTTTCGACCAAATACTGGCCGAAACGTGCTGATATCATTTCGTCTATGCCATTTCGGTCAAATAATATTTTTTTAATAATGAATAATTTTACAATATCAATCATATTTTTTAATCAACCGTTATACAGAGATAAAATTTTACGAAGAGTCTCTTGACATATTTTTATATATTATGTTAAAATTTCAGAACGGTCAGATAATATAATGACCTTGCAAGATTGTTGATGATATTCTCATAATATTATACATGCTCATAATTTTGTTTAAAAAAATCATTTTATTATGTCTTTTTTAGATTAAATTGCACAATTCTAAATAATTTTATTTTTGAATTTGAACTAGTCTTTTTTAATTAATATATTTAATTATATATATACATATATAAACAATACAACTCCGAAACATTCCAAAACCAAAACATTTTGTTCTAATTGAAAAAATAAAACATCAACCGAAACAAAACTAACATGTCGATTAAAAAGGCTGGGAAAGAGAAAACTACTCCCCTTTTGAAATTCAACAGCAGAAATTAGAAAAATATGTGTCGGCAAGGAGGGGTGAGCGAGCATTCTCACTTGCTTTTGATCACATTTTAGACGAATCTACTTCATTTCTCACTCCCACTCAAAATCTTACTTCTGATAAGGATTATTTTGGCCATGATCAGAATTAGGATCTACGAGGTTACTTGCCCGCGCACTGCGCTGAATTTTTTTCTATGTAGAAAACTGATTGATTTTGTGCGTATTGTAATTGATTATCCTAATATTTAATTAGTAAAATTGTAATAGATAAAATCTGTTAAAAAAATCCGCCTAAAAGGAACATTGTAATCGAAACGCAGGGGAGGTGACTCGTATATTTTTTCATTGTAGATAACTTGGGCAAATTTGTCTACCCATTTTGTTTATGTGCTGCCTCATATTTTTTTTTTTTTTTACATAATATTATATCTGAATTATTATACATAAAAATATTGTAAAAGTAATTTTTTAACCACAACAACATGAAATCAAATAATTGTATTTTTCTAGAAAATACAACCTAAACAAAAGAGAAAATAATTATAATTAAAACCCAAAATTAAGATCGTATATATATAAACATGGACAAAAATAGAGACTATTTATAAATATATCTAAGAAATAAAGGAATTAAAATAAAGAATTAAAAGTATATGAGACGAAATGAAAACAAAATATGTAATCAATTTCAACTAAAGAACATAATTGAAACAAATAAAAAACTATATAACAGGAATAAGGACAATACAAAACAATCGAAAGATCAGGAACTAAAATGAAAACCAATAAACAGCGGGGCCTGACGTGTACTAGCGCAGGCAGGAGAGAGAAAAGGGAGAACTTCAACCGACCACTAACAAGTCTCCGGCCATCTTGAAACCCCACGCGCCGTACTAGGAGGAAGAAGACAAGGCAGAGAATAATTATAGACGCTGGTTGGACATTTTTTCATGCTGGAAAATGTTGCACGTGCCGGTCAAAATCTGCGTGAGCGCGGAAATGGACGGCACGTCTAGCGACGCGCAAATAGTACCGTGTCAGGATATATAATTAAAAAAAGTAAATTACCGCCACACCCCTACAACCAACTCTTGGATTTTATTTTATATAGGGTATATATGTATTTGACCAATTAAAAAAATACAATGACCCTACTGACCCCAGAGTTTATTGTACAATTTTATCTTATTAGGGGGTATTGTCGTATTTAGCTATTTAAAAAAATATGCAATAACCTTAATGCACCTGACCTTTAATGTATTGTTTTGTCTTATATATGAGTATTATGATTATTGCACTATGCATAGAAAAGACGAAAGATAAAAAATACTCTCGGATCTAAGGCTAAAAACACAATAAATAGAGGGCCAAAACAGTAATTTCACTATTCCAATCACCAGTCCCTCTAACTCTAGATGAACCATGCAAAATACTGTTCATTACTGTTTGAAATCATGTCCTCTTTTAGCAAAATAACTAGCTAAATGCCCGCACTACGTTGCGGACATAGTGCGGGCGGAACAAATAATTTTTACAATTATTAAGATTAAAATATAATATTTTAACATGTAAAGTTTGATATACTGAAAGGGATCAACATCCTCTATTATATTAACAGTAATATCGAAGTCTTAACTTCTAAAATTATCATTAGTATTACTTTCAAAACAATAAACATTATTCAACAAATCTGAGAGAAAGAGAGAAATATTAATAAAAAAGCACATTGGAACAAAAACTATAATTATTATTATTATTCTTAATATTAATATTCTTATTGCTTTAATAATGGAAGAAAACAAAATTAAATCAAAGGCTAAAAAAAAGCTTAAAAACATTAACAAAAGAGCAAATAAATAAATAAATAAATGAAAAAAAATAAAAATTATTGACTGGAAAAAATCATTTGACTTAAAAATTAAAAAAAAATTATTACACTACGTTGGGGGCCGACTAAGAAGTTTTTATAATTGTTGGGATGAAAGAAATTGATAGGATATGCTGTTCCAAAATTAAAATATAATATTTATATATGCAAAATTCAATACAATAAAATAGATAATCACACCCTATTATAAAAATAGTAACATCAAAGTCTTGACATCTAAAACTATCATTGCAGTTATTGTCAAAACAATAAAAAATATGAGATTATCATGAGAGAAAAAACTGAAAAACATTAACAAAACAGCAAGTAAGAAAAATAACTAAATTTCTTGTTTTTTTTATTTATTTATTTATTATTATTATTATTATTATTATTATTATTATTATTATTATTATTATTATTATTATGTTAATAATGAAAAAAAACCAAAAATAAATGAAAGATTAAAAAAATCCAAATAATTTTAACAAAGGATAAAAAAAAATTATGAGATAACAAAAAAATTTACTTGACTTGAAAATAAAAAAAAAACAATGAAAAAATAAAAGAAAGAGCAAATTAAAAAAAATCAAATAAATGATAAAAAAAAAAAATTACTAACTGGCAAAAAAATTACGTGACTTGAAAATTAAAAAAAAAGGATCGCACATTGTTGCGAGCTGAACAAATAATTTTTATAATTGTCAGGATTGAAGAAATTAATAGGATTTGCTAATTCAAAATTGAAATATAATATCTATATATGTAAAATTTAAAATAATAAAACAGATCACTAAGCCCTATTATAAAAACAACAACATCGAAGTCTCAACATCTAAAATTATCATTGTTATTACAATCAAAACAATAAAAATTAGCAAATTGCCCCCAGAGGAAAAAACTGAAAAAAATTAATAAAACAGTAGGTAAGGAAAATAACCGAAATTATTATTATTATTGTTACTACTACTACTACTACTACTACTACTACTACTACTATTATTATTATTATCATATTAATATTTAAAAACTAAAAAAATCATAATAATTTTAACAGAAAATCAAACAAAAAAATAAAATAAAATTATGAGGTAAGAAAAATTTATTTGATTTGAAAATAATAATAATAAAACAATAAAAGAAAGAACAAATAAAATAAATAAAATAGATGACAAAACAAAAATATAAAATATTAACTGGGAAAAAAATGATCTCACTTGAAAATTAAAAAAATAGACCGTACTACGTTACGAACTGAGCAAACAATTTTGATAATTGTTGGATGTGAAGTAATTTATAGATTTAAATTAAAATATAATATATGGTAAAAGAAAAATCAAAATTATTCAATGAAAAAAATTATTTAACTTGAAAATTAAGAAAATTGTCCACCCTACATTGCGGGCTGAGCAAATATTTTTTATAAGATTTGCTGGATCAAAATTAAAATATAATATTTATATATGCAAACTTTAATGTAATGAAATAGATTAACATATCCTATTATACCAATAGGAAAATAGGAGTCTTAACATTTAAAACTTATTATTGCTATTACTATAAAAAAAATAAAAATTATCAAATTATACCGAGAGAAAAAATAAAAAAAAATAGTAAGCAAAAAAAAACAATTAAAACATTATTATTATTATTATTATTATTATTATTATTATTATTATTATTATTATTATTATTATTATTATTATTATGAAAGAATAAATAAATAAATGAAAGACTAAAAAAATCATAAAAACTTCAAAAAAAGATTAAAAATAAAATAAAATAAAAATAAAAACTTATCATTGTTATTACTGTCAAAACAATAAAAATTATCAAATTATCATGAGAAAAAAAACCCTAAAAAAATCAACAAATGAGTAAGCTAGAAAAAAAATTAATTTTATTATTATTATTATTATTATTATTATTATTATGTGCTAGAAAAAAATGAAAGACTAAAAAAATCCTAAAAACTTCAACAAAACACTAAACAAAAACAATAAAATAAAAATAAAAATTATCATTGTTATAACTGTTAAAAGAATAAAAATTATCAAATTATCCCGACAGAAAAAAAAACCTAAAAAATATTAACAAAAGAGTAAGTAAGAAAAAAACTTGAAATTATTATTATTATTATTATTATTATTATTATTATTATTATTATTATTGTGTAAATAATTGAAAAAAATGATTACTTCAAAGAATAAAAAAAACACCTAAAACTTTTAACAAAAGAGCAATTAAAAAAAAATGACAAAAAAAATATTATTAACTTAAAAAAATATTTGACTTGAAGAATAAATACAAATAAAAAAAGGTAAAAAATAATAAATATCAATGTTAAATGATCACCAACACAAATTAAAATTTAAACTATTATTATTATTGCGTTAATAAAAAGGGGAAAATGCAATCAAAGAAAAAAAAACCAATAACTTTAATAAAAGAATAAATAAAAAATGATAAATAAATAAATTATTAGCTAAAAAAATCATTTGATATGAAAAAAAAATATAAATAGGTAAAAAAAACTATAAGCAGTAAAAAAAAAACATTAAGAGAAAAAATAATTAAAAAAAAAAGCAAGGAAAAAACGAAAAAAAAAAAGCAACGAAAAAAACAAAAGCAAGGAAAAAACGAAAAAAAAAAAAAGAATAAACGGGGAAGAGAAGAAACAATTCAATGCGACAAGGAGTCGAACCCGTGTCTTCGCGGCCAGTTAGCAGGCGCAGTTCCAGTGAGCTACATGTTGTTCTTAGCAATAGCCGTGGAAAAATAATAAAATAGTAATCTATAATAGAGAACCAAACAAATCGAACCGACCCGAACCGACCGACCCGACCCGAACCGAAAACTGAGTAACACTATTACAATCCACAGTAATTTCCCTCACATGCTACAGTAACCGGGCCATGAGCTCTTTTAGTATATTAGACTAGTCAACTGCCCGCAGTACGTTGCGGGTGTAGTGCGGGCGAAAAAAATAATTTTTACAGTTGTTAAGATTAAAATATAATATTTTAATATATAAAATTTGGTATACTAAAAGATATTAACATTGTCTATTATAATAACAATAATATCGAAGTCTCAACTTCTAAAATTATCATTATTATTATTGTCAAAAAATTATCATTATTATTATTGCCAAAAAAATCCTAAAAACCTCAACAGAAGATCAAGCATTTTTTTTTTATTATTGCTATCACTGTTAAAACAATAAAAATTATCAAATTATTCTAAGAGAAAAATACCTAAACACATTAACAAAGGAGCAAGGAAAAAAATTATTATTATTATTATTATTATTATTATTATTATTATTACTACTACTACTATTATTATTATTATTATTATTATTATTATTATTATTCTATTATTATTATTATTATTATCATCATTATTTTTATTGAGAGAAAAAAACCTAAACACATTAACAAAAGAGCAAGGAAAAAAATATTATTATTGTTGTTATTATTATTATTATTATTATTATTATTATTATGGAAAATAAAACACAAATATCAATTTATCAAGGGATTAAAATAAAAAATTCAAACTATTATCATTATTATTATTATTATTATTATTATTATTGTAATTATATTTTTTTATATTATTATTATTATTATTATTATTATTATTATTTTTGTTATTATTATCATTATTATTATTATTATTATTATTATTATTATTATCATCATGATCATTATTATTATTATTATTATTATTATTATTATTATTATTATTATTATTATCATTATTATTATTATTATCATTATTATTATTATTATTATTATTATTATTATTGTAATTATATTTTTTTATATTATTATTATTATTATTATTTTTATTGTTATTGTTGTTGTTGTTATTGTTATTATTATTATTATTATTATTATTATTATTATTATTGTTATCATGGAAAATAAAACACAAATATGAATTTATCAAGGGATTAAAATAAAAAATTAAAACTATAAGGGCCAAAATGAAAATACAATATATTATCAATTTCAATAAAAGGATCCAATTGAATAAATCAAAATTTCTGTACTGTATTGATTGAATAATTTAAACCCAATCCGAAAATTAAAAGAAGGAGGACCGAAGTGCAACATTGACATTCAATCAATTCGAATTGGAGGACCCAATCGAACTAAATCAAAACTTACCGAACCAAAATCGAACCAAAATCAGGACAAAACACAAAATCAAAAGTAAAGGGACCGAAATGAAAAGTATCACAAAATAGGGGACTCTCCTGCACTTTTACGTGCAGGAGAGAGAGAGAAACGTGGCCGGCGTTTTAACCGGCCTCCGACGCGTCTACGGACATTTTGCAGGTACACACGCCGACGCGGGAGGAAGACCACGCGGAGACGCATCGAGATACATGGCGGAACCTTGATTCCGGCCACCGGACGACACCGCACGCGCCGCTTAAACAGGGCGTGGGACGTGAAACAGGCTGGCGCGTGCGGAACACGCACTGACAAACCGTCAGCACTAAAAACAAAAAAGAAGGTCAATTACCGTAATAACCCTGTACCGAAATCAATGTTTTTGTCTTATTTGGGGGCTAGAAGCGTAATTAGCCATTTTAAATATATTAAATATAAAAAAAAGTGCGGCGGACCGGACCGGTCCGGTCCGGTCCGTACGCGTGCAATTACCGGAATGGCCCTCTCCCCCAGCCGTTTTTACCTCCAGACCGGTCCCTATTTTGTCCTATTACCGGGGCTAAAATCGTCAAAACACTGTTCAAAATCGAAAAAAAAAAAAGAGACAGGCGGACGAACTCGCGCGACGCAGGGCTGATAAAGTTCGAGTCCACAGTGAATTTAGAGACATGCTACAGGGAAAGTCTGAGCTCTTTTAGAGCATTTTATAATAATAATCCCTAGACTTAGTTTACGTAAGGTTATTTTTAAAACATATTTATTTGAGGTTTTTGATAGTAGAATTTCTGTAACCTGGAAAGAGCTTAAAAGTAGAGAAGAAGAAGAAGAAGAAGAAGAAGTTGGTAAGAGGAGGTGTCGACGAGAAGTCGTGAGATATGATGCAATGCAGCCTGTTTACGTTACGGTGAGAGTAAAAAAAAAAACTATCTGCCATCATTGTTCATCAACTGTGAAAAAACTTGGCTGTTTCTGATCTCTGACGAGGAGGAACCATCACCGCCGTCCGTTTCAGTCTCGGTGTTATCTGATAGATCTTGGGGAGCTATTGCATGTGCCGGGAGCTCTGGTGCATTTGCATTGCTGTCTTCGCCTGGTTCTCTTGATGGTTCACAATCAGATTCCTGAAGCTGAAGTGCACACTCCAAGTTCCATAGCACATCGCCCATGCTTGGCCTATCGACACCGTAGTCAGCCAAACATTTCTCTGCTGTCTCTCCAAATTTCTTCAGAGATTTCCGCTTTATCTGTCCGGCGAGATGAGCGTCGACGATTTTCTCGAGCATGCCCTTCTTCTGCCATTCCATTGCCCACTCTGCTAAATTCACCTGCTCCCTGCCAAGCAAGGGATCAACTGCAGGCCTGGCACAAAGAACCTCGAAAAGCACCACTCCGAATGAATAAACATCTGATTTGTCAGTAAGCTGCTGTCTTCGGAAGTACTCTGGATCAAGATATCCAAAACTGCCTTTCACACCAGTGCTTACATGGGTCTCGTCCAGACACGGGCCTGATCGTGAGAGACCGAAATCAGCAACCTTGCACCCGTAATTCTCATCTAGCAGAATATTCGTAGACTTGATGTCACGATGGATAATCCCCTGAGCAGAACCTGTGTGCAGGTAGTGAATTCCTCTGGCCGCACCGATGCAGATTTCAAGCCTTTTCTTCCAGGACAGATGAGAGCAGCCCGGGCCATACAAGTGTTTCTTCAATGGACCCTTTTCCATGTACTCGTAGACAAGGATCATCTCTGACTGTTCTTCACAATACCCGATGAGGGAAACGAGGTGGCGGTGGCGTATCTTCGACAGAATTTTTATTTCAGTTTGGAATTCAGGGAGCCCTTGCCTGGATCCTGGCAGACCCCTCTTTACAGCAACCTTCGTGTTGTTTCTAAGAACACCTTTGAAAACCACACCAAATCCGCCTGAACCAATTTTCAGGCTGTTATCAAAATTGTTGGTCGCCGTCTGTATGTCAGCAAAAGGGATCTTCAAGCTGCGATATTCATTCAGAGTTAATTCTGACATTCTACTGTGGGCGCTACCTCCATTGACACGTACAGGTGTCCAAGCTTCATTTTCTACTCGTCCTGGTTTCAGCTTCTTCTTCCTGCATTTGCAAGAAAGTGCCGCTACAAAGATGATCAAACACAGAACAGCAAAGCCTCCGATACTCGAACCCACCACAATCCAGACAGTTCTGTTCTTGGAACCAGTTTGTGAACCAGGAGGATTTATCATCTTCATGATCTCCACCCCATTCAAAATAGCATTGATTTTCAAGGGACCACCAATGGCTGAAGGTCCAACACTAACACGCACAGCCCCTAAATCATTAGAATCCACAATATAGTCTACATACATTGGAGATGAAAGTACATGGAATGTAAGGGATGACAGATCAAAATCACTGTCCGCAGAGTACTCGTTTAGGTACACATTGAAGTACAGCATATTAAGTGAAGGACTGACAATATCACAGAAATGTAATCGAACCAAGTGCCGAACCCCACCAGATCCCACAGGAAAATTCCATGTGATGTTAAATCTTGGCTGAATTGGGTTGATATCCTTATTCAACTGCTGTGCAGTCATATATACATTTTCAGGCGCAATCTCCCTACTGGCACCCCCACTCTGATAATTAGGAACACGAGTAGTAGATGCACGTTTCGCCGCAGATTTGAAAACAAGAAAATCCTCATCAGGAATCCAGGTTCTCCACATGGTATCATTAAAAGGCACCAGTTTTGAACCTCCAACATTAATCCTATGGATTGTCTCAAAAACATGTGAAGAAAGATTCTTGAACACTTCAATTCCATTAGCACCAACCAATTTCGCTCCCTCGTCAAGAATAAAATCCTCAGGAGCTGAAAAAACTTCAATTGCATTCACATATCCAAAACTTGATTCACCAACAGGACGAAACAGAATTTCAAGAGCACTATCATCAACTCTAATTACATACTCTTTAAGCACAACAGCTTTGGTACTAAAATCACTCAACAACAAATTCCCATTAACTAAAACGCTAAACTTTGCAGTAGATAGATCAAAGCTTTGCGCCTTAAAGGGAGAGAAATGTAAACGTACCAAGTGAGTCCCATTTCTCTTGATACTGAACTTGTAGCTTGAAGCAGTAGTGAAAACTCTAGCTGTGCTGTACAGAGTTGGTGAGTCTGGAGATGGGTTTTGGTTCTTGAGTGAAATAGACTGGCCTTTTGAGAGAAAGACCAAACCTTGTGAAGTGGATTCAGCTCCAAAAATTCTGGTATCTGTTGGAGTGAAAGAGGTGGTGGCGTTTGAACCACAGTTGACGAGGTAGTTGTCTGTAGGAGTGAAAGAGGTGGAGAAAGAGACATGAGAGAGCAGTGTCAGGGAGAGCAAAAGAATTGTTTTGGCTTCCATTAAAGCAGGTTTCTTGGGGTTTCATCGAGAGAGATAAACGGGATAGCTTTTAAGACATGGAGAGCACTACATGATGGTGGTGAAGTGTTGACGATAGTTTGCTTGTGTAAGAACAGGATCAGCTGAAATTTAATCTTCTCATGTTACACGCACGCACATTCACACGATATTATATATATATATATATATATACACGCACGCAACGCACACATTCACACGATATTAAATGATGAAAACGAGGCGTCCAGAGTACTTACTTGACATTTGAGAACCTAATCTTGAACATGAAGGTGCTTCTGGGGCATCTCAAATTTAATAATCTCTGATCCCTTTTCCAGGAGTGCAAAATATTGCTTTGGGAGTTGCAGAAAGTGGGTCGGGTTTCAGTTAGGTTAGTTTCCATTAGGGGATTGGAAGGTACACTCACACTGTTGATGGAAGTCTTGAAACAGACTCTACTATTTTGCAGCCTTCGTTTCCTTCAATGAAATAGATTGGAAATGAATGGATAATTGCGCTCATATTTTGTAGGTGAAACCCATATGCTTATGCCTGCCCTCTGTTGAAAATAAAATGAATAGTTCTTCAACTTACCGTCACCAACCATTTTTGTGTATGTTGGGAAGTGGTGCTACCCAAATTTCATTTCCAAAACATTAACACAAGGAAAACTTTTTGATAACCCATTAAAAAAGCATTTTTAATTCACTTGATCCACAAGGTAGCAATGATGATATATAGTAGCTATGCACTGCTGACTTATTTGTGGTCCACTAGCTCCACAAAGTGGATGGCAGATTTCATCAATTCATTCTTTACCATCCAGAATAACTCAGAAAACCCTAATTCTCAACACTAATATTGGATCAATTGACAAATAGAATTTCCTGGTGTTCATCAGCCATAGAACGGAATAAGATGTAGTTGTCTAGGAAAACAGTAATACGATGTAGTTGTTGAGTTCTCAAGGGACATGACGTGGTGACAAATGACCTACAATCTAGACAACAAGTTTCAAATTCGAATCAGGACATGCACCTCTTGTAAGAGCCTGAAACAGCCGGGATTTTACTCGTTTACTACACAAAATTTCTTCAGAATTTGACAGGGGGGTGCACTGCAATCAACGGCCATTATTACAGTCTTGATAGCTTCGGCCCTTGGATGCTCCTACTGCTTGTGGGTGTCGTGGCGTTGCTATCGTTAACTTGAGCAGATGGATTCTTGCTCGGTGGGCAAAATTTCTTAGCTCGGTGGATGTCATTTTCATGCATGTTATTGTATGAATGAGCTGTAACCCTAATCATGGATTCCATGAATTTCACCTCAACGAGAGATGGGATTGCTGTTTCCATTATCTTTTTAAAAAAGAATAAAAAAACATTATATTTAATGATATGGGGAAAAAAAAGAGAAAATATACTATTAGATAATAAATTTATAGTGTAAAGCTTCACTATGAATGGGTGGTGGGATTTATTGGCCCAGAAAGACTGGCCCGGCCAGAATATCTGGTCTCATGGATTGGAGCTCCATTGATAACCACGAAGGAGCATCGCTCTTTCATCTTTAACTCACTATGAACAGAACATTAAAAAATATCAATCAAGATTAAATTAAAATTAAAATAATGCACGATTAACAGAATTATTTTTTAAAGTATTTTTAAACTAAAAAAAATTGATAGCTTAAGCTTATAAATGAGGCCCCATGATATGATTTATATTATTCTCTAATATACACCCTCAAGTGAAAAGCCCTTTGGGCTTGAAACTTTCACAGGCCCACATCACCTTGTGTTTGGTTTTTTTTTATCAAATAAAATAAGGATGGTGATATTCAAATTCGTGACCGCTAGGTCAATAAGACTCTGATACCATATTAAAGAGTCATCTCACCTAAAAGCTTAAGTTTATAAGTGAGATCCCATAATATAATTTATATTATTCTCTAACATGGCCTAGTAATTATCAAAATTAATTTAAATTTGAACCTGTGCTGAATCAGATTATACGTTATGAATTTATTGAATCAATATATGAAACCTTACATAACTTAATAACTATGTGGTATCTATCTTTAATAAAAAAAATATATTTCCTTTTCATTTATTTTCTTATAGCACATTCATTCTCATACTAGTTTGAAGATCAATTTAGATTTAGTTTTAGATTTAGATTTAAAAATAGAATAAAAATTATTTAATATAACTCGGTTAAAAATTTAAAACAAGACACGGTTTAATCGGTCTAAAAAAACCAATAAACCAATTAAAATTCATTATCTTGTTTTAAAATATTATATTATATTTACATTTTTATAAGATATAAAAAATAATTGATTCAAATTAATGGGCATGTCGGGCTCAAAAACTACGCTTTCTTGGTTGGAAAAAAAATATCTTATAACTACGGCGTCGTTTTTGTGGGTACTTAAGTCTTAAATAAAACCGACGCTAGAATCTACTGTTGAGCGGTGATCAAAATCCCCAACCCTCTCTCCCCCTCAAATCTTTTCTCACTGTAAGTAATCAAAATCAAATATTTTCTTGATTTCATTCTAATTTCCAGTTTCTAGGGTTTTTCCTTACAAACCTCTTTTTTTAACTTCCCCAATCTAATAAATCATTCAATATAATTCACAATTCAGCTTAAATATGCATAAGTTGCTTTATACCGATAAGTATTGAAAATGCATGGTCAGCAGTTAATGTTTAGATCTGGTGTTTGTTTTGTTAATATAAAGCAGGTATCTTAATGCTGGAAATCTCTTAAAGTTCCTTGCTTGAATCCCATTATGGTAAAGGAATTCACTTTTCAATTATTGTTTTTCTTATTATTATTATAAGTGTATTGCTTTGTGTTTTATAAGATTTGTAATTGTTATCAAATTGATGGTGGTTAGGTTAGTCTCAGTATTCCCTGATCATGTTGATCAAACTTGGAGGTTAGTTTGGATCCTAAACGGGTGTGTGTTGTGTCCGACAAACATATCCATGTTGGAATTCGTTATTTTCTGACATTTTACTTTGATTTGAAATGTCCAAGTCGTGGTGCCTGTGTTCGACTATCTAGTATCTTGCACAGTTGCTCCACGGTAAAGCGAGTAGCTTGAGTAACACACAGAACATTAGGTAGGTTGCTTGTTGAAGGCAAGCTTGAGTATTTTGCTGTTTGAGACCATGTGGTCGGAAAACGAACCTTTGCTGGTCTGCACTTGGGAATGGATGGGTTTATTGTAACTTTAATGAGAGTATTTAATTGTGTAATTGGAAGTTTTGATATAGTTGTTTATCTCTGAATGTTTTTCAAACTGCCTTTTGTTTTTAATCTTGATCATGAAAATGAAACATGAGTAAACAGTTGTACAGAAATGCTAGACCATGTTTTACTTTCAGAGAATATGTTGCTTGGACTTGAACATCTGTATCTGATACAAGTTCATGTTCAGCACACATACTTGTGTTGGAATCAGTTGCTATACAGAATTTCCTTAAACCTTGTCATATATATTAAGAGTGTTAGTGTCTTAACCAATGCCTAGTTATTTGACACGGGTGCTCTTGGGGTAAAGAAAGAGTCAAGAGTATCTTATGCAATATTGGGTGGCTTATTGATACCAAAGCTCTCTTTCTCTGTCTCAAAAGTGAGAACAGGCTGAGTTTTTAGAAGACATTATCAAAGGCATTTTACCAGGGATTGGAAGGTTTTGATATAGTCAACATATGAATGCCTTTCAAAATGGGTCCTGGCCAGTATCTCAACATGTCTTGTTTGATTTGGTCCTCATATGCAAATGTTCTGTAACACTGAGGAAGGCTGAGCTTAAGTGCAATCTCGGTGTGATGTTTTATTTCTTTCATGATGCATAATGGGTAATGGTTTTCTGGGTGTGATAATTGGATGCAGGATCCTAAATGTTTTATTGATGAGAAGGCTGAAAGTAGAGTTTATATTGGTAACCTTGACTTGAGAATAACAGAGTAAGTAAATGTATGAATGTTGATTTTTATTTTACATGCAAGTGTCAGAATTTATTCATATCATCATGTTTTGCTGTTTCATTTACAATCTGCATCTTCTTCAGGGCTGCTCTGATTAAGATGTTTACTCCCTATGGCAAGATTTTATCTGAAGAATTTCTGTGGCACACTCGTGGACCAAAACGTGGAGAGCCAAGGGGCTTTGCTTTTATCCAGTTTAGCTCTAAAGAGGTAAGCTGTATGCTTCTTTTGCTTTTGTACTGAGGCAAACTCCTGATTTCCACATTTAAAGTGAGTATGCAGGAAGCTAAATTGGCCAAGGAGAAGATGCATGGGAGGTTAGCTTGTGGCCGCCCTTTGGTTGTTCGTCTTGCCAGCGAGAAATACTTGGATGAAGCAGCACAGGATTCTTCCACAGCACTTGGTGAGGCAAAGAAAGCAGGCCTTACAGGTAGCACTTTAGGGCAGACGAGTCGTAGTGCTAAGATAGCTGCAATAAAGAACAAATTGAGAGCCTTGGAAGAAGAGGGCCCTAGTGTGAAGAAGCAGAAGCAAGCTGACAGTGACTCTTGTAAGGATAGTCTTGACCACTCACAAGGCAAGGGATAGGTACTGAAGAAATTTTTGAAAACTAAAGTGTTTCAAAGCCCATTTACTGTTTCTTGGAATATACTCGGTATGGTTTAAGCCTTAGGATATTTTTTGAACCATGGGAACATCATCTGCTTTGAGTTTCAATTGCTTGAGTTTTGTGCATTACCTCCTGACTTGGTTACTCGTATCAAAATTGTGTTGCTAACATTTCTAGGACTATGAAAAATGATTTTATCATATAGATTCTCATATCCCCTTGAAATTCAAATCTGGATGCTTTGACAAATATTAGCTTTGACTAATATATATATATATATTAGCGATTAATTGAGGTTTGAAAATACTTTATGTTACATGTTCTTAAAAGAGATGATGCTTATCTAGATAATTGAACGACAAAATCTTGAATTTTTTCGACTCTTCTTATAGCAAAATTTGTAAATTTGTTTTTACTGGACAAGAATCAGATCGATGATGGGATCTTAATTTGTTTTCTTATTTGCTTTTTTTCTTACCAAAAATAAAAAAATGGAATTGTTTTATTATAACGTATCTCCATTCATGTCACTATGGAGAATTGCATATGATTTATTATATTTTGCACAGAATATGATATCCATTCTATTCTGCTGATGATAATAATTATATGTTGTGAAAACCTTTTATCATTGCTATATATGTGCTAATCAATGCCATCTACCTGCCTAGTGGAAGATGTATATGCTTGCAGAACTCAAAATTTTGATAATGCATGTTTATATGCACCATTCCATGGAGACACCGTTAAAAACAAAGAAGAGAATGCTTATAAAATTCTATCTCCATTTGCATTATTAATAAAATAATGAACGACAACATGTAGTTAATCCCTATTGTATACAACTGTAGTTGAGAATGCTTGAGATGTATCTTGTTGTAGTTACAGCACGTGTTCTTTTTCAACTGAGTAGTGAAGGCCTTAGTCAATATCTCAATTTTTGGATTGAGCTTTGTGCAATGCATGAGATGAATTTGGGAAGAAATGTTTTTGTGGAATGGATAATTTGATTTATCTGATTTGAAATCATGAAATCTAAAGATTACCTGGGCTGTTTTTCTTTTTTCTTTTTTTTTCTTCAATGAAAGGAGAACGAAATCAGTGAAGTTAAAAGCAAAATAAGGAAATGAATTGACTTTGCTCACCCGATGGTAAAAAAAAACCCAGGAGAGGTTTCTCAAGACCCTGTCAAAAATTCGTCACTTTCTTTTTTAAAGAATACTTTTGGTCAAAATAACATCAAAATGATACCCCTTTTTCTTCTTTTTTTCAGTCGTCCTCGTATTAAGGTTTGTAAAGCATCAATATGACTAAGAAATTCAACAACTGTACTCTAGAAATTAAGGAAAATAAAACCAGAAAGATTGAAGTATTTTTTAATAAAAAGTACAAGGACTAAAACGTAATTTAACAAAAAACTAGAGTTCCTATTTTCACTGAGGAAAAAGAAAAGAAAAGGTCATCGTACTTTTCGAACTTCACTTGCTCCTCAAGTCCATAGACAACTCTGACCTCAACGAACACTTTCCGTTCTCATTAATGGCATCAAGGCTTCCATTTCTCCACTCTCCGGTAGTCCCATCACCGGAAACCCGCCGGCCATGTCTCACTTCCAGCCAAAATATTCTTACTATCACTGCTAACCCCACCAGAAGAACGTTACTATCAGCAAATAATAGGAACCAGACTTCATTTCTTTCACCTCAAAAGAACCCGGGTTTGATTCGATCATCTGTAACTGTTAGATCCAATCTGATTCTGAATTTCCCTCTTATTTCTCCTACTGATCCATGGGGTATGTGGACTGCTCTCTTCGCCACTGGCGCTGTCGGTATCTGGTAACTCACCTTCCCTTTTCCTTGCCTTTTCATTATAATATTTTGGTGTTTGTCTCAACTGTGCAATCTGGGCTGTTCGTTGAATTCTGTATGCATGAATGTGGAACAGCATTTAGTTGTGAAATTGACTTTTTTTAAGGTGAGTTTTGATGATTTGATACGATGATGTGAAAAACATCGGAGAGAGACATCTGAAAAGGATTAAATTTGATGTTTTTTAAGACGAAAAGTGCTTATAGGTTGTGTGTGTTAACTTTAGATTTGAAATCCAATCAATTCAAAGTGATAAAATAGCTGGAATCGATTTTAGTATAGAATTGGTTCCAGAGAAGATTTTAGAATTATTCGAATGGTTGAGGTTTATGTTTGATATCGTGAACTGATTTGTTACTCTTGTCGTTAAGGTCAGAGAGGACCAAGATTGGAAGCGCATTGAGTGGTGCATTAGTGAGTACTTTAGTTGGACTAGCAGCTAGTAATTTGAGGATTATTTCATGTGAATCTCCGGCTTATTCTATTGTACTGAAGTTTCTGCTACCATTGGCTGTTCCATTGTTGCTGTTTAGAGCTGATTTGCGACGGGTAATTCAGTCTACTGGGACTCTTCTCTTGGCTTTCTTGTTAGGATCAGGTACTAATCAAACTTTTGATAGTCATTTCTTATAGAGAAAATTAGGTTAATTGGGTTTTGATATATAATAGGGCTGGGTTTGTAAAGAAAATTGCCTCTTCTTCCTCTTTTTTTATCCATTTAGAAATTGGTTTTTGAGGGTTTTGTTGTGTGACAGTTGCGACAACAGTTGGAACAGTATTAGCCTATATGATGGTGCCAATGCGAGCACTTGGTCAGGATAGTTGGAAAATAGCAGCTGCTCTCATGGGTAGACATATTGGTGGAGGTATAATTCTGCTTTCGTGATTTTGATTGGTATGTTTCTTGCAATTGTATAGTATCCTCATTCATGTAATCATTGATGTCCTTGATTGCATTTGGAACTCTTCAGCTTGATTGATTTGGTTATTTATATGGTTTGATAATTGTGTAGCTGTGAATTATGTTGCCATTTCGGATGCTCTCGGGGTATCTCCATCAATTTTAGCTGCTGGGCTAGCTGCAGATAATGTTATTTGTGCAGTGTATTTCACATCATTGTTTGCTTTGGCATCTAAGATTCCTGCGGAGTCTTCAGCATCAATTGATGGTATGCAAACTTCCACCTTTACATTACTTGAATGTTAGCAAGTCCACTATCTTTTGTTGGATGAGTTACTTGTTAAGTTCAGTTATATGTAAATGATTCATAATCTTTCATTTTGATTGTTATACATGACTGCTGATCTTGTCCACCATTTTCCTTAGTTCCCCTGCCCGCACTTTTGACGTTATTCTCATCTGTTGCTTCCTGCCTTATTATTGCCTTCATGCCTTGGACTTGACGATTGTAATATTTTCTGGCAGGTGCTGGAATGGACAGCGGGTCTGAGTCAGGTAACAAGCTTCCTGTTCTGCAGACTGCCACTGCCCTTGCTGTGTCGTTTGCTATCTGCAAGGCCGGAGAATATATCACAAAGTTCTTTGCAATTCCAGGAGGCATCCTGCCAGCCGTTACAGCCATTGTTGTTATCCTAGCAACTGCATTTCCAACCCAGTTCAATCACCTTGCACCATCTGGGGAGGCTTTGGCCCTGATTCTGATGCAGGTGAGCTGAGTTTTAGACAACTCTGTTTATTTAGTTGGTTTCCATAGGCTCGTCAGTAAATTGCTTTCCGAGTTCTTTTATCTTGCCCTTTCCTCTTTTCATCTCCTTAATTGTGAAAAATAAAATAAAATAAAATATCTAACACGCCTACAATTTCCTTTCTGATAAACAGGTATTTTTTGCTGTGGTTGGTGCAAGTGGAAACGTATGGAATGTGATCAACACTGCGCCCAGCATTTTCATGTTTGCTTTGGTCCAGATTGGCATTCATCTTGCTGTGATCCTTGGACTTGGAAAGCTATTTCGCTTCGACCAAAAGCTGTTGCTAATTGCATCAAATGCTAATGTTGGAGGCCCCACTACTGCATGTGGAATGGCCACTGCTAAGGGGTGGAGTTCGCTGGTTGTTCCTGGCATTCTTGCTGGCATTTTTGGAATTGCCATAGCAACTTTTCTTGGCATTGCTTTTGGAGTAAATGTTCTGCAATACATGTGCAAGTTACCTTAATCTGTGAAATAAGATATCAATTCCCAGAAAAACAAGCATTGTAATGGCCAAGCCCTCTGAATTTTGAAATTGGAAACAAGCATCAAATTGTAGATTTGATATTGAACCAAAGTTCAAAATATCTGGTTCAACAACTTGAGTTATGGTTGAACCTGACCGCAAACTTGAGAGTTGAGACATGGCTGAATTCGGCCGTATGAGTTGTGGTCGAACCTGAACATAGACTTGAGGGTTGAAACATGGTTGAATCCAACCATAGAGGTGACTGGATTTCGAAGACAACTTCCATAGATAAAAACATCACAATCAAACATAACCAGCACAAATGACTCTACGCCTTAACATATATAAAAAAATAAAATAAAAATATAATTCCAAGCTACCTCTCTCAATAACCCTCTATTAATAGCTTGTTTAACATTAACACCGAATAAAAAATCAAAGTTGCAGCTAGATACGGATTGTGTGTCTTAACAATGGAAAGGAAGGAATACATTAGTATTCTATGATGAATCTGGCAGTGAACACCAGCTTACAGCACCATACACACCATAACAAAATATTATGAGTAAGAGAAAAAACAAGAGTATCATGAAGGTTACTAAATGTATGTTGCATGAAAAAGAGTTGCTAAAGAAACTATGGGTTGTGGTTGTAAACACAACATTGTATCTGCTGAACAGGATACACAATAGTGTTTTACACTGGAGAACCTTATTTGAAGCCTGGTTTTGAAACAAAAAAGAACTGCGACATTTTAAAACTTTTAGTTGGCTTTGTTTACTTATGTGCCACATGTTTAAGGAGATAAGCTAGATACAAAGGTTGAACAAGGAGTATTCATTGGATATAACAGTCCATCCGAAGCCTATAAAAATTTCCAACCATAAAATGGGAAAATTTTGGTAAGTAGAGATGTTAACTTAATGGAAAACAAATATTGAAAATGGAAAGAACCAAAAGAGAAGCAAGAATCATCAACTTAGAAAGTTTTTAGTGACAATATTAATGTAAAGCTAGTCAGAGGTAACATTGTTATTTAGGAGCTAAAAAATGATTAAAAAAATGATACTTGGGTGGTAATGGACAAACCTCTACATAAACAGGCTATATGAGTCAAATGAGTTTATAGAACTAAACTTAATGTAAATGGCTTCGTGGATTTCTGAGGAAAATTTGCTTCTATAGCACGACTTGGTACATTCAAAATGTTGTTTGCACAATTGGTACAAAAAGTGTTGTTGTTGCAGTGATTCTGAACAATGAAAAACAAAGGATAATCCTTGTGTTTAAAAAGTGATTGATGAATGAAAAGCTTGAATACTTTATTCATGACTGCAGCTCAATTTATAGAGCTGATACATAACAAACTCCTATGATCATGGTCCTACATTCAAGCCATGATCAATTGATAAGGGAAATAACAGAAGCTGCGAAATAGCAGCAAGAATAAGAATAGGAACATAATTGACTAAATCAAAAATAAAGAAAGAATAAAATTCCAGCTCAGCAGTCCTGAACATTATTTCTAACACTCCTCCTTGTTTAGGAGCTGCAAACTCCCAACTTTGTTCTCAGAAATTTGAATTTGTTGACTGGCAATGGTTTGGTAAAAATATCAGCTGCTTGTTCTTCAGTTTTGCAGTAAATAAGAATGATACTCCCATCTTTCTGAACTTCCCTCAAAAAGAATAATTTGATGTTGAAGTGCTTGGTTTTCCCGTGAAACATAGGATTATTAGAGATGGAAATGGCAGCTTGATTGTCAACTAGAATTTCTGTGCTTTCCTTTTGCTCCAGATTAAGATCAGATAAAATTTTCCTCAACCACAAAGCTTGATTGACAGCAGCTGTTGTAGCAACAAACTCAGCTTCAGCAATGGATTGGGCTACGATTTCTTGCTTTTTTTAATTCCATGAAAAAACACCAAAACCTAAAGAGAAACAGTAGCCTGATGTGCTCTTCAAGTCATCAATGGAACCTCCCCAATCACTGTTAGAGTACCCGACCAGTTTGAAGTCTCTACTTCTTGTGTATCTTATGCTAAAATTGCAGGTTCCTTTGACATATCTTACCACTCTTTTAGCAGCCTTGAAATGCAATTCACTAGCACAATGCATGAATCTAGACAAGATACTCACAACATTCAAAATATCAGGCCTAGTTGCAGTGAGATACATCAAGCATCCAACAATTTTTCTGAATTGCGCTTGATCAACCTTCTCGGCTCCATCTTCTTTACATAGCTTCTCCTTTTGATTCATATGAGTGCTTACTGCTTTGCAATCTTCAAGTTTGAACTTTTTTGAGAATTTCTTTGGCATACTTCTTCTGACATATGAACACTTCATGTTCTGCTTGCTTAACTTCCATTCCAAGAAAAAAAGACATCAAACCCAGATCTATCATCTCAAATACACTCATCATCTCTTACTTGAATGTCTCCACATTATTGTTGTTATTTCCTGTTACAAGCAAATCATCAACGTAAAGTGAGATGATAAGGATGTTATCACTATTTTGCTTGACGTAAAGAGTCGATTCAGAGAGGCTTTTAGTGAATCCCAAGTGCTGCAAATGTTCATCAATTCGGCTATACCAAGCTCTTGGAGCTTGCTTCAATCCATATAGTGCCTTCTTAAGAAGACAAACTTTGTCCTCGTTTCCTTCATTTGCAAAGCCTTCTGGTTGCTCAGTATAGATCCCTCCTGCAAAACACCATTTAAAAATGCTAACTTGACATCCATTTGATACACCTTCCAATTTAGTTGTGCTGCAATGGCAAGTAGCAGCCTAATAGTGTCAAGTCTTGCTACCGGTGCAAAAGTGTCTGAGTAGTCCACGCCAAAGATTTCTGCATAACCCTTCACCACCAGCCTGGCTTTGAGCTTATTGATTGAGCCATCAGCATTGAGTTTTGTTCGATACACCCATTTTACACCGATTACTTTTCTGTTTTGAGGTCTATCAACCAACTCCCACGTGTTGTTTCTCTTGATCATGAGAAGCTCCTCCTTCATCGCAGCAAGCCAATTTTGATCTAGCTTGGCTTCTTCAAAGTCTGCTGGTTCACATACAGCAATGTTGCACCTTTGATACACATCAAGGAGTGACCTTGTGCCTCTAACATGAGTGTCATCTGTCATGTTGATGTCCCAATCTTCCATGCTTTGATCATCTGTGTCTTAAACAAGATGATTGCCTTTTGAAGAGGCTGAATCTTCTTTGATTGCATCGTTCCAGTCCCATTCTTCATCTTCCAGGAATTGGACATCTCTGCTTATAATGATTTTTCCAGTTTGTGGCTGGAAAATCTTATAAGCCTTTGAAACTAAGTTGTAGCCAACAAAAATGCCTGGAAGTGCTTTCTTGTCAAGTTTATCCCTCTTGACCTGTGGAACAAGGGTGAAGCACAAACATCCAAATACCTTAAGAAAATTCAAAGATGGTTTGTAACCATACCATGCCTCAAAGCGTGTTTGATCCTTCAAGGCTCTTGTAGGCAGTCGGTTTTGCAAGAACACAGCAGTGTTTGCCGCCTCTGCCCAGAATTTCTTTGGTAAATTCTTCTCATGTAGCAGGCATCTTGTCATTTCCAAGATGAACTTGTTTCGCCTCTCACTAACTCCATTTTGCTGAGGAGTATACGGAGTTGTTAGCTGATGATGAATGCATGCCTCCTCACAAAAACTATTGAAGGTATTGGAAGTGTATTCCTTGCCATTGTCTGATCCGAGGGCTTAAATTTTACAGCCACTTTCATTTTTAACTTTGGCCTTGAAATTCCAGAACACCTGAGTTACCTCTGACTTGTGCTTCAAGAAGAAAATCCAGCACATTCGGCTGTAATCGTCAATGAAGACAGCATAATACACACTCCTATTTAGAGAGGGTGTCCTTTGTGGTCCTGCAATGTCAGTATGAATCAATTGCAGCTTCCTTGTTGCTCTCCATGTGGCTTCTGGAAAGGGTTTCCTGTTTTGCTTGCCAGTGTGACAAGTTCTGCAGCTGGATATGTGATCATCAAGTGCTGGGAAATCCTTAGCCAACATCTTGGATTTCATAAGCATCAGCCCTCTATGATGATAGTGCCCTAGCCTCTTGTGCCAAATATCTGTGATATTTTCTTTAATTGGGAAAGTAGTATGCTCCTCCTCCAATGGATTTAGAGCAAAACTCTTCCCTTTCATGATTATTTTGAAAATATCATGACCATTCACATCTTTGATCAAGCAGCAATTGTTTTCGAACACTACTTTATAACCCTTTTCAATAAGCTGACAAACACTGAATAAATTTTGATTTATGCTAGGGACATACAATACATCAAAGATGAACTTAGTACTTGAGCAAGTCCAGATTGCCACGGTTCCCTTTCCTTCAACAGCTAGGTATTCTCCATTTCCAATTCAAACCTTTGAAGTATTTGTTTGTTTCAGCTCCTTGAATATGTCTCTGTCATGTGTCATGTGGTTGGTGCAACCACTATCAATGAGCCAGCTTTCACTTGAGTCATTTCTGGAAATGCAAGTGGCCACAAACAATTGATCTTCTTCTTCTTGATCAGCAATTTGAGCTTCTTCACCATGCTATTGAATTTTGTTTTTGCAGATAACAACCTCGTGCCCCATTTGATTGCATTTGTTACACTTAGCTTCTGATCTTCTCCAACACTTAAAATGTGGATGTGATCTCCTTTTACAATGCTGGCATGGAGGAAAAGGTCCTTTTTTGTTTCCAGTGTTGCTCCTGTTGAAATTCTTGGAATCTCTTGATGATGCTTGACTGCTTCCATTCTTCTTGTAATTCTTTCCTTTTTCTCTATGCTTGACAAATAGAGCTCCTTCAATATCATCTTCCTGTCTTATGATCCTCCTTTGCTCCTGAGCTTGTAATGCATTTAGCATTTCTGTCAAAGTAATTTTTGACATATCCTTGGTATTTTCCAATGATGTAATTGTAGCCTCAAAATTGTTACAAGAATTTTTTGAACAATTCTTGACTCAGGCAGGGACGAGCCAAGTAAACTGATTCAGCTTGCAATATTAAGCAGCCTGTCAGAGTACTCTTTGATGGATTCAGTCTTCTTCATCTTCTGCAACTCGAAATCACGCATCAAGTTCAACACTTGCATCCCTTGAATTCTTTCATCCCCTTCATACTCAGTCTTGAGAAACTCCCATATCTCCTTTGCTGTTTTCAGAGACATGATTCGAGTGAAAATGGTGGATGCTACTGCAGCAAACAAGCAAGCCTTTGCCTTTGATTTTTTTGTCTTCTTCTCCTTCTGTGATTTGACCTGCGCCATGGTGGGATTGTTTGGAAGTGCAGGGATTTCATAATCTTCTTCCACTGCCTCCCACAAATCCAGAGCCTCTAAGTATGTCTCTATCTGTACTGCCCAAAACTGGTAATTGTCACCATTGAACACTGGTGGAGCAATTGATGAGAAGCTTACTTCTGTCTCCATGGGTTACAACACAGATCCCTTTAAACCAAAATGCTCTGATACCAATTATTGTTGTTGCAGTGATTCTGAACAACAAAAAACAAAGGATAATGCTTGTGTTTAAGAAGTGATTGATGAATGAAAAGCTTGAATACTTTATTCATGACTACAACTCAATTTATAGAGCTGATACATAACAAACTCCTACGATCATGGTCCTACATTCAAGCCATGATCAATTGATAATGGAAATAACAGAAGCTGTGAAATAGCAGCAAGAACAAGAGAATAGGAACAGAATTGACTAAATCAAAAATAAAGAAAGAATAAAATTCCAGCTCAGCAGTCCTGAACATTATTTCTAACAAAAAGGTTAAAAAGTTTATCAATTAAATGTAAAATATATTTTTTAAAATGGTTCTCTATAGAAGGAGATTTTGATAGAACAACCATAAGGCTTTGAAAACAAAGAGAGAAAGAAAAGGTCTACTTAAAAAATAAATAAATAAATAAATAAAGGCAGTCAGAATGCAGATCGATACATAGCATTCACATAAATCAAACGTGCACGAGGAGACAGTTCAAACCTCATAAGCTTTTGCTTTCAGAATGGTGAGAGATGAGAAAATACGTACTCTAACATTCTCCTGATGTGTCCCCGTGCTGAGAAGAACTTAATATCTAAAAAATCTGTAAGCAAGTCAAAGGAACATGAATTGATTTATGCATCTTAATGTATGCAAATATGCACATAAAACGTCATCTTGGATAAATCATGAAGAATAGGATTTGATTATAAATGTATTTATAGCACATTCTGCAGTTATTATCTGTCTTTTACTGGTTGGTTATAAGAGGCATTTTCTCATATTTAACTGTTTTGACTTTCCAGATTGAGACAAATCGGATTGTCTGCAGAAAGTAATTTACCACAAATGGGGTTTTAAATGTGCATGAACCATTATTTCTTGGTGCTTTCACTAATGATGGTGGATAAAAGACAAGTCTTATGTCGTATATAAAACTTTTCAAAGGCTGTTTACTTATAGCACTTTTAAAAAGTTTTCAATTGCAGGGTCACAGTTTGAAACATAGTGCAAGGGCCTCCTCCCATAACAACTGCACGAGGGAAAGAGGATGGGTAGCATGGCAGTTTTCAGGATAATCTTCCTTGTGGTGTTTCTTGGATGGCTCGTGATTTGGATTCTGTTGCCAACAAAGTTATACAGAAATACATGGACTCCCAAGCTAGAAAGCAAGCTTAATTCAACGTATTTTTCAGGACAGGGTAGGTTTTCGATTATCCATCCTCAATCCAGCTAACCATTCTGCTGTTTTCCATTTCATTTCATTCTTATCATTGATTATTTTTGTGCCATTTCTACAGGCACAAATCTACTGCTCCTTTCATTCCCGATGATGTTCATTGCTGCCTTCGGATGCATATATCTCCATGTTCAGAAGCAGCAGAGAAGTTCATACTCCAAAAGGTTTTCTTTTCTCACTACTTCACTTCAGCTATTTCCATTATTTTGATACAAAAGAATGAAACGTACGTTCGATTCTTGGAGTTTATCACATCACTGTACATTATACTGGTTGCAGTAGTGTTGTTACAAGCAATCGTTTGTCCTTCTTAAGACGTCCTGCTCTCGTGATGGCTCCTCTTGGAATTGTTACTGCAATGGAGCTTGCTTTTGGAGCCATGTTTATTTCACTCTTGATCTGGTCTCTTGGAAACTACTTGTATGTCAGTTTTGGTCACCTCCACATGCATAAACAAGTGGAGAAAGTGTAAGAAATCTATCCCTTTCACCTTTCTGTTCATTCCCACTTGAGCTGGAATCAATTTTCCATGAAAATCTATCATTCTTTCATTTTGTAGAAAGCCCTCTTCAAAATTCTTTTCACTGATGTTTTTCTTTTCATCCATTATTGCAGGTGGCAAGCAAAGTTTCGCAGTGTATCATTGCGACTCGGATATGTTGGAAACATATGCTGGGCATTTCTGTTTTTTCCTGTAACTCGAGGATCTTCAATTCTGCCTCTTGTTGGACTCACCTCTGAGTCCAGTATCAAGTATCATATCTGGCTTGGTCATCTTTCGATGATTCTTTTTGCTGCACACACTGTAGGTTTCGTCATTTACTGGGCAATGACTAATCAAATGGCCGAGGTAATTGAAATTACTATCAATCTTTCTAATTGGGCTTCCTGGTCAATCTTTTGGCCTTAGCTTTTGTATTGTTATACTTTTTATCCTACAATATCTGATCAAAGGCGCATATGGTATCTGAGTCTCGTCAACTTTTTGTGTGATTAGAGCTTTATCATCTCTTTTTTTTCTTGGAACGAATCTTGTTGTCTTTCTTGGTGGACAGAAGTGAGGGGCCTGATGGTGGTCTTATATTCCTTTTGCAAAAAGCCATCCTTTCTTTTTCATGTTAGAAGTGGCATTGGTAGAAGATAATTTGACAACCTGTGAACATCAATATACACGAAACAAAAACAAAATAGAAAGGCTTGTCAGGACATAGTATATATATGTGGTTGAGGTGCATACATGAATGGCTCATGCACCTTTACATATGATTTTATGGTGACGTTAGCCCTTTAGTGGGTTTGCAAGCAAAGAAAAAAGAGAGAAGAAATTGATTTAGTGCTCCTAAATTCTGGAATCTCTCGATCGACTCTCATGCATCAAAGAATGCCACTCGTAGAAGCCAGACAAGTAGTGGGCATGCAGCGACATGAGTTTAGTCACTGACAGGCCCTTGAATTATAATATTTAATTATATATATATAGAGAGAGTACAGCTCGAAACAGTTTGAAATCGAAACATTTCAAATTGAAAAAACAAAACACCAACGGAATTAAACATCTTATCAGTGTCCGAGGCTACAACGTGGACTAGTGATGTAGATTCTGACTAAACTCATTTATTTTGATGCTATGCCTGAAGGTCTAGTGATGTCAATGCTGTTAATTTCCTGCGTTTGTTATGTGCTCTTCACGTTGGAAATTTTTGTGGGACCATTCAGATGCTGGAATGGAGCAAAACCTGGGTATCAAATGTTGCTGGAGAGATTGCAGCTGTTCTTGCACTAGCTATGTGGGTGACTAGCTCTCACCGTATTCGGCGTAAAATGTTTGAGGTTTTCTTCTACACCCACCAGCTATACATTCTCTTCATAGTCTTCTACGTGCTGCATGTCGGCGCCGCCTACTTCTGCATGGTGTTGCCCGGGATCTTCCTCTTCGTCGTTGACCGATACTTGAGATTCTTACAGTCACAGCGACGGGCTAGACTAGACTCGGCGCGTCTCTTACCATGTGGTAGTGTTGAACTGAATTTCTCCAAGAGTCCAGGTTAGATCACATTTTGATCTAGATGCAGCAGCAGAAACATTTTATATCAGATAAAACTAATTATATTTATTCTTCTTGTCCTGATCAGGGCTGTATTATAATCCAACAAGCATATTATTCCTCAATGTGCCAAGCATTTCGAAACTACAATGGCATCCCTTTACTATAACCTCAAGCTGCAATATGGAGCTAGATAAGCTCAGTGTGGTTGTCAAAAGACTGGGAAATTGGTCCCAAAAGCTTTGCCAAGAAATTTCTTCTTCCATGGATCGGCTTGAAGTTTCTGTAGAAGGACCATATGGACCTACCTCATCTCATTTTCTAAGGTCAGTTTACTGCCTGCCTGGAAAAAAAGTCGTGCGTGGATTTCTGATATCGTGCTCATCAATTGAGACTGATTTTTTATCTTTCCACAGGCATGAGCTACTGGTTTTGGTGAGTGGAGGTAGTGGCATCACTCCATTTATCTCCATAATCCGCGAGATCATGTTTGAAAGCACGAAACCGAACAATCAACTTCCTCGAGTTCTTCTTGTCTGTGTATTCAAGAACTCAGCTGATCTTTCCATGCTAGACCTTCTGCTCCCAGTCAATGACACGCCTGCAAACATTTATCAAGCAGTGCAGCTGCAAATTGAAGCCTACATAACCAGAGAGGAAGAGCAGCCCACTGCAGCTAACCAAAAGCTTCTCCAAACCATTTGGTTCAAGCCAAATCAACTGGACTCGCCGATTTGCGCAGGTCTAGGCCAGAACAATTGGCTATGGCTCGGTGCAATAATTGCATCATCATTCACCATGTTCCTTCTGGTACTAGCCATTGTCACTCGTTACTATATCTACCCCATCGATCACAACACTGGGGAGATATACCATTTTTCCTACTTTGCAATTTGGGACATGTTTTTGGTTTGTGCCTGCATTTTCCTAGCTTCTAGCGCAGTCTTTCTTGTCCGAAAGAAAGAGAATGCCATAGAAGGGAAGCAGATTCAGAACCTGGAAGTGCCAACTCCGGCAGCATCACCGGGTTCATGGCTTCGCGGCGCAGATACAGAGCTCGAAAGCCTCCCTCATCAGTCACTTGCTCACGCTACAAAGGTGCATTTTGGTGCAAGGCCTGATCTTAAGAGTAAGTAGATGCTACTAAAACATTTCCATCTTGATCATATCACTCAATCTTTTTTCCATTTTTCAGCATTTCCTGTTGGCATATTGCAGGAATTTTGCTCGATTGCAAAGCCTCAGATGTTGGAGTCCTGGCCTGTGGGCCAAGGAAAATGAGGCACGAGGTTGCCAAAATTTGTTCATCTGGCTTAGCAGATAACCTGCACTTTGAGTCCATCAGCTTCAACTGGTGAAGCCATAGTAATCCTACTAAATAGAATAAAATTAGGGTTTGGTCAGCACCATCCACAGCTACAGCAAGGACTCCTCTTTCTATGTGATTCATTCTGCTGTAAATCTCTACTTCGTGTGCTTTTCAAATCCTTTCGGTACTAATTAATTTCTACTTCAAAAGGGAATGTAAGTGTGAAGTACTGGTGACTTTTAAGCTACTAATTATAATGCAATGTAACGGGTGAAGCAAATCATTGCTATTGCTAGATTGCTTTTTGTCTTTAATATTTATTTTCTATAACAAATTATTAAACTTTACTTCTTAATTAAAATAAAAAACATTTTTTATCGGATCCTTAAACTAATGTTTTTTCAATACAAATCGTTCCTTGTATTTTATCTTACTATTATTATTTACTCTGATTAGGCTTCAAACAATGAATAAAATCATAAAATATAAAAACAATTAATAACAGTATATCATGTGTGGCATCGATAAAAGTAGATAATGTTAATTAGTTCTTGATTAATAATGGCTTCAAATTTAATGATTACCTGAAGATGCCTAAGGTTGCACCTTGTTGGAGGCATGGTTTGGAGTTTTATAGTGTTTTCTACCCAGAAATATATTAAAATAATATTTTATTATTATTTTTAATATTAGTATATTAAAATAATTTAAAAACATCGACAAAATATTTTAAAAAAAATCTACAATTTCTTTGGAGATTTGTAAATGATTGATGAAAATAATAGTAAAATTATTATATAGACTCGTTAATGGTTGGTATATAAAAAATTTATTTTTCTAATTAAGACAAAGTATCTTCAATATATGTCATGGTATGAAAATATTAAGATTTGATTGATGACTATATCATAAAAAAAATAAAATTGGAGCACTCAAGTTTTATCATTATTTTGCTTTGCCAATCAATATTTTTAAATTCTAAAAATATCATAAGCTATGACAGCATGCTAACACAAGCATGATGTAGTGGAATGAATCTAATTTTATTATTAATAATTGTAATTTAAAGAATGATAAGCTTAATTAATTAATAAATAAAAAAGACAAATTCTTAAAGGATGAGAGATAAAATCCTATAACAAGAGACAAATTGAGATTATTTTTTCTCTTAGAATTTGTTTTTTAGTTCTTTTTAAATAAAATAGTTTTATATTACTAAGCAAATAAAATAAAAATATATTTCCATCAAATGTTTCTATTAAACAAAAAAATCAATAGTAAAAAAAACCCTAATAAATATTTTAGAATTTTGGATTTAATGGTAAAGTAAAGAAGAAATATATTGTGAATATACTAGTCGTGATATGAATGATCTTTTCTAAGAATATCTCACAGAAAAAAAAAATTATTTTTAAAACCAAAAGAAAAATCAATATTTCGCAAGTCAAATACATTCTTTTATATTTTGGTTGGTTTCAAAATAATCATTTGGTCAAGAAACTCAACTCGTATATTCTCTAAAATATATTCACCTCTAATTAAAGCTAATTTATCAGGAGCATAAAATAAATTAATCACTTTCTTAACACACACACTTTCCTAAAACGGAATTAAACCATAAATGCAAAAATAATTGGAAGAAATCAAGGATATTTCAAGTGAGAAAAGAAAACGAAACAAACAAATGATTGCAGGCCAAGCAGCTCGTCTTGCTTACGACCACTGCTTTGTGGTGAACAAAACACCATGGTGACAAAATTAAAGTGATCATACTTGAGAACCCTTTGCTTTATCTTCCGGGTAGGTCAACTTTTTTTGTCACGGATCCCAATATTTTTCACCTTTTTTATTTATTCTATAATTGACATATATAATTTCTCTTGCAAAACCCTCTTTATCCATGAGCATTTACTGTATCTAGACGTTAAGGCAAAATAATTTCTTTTACAAGCCACTTGAATATAAATATATTGAATGATTTGGACCGTCACACTCGTATGAGCAAGAATTAATTTGGCCCATCATAATAAAAGAAATGAATAAGGATTTTGTTTATAAGGAAAATTAATTGAATTTGATCAACGGGTTATTATATATCTCTTAAGACATGCATGAATAATGATTGTTCATTACTCTGTGTGTGTGTGATATGGTAGACTTAACTATACACTCGTAAAGATCAAACGTAGTGCTATAAGATTGAGAGGAAGAGATGGGTTATGGACCTTCTGGTGCAGCAATGAAGATGGTTGCAGCAGTGATGGCTTTTTTTTTTTTTTTTGTCAATGGTGGTTTTTCTGGGATACATGATGATTTGGTCTATGAAACCTACTAATACCTTTTACTTGTATTGGTGGCCGGAGAAAAAACAAGTTCCACTTATCTTGGAGAACAAGGCATGTTTTGTCAGGTTTTAGCATTCTAATTGTAAGAAAATGAGAGGAATTATATTCTTATGCTATGTTGTTGTTGTTGTTGTTGTTTCTGTGATATACAGGTACAACCACACTAATTAATGCATTTCCTATCCTCTTCATTGCTACTGTTGGCTCACTGTACCTTCATCTGGAGAAGAAGTATGATCATGGAAAGGGTATACGAAGGGAAAGGCTGATAGGTATTCTTAGAGCTCTTAAACTCATAGGAGCTTGTAGTCTAACGATACGTCTCTCGCCGGAGATTATGAGTATGAATATTAGAAGTATGAACTTGTCAAAGCCAAAGTGAGGTCCTAGTTAATTCCAAAGTTTTTTTTCTCAAGAAGGACACATGCATGGCGGAGAAATTAAGTGTGACATTAGTATCAGATGCATGATGGCATATATTATAAATAGTCAATGTTCAAGGAAGATAGGTTATTGACTGATGAATCAATGTTTTTTCTTGAAATATCAGGTTCATTTCTCCATAAATTTCAAGTGTAAGCCTAGCCTTATTTCCTTCTCGACTAAATTGCATAGAAAAAGGATTGATTCATGTTTAAAGGGTTGTTGATTTATGGAGCTTTTTGACTTGTGGGAAGTACTACCATGGCCATCTTCACAGATCATGGTTTATTCTACATCACTTACTGGTCCCATACACATCAAATTTCATAGGTGATACTCTATGGAATCTGCCGGTGTATTGGTTTAGGGCAGCTACTAGAATTATAGTTCATGTTTGTGCTGAATGTGGCAGATGCTTAAACGGGACAAGTTCTTGGTTGCCAATGTGGCTGGAGAAATAGCTTTGCTTGTTTGATTGGTGATGTGGGCGACCAGTTTGGGACGCGTAAAGAGAAAGCTTTTCGAGCTCTTCTACTAAAGTCATCATCTCTACATTGTCTTTGTTATCTTCTATGTTTTCCATGTTGGTTTTGCTGAATCTTGCCTCACTCTTCCTGGTTTCCACCTCTTCTTGATCGATTAGTATTTGAGATCTTTACAATCTCAGCAAAACATTCTGTGTGTCGCAGCACGTATTTTACCTTGCGAAACATTAGAGTTGAACTTCTCCAAGAGTTCAGGTGAGCAAAAGATTTTATAACTAGATCGATGTCTTGAAAGTTTTTGCAATAAGTTTTTGACACTGATCTTTCGCTCATTGTTGGGTTGAGCTACGCACCAACAAGCATTGCATTTATAAATGTGCCTAGCATTTCCAGGATACAATGGCATCCCTTTACTGCTAGTCCAACAACAATATGGATTCTGACCAGCTAGGAATTGTAATCAAACGCGAAGGAAGTTGGTCTCACAAGTTGTATCAGATTTTGCTCGTCCCTTCTCCTACTGGCTGCCTTGAGGTCGCCATTGAAGGACCCTATGGTCCTTCTTCAACCAATTTTATGAGATAGTCAAATGTTAGCAAGATCTGTGGATCAAGATTTATATTTTTGTGGCAGCTAGACTAACATAAAGAAACTGTTTGTCCCGGGTATGCGAGACTAGTGCTGGTGAGTGGTGGAAGCGGCATAACTCCTTTCATCTCCTTCATCCGCGAGATCATCTTTAAATCCAACACGACAGGCAGCAAGACTCCAAGGATTCACCTCATATGTGCTTTCAAGAAATATGTCGATCTCACCATGCTTGACCTTCTTCTCCCAGTTTCCGGCACGGCACCACTGTTGACATATCCTATTTATAGCTACAAATTGAAGCCTACATAACCCGAAAGACAGATTCAAAAACAGAGAACCAGAATTCTATCAGAACAATATTGTTCAGGCCTAATCCATCAGATAGACCAGTTTCTGCAGAATTAGGACCTAACAGCTGGCTATGGCTTGGCGCAATAATCTCATCTTCTTTTATCATTTTCCTTATCTTGATTAGCCTTCTCACAGGATTCTACATTTACCCAGTTGACCACAATACCATCATGAAGTATCTTGTCCCAGCAAGTTCAGCTTTCAACATGTTATTTGTGTGTGTAGCCATAGCAATAGCTTCCTCTGCAGCTTTTCTGTGGAACAAAAGAGAGAATGCTATGGAAACAACCCAGATTCGAACCACGGAAATATCAACACCATCGCTTGCTTCATTGGTGTACAAAACAGAACTGGAAAGCCATCCTCACCAATCTTTTCTCCAAGCCACCGCAGTGCATCTAGGTCAAAGGCCAAATCTGGAGAGTAAGCAATCCTTTCCTCCCATGAGTGAATTTATAAACTTCTTACGTACTGCTTTGTTTAAATGTAAATCCCATTTCTTTTTTTATAAACTCTTGGATTCTTGATTCTTGCAGAAATATTATCAGAGTGCAAGGAAGAAAAGGTAGGAGTTTATGCTAGCGGACCAAGGGTGATGAGTCAAGAAGTGGCAGCAATTTGTTCATCTTTTTCAGCAGATAATCTTCATTTTGAGTCTATCAGCTTCAACTAGTGATTCAGAACAAGACATGTTAGAATCTAGCAGTGTGGTTCGAAAAATTGTAGATTCCAAAAGTCTTTTTATTGCAGTCCTCAACATCTCTACTTGCATTAGTATAAGCATGGTTACAATCCAAGACTCGGTTAACTGGTTAGACAGTTAACAGCAGTTAATAAGATTTGAAAAAACCTTACTGAAATGTGTATCAAAATGATTGTGGATAAACATATATCTACTTCAAGATGAAAAAGAGTAGAAATTTGTAATGATAACGTATTATATAATTATGTATTTAGATGTATTTAATAATGAATTTATATATTATAATTAGTAAAAAAAAGTATAACAATAAAAAAAACAATAGAAATTAAGACAAAAAAGAGAGAACATTTATTTTGTATAATCACATCTCATAAATACATCCTCTTATAAATCCATTTATATGTGTGTGTGTGTGTGTGTGTTTGTTTAGTTCTGTTTTGGCCAAAATGGTTGAACGTTTCGTACCAGTTAAAAAAAACAAGACAAAACGGTGTTATTTTTACCTCGTTTTAAATTCCGGACCATTCTGAATTTTTCAGCCAAATACCGGCTGAAATGTTCCAGTTTTGTTCCGTCAGTTCTGTTTCGGTCATATAATATTTTTAAAAAATAATAAATAATTTTATAATATCAATCATATATCTTAATCCGGCTGTTATATTGGGATAAAATTTTATGAGAAGTTTCTTGACATATTTATATATATTATGTTAAAATTTCAGAGTAATTAGAGAATTTAATGATCTTGTGACATTAATGCTGGCATTCTTGTAATATTATATATGTTCATAATTTTGTTCAGAAAAATCATTTTATTGTGTGTTTTTTAGATTAAATTGCACAATTCAAAATAATTTTATTTTTGGATTTGAACTAAAAAAATTGAATTAATATATTTAATTATATATATATATATATACATAAACCGTACAACATCGAAACGGCGCGCCGAAACGCTACGAAACCAAAACATTTTGTTCCAATTGAAAAACCGAAACGATATTGTCAACCTTGATATATATATATATATATATAAACATAGATTAAGATGAACTTGTATAGATTAAAATAAACTTAAAATAAACAATGAATGGATAAAAAAAGAAAGGTGGAAAGGCATCCACACAGGTGTGATTTCTAACATGTGTTTGTGTTGTATTATTCATGCTTTTTAATTTGAAGAAATAACGAAAACAATTGTGAATAAAATATAGAATGTGTTTTTAGATATTTGAGCAGGAAATTTAGATTTTTATCTTACTTAGTTTTCAGAAAACTAAAATCAACTTCGCTCTCAAGAAATGCTCGGCAATTTCAAAGTCCCGAGTTGTCTTTCTATGACTTTGAATTTAAGCTGTTTGAATCGGACCAAGACACTCAAACATCGCGGCGGCCTGTCATTGTCCACGACAGCTGGGCCTCTATAATCCAGTTGTTTCCCGATAGCAAAAGCAAGAAACAGTGCACTTGTCGGTAGCCTGAGAGGTTTTTTTCATTCCATTTTAAAAGTATTTTTTTAATATTTTTAAATTATTTTCGTATCCCAATATCAATAATAATTTTAAAAAATAAAAATAATATTTTAATACATTACTAAATAAAAAAATACATTCAAACAGACACTCAATCCTTCCTTTCCTCCATCTCCCTCCGCCGGTTAAGGCAAGAAGAAGAAAAAAAGGATGGGTTTGGGCTTTCTTTTATTATTACTAATAGCCTTGTGTACAGTAATCAATGGCGGAAGATGGCCAGAGGCAGGGTGGGGGAGAGAGAAAGAAGATTGTAAATAATAAGCAAAGGAAAACCAAAAAAGCACTTCTGATTTTCCGTTGATCATTATACCCTCAACACCGAGGTTGTAATAGCCACAGTTAAATGGTGGGGAAAGAAACATCATGGAAAGGAAATAAAAAAGAAGATGTAAGAGATATGCAAAACCTAGCTCCTAAGAAAGGATTAAAAAAAAAACAAAGACTTGAGAGGCAGATCTTGCCAGCCAACGAGATCCAACTCGCGAGAATGCTTCCACACGAGCAACACCAGCAAGAAAAAAACGATGGAATGGAGAAGCTTCCTGCCCAAAACTTGAAATGTTTGAACGATAGAACAGGGGGGGGGGGGGGGGGGGACTATCTACTCATCTGGGTGATCTCTCAAATAAACTACTCTTCACCATCCCTCCTATGCGCCCCTCCAGGCCTTCTGTCAGTTATTCTATTTCCATCATCACTGTTAGGAGTATCATCATTAGCCACCAATGAATCTTCTGCATTGAACCGAAACCGCCGCATACTATCTGTATCATATTGTCTAACTCGCTGAACCATATCATATCTGTTGTGTTTTCTCCTGTCATCATCACTGCCATCAAATTCACCTCCCCTGCTAGCACTCCCCGTATCTTTAAATTTCCTGGATCGCATCATCGGTCTGAACTGATCCTCTGAATCCAATCTCCGGTTGGTACGCACCGAATCAAATCGTTGATTTGAACGGAACATATTCACAGGTGATTTTCTTCCCCGGAAACTATCTAAACCACCATTTCGATCATCAAACCATCCAGGGTTATGCTGTGTAAAGTGATTTCTTCTTGTGGGCATAAAATCCCCTTCAAAGTCAGCTGGAAAACGCTTCTGAAATGGCAACCTCACTCTATCCACCCTGCCATCAGTCCTAAAATCTGGAGACCGGCTTCGAAGTCTTGAAACGTCATTTCTGACCCTTGATAAATACAAGGATGGAGAGCGACTTCTGGATCTTGACCGAGATTTCTTATGTGTGAAGGGGTAGCGAGGTTGTCCTCTGCATAGGGGAGGAGAAATGCTTCTTTCTCTCCGAAGCATCCGTGGTGCAAAACGATGAGAATATTCAATCTTGTCCTCTGGCACTGGCCTGTGGTATTCCTCTCTCAAGCCTCCTCTTGCAACCTCTCGTGGAGGAAATCTTCTAAATCCACTCCTGATTGGACTACCATCTCTCACAGGCAATGCTCCTGTATGCAAACGGTAAGAATCATCTCTGCCGGTAGGTGATCTTCTCCTGACGATCCGTTCATATGTGCCATTGGAAGGAGGATTAATAAATCGCCTGTGAGCACGATTGTCAGATCCTGCAAACCCTGTTCCTTCAGTATTGTTATGGTCTGAAGATATTACATATCTGCGGCTATCAAAACCACCTCTTGTTCTAGGATGTCCAGAATTGTAATTGCCACGATAATTAGAGAAATATCGCCGCTCTGAGTCACAGTGGCCTGTTGTCGGGTTGACAAAGCGATGGCCTACAGGACTTCTTCCGTGCATTTGAGGAACAATCCTGTCCCTTCCCGTGAATTTATGGGAGCCTTCACCCCTTTCATCTCGAGGATATAAATTATACAAATTATCGGTTCTGAGATGAGAGCAGGCACAAATTAGCAACTAGAACATTACAGTATGAAGAAACATATTGACAGACATAGAACTGATAAAGATTATGTTATTTACCTGCTTCTAAGAGTTGGGTCCTTCCTAAATATGGAACTGGGCTCCACAATGCTTGACAGGAAATCTCTATTTGATTTCCTTGATCCAGCCACCCCAGACAGGAAATCTTTGTCAGGAGTGACATCAGAAGTTCTTGTCTTTGGGCTAACTGAGTCACCTCTCATAGAACCCCCCATCCCATGTTCAATTTTTCGACTAGCATCATCAGATCCTGAACTGAAACCTCTCTCAACCTTCATTTCTTTCTCATTATCCATGCCACAAACTCTTTCTTCATCACATCCAGACCCATAGTCAACATGCTCGACTTCCCCGTCCTCTCCATTTTCATCCCAGTAAAAGCATGCATCTGATTCCCTCAACTCCCCATCCTCAAACTGAGACTCGTAACCAGCCTGAAGTTCTAAATCATTTTCAGTGCCTACTATGTGGACCTTATCAGCTTGATAAACATCTGATTCAAAACTATCTTCCAGATCTTCCATATTGACATTAGCTGATACACTTGTAAAACCACTACCATGTGCTCCACATGCATCTCCAGGAGTTACAGTAGAATCTACAGAAGACTTCTGCAACAGTTCCTCAGACCCAGCTTGCACCGGAGAATGAACTTCAGCTTCATTGGCAGCAGAAGCTTCATTGGCAGCAGAAGCTTCATTGGCTCCTCTAGTATCCACTTCGATCACAAGTTGGCCTTTCTCAGCAGGTGGACTGGATTCATAAATATCTCCACTATTAGGCAAACAATGGCAGCCACCTGGTTCTTCTTCGCAACTCCCAGCATCAACTCCAAGCCAAGCAGGTCCTATTGGTGGGAAGTTTTCCAAGCTACTCGTATTTTGAATTGACTTCCCATTTTCATGTGTGCAAGATGCTATCTGAGACTTCTCTCCATCATCATTTGAAATTGAGGGATCAATCTCGCAAGCAACTCTCTCTAAGTTTGGTAGATGGTGCAAAGAAAGATTAATGGACTCAACTTGCACGCATTCCATACGCAAAACTTTTTCTTTTTGGACATCTGATGGACATATTTCTGAACACTGCTTGAGGGTAAGGCTAGGAAGTGTATTGCATGGTGGATGATCCAGGGATTCTTCCCTCTCAACAATCTGACTGGAAGATTTTGCAACGGCAACATCACAAATGGAGGGTTCTGGAGCATTACTAGTTGGAGATGGAAAATGCTCTTCATTATTTCCATCATGGAGAGAACATGCTTCAGATGTATGTTCCTCTCTATTTGATTCACAAGTCCCGATAGACAAGCCTATCAAATCAACAGGTGCATCATCCCTATGAAAATCAGATGAAACCACTCTATCAGGAGGGTTGTGCTGTTTTAATGCTTCAGGTTTAACCTTGCAAGTCTGTAAATCATTTTCACTTGGATCAAAGCTCATGGTATCACAAGGTTGCTCCCAGGCAACATTCAAGTCCAAACTCAACATTTCATCCCGTGACAATAGAGATCGTTCTCCTGTTCCACCTTCCTCAGTTTCAGCAGATGTATGCAGCACTGTAACTTCATTATTTTGAGGAGATAAAGCCTCTGTTTTATCTTCATGAGCCATATCTTTTGGGGATGCAGCAGTTTCTTTGATTGGAACTGCAGAGGAAGATGAGCCCACTCCTTCTCGTGTTGATTCTTCCATTACTGAACTTTCTTCATCACAAGCATCATTAATCATACTGTTGTTGCAAGCAACGGAAGCAAGTATCTCAATACCTGAGAAGTCATCACTGTAATCAAACTTATTATTAACCTCTGAAGTCTTCAGACTGAGCTTCGTTGGAACAGTCACATCAGTTGCTCTACGTCGTCGTTTTCCACTTGAATTCGGTAGAACCAATTCAAAATGTGGAGATGTGGTATGGGAAGGTTTTGAAGGACCCTGGGCACTGAATCTTCTTTTTTTAATGGGTACGTGCTCATTTTTCTCATTTTTTCCACTGAAGCGACGTCCAAGAACAGCCACACCATGCTGCAACAGAGACAAGCTAATGTTAAAAATCCTCAAATAGCATGGAGGTAAGCTAATCAAGATCAAAGAAAAAAGAAGTGTAATGCTAACCTTCTCGGTATCTGAAACTGTCATATCATCCGCAGTTCTGGAACTCTCATCTGATACCTTTGCCTCAACAGTAAAGCTTCTCACAACTGATTTGCGCCTTGAGGCACTCCGGTAGCCTTTTGTAACTTTCTTCCAAGTCAAATCAGGATTTATAAAATTAGTAAGTTCTAGACCTACTGCACTCATCATGCTCCCAGATCCAATAATTCCTAGCCCATCAACTGATGGCCCGCCACTCAAAGTCTTGCAGGACGCTATTGCTCCTTGATTTCTACTGATCACAGGAATGGTAAAGGATTTAGTCTGCAAAAAAAAACAAATCTGTCAGTTAAATAAAAACTAATATGAATCTCCCACGCAGACCCCGACCAAATCTATAAAAATCTAGCAACAAATAGCACATAATTATCAAAACTTTATACAAATGTGGAAATATTAGAAAATACCAGAACTTACTTTGATTCCCCCAATCTTGACAGAAAAGGTTTCCACGGATCTAAGCCTCCAACGCGTTCCTACCTGCAAAACAAGGGGAAATAACATCAGCAACTAAACCAGAAAGGATTTCTACACGTATCAGAACAGCTATTTCACACATTATCATGTAGTTCAGGAATGATAACGAGATCTTCAGGGAGATTATGTTAAACACAATTGATGGAATGCAAAGACTTCATCGGCTCGGATTCTATACAGCTCTGCTGCAGGTCTTCTTTGTATGTCATTAACAGAACATGAGACGGTAGTAGTGATAGAGTTCGTCACTCTTGTTTCTAAGACCTAAGGCCACCAGCTTGCAAATAAATAGTTGTTTGAGCAACAAAACATGACAGTAAACCTGGTTGCTAGAGCCACTAATTGTGTCTGGTCCAAAGATCACCCAAAACATCAATTAAAGAGGAGGCCATCTTCTAATCTCAATCAAAAGCAGAGAAGAAAACCCATATATTCACTGCCGGCGATTGGTGGTTTTGCTAAAAAAAACAAGTGGATGGTACGCAGATGGGTATTCAGAAATTACAGATCCAAGATAACAAATCAACAGGAACAGAAGAACCCATCACTGAACAAAGAAGCAGATTCCAAATTTCACCGCAACGAGGAAAACCCTAACTTCAAAAATTTTGCTCTACAGATAGTGGATCTGACTTCTCCTCCTGATCTAAGCTTTTCGTCTTCTCTTCTCGTCGACACACAAAAGCCATGGAAATCTGTATCTCCAGTAATTCGAAGAAAACAAACAGATCGTATAAACTAATCAAAATAATACCTTTTTTGCCTTATAGATATTCTTTCTCTATTCCTTTAATAATATTCATAATCGCCGCCGCCGCCTCCAACTTTGAAGCTAATGATAATAATATCAACAGAGCATAGAAGATAGTCCGATCAGCAAAATCTTCAGTAAGATTCAATTCTTCGTGTATTTTCAGTAACCTTCGCCGGATTCCAGTCGACGAAACTCTCTGAGTAGAGAGAATTTTTTAGAAATATTTTTCTAAGAAAGAAGTAAGCCAATACAAAGCTTTAACGAACAAACTTTAGATCAACGCCACGAAAGCCCTATCTCTATCTTTGCCTCTCTTTTTATTCTCCACCTTATACCGAAACCACCCTTGTTCATTTTCATCACATGTCCATAATACCCTCCTTCCTTATCATGTCCTGTTGACTATTTAGGCTTTTATTCGTCTGGTTTGTTGGGAATTTGAGGATATTTTGTATTTAGCGGGGAAAAAACTTTTTGAATGATTTTTTTGGACGTTTTCCTATTTAAAATTATTATTATTTCCATAAATTTAGTTTCAAAAATTAAATTAGTTTTTCTAGATGGTGGGCAAGGGGGAAAATATTTAAAATTTAAAAAATATTTTATTTGATTTTTATTTTAAAAAATATATATTTTACTCACAAACTATTATAACACTGCCAAGATATTGAGTATTAAAATCATAACAGCACTTGCTATTCAATTATTATAATTTAAGTAATTTTACCTAAATTTAAGTAACATTTTAAAAAAATTATTTTGTATATATGCAAATAAGTATTTCATGAATAGTTTAATTTAATATATGTATTGCGAGTTAAGAAACAACTTTCATGAGTAAATTATACATATCAAAGCTTCGATACTGCGTTTCAGAAATATTTTAAAGCAATTTAAAAAAATTTAGTTTTAGTTTTTATTTTAAATAAAAAAATGATATTTTTAAATTATTTTCATGTATTGATAACAAAAATAATTTATAAAAAATAAAAAATATATATTATATTAATATATTTATAAACAAAAAATATTTTTAAAAATAACTACATTTCCACTTCTAAATAAACACTAAAGTTAAGAGACAAGAGGACAGAAGCCAAAAATAAAAATAAAAATAAAAATAAAAATTAATAATAATTGTTTTATATTTTTCTAATATTTTCTTCCTTTACTGTGACTTAGACTTGATGCTTGGGGATGGGGTAAAAGCAAAGTATAGATGCAAAAAGTCAAAAGAGCGGGCGAGGGGCCAGAGAGGCAATTTCAGCTCTGGGGTGTGGTGACACGCGCGGCATCTTCCAATTTCCTTTTCGCTGCGAAACTTCCTGTTTTTGATTTATTCTTCTGAGGTTGTGGTATATTCGTCTTTGTAGAAATATAAATGGATCGATGGGACACGGGCCCAATCACGGTCCATTTAAAAGTTTGAGATGAACCGTTCAAGCCCAATCGCGTAGGATCCATGTAGAAAGCCACCTGGCAATTCTGTGGTTTCTACTTTAAAAAAAAAAAGTATTTCTTTTAAATCATTTTTCATCTCAGAAATATTAAGTTTACTATAAAATATTTTACATGCTTTTAATTAAAAAACGCTCACGTGCCAAACAATAGCCCCCTTAGCGGTAAAGGACAAAGAGGGAAACAAATAATTTTGATCTTACGTTAAAAAGCAACTGATGATAAGATATATATGAATATGAGATTAAGACATAATTGTCGAAATTTAGGGCACGTTTTATGTTTCATATGGGGTGTTTAGAATTACATTTAGAAAGTATTTTAAAAAAAATTAATTTTTTTTTATTTTTAAAAAAAAAATGTTATTTTTAGATTATTTTAATGTTCTGATGTTAAAAATAATTTTTAAAAAAATAAAAATAAAATATTTTGATTTATTTTTGAAAAAAAAAAACTCTTAAAAGTAACCACAACTACACTCTCAAGCAGTCATATAGAATAATTGAGGAGATTGTTTTCAAAGTACTTAATATTCAAAAAAAAGTATTTAAATGATTTTTTATTATTTTTAAAAGATGATTTTTGATATTAACATATTAAAATGATTAAAAATAATTTAAAATAAAAATACCAAAAGTTTTTTTTTTCATAAACAATTTTAAAATTCGATGCCAAACAGAGTTAACCAAGAAAATTATTATTTTTCCAATCCCTCGTGCCTGTGGATAGGATTCCATGCGAGTTGCAGCATCGATTATTGCAAAGTCCATGTGAAATCTACTGTAATTTTTTATTATTATTTTTATATTGAGTGAATATGGTGGCTTGGAGGTCACGTGATAGGAGGCTATGATTTTTTTATTTTCTTTCATCTAGTTTCCATGGATTGAGAGTTGAAATAAACACAGAGAGAAATAGAATTTATTGGAGTTGCTGGTGTGGGTGATTTACATGAGAGCATTATCAGAATGCTATTATTTCTTACTATAAATTATTATTCTGAGCTAATTTAATATTGTTTTCAAGAGATGTGGCGTGATAACAAAGAACTTGAGATCTGTACAGCAGGTCTTGAGTTCGAGTTAGGGCGTACACCTCTTGTAAGAGCCTGGGACAACCGAGTTTTACACGCTCACCTGGGTTCACAGAATACATTTTCCGGAGAGGTGGAATTTCCTCGTATCCAAAAAAAACATATTTAATGAAATGTCAAAACTATATAATAGCGGAAATATCGAAATGAACTTGCTAGCATGTAATTTTGACAGAGGATGCGAAATTTATTTATTTATATATACAAAAAGTCTCGTAGCTTCCAATAAATAAAAAGAATGCTGCCTCATAATTACTATTTTTTATTTAAAAAAGGAAAATATTTTTTATTGTGCACTTAGTTTAATAGAATTGCAGAGAGAGAGAACAAAATTGTTGATTGAATTAGATTTTATAATATTATAAACCTTATTATGTACGATCATATTAATTCGTGTGTTTGATGATAATACTATACTAATATACACAATTATTTGGTCTCACGTATCCAGCCTCCCTCGTCCTCGATCCAAATAAAATAAATTATCTTGAAATTAATCTAATGTATAAAGGATATTGTATTATTTTTTAATAAAAGAAATTAACAACCATATGTTAACTTTGATGTATTATTATTTTTAAAAACATATTTTTGCATGGAAATATATTAAAATAATATTTTTTTATTTTAAAAAATTATTTTAATATTATTATATTAAAATCAAAAAATATAAAATATTAGTTTAACAAAAAAGGTGAGAATAGAAGGAAGAAAAAAGAAAAAGAGAGTTCTTTGCCCTAGCATCACTCACCAACTTTTTATTGTCTATTTATTACGAGGGTGATTGAGATCGCTTTAAAAAAAATTAAAATAAATTAAAATTATTTTTAATATTAATAAATGAAAATGATATAATACATCAAAAAATTATTTTAAAATAAAAAAAATAATAATATTTTTCAAAAATATTTTGAAATCACAATGAAAAACAGTATCTTACAATTTGCCTTCTACAATCATTTGATACTTTCCTCTTTTCTTTTAATTGATTTTTAATATTTGGTTTTCAAAAGGGACCCACACGTAAGCGCGTTAACTTTTATTCCACGCCAGGAACCCCACCACAATAGAAAAAGTCAAGATTCCTTTCCAAGAAATTGAATCGCACCTGATCCTTCCACGTCATCAAAAGGAGATGCCAGTTTTCACCAGCCATGAACGCCCCAGATCCTTACCTTCTCCTCGAATTGTTTGTTTTTTTAATTCAAATTAAATTAAAATGATATATTTTTAAAATAAATATCTGCACATTTAAAAATAAAATAAAATAAATCAGTTGCCCCTTTTCACATTCTCAGCAGAGCAACGTGATGCTGGCTCTATATGGATCATCTCCTTCCCCTCCCTTCCCCCCCTCCTCCCCCTCCCTCTCCCTCCCCCTCCCTCCCTCTCACTCTCTCTTCCTGAGAAAAAGATTAATAATTTTCTTGAGAAGTACATCCATACACACACATATATATAAAAAAAAACTACTTTAATCATACAACTGAAGAGAATTCAGTTATCTTCCCTGGTATTTTTCTTAGTTAACAAACACCATTTATCTAGGAAATCTTCTCATAGACGTTTTTGGATTAAGATTTCCGACAAAACGAAGAGCAATATAGATATAAATCCAAAAAAACAAATCTCACGAAATTTCCATATTGCTATTTCACATATCTTTTTCTGGGACTGGCTCTTTTTCAGTTTGGACGAGACTTAGTGAAATTTGTTTGTGTGCAAAGTGTTTTTCGATCTGTGAAGTAGGTTTGCTTTAGCAGAGCATCCACCAGCAAAAGACCGAAAGTGCTGCACTTACGAAGAAGGGTGGATACAGATTTCGCTGATCCCACCTACTACTTTTGCACTTATAATTTGACCCTTCGTCGGATTCTGAATATATTTGGCACACTGCTCTCTTACTTTTGAGATCTTAGCAATTGATTGATAGAGTGCTAAGAACTCGAACCAAAATAATGAAATCATGATTCATCCAGCTGACATCTCTACACCTCATGTGCATTATCTGCGCACATGTAGCAGCTTAGGCACCCAATTCATGTGTGCCAGTCACAACCTAGATTATTAGCACCTCACATGTTGCTAGTCAAAGCAAGTTGACATTTCCTGAGAAATTTAATAAGGTGAGATTGATGGTTACATGGGATTACAGAATGATATCTTAAGTCCAATCTTCAACTTACTCCATCCCTGATTGAGATGGAGATCTGTCTATACCACCTAAAACATTATCTTTCATAGTATAATAATAGGATGCATTGCTTTGGTCAACCTGGTAGTAAAATTAATAAAACAAGGAAGAACTGGAATCCATGACAAACTTTACCATGGGTAAAAGCTCTCCCAGATGAAACCGTTTGAACGTCTGATGGGGGGACAGGATGATTTTGTGAAAATTGCAACTTTTTCTGCTGGATTGCCGCATGTTTTGGTCCCTTGAGGCTGTTCGAAGGCAAAAAACACCGACTGGTTGCCCCTGCTTCTTTTAGTCTCTGTTCATCCGCATCACTACAGTCAACAAACACAGAATAATACTAGACATGCTGTGAATCCCTCCAACTTTGATCTCAACACTGTAATTGTTTATCCACTACTAACATGGAGAAGAACAGAAGAAATTACCTAGCTGACCAAGGATCCCATACTCATTTACCCAGGGATGTTTCCAACTCCCATATTAATCGTTAGAAAATATTACATGTTTTTGATGAGTACAGGAATCTGATAGACTTTCATAACAAATGGCAAAAAAAAAGTCTAATTGCAATCATGTGAAGCAGACTCTCAAAGCTTACAGAACAATAATGCCAGTAACTACATATCTAGATCTAGAGATTTGACCAAAGTGCCTGGGGCTATTTAGACGAAGCATAAACTCCCAGGTTCATTGCTGTGGCAGTTTCCATCATGTGACAAAGTTAATGGTCTTCGAAAAAGAAAACACATGGTCTTAGGAAAACAATTCTTACATCCTTGCTAGTGAAAAAAACAATTTTCTGCTTCCTATGAATCATGCTGGCATTCCTTTTCTTTCTGGCAGGATGGTCTGCTATTATGATTATGCCTCACGTGTTTGAAAATGTCAACTTATTGTTTGCATTATTAGACCACGACCTGTTTTTCTCCTAAAGAAGCCTATACGTGCTATTACTGCCTTGACATCAAAGCAAAATCCACAAAGAAATGGAAGTGAGAAGCAGCGGGATAGACATGAATATTAGCATTTTTATAAACAAATTCTGTCACCAAGAGATTACGCTATAATTCTAAAAAATAATAATTGAAGACCTCGATGAAAAGTAGAGCTCGCATATCCAGTAATTGATGCACATAAATAAGCTTCCACTACACATAAATGTTTGAGCAAGAGAGCACCTCGAAATGATGTTGCGTTAGAGAATAATATAAATCATATTATGGGATCTCACTTATAAGCTTAAGTTTTTAAATGAGATGGTTTCTTAACATGGTATCAGAGCCTTGTTGACCCAGCGGTCACGATTTCGAATCTCATCACCTCATTCTATTTGATAAAAACCAAGCACAAGGTGATGTGGGCCTGTACAAGTTTCAAGCCTAAAAGGCTTTCACTTGAGGGTGTATGTTAGAGAATAATATAAATCATATTATACAGCCTCACTTATAAGCTTAAGCTTTTATGTGAGATAGTTCCTTAACTACCAGAAGAGATGACTGCATCTCAACCAACTTGTCCCTGTTAAAACCGAGTTATTATTTAATATTTACTTTAAAAAAACCAGGGCTGTTCCACATGTTTCAAAGGTTTGTATGAACAAGATACTTGAAATTATCATGAAAGTCATAATTAATTAGAGTGATAAATCATTAATTAATTATCACTCTTTTCTTTTGTTCATGCACTTAAAATAAGAATAAGAACAGACCTTCATCGCCCGGAAATTGAACTTCCATCCTGGGGTTCTCTGATCCATGTCACCGAGTTTAACTTTGATACCAGCAGATTGCAAGGTTTCTTTGACAGAAGATGCTGCATTGAGAACTCCAGTTTTTCCATCCCCCTTTCTCCAGATTGGCACTATCACCACCTGGAAGGATGCAACGCAGATAGGAAGAACAAATTGAAATGGTAGATGCTTGTCATCTACTAAACAATTTCATACAGGCACCTATCAGAAGACTGAAACCAGATTCTAAATTGTCCTGATGGAAAAAATTTCTCCGGTGGCTAGTTCCAACCTGTAATGCCATCCGATCACCCAGCAACCTGTAATGCTATCAGATGATAACAAGCATCCTCAGCTCGATAAGATGCAAACCTCGTTTTCTGCCTCCGATGGATTGGCATGAGCTGTGTGACCCTCCTGCCACAGAAATTCAAGAGTCCTCGCAAATGGTTTTGCGCGCATCTCCCATCTTGTGACATTTACCATGAGAGGAAGATCAGGGTGACTTTGAACCCACTGAGTAAACATGTGATTCACCAGTTTTCACTACGATCGAACCTGCCACAAGCGCAACAATCGAAGCATAAACTCAGGTTCGTTTTCTTGGTTGGGGCTTGAAATGTATGAGGCTCGGATTTGGGCCTGGCCCATCAATGAAACCATTTTCATATATCCCCCAAATAAAACTTACTTGCGACCCATCTGCCTAATCCAGGAAAAGACAGGTTTTCTTCTTCATATTCTTTTTTTTTTTTTTTAGAGTTCTAGGAAGCATGCTGTTACTTGTTATGCCTGGTGAGGAGATTAATCCATCTATAGTTAATAATTTTTATTAAAAACATATCCTTTTATTTAAAATAATAATAATAATAATAATAATAATAATCAGGCTCTTGTTGGTTTATTTTCATTCTCGAGACCAACAAGAGCCGGGAGACACTCGTTCATGTTGTGCCACTAGATGGAAAAAAAGATTGAGAAAATAAAATAAAATAAAATAAAAAGTACTCCAACTTTATCATAAAGTTTAAATAAAAAGTAAATAAAAAAATGTTTTGACTTCACTATTGTGTAAAGTGACTTTGATCTCATGAGATGGGATGGTTGTTCTACCGTGCTTTTCGGTGTCGTATTTGTGATATTCTATTCAGCCCATCAGGTCCACCAATGTGTGGACACCATTGATATATTTTCTTTCTTTGAATTACTATTCTTTTTATTTTTAAAATAATATGATTTTAATTAGATCATGGGTTGACTTGACCTGGTTAAAAAGAAGGCAAATCATAATTAATTTAATTTATAAAATTATTTTAGATCAATGTCGCGACGATGTTTTTTCACGCTCAGCCATCCCTAGAGAGGGAGACGACACGCGGTGAAATGATAGGGCTTTATAGTCGTAAGATCACGACTGTAATTCTTAGCAGTCGCCACTTATTATTAAGGTCATTAAGAAATCTTATGGTCTACGAGAATCTGGATAAGGAGGCTTGTTGTGTAAGGTAAGATGCATCACCCCTAGTCAAGGTAGTCAAACTCGCGAGTCAACTCGCAAACTCGTACGAGTTTGCGAGTTGGCTCAGCAAACCTGGTTGGACCGGAAAGAAAAATCGAAACCGGTCAAACTCGGTCAAAATCGGGTTGACTCGTTTCGATTTTACGCGTTCGGTCGGCTTTGAGTTTTCATCTTCAGATTTCAATATTTCTTTTCAAAATAGTCATTGAAGATGAAGATTGAGAAAGAAGAGAGCAAAGGAGAAGAAGATGAGGGAGGGAGGGCGGTGGCGTGAGAGTGAGAGAAGAGAATTGGAATCCTTAGGGTTAAGTTGGGGGGGGGGGGGGGGGGGGCTGGCTTTTATATTACTTATAATAATAATAAAAAAAAAAAAGGTTTCTACTTTCTAATGGGGGGTCTACGGGGGGATGGCTTATAAATTATTATTAATAATAATAGTAGGTTTATACGGGGGAGGGGTTATGATATTAATATTACTATTACTATTATTATTATTATTATTATTATTATTATTATTATTATAATTAGCATAAAAAATAGTTAGCATAAAAAATAATTTTAAAAACATCCTATTAATTTAAGATAATAAATAACATTAATTAATTTCAAATACAACAATCATAAAAAATATACAATTACTTGAAAAACATAAAATAAGTAGTTTAAATTTCAAATCTCAAATACTGTGGGTCTTTTAATTATATTTAAATTCATTTTTTTAATTTAAATATAATTAAAAATAATAATTTTATTGTTGGAGGGTTTTTCAAAAGTAATTATTTAATTATATAACTTACTCCTATTAATTGTATAATTAATTGTATAATTAAACTATATATAAAATAATTGAACTTTATTTAAAATAAGATAAAAAAATATCCATAATTATGTTATTTTGTATTCAGAAATATTTTACATACGATTTTACGATTTTGCTTCTCACACGATTTTAGCTGTAATTCAACGATTTTTGTACAGAAAAAATCAGGTACGATCTTACGATTTTACGATCCGATTTTTTGAAGCCCCTTCCGATTCGTGTCAAAATCTCGATTTTGACTACCTTGCCCCTAGTGCACCCTACCTAAAGCAAGTTGCATTGTTGTTTGATTGTTTTTTCTAAGTCAGTTTTTTCTTGTTGGTCTTTAATAAGGCTCGAAGTAGATCTCTCTTCATGAAAAAAGTCTCTACCTCATTAGGAGTTGAAACCTTACTATTTTAAAATTTGAAAAATTTTACATGACATTGTTTTTTTTATAAAAAAAAAATTACTATTTGCGAATGTATTTTACAATATAACTTGACACCGCAATAGCTAAAACAAAATGATTTTTTTTTTTGATATTTTGGCCAAATTTCAACGGACCATCAGAAAATGATTATGATATCCAATTTTCGTTCAAAACATGTGAAAGATGCAAAAAATATATATATTTTTTACTAAAATATGCTTGAAAAAACCTTGGAATTCAACCATATACACGAAAACAATATATTTTTATTTTTTAAAAAATATATATAATTTTTATATTTCTCTTAAAAATATCAAATTGGGTATGACTCAACTAGATGGGTCGGGCCATACAAGTTGGGCCACAAGGCCCAACTCTGATGAACTTGGGTTGAATCTCGGCCCGCCAACCAGCAAGGCCGAGAGCAGTCCACCCTAAAGTTAAAACAACAAAAAAAGAGAAAATTGGAACGCTACACTGTTCATGTGTTACGTGAACAGTTACATGGCGGTCGGCTGACAATGATGAGAGGCTTCCCTTCTACTGTTGTCGGGTAGGGAAAGTCAAGGTGGTTCTTCTTATGCTGGTCGCGTAAAAAATGGTGGTCTGTGCGAACAGGAAGGAGCGCTGAAAGGGGGTGCTGGGTTATGTTGTCGCTACTGGCGTGGGGAAAAGTCGTCGTGCCAAGAAGAAAGTTGGTGCTTACCACATGAGGGTGCTGTGGGGGGGAAAAGTGAGTCGGCTGCCACTAGTTTTTTAAAGAAAACTGTAGTTGTTGGTTGGCGTGGTCAAGAAAGAGAGATCGTCGGTGCTAAGATGAAGGTGGTGTCGATGTTGAGGAAGAGGGTGAATGTCAGTGGTAGTTGATCGTGTGTGCTTTTTTTCACTGTGTTCCTATATTATTTCATGTTTCCCCGTTCTCTCCATCATTTGTATGTGTCTTTTTATTTTCTCAGTGTGTTTGCTTCCTTGTTCTCTCCCATATCATTTAATGATCTCATCCTTTTTTTGTAAAAGTTAACCCCCCCCCCCCCCCACCCACCTACCCCTTTTATGGACTAAATGTGCATGTTGAAAGGCATGGGAGTGGTGTCGAGAAATGATGTGGTGCAGTGTAGTTGGTGGGAAGCAGGGCATGGTTGCCGATAATGCCTCGGCATGCCCTTTTTTTTTGCAAAAATATAAAATAGACAAACAAAAAATAGGTTGTGAAAAAAAAGTTTTTCAACAGGAAGAACGATGTTTGTTCTTCAATTTTGGCTTCCGACTTCACCAAAAACGTTGTCTCTGAAAATTTTGATCTTCTCAATTTAACCTACATTAGGCTTCTATACTTAATTTCTCACCAATTAAGCCCTGAATAAAATTAATCTTACCCATTTAAATTATAATTAAGTCATTGCACTTAATTAAATCTTTCAATTGGACCCTAAATTAATTTCTAAACATAATTCCACTTTAAAGTGACCAACGATTGAATCCAATTGGCCCATAAAAATATAATGATTTCTTTCTACTTATTTTTTATGCAAATTTATCCAATAATAAATTATTTTAGCATTGAATCAGCATTTTCCTTCATTTTTTTTAGCATAAAAGAGGTATGATCGGGCTCTCTAAAACGTCCAAAATTTCAAGCTTGATTTTTCTGTTGACGCCAACTCCTTTAATTTTATTTTAGATAGATTTAGAGGAATAACCTAGAATTGGGTTATGACAATCAACGAGTTATGATTAGCAGATACCAAGGAGGTACTCTCCTTTACATCAAATTTCAAACAATTGGTTGGGGTAATTGAATTCTAATGTGAGTTCTATTCTTTCCTTTTCCCTACTTAGCATTTGTTTCCTTTCTCATTTTTAGGTCATCCATAGCACTTGTTTTGCAACTGTCATGCATGAATTATTATGCATTTTTTATGGTTTTTCAATGAAGATATGTACAACTTGTGCATCACACATTTTGCTGATGTCAATAACCATTAAGTGATTGGTCATTGAAGGTATGTTCGACTACTCTAGAGACACAATATTTAATTTATCATTAAAAAATATACCAAAAGAAAGCAATGGGACTTCAAAAATTTTATATAGCATCATATTTTTTTAATAAGAAAATCTTGCGACAATTAATTTAGATATCACAATAAATATTCATGTGTCGGGTTTTGTTATTGGTATCCAAACTTGAATTGAAAAATTTACCCAAACCACTCTAAGTTTTACGTGGTATTAATGTGAGGTTTTATTATCAATATCCAAGCTTTAATTGAAAAAATTACCCTAACCACTATAAACTCGACTTGGTATGGATTTATTATGCCTTAAATTGATCCTGCCAAGTTTTAGATACATATTGTATATCCATAACACGAACCTAAACGTTACAGCTTACAACTATATTTATTTATTTTGATTTAGGTTGAAGTTGAATTTCAAGTTCAGGCTTGGGTCGAGTAGATCTATATCCATGGCCAACTCCGAACCTAGCCTTAGTTTGAGAAATTCATGCTTTTTCAAGTTTGTTTTGGTAAATATTGAAAGGGTAAAATTGTCATTAACAATGATTATTTAGGTTCATGTTTTGCTTGTAAATTTATGAAATCCACAATAAATTGAGGCTCATGGTTGCAAGGGTTTGAAGCTCCTCTCTGCCTATTTGATAATGTCTTTTCATCTTAGGTGTCATCCTAATAAAAATAATTAAGCTATGCTTAAGAGTGAATCATTAAGTAATCTTTTTGATTAACTCCAATAAATATTCTTTCATTTCCAAGATTCCTTGGTGGATAATAATCATAAATTATTCATATCATGAAAGTTATCTCGAGAAAATCTTATTTTCAGATGAAGATTCAGTCACTTATATGATATCATCTTAACTATAATATTTAATTATTTAAAATCCAATAAACACATATTACTTTTTTTATATAAAACATACTAAGCTCATTTATTACAAGATTTATATTAAAAAAACTAAAAAAAAATCCTTATCAGAAAGGATATGAATTGTAAAGTAATAATACAAAATCTAATTTACTATATTTCAGATTAAATCAGTAGGGAATTGATCGAATCAAAGAGCAAAACATGAATTGATTCATGATTTTATTGCTAGCGTCAAAATCTTAAATAACTATCATGTTTTGCCATATTTAATAATTCTGGCGACAAACACCATGGACAATTGAGAAAGTTCAATCCATTTTATTATGATTTTAACTATATTAAAAAATATTATTGATTTACCAAAGCAAGCAAACTTAACAACACGAGTTAGCAAATAACTTAACTATTATGTATTGATTTTTATAATAATAACAATAATAATAATAATAATAATAATAAATGCAAATGAAGAGAATCTTCCTTCCTCAAATTCATCCAAACAATCCTTTTTTATATTATTTCGTTCGGTAGATTTTCTTTCCATTTTCCTCAGAGAAAAAAAAAAGAGTTAAAAATATAAGTATACATATATTTTAACAGTAACGCTAAACAATTAACAACAAAAAAACAAGAACAACGATAATAATATAAAAAGAAAGAGAGTAGAGTTAACGCCAAGCAGATGCGACTGTGAGAGTTTTTCCCGTCCAACCGAAACAAACCCCACCATTCACTTCTTTGACAGTAAATCCTGGGTTAACTCTGTTCGCTAAATTCAATCTCGTTTTCATCGACTCGGCTATGTTTTGACTCAGTGGCTTTAACTCGAACCCCGCCATCCCCAAACGGGCCCGCCATTTTCCAAACACCTCGCATCTTTCAACACGGTCCCTCCCTTCACAAGCTACCGAGTTTACTATCCTCCGACCCAGTCCTTCCTCGACCTTGGCTCGCTCCGAGCTATCCCTTTCGACCGTCGACTCAATCGAGTCAAACAGCGCTCCGTAATATGAACAAGATTCGTTCACGCGCGCCATGAATGGGGCCGTGTTGGTATTCATTTCTTGCTCCACTACAGTCACCACGCGCGGCGCCAACCCCTTTACGCGCCTCAAAAGCTCATCCCTGAGATTCTCGGTGGAGGACACGCTCTCGTCCGGCATTCTGTACAGGTTGAACGCAAAATTGACGGCCAAAGCCTCGTCCTGCTCGCACCCGAGGGACTCCCGAGTCAACTCGTTGAGTTTGCAGCTCACAACTTTGAAGCACAAATTCAGACCAACTCGACGAGCGAGTTGGCTAAGCATTTCACCCACTGGCCTCAGCCTCTCCTCCCCGCCATTGCTATCAGAAGCAACGGCTGTGATCTTAACAATGGCTGGCTTCGAATTTTGAAGCCCAGAAAGCGCTAGTAGAAGGTTCATGTATTGCCCTCCATGACCAATATCAAAATCAACAACATGGAAGCCATTGCTGGAGGCGTTCGCCTCTTGTTTTTGCTCTCTTGTAGCGTCAATGATGGCAAGATTGGCAGCCATGAAACCTAGTTTGAAACAAGGAGACAGCTCGTATAACAACTGGGTTGCATCCACATGTTCCTTGCTGTACAGCTCCATTGCAGAAGTGTTTCCAGCAGAATTAAGCCGGGATTTTAAAGCAGTCAACATGTACCCCATCAATCTCTGCTCAGAATTCCCTCCTGGGTTCGAAACCAGAGACACACGAGTCAAGATCTCAGTGTAAACATCAGTTTTACCTTCGTAAATTGCCGAGGCTGCTTCGATTACTGTGTGTTTCGAAACCGGAGTTGTGACCGTGGAGGATGAGGATGAGGATGATGAAGAGGGTGATGGGGAAATCGGATTGTTACAGGTAGAAGTGATGAGATTGTGTATTGTTTCGGACCATTCACTGTTAGTGTTCGTTATACCACTAACGGCATCACCGTCTTGGTTGTCGTCATCGTCGTCAAGAAGCTGTTTTTCCAGTTCTTGAAGCTGGTTCAGCATCCTTTTCTCCCGATCTTGACCCATAACTATTCCATTTCCTCCTCCGTTTTGATTCTGTAACATATTCACATACGGCATCATACTGTTGCTGCTGCTTCTTTTGTTGTTGATGACACCAATTGGACTAATTAGATTCATGGGCTGCTGCTGATGCTGTTGGTGATGGTGTTGGGGCCGAAGCTGCTGAAGAAGAGGGAGCCCGTAACGTTGAGACATTAAGGAAGGGAGCTCAGGGGACAAGTTGTTAACGGAGAAATCAAGAGTGGAAATCGGAGACGTGTTTTGCTGGAAAATATTGTTATTAACTCTCGGCTTTACAGACCGGAGAAGAAGATTGTTCAGTGCTGCTTGGTTTAGCAGGTTTTGTTGCGGTGGTGATTGTTGAAATGCTTGAAAATCGGCAAGTGTTCGCTTTCCGATCAAGTTGGTGGTAGAGGTGGTTGTGGGAAAGATTGCTCTTTGTTGAGCGATCTGTTGATAATTAGGAGAAGATAAATTTTGTTCAAGAAACATTTGGTTGGTTCTATAAGGAGGCAGTGATGATGGGTTGTGGTGGTTATTGGTTAGGTTCATGGTGGGTATAATGGGTGATCTATTTGTGTAGAAATCCTGGCCGCCGCCACCTCCGCCTGAAAACCCAGAGGCCATTTGAGGTTGAGTTTTTCTTGTTTTCTTGGAGGGTTACAGAGAGAAACGCATTATAGAGAGGTTGTTTATGGGGATAAAAAAATTGAGGATCGAGCGTGGTGGGGAGCGAGAGAAACCTTCTCTTATGAAGTCGAAATGATTGTTGATAGAATATAACGGAGACTGTCACCGCTTGATTTCTTCTGTTTCTCGAAAATCAACGGTGATTAATTGAGGTGTAACCTACTCTTTGTTCATCGGAGTTAATAGGACATTATCTACGCTTTTTAGGAGTGCGTGTTTTCCAGTTTTTATTTATTTATTATTATTATTATTACACTTCGTGAACTTTATTTGGAAAACTTGAAGCACGATGAGGTTATATAATCATTTTTGGAAAAAAAAATTAAAAATTATTTTTATTTTGAATTAATTTTTTTTATTTTTTAGATTATTTTCATGTGTCTATATCAGAAATAATTTAAAAAAATTAAAAAATATTATTTTAATATATATATATATAAACAAAAAATACTTTTAAAAACAATTATCATCACACTCTCAATTAGACGTCTAATCAAATTTATAATTAAATGAGATTATATATATAGATATTGATTGATAACATCTTGTTGACATTAATAGGATCTTAGCAACCTTGCATTAAAAAATAAAAATAATTAAATCAAGTTCATTTTTTTATGGCAATAATAGAAACAAAATTAGGTGCCTTTAAAATCCAAAATACCATCATTCCTCTTTATAATTATTATTTTTAATTGAACAAATTATCCTATGCTGGACAAATTTATTATTTATATCTGGAATCTGAAAATTCAATAATTATATGTACACGTGTCATGTATAGGACTCCTAATACAGGGCTAGGCTCGTAGGAGCGTGGAGACACACTCTCCATTAGGAACGTGAGGATAAACCTGAAACTGGTGTGAAGTAGATGATCTTTTATACGGGGAGGAAGCAGTGATCACCTGACAGGACAGTTACGACCTGTTCTGAAAAGCGAACGACAATAACCCCAAGAAATGCAATCCAGAACGGCAAGCGAAAAGGACTTATCGGACACTTGTCATAACAAGGAAGAGCTTTGAGCAAAGTTTCGGTAACTGAGCCGTTAGTTTCAAATTCTCTCCTTACGGGTCCCCTGGTTCCACATTCTAGTAGCTGTTTTGTCTTAAAACCAGGTTGATTACACACAGGTGTCGGTCATTGGTACAGAGAATTTCAAAAAATAAAAAGGTTGGCCATACCCTTTTATATATATCGTCAAAATTTTATGAAAATAGTACAGTTTAATAAAGTTATAGTGAGTATTAAACAATCTAAACAAGCTAAAATAAAAGAAATAAAGGAGAAAGGTGGAGTTTCATTAATGAATAACATTAATATTTAATTAATTATTTAATTTAAATATAAAAATGTACATATAAGTTACAAAAAAATTACTCAACCCTTAATAAACAGTAAAAAAAAATAAACTTATTATTTTAACCGTGAGAGCTATAATTTTTAAAAACTTGCTATTGAGAATAGTAAAATTCTAAAGAGATGGTTAAATGGATTTACATGTTTTTTTTAGTTTAAGTAGAAAACACTTTTTTAAACCTAAAAAAAATGAAATAACTAATTATTATTTTTTACTTTTTTCTATTTGTCAAAATTTGATCGTATTATTTTAATAAACTTGATAAAATAAAAAAGTATTCTCCAACTTATTTTATATGATATAATCAAACACTTCAAATTGTTTTTCAACTTATCTTTTATTGCATTAAAAAAATCTAATTTAAATAAAAAGAAAAGGATTTTTTTTTTACTTGATGCGTTCTTCAAGAATTACTTTAGTGAATTTCCACGGATTTGTTAGGTACCAGAAGACAACTTTCCCCTTTCACTTGAACCAAGGAAGAAAACAGAATGCCTTGGTCCATTTATTTATTTATTTTATTTATTGCTAAAAAAAACGTTGATTGACAGCTAGGGCTTCAAGGATTGGATTGGTACCAGCAATTATGAATTGGATAAGAATTTATAGCCAAACCTTTTTTCTTTTTCTTTTTTTTTTTAATCACAAATCTTAATCTTACAAGAGTTTGGTACCTTTTTAATTCATAGAAGTGTAAGATTTTGTTCCTTTATTGGGAAAACTTAATTATAAAACCTAGACTTAAGATGTGGTTAAGACAATGACCTAATTAAAACTTGATATTTAATTATTTTATTTTAAAAAATAATAATTGAATTTATAATTCAACTTACCAAATATTTAAAATGATAAAGGGTGTTGCTAGGAAGATGGGCAGTAGATTTTTCGTTTTCATAGCCCACTACTACCTTTTCAGGTCATCTTCAATGCAAAAAACACACCACCTTTAATGCTCTGAAAGCATGGCTGTATGGAGATGGATGGGGATGATCACGTGAGTGAATGGCTCGCACGTGCAATCTGCATCAGCACCGAATATTTTTGGGTTAACGAGCCGGCCAGAATGGAAATTAATTTGAGCAATTTTATTTAATTTGCATTAATTGATGGGACATTTAATATTAACCCATTTATCCTTGTTTGCTGGGAGAAAATTATTTGGTCATGGCCACCATAATTAAGACACGAGATATCACATCAAAACTTTGGTCTCAGCACTTTGATCCTAAACTTATTAGTATGAACATCAAACCCCCCTGATATTTAAATAAAATAAATCCTCGAAAATTAATAATCATTCGTCAGGCAGTGAGATTATTTTTAAAAAAGTATTTTTCAAATTTATCTTGGCATGTCAACTTAAGATGAGACTTTTTTTTAAAAAAAAAAAAACACAATTGAAGATTACTCGGTCAACTGAGGAAATGTTATTCCAAAAAAATACATTTTATAGATTTAGATGAGCAGGTAAGACTCAGTTGTTCCAGTCTTCTACAAGCAATGTATATCCTAACTCGAACTTGAAATATATTATGCATATCACGAGCTTATTATTATCACATCACGTCTTTCGAAGACTCAAAATATATGAAATGTTACTCAAAACTTGATCACGTTACTCAAATAATATATGATAAGTTGCATTATATATTTCAACTTATCAAATATAATTCAACTTGATAAGTTTACTAATAGGTTATTATAACTCAAAGAATATCTTGAGAAATAAAATCAAATATAGTTATAATAACCTACTAAAAACTATATTTAAAAAAAACAATATTGTTTTATTTTAATTTTAAGATATTATTTGAATTAACCACCTTTCGATAGATTAGATTGAATAATTTTGATACAATCCACTAAAAAACAAACAACAACAACAACAACAACAACAACAACAACAAAACTATTTTATATAAATACAAGTTAACCTAATATTGGGTGAATAACAAATCTATATTTTTACCAAATGGTTCATAATTATTATTATTAATTTTTTTTTTTTTTTAAAAAAAAAGGAGGAGGATGGCTGCTCCCTCTCATGAGAATGACTTGTTTTATTGAGCAGAGAAGGACATCGCCATCCATGAGGGCCACATTTTAAAAGTATTTTAGCTATAAAATGGTGTCCCTCGAGGGGATTCCCGCCACGGCTGTTTCTCTTGGCTTTAAGATTAAGCCATTTCCATTATTTATTTATTTTCCTTTTCTTTTTTATAAAAAAAAAATCGAGCCATCTCTAGAAAGTTTTTCATCATCGATCTTTATAATAAATTAATCTATTTTGGTATTGGAACACTTAATTTACGGATTTAAAGCGCCAAAAGGAGTGATCTGGTATGACAATTATTGGGTTAGGTGGAAGGGTTGAGAAAAAACCCGAAAACCGATTAAACTTATAAAACCTGAAAAATTATAACTAATTTTAATTTTTTTTAAACTCAATATTCGGTTTTTTAATAAAAAAAACTGATAAATTAAAAACACAAATATGCTATAATTTTTTTTATTCTTCTGTTTTAGTTTAAATTTTTTGGTTTGCTTTTATTTATTTTAGTTAAATGAAGAAACAAAAAACTTGGTTAAAGTAAAGGAAAAAAAACATAAAAAACAAAACTATTTTTTGATTTTTAATTAAAAAAAATCAAAACCAGTCAATTTAAACCGGATTCAATTTGGTTATGACTTTTTTAATTTTATTATTTTTATTGATAAAAAACGAACCAAAAATATTCACAGAGGTGGTGCTCGAATGAAATAATTTTTTTCTAGAATAATTAAAAAACTGCCATTTAATTCGGGAAAGTTTTTGATCGGGAATCAGACCAAAGAAGAAGCAGATATATTTTTATTTTAACTGGTCTTGAATTTTATACGTTATTGATTAAAAGAAAAGTTATTATTTTTGTCAGTTACCCTTGTAACAGTTTGCAACACCAGGTCTTGTGGTTAACGATGCATTTGACCATGGAACCCTTCATGCCTGGCAGAGGTGAGAGTTCGGTCAACCATGGTCATAAAAATAGTTCTGATTTTTTTTGTCAAGTCATCGGTTGACCTTAATCGAGAGACGCGGCCCCAGTGATCTAGTTCACGATTTGGATGGACAAGTGGATCAATTTCTAGATCAGCAGGTTAAACCATGTTTTTATTTTTTATTTCTTGTTTAAAACGATGACGTTCTTTTGAAAAAAACTATATAGAGAGAGAGAGAAAATTATTTAGTAGGGTTTAGTGTTAAAAACTTGATACAAAAAGATTTATTTTTAAGTTTAAACTATGTAATTACTTAATATTTCACCACAAAGGACTTATATAATTATAATTTTAAGACCCGTAAAATTAGTTAAATGGTATATAATTACCTAAAATTCACAATAAATAATAATATATATAAAAAGAAAGAGCGACCATGTGATGATGTGTCAATGTGAAAAACAATGCATTCTTGCACTAAAACCAAGTCGGTGGTAGAATTGAATTTTGACATTTCTCATTAAAGGTTGCGTGTGGGCAAATCCTTTTTCAGAGCAATTGGTCAGCAAAATAATAATAATAAAACAATCTACTTTTTTCTTCTTCTTTTTAATCATCTATTTTTCTTGAAATAGAATCCCAGCCTCACGTGCTGTTCACGCGGTCATATAACGAACCGGATTCGCCACGTGTTCACACAGGTTGCCTTTGCCCACCTCCGTATGTTTTTCTTCCCACTCCAAAAGCTTGAGAGAGTCAAATTCGTATGGATCCATTCCATGTGGGTTCTGAGTTGCCACTTACGAGAATCTCCTTGCCTTCTTTATTTATCATTATTAATATGAACATAGCTTTCAGGATATAAATGTGGTAATTAAGAAAGCTCACTTTGTTTTTTAATTTAAAATGTAGAATCAACTTCTAGAAAAGGCTTTTTTTCAATATATATATATATATATATATATAGTCCTCCATAATTAGTATTACTTAGAGACAAAAACATAATCTTTTATTTTATTTTATGAAACTCAACCTCCTGAAAAATATATTTTATGAATCTAGATAAACGAGTAAAATCTTAGTTATTTTAAACTCGTACAAAGAATACACGTTCTAACTCGAATTCATAACTTATTTTATAGATCACAAGTCTCCTGTTATCATTTTATATCTTTTAAAGCCCAAAAAAGATTCGGATTCAAATCACTCAACCAATAATGTTAACATTTAATAATAATACCAATGCAATGTTTGTTTTGTGGTCAAACTATATATATATCTATAGTTTTTTTGTTTTTTTTTTTACTATAAAAAAAAACCTAAAATTCATCCAACCACAACGTCCTCAACATCAAAAACACTTCTCATGATTTACACCCACCGCCACCACCTAAAAACACAACTAATCTCATAAAAAACCTATTGGGTCTTTTCACAAACACCTTGCTTGGACTAGAAACTGAAGTAGCCGTCTGCGTTAAGAGTTGGTGGAGACTGCCTGACAGAAAACGATCAAGTTTTTCGTGTTCTTGAAATTGGTTCAGGTTACCACACGATCAAGTAAATTTGGTTATTACATTATGCTAATGTAAATTTAATATTAATATTTAAAGTTATGATTATTAAATTCAGCTAAACAAAGTCGGCACGAGAAACACGTGATCTAAAACTTGATCCATGTTGAGTCTAAAATTAAAAAAAAATAAAACCTGATCAACCTCGGAAAACCCAATCTAAATACAATCTTTCCTAGCTTCAAAGTTTTTTTTTTTTTCTAAGACAACAAAACTAATTCAGTAGCATCGGAGTTGATTTAATAATTCAACGAAGTTTGAGAAATAAACTGGTCTGAGCATTGGGGGGAGGGGGGGGGGGGGGGGGGGGGGGACACGAAATGTGGGGCCATTGTATGGTCATGGGGTGCTGGCTGACTGGGAGCTTAACCGGTTCACAATAGGAATCCATGAGCGCCGCCGTAGAGTGATATTTTATTACAAAGGAGTTGATTTTGTGAGGCTACGCGCTTCTATTTATGTTGACGCGCGCGCGCGCGCTACTTCTATGTTTGTACGAGAATGAATACGTGATTGTTTTTTAAACAAGAATTTTTTAATGATATAAAAAAACATTTTAAATAATAAAATATCTTTAAACACTAAAAATTTCATTTAAAACAAAAAATAATTATTTTTCAAATAACATTTTTAAAATACAACCCAAACATGATCTGAAGGCAAGTAATAGCCTCATAATAGGATAGAGTAATCAACTAAGGAGGTTACAGGAAGATTGAGAATTAATTTATGCCTGTTAGAGGTAAAACAATGGAGAAAGTTGCGACGGTTCCATAATTTAATGCTGAACTTGATGCTTGGTTAATGGGTTTGCTTGCATTCTAGAGTCTAGATGGTGACTATCTAGGGTTTGTCCATATTGCATTCCCACTTGCCCACATCGATCATCAAGGGTTAAGCATCTGTTTTTGTTTTTGGCCAGGTTTTCTTCTTCTACACGATCAAATTTCTAGCCTATTGGAATGCATGTTTTAAGAGTTCCAGAGACTAAATATGTTTAAAATAAGTGATTTTTTGAAGATATTCAATAAAGTATATACAAAATCATCCCAAATTTAAGATCTGTACAATAAATCTCGAGTTCGATTAAGAGCTTGCATTCCCTGTAAAAATATAGAATAACCAGAGTTTTATTCACATACTTTGTTTCCATAAACTAAAGTTTCCTCGCATGAAAATATATATATATTAAGATGCCAAGAATGCATTGTATATATACTAAGGAATGAGAGCAATGACTTTAATTTTTTATTTTATTTTAAATATTGCTGGGTATTCTCATGGCAGCTCTTGTGCACCTGGTCATGATGATCTATTGATGATGCAGCGTGGGGTATATTTTTTTGACAAAACTATAGGCCATTGCTCATGTTTCGAAAGTGGGAAAGAGAGACCTCCCATTTTGGATCACAAAACTATACCATATCTCTCATTTATAATCGATGGATCATGGATGGTCCTCCATTCCATAAAATATAAAAATAAAATGTGATGGGTGTAGTTGATATATTAAAGCCATCAAAATCTTCTTCTTATAGTTGTGAGATTGCGGGACTGTTTGAAAATATGATTAAAGTTATTTTTCAAAATAAATTAATTATTTTTTATATTAGTAAATAAAAATAATATAAAAAAATGATTTAAAAACAGTGTGAACCAGGCGGTAGCATCTATCTATCTTAAAAGCTGTTTGGCACGGCATTTCAACCGCCATGCCGCATAAATTCATTTTTTTTATTTTAAATTAATATATTTTAGTGTTTTTAGATCATTTTGATGTGCTGATGTCAAAAAAATATTTTAAAAAATAAAAAAAATATTATTTTGATATATATCAGCATGAAAAATATTTTGAAAAGCTACCGCAACAGCTCTTTCTAATAGGCTATTAGCCGCCGCAAGGTATGGAAGGCTTTGTGGAATTTGAGGATGCAATTATTTGGATGGGCAAAATGTTTGGTGCAACTTTTCGGCTCACAACCGGGACCGATTCCTCCATTTCATGAAGCATGGGTCTTTTCACGCGAATCCAAATCACTCGTTAATTAGATCATCGGTCCCTTTCAAACCCCCAGGCACCCAATGTCTTTTTTTTTTTTTTTTTGCAGAATTCATCTCTCTCTCACACCCACACACTTGCTTTCACCATAAGACTGGATTGTTTTTTTATATAAAAAATAATGTTTATGCGTTGCAAGTGGGTTTTAAAAATAAATGAAAACTCGTTTATTTGATTATGGACCCAATTGTGTCGCATAAGTTGGTTTTATTTTAATTAAATATAAAAAATGATAGCAACAATAGATGAACCATTTTTTAAAAAAATTTATTACCCTACTCTCAGATAATGAGATCAACATAATATAATGAATAAATAAATATTAAATTTATTTTTAAAAAATATCAACTCGTGTTTACTTTTCAAATATGTGACCTAGATGACTAGACTTGAACCTCTCTATCTAGAACATAAAACTCAACTCTCAATTAGATAAATATTAAAAGATGAATTGAAAAGGGTATTTCAGCTATACCAAAGGATTGAAAAATACAAACAAAAAGAACAAGGATCAAGATTGAAATACTAAATAATTTTTATATTTGATTGGAGGATGAAGTTAAAAAGAATAATTATTTTATAAGATGACCTGTAAAAATAAAAAGAATAAAGATCAAACTAACATGGAAAGAAAAATAAAAACAATTTTTTTAATAAAGAGTAAAATTGAAAAGAAAAAAATAAAAAGAATGGTAATTGAGTTGTTAAAAAAGATTATGAATATATTAATAAAGATACTTAATATAGCAATCCATTCTTCCATTTTTTTAATAATAATAAAAATAGCAAAAAAACAATAATTTTCTGCTACGTAACCCTGTCCCTTACACGTTAAAAACGAGGCCCTCCAGGCACAAAGACCGGGTATAGCATTAGCCGGTTATCAAACTTCAAGCACACAGGTATATTCTTGTAATTTGAGCTTTTGTTTATTTTTATATATTATTTTTTATTTACTCATATTAAAAATAATTTTTAAGATTAAAAAAAATTATTTTAATATATTTAAAAAAAAAACCTCAAGTACAACCCCAAACAAATCCATCTATCGTGTTAGCATGACAGGACGAGGGCTGAGCGGATCGGGACCGCTAGATTTGCAAAAAAGACCTGGTCATTCTCACGTGTGCAGTGATTAATGGTCAGGATTTAATTAATAGTATTTATTGTGGAGCCAATGTGACGGCTAAAAGCTGGAAACAATCTTGTAGCAGTTGGCCAAGAGATACGGGCAGAGCTTTTCAACTTTAATAACTTTATGCTACCTTCCTCTACCGGAGATTTAATTCAATATTTGTTTTACTTGAATTACTAAATTATTTTTGGGTGTTACACTCCCCGTTTCATTAAATTTTTTTTTAAATAAAAAATATTTAAATATTATTAATATCTTTTCACAAAAAAAAACACTTTAATGGCCAACAAGATACAAGAGATGACCCGATTAATTTTATAAGTTAAAAAACAACTCTCATCACTTATAAAAATATAGTTTGATTTAATTTTTTTTTAATATTTATGATTAACTTGGATTAACATGTCAGATATAAGATTTGAATTGTGAGACTATGATAATCTTATAAAAAATAAATCAAAATAAATTATAGAGTTTAGTCCCCAGTCAAACCAATATTAGATGAAATTAGAAAAAAAATAATGATCTAGAAAAAACGAGTTAACCTTTCAAATAGTGACTCGGGTAAAAAATTACCTCATAAAATTACAATTTTCAATCCTGTATCGGTCTAATATTAAAAAATAAAATAATAAAAAATTATAAAAAATAACTGAAAAAAAATCAAATAAAAAATAAAACAATATTGAAATAAATAGTGCGCTGTGAAGAGAATATAATCAAACTCCATTCTCTTAGTCCACAGCAAATTAAGCCATCCACCGTGATCTGAATTAAGACTTGCATATAGGATAGGATGAATTAATCCAATGGATTCAAGTGAATAAAGAAATAATATATATAAGAAAACAATATTGTTTCTAGGATTTTTTATATAAAAAAAAGTAAGATTAATTTTGACCAGGTTAATTGGATTGTCTAGACTTACCAAATCAATTATAATCTAGTTTTTATTTTAATAAAATAAACAATATTTATTTTGACTTCAATACATGAAATAATCTAAAAATACCAAAAACAATTAATTTTAAATAATTTTTTAAAAAAATTCTTTTGAAACGTGGTATCAAAATCATGTAGTTGACTCAGTAATTTGACAAATGAATTGGTAAGCAAGTTAAGAAACTTGTTTTTTATTCATAAAAATGATGATATTTTAAACTGTTACAAGTTTTCTGAACCACCGATTCAAATCTGAATCAAGTAATGGGTTTAAAAAATTCCTTGTACAATCAGATTAGATTTTCCACCGGTGCATTTAAATTTTAAAAACAAAATAAAACATCCTCAGTATTAATAAAATAAAAAAATATTATTTTAATTAAAAAATACTTCGATGCATGTACAGCCTGAAAAAGGCCCTGAGGAGCTATACGTACGGCAAGGACGATCTGATGACAGACAGGGACTTGTCTTTAGATATTCACGCTCGAATCAAACCACCACCTTCTTTGTTCAAATTGACTTCCAGAAGGAGCGGTTAATACGAGACTTAAAAATTACTGATTGCGCGAGTTGTTAGGGTTATTTTTTAAAATATTTTTTATTTAAAAATATATTAAAATAATATTTTTTTTTATTTTTTAAAAATTATATGAAAATAATTTAAAATATCAAAAATAATTCATTTAAAATATAAAAAAACAAATTTTGAGGAACTGCAGTAAAACCGCCCTCGCACACAGGCTCAAAGAGTGATAAATGTCTTGTAAGTATTTTTTGGGGCCATTCTTTCTATTTCACGATGATGGAATGCTGAGCTGCAAAATATTTCGCAAAGATCTTCCATCAAAGCCGAATCATTGCGGGCATGCCATGGAGATTTAGTTTAATTGCGAGCCATTGAAAGAGGGGAATGAAATCTAGCTACTGCAAAATGCAAAAGGAAGAAGCACTGCATTTTGTCCCTGACAATTCGTCACTTCATTTTAATTTACTGCTTCCCAATTATGCAGCAGCCCAGATGGTGATTACATCGGCCTTCCAAAGCTAAAATATTTTAATTTTAATTTAAATATTATAAAGTATATAAATAGCTTGCATAGCAGGAGCAGACACCAAATGAAGCCAACCTTAGTAACAGATAAAAATATTTCAACATGAAACAACAATTTCACCATTTTCGAAATGACATTACTTCCCACGGCATCAATGAATAGGCTGAAAATGGGAGTTTTTGCAGCTGGAGTCGCAACTAACCACACTACAGTATTTCTTTCAATCCACACACTCACGATTTTTGTTTGTAGATAAGGTTAATTTTCCCTGGCCAGGTCAGCCAGAGTTCCTTGCTCATTTGAGCTGGGAATGGGCAGCAAGCTGCTCAACAGGGATCTTGGACACATCAGGGCGTACTCCGATATCAGAAACTAGCCGGCTGACACAATACATCCCAAATCCCACAACTGGGATGACACCATACATCCCATATCCCACAACTGTCAGGCCGCTAAAGCTGGTTAAAAATCGAAGTGGTGAAGAAAGAGTAGCAGCACCAGCTGCTAAGAAGGAGGCGGCCTGCCCACTTCGGCCAACACTGAGGTTAGTGTTGATGAGCAAACCAGTCTTACAGTAGATGGCGAAATCCTCGCAGTTGTTCTTGAAAATATGGTATCCACCAAAACCATTCTGCAGGAGGAAGTGAGCACGGTGAACGGCGTCTTCTGGTGGGTCAGATTTGGCAATGGTGCAGGTACCACCTCGAGGTTTACCAAGGAAGAGAGCTGGCGAGACATTATACTCAAAAAGGTAGAGATCACCACCTGAGAGGAAACAATCGATGCAGGACAAGATGACACCATCAAGCCTTGATTGATGACCACAATCTGGGCATGGATTATCTGAAGGATGGGAAGGAGATGAGCTGACAAGAAATCGGTCCAACACAGTTCCCGTGCCAATTTCTTGGCCTGCTCCCCGAGTGAAATGGATCACCTCTTTATCACCAACATAGATGCCTAGTTTCATAAAAGGAACTGATTAGAAAAGCAAGTTGAAAATGCTAGTGTCATATCCATCACTCAGAATTGCACAATTATTGCTAGATGCACACGAGCATAGGCTGCCTCTTGAGTGTATATACCAGAATCAGATAGCACAGAATTCAGATACTTGATAATGACACATTGGAAAGAAAAAATTAAAACGCAAGAAATGAGTCGAGTCATTAAGACAGCACCACCAAAAACAGAACAAAAACAGTCTGCGTGAATTAAACTGACTTCCACGTGATCTCCTAAAGAAGTGAATGGAAGAAGCACCCTCCCTCTCCTCCCATCCCTCTCTCAATGTAAACAAACAGTCATAGAGCCAAAGTTTAAAAGTTGAGAAAAGAGTGTGACAAAGCAGAAAATAAATGGGAACTATCCATCATCAGAACATTTGGAAAAGATTACAAGTCTTCTGCACATTTTAACAAAAACACACACGAATGGAACAACCTGAAAAAGGCCTCGAGGAGTCGTACCACAACAACAATCTGATGGAAGGCAGAGAGGCGTCTTTAGCAGTTACAAGATACTTATGCATGAATCAAATCACCTCCACATGAGCTAAAATTTATTTTGTGATATAAAAGTTCCCTGCACAATCAAATCATTGCCCATGGATATCATGACTCCGTAGCACTTAAATTCAAGGATTCTATTCTATATGCTGTGGGTATTCTTTGGTAGTATCATTAACATCCAAGTTCCAGTGGGACAAAAAACATGCATTTGCTAGCATTCAATGGCTTGAGAAAAACACAAACAACCAAAGAGTAGTAAATTCTATCAAATTCAAGAGTCATATAATGTAGTTGAAAATGTCAAAGATGCATCCAGTCCTAAAGGAACATTGAATAAGAGAGCAAAGGAATGGGTAAAAACCAAATTTCACGAGATACATGCAAATCAGGCCCAATGAAAGACGTGAAGCCTCTTCAAACATGTAAAGTTTCTCATTCATTATCATACCAGAAACAACTGAACCAGCCTCACAAACCTGAAAATGGTTGGTTTGAGCAAACAATTTGTTCATATATACATGACAATCAAACTATATGCACAAAGGTTTTCACACTAATTCAGTGAGTGAGGAACTCCCATTATCAGGATAAGGAAAGAAAAGAGACAACATGATAAAAGAAAGTTGAGAGAACAACTTGTTGACGGCTGATGAAAAAACAACATAGATGGTGAACAAGAAAATTGTATGAAGAAAAAAACAATCTTTCTGTGACTGCAGGCCCAATTGCCAATTGTTCAAAGCAGAATTATGTTGACAAAAGCCCTAATTTTCCCATTTCATTCCACATTTATAACCCTATAACTGCATCCCAAGTTTTAAATTCGAAGTTTCTAAGCAACATCTTAACTACTCCCACAATTTTCTGTATCACTTCCAACAAAACTCCAAAAAGAAGCATCTAAGCATGATCAATTAACTGACATTATAAACTGCGATTAATTAACAGACATTATAAACTACGATTAATTAACAGACATTATAATAGTTTCCTGTAACAACCAGCAGCATGAAACTCCAACACAAAAGGCGTCACAAAAACAGAAAAAAACTAATGTCTAGTTAATTCAAAGCTATAATCACTACCCACCAATTCAAATGCACCAAAAGGCCTAAATCCACCCATTTTATATGCCCATTACCCAATCAAAAAGCCCCCACGTCTGCATTCACAGACTATTAATCCTGCTCTCAAAATGTCATAAACCAATGAGAAATACAATGGGAATCCTAAAAGCGCCCCAAAACATCAATTACTTCATAAATCTGAACCCAAAGGGTATCCAAATCACTGATCTTAGATACGGAAAACAAAAAGGGCAACCAAAAAACAAGCCAAGACATCATTTTCCCTACAAACTTGATTCTAATGGGGCATAAACAATACCAATTACGTAACACGAAAAGGCAAAAAAACAAAGAGAGAGAGGGAGGGAGAGACCGTGATGGGCATATAAGTATGCGTTTCTCCATGAGTAGATATGATCTCCTGGCTTTAACACATCTCTCTCGATCTTATTCGAAAGAAGTCCCATTTTTTTCCTTTGCTTTCTCTCTTCGTTTGCCCCTTCTCTTTGAGATTACAGAGAAAGAAAGAAAGAAGGAAAGGTAGCAGGGAGAAATGGAAGGAGAAAGACGCTCACTTGCTGGACCTTGCTTCCGTACCCTCCACGCTTGTCCTTTATTAATGAAGAGTAGTTAATGAGTCGGGTCTTTAAATTCCCTTTCTTGCTTTGGTAAGACTACACTTCAGTCACCAATATATACTAGCTACCATATACGTCCTCCTTCTTTCAAATGCTTTCTAATCTCTCCTCAAGCTTTCAGATTCTCGCTGATTTCTCCTCAAGCTTTCAAGTTCCTGCTAATTTCTCCTCAAGATTTCTCTGCTCTAACAAACCATGATGCTATATGTAAGAGTTTATGATCCATTACTCATTTAAAGAAGTTATTTAGATAAATTCAATTTGTCTCGTTTTTTAACTGGTTTCACAATTTTGTTTGACAATGGAAATCGATCAATCCAAGGATGAAAGTGAAAGTGTGAAACAACGGCAGCTTAGGAAAATAATTAGCAAAATATTAAAGCTAGGCACTGATCTGTTATTTACTATTATGTGAGGACTGATTTGCAGTTATTCCTTTAGCTTTTGATTGCATGCTCCCGCCTTAACCGGACTTGTCCTCATCGTATATTGTCATTAGTGCAGTTATATATATATATGACTCAAAAACATTATTTTTATTGCTTGTGCTCTTTAAAATTACATTTAAAAAAAAAATAAAGTATGAAGAGAGATAAGAGAGAAAAAAAGAATTTTTTTGAGTGAAAACATACTAAACAGATTCAATGATTGGTATTATAAAAAAAAATCTTGATAAAACAAATTTAATTACATCATAAAATATCATCAATTGTACCTCGAGTGAACCGTACTTGTCGGCCAAAAATAGAGTGGTCCATATGTTTTTGGTGACAAGTATAATCTATTCAAATAATTATTCTTGATTTTTTTTAGTGTTGTTAGATTTGTCTCGTCAAAATCTATTTTATAGTACTAATGATATCATAATCAAAGTTTTAGTATATCCCCAAAATTGATATTTTAGGTGTTTTTTATGATTTAAATGTGGTGATGTTAAGATATTTTTTTTAAATATTATAATGTTAAAAAAAATATTATTTTGATATATTCTTAATTAAAAAACATATTTGAAAAAACCTTACCGAAATTTCCTATTCCATATACTCCTTTTAATGTCTTTATCATAGGTTAATACAAAATCTAGTTAAGGTTGTGTCCAAGATATGTTTTTGTTTATACTATGTTGTGTTGATTTGCAAGCTTATAGTTAATGAACAAAACCTTATTTGGAATTATTTTGTATTTAATCATATAAAAACATGCGCGAAATTATTGTCAAAGTATAGTGGTAAATTGTACTTCCACGACAAGTGGTAAAACATAAATAAATAGGGTCCAAGTTAGAAGATTCCAATTTTTCATAAAATTTCTTTTTATATAATAATTGGAAATTATAAATTCGTTATAAGAGTACAATATATAATAATATAAAGAATAAATTCTTTTTTTAATTAGACTAAAGCTTATAAATACAGGCTTTAACAAAGCTTATCACACACACGTATTGATTCCCTTGCATTTTTCAAAAGCTAGGGCCTAAGGGTGATGGAGAACAAAAAACGATCAAACCATGCATGCACGGTCCAAGAGATATGGTAAAATAATAATAATAATAATTATTATTATTATTATTTTCCCTTAATTTTACACGTACACTTGGCATTCTGTATGTGGATTTTAGGAGCTTAATTGATTGATTGTGTATGTGATGAGATCTGGTAATTAAATTTACACTTGTAATTTCAACATTAAATCTTTTTTTAATAATGCATATAAATCTTTTTTTTTATTATTATTTGCAGGATCTAGTCAGCAGTAAATGTTTTTCTCTCTTTGAAAAGCCATCGCTCGTCATCAATATGCGACTTTTCCAATGGACGACTTGGATCTCGCAATTACAGACTCCGAAGAGAAGATGTGTTTATCCGCAAACCAAGCTGTGTGCATGTGTACACGATCACTCCTCCTCGAGGAAATCCTCCTGTTGCCGCCGCTTGCAACTCTTGATTTTCCTTTTTTTTTTTTTTTAATTAAACCCCCCTAGTCAACTTGTTTTAATATGTTAAATTTATTATACGGATTATAATACTAAAATAATTATAAGTTTTTTTTTTAAAGTTTAATTTTTAAGGAGTCATATTAAAGAATTAAATAAAAAGACAACTTGACAAAAAATTATGAGTCAATTCAATTAACACTATAAAACTAGTGGTCATAAGATAAAAATAAATTTATAGAAAAAAAAAATCATGAAACCTCATTTCTACATATCTAACATTGAAGTTTAAAATAAAAAAAATTAAATCCATAAAATTAATAGATAAACCAACACATGTTTTTTGAACAAAATCCTGAAATACAATTCTCAAAACAGCCTAATATTAAAAAATTAAATTAAAAAGAATCAAAAAGAAAAAAGAAGATAAATTAAGAATAAAAAATAAAAACATAAAATATTATTTCTATTAATAGTATTTTGTGAGTGAATTGCATATACACTTTAATGTTTTATTAATAAAAAACATGATATAAAATAATATTTAATAAGGTTTATATATATAATATAAAATAATATATTTATAAGAAAATCTATATTTAATAAATAATACCACCGTATTTATACATTAGTAATTAAATCCTTTAAATCATATATATATATATATATATATAACAATTTTTCTTTTAAATACAATAAGACACAAAATTAAAAAAATAATAATCGTGAACTCATTATCCAATACAATTCTCAAAAACAAATTATAGGATAATAAATTTAAAACTTATTTTTCTTCTCATTTATTTTTTTCCCCTTCCACATAAATAAAATCTCCCTGCCTACCACCTCTCCTCTCCGTTCCTTTGTCTTCCTTCCCATCAAGAGTAAAGTCAGCCAATTCTCTCTTCTGGGTTGACCCTCCTCCTTCATGGCTCCCTCAAAGCTCATCCTCTCCCTCTTCATCCTTCTTTCATTCCTCTCCTTGTCATGCTCAGCAAGACCTTGCAAAACCCTTTTCATCTCTTCTTATTCCTTGTCCATCAAACCCCTTGACCCTCATCCTAACCCTAGCAACCCATCTTCTGGTTTCTTGATCGTAACTGAAATCGAAGAAACCTCAACTTCCACCCTCCACTCGAACTTCTTTAACCGTAGATTCATCCCTAAAGCTAATTACGAGAAACCCCATAAAATTTATGACAAGAAGGATTTTCAGGAAACCGCCCAGGTGGGGTCAGTTTGGCATGGATTTGGTAGTTATGACTTGAGCTCGTTGCGTGATCGTACTAAGGATATTCTTAGCGTGGTGGTTGCTTTGCTTTTTGGTGTCGGTTGTGGTGCTCTTACCGCGGCTACGATGTACTTGGTTTGGTCTTTTTTCTCTCCTTCGCATCCGCGCTTTAGTGATTATTTTGATGGAGATTTTAGTGGTGATGATGATGAGGAGGATGTGAAGAAAACTGGGTATGTGAAGATCCCTGCGGCGGAGCAAGTTAAAGGCGGTTCGGCATGAGGGAGATTGGTGATTTCTCGATTCGGGTTTGCGTATATAATAATCTAGTAAATTCGGTAACTATCAACTGGTTTCAATTTATCGATGTTTAGTTTATTATGGAATTGTTGCTATTAGTGAAGAACAAATGATGATGTTTTCATGGTGTGTGTTGTTTTTTATTGCCGAAAGGCTCTGGCTTTTATTGTTATGTAATATCAGTTGACTCTGGTGCGTTAATTGCTCGTGTTTCGGTTGATGATGATTTGATGGGATGTGGCGTGGATGGATTTTAGGTTTGTGGAAGAAAAAATGATGAATGTTAGTGCCTGGTTGACATTGATTTTTTGCATAGTTTTATAGCTAATGTGTTTGTCCTAGTTGATTGCTTTGCTGCTTTCATGTTAATAGGGAGATAGAACTGATAGGATTAGTACCGGATAGAATACAAGAAAACTTAAGATCCTAAGCTTCTTGGTTTACCATTGATGAGTGGTGAAGTGGGCAATGTAGCTTTTGATCACCAAAAGGTCCCTGCCACTGCTATTTCTGCTGAAGCTTTGAGTGGTGAATGGATGAGCATCTAGATTTTAATGTCCACTATCATATTCTTTCACCATCTGAAAGCATAAAGATGTGAAGTTGCTCTAGGTGTTGCCGATGGAGCTGTTCTCTTCTCATTAGGGACTCTACTGAAAAGTATATAACAGATTACTCCTGAGAGATAGAGACTGCTTAAATCTTTTGTGATTTGATGATGTTTGTGGGTAATTTTTCCGTTTCATTCACTTGTGATTCATTTTCTCAGCTGACTCGCATTAGGCCGCATCATTTTTCCATTGCATGCATTAATTTGGTCAGTGTTGCTGGAGATCCAGGGGAGAATATGAACTAATACTACTGTAGAAGTCTAATTCCTGGAAGGCATCATAATTAGAGACACAAGTCTAAGTTTAATTATTCACTGAAATCCTTCAGATTTATATGTTTCGAATTCTGGAGCTGAGCAAGTGAGCAGAGGAGTTGAAATGGTCTTATAAAGAGATTGAAAGATTTTTCTTGGTGGAGACATTATGGTTTCTGTGATTAAGAGGTAGTCATCTATGTTCTCATATAATTTGCGTGCATGTGATTGGTCTATCTCTACAACTCCGAAACGCTCCGAAACTGGAACGTTCCGTTCCAATTGAAAAACCAGAACGGCGACCGGAATGGTATTGACAACCTCGATCTCTATAGTCTAATGCGAATGCTTATGAGAACAGCAGGGAATTTGTTAAAACTCTGGGTCACCCAAACCTAGCCCCATGTAGCCATGCCTTCCTTTACTGGTCAGATGTATATTGCATCTTCTTGCACGCATGCATTATTTTGCTCTTCAAGAAAAGCTTCTCAACAAGTTAAAAAAAAAGTTCAAATGCTTCAAGTGTGTTTTAAATAAAGAAGAAAAATCTATGACTTGGATTATAACCCTTGATTGGGTCAAATACATTGGTTTTTATTTTAATTATATAATAGGAAAAAAAAGTGTTCATGATAACTTTTAAAAAACTTTTAGGATGATGAAATATGGTGAGTAATAGTAGTTAAATAAATAAATTGCTCATGTCAACCAGATTTAGCATTATAGACATGTAACATGAATAATAAGAATAACTTGGTACAAAAGAAATTGAAGAAAATAACAAAGCTTTTATTTTAAATCAATGTTAAACGATGGAATTGGAAAATTAAACGAGTAAAAAATATTTAAATTCGTGTTAATTTTTCAAATTTTTGACTTGGGTCATTAGACCTGAAACAAAATACATGAAGAAAAATACATGAAACTCAATCCCCAACAAATCAAACGTTAAAGGATAGAAACGAAAAAAATCCAATTATAAAAAAAGAATAAAAAAAATAGAAATTAAAAGAATAATAAAAAAATAAAATAAATAAATAAATGATAGAATAGCAACAATTTTTTGATTTAGTGGTTAAATTCAAAAGAAAAAAAATAAAAAAAGATAAAAAAAAAGAAGAACGAGGATCAATTTTTTTTAAAAAAAAATACACCATAAATTTGGACTAAAGATGAAATTCTAAAAAAAAAAAAAAAAAAAAAGAAGATGAGGAACCGAGTGGAAAAACAACACATGACAAATTAGGATTGAAAGATGAAATAAAAAAAGTTCAAAACTTTACAAAAAGATCAAGAAGAGTAAATTCATCTTCTTCGTGCTCCAACTCCAAGAGCCTCTGAATTTAGAGTTATAATAATTGAGATTATGTATTTCACCTTTCCATTATAGTTTATTTTATTATTTTTAAGATCTATTTTTTTATATATATATATATATATTTGATATTTAAATTGTAAATTCCTTTTGCAATATATCAGATATTTATGAACATTTCGCAAGGCTTCATCCATAGATTAACGGGTTTTTGCAAGTGAGAATCATGTGATTTGTGTATAAACTCATCTTATCAATTAATAATATTTTTTGATTTTTTCTTTTTCAGATTTTTCTATATATAAAAGAATTCTTGTTTTTATTTTTATTTTTCATGGATATTCTCTTATAACACATACGGATATTTTTTCTTATGCTCGAAAGTTAAACTCATATATAAGAGCTGGAAAAAAAAATAGATCAAGAATTGAGATAAATTGTGCACAAGTCACCTGGCTCTTACGAGCAAAAATATATAGGTTATTTTGATGTAGTAATATCAAAAATAAATTTAAAAAATAAAAAATATATTTTTTCTATATAATTGTTTTTTAAAAAATAATTTTTATAATATTCCTAAACATGCACAAAATCTAATTAACATCTATGATTATCATATTATAAATTCGGGTTTGTTTAGAAATATGATTTGTGGTTTTTTTTAATATTTTTTAATTAAATATACATTAAAATACTATTTTTAAAAAAGATATCTAAAAAATAGGTTGTTTATCCCCGTACTCGTATTATTTAACATTATCAAAAGCTAAACCTTTCATTTAAATATAAAAACAAAAACGAATAAGGTTAAAAATAAAAATGAATAGGGCAGAAAAAGGAAGAAGGGTGGTACAGTAATTATACACTGGAGTGCATATGGAAACCCTTGTCATCAAGCTAATCTCAAATTCTCCCTGGCTTCTCTCATTAGTTTTAGGCTTTTAGCTGTGCTCACTGCTACTGCTCATCACAGCTGCCTCACTCTTTTATCACTTCAAGAAAATTTTGTATAACAAGGTACTTGCTACTGCTACTTAACTCCTAATTTCTTAACAAGTTCACTTCTTTGTTTCAGTTCTTTTGATGTGAAGCTAGGGTTTAATATCAAGTGTTTTTAAGGTTTTGTCGAAGACACTAACTTTTTTGTGAAGTATATAAAGATGGATAGAGAGAGGCTCATGAAGATGGCTGGTTCTGTTCGAACTGGTGGCAAGGGATCCATGAGAAGGTACTATATTACTGTCGAACCCGTGAAGATTCAATCTTTTTTTTGTGTTTTTGAAGCTCTGAAGTTTGGGGGGGTTGGCTTATTTGGGGTAGCATTGGACTCTTATTTGCTTAATGGCTTTTTTTTTGTGTTTTTAAAATTTTGGGCCCTTTCATTTTTTTTTAAAGAGAAAATAATGGGTTTTTCTTGTTTTTGTTAGAATCGGTGCGTGAAGGTGTTATCTTTGGTTTTTTTAGAATCTGGGTGTTTTTGGTTGATGAGTGTTTTTTTTGGCTTGTTCGTGTAGAAAGAAGAAGGCGGTGCACAAGTCATCAACAACTGATGACAAGAAGTTGCAAAGTACCTTGAAGAGAATTGGGGTTAATACAATTCCAGCTATTGAAGAAGTGAACATCTTTAAGGATGATTTGGTTATTCAGTTTGTTAATCCTAAAGTCCAAGCCTCTGTTGTTGCCAACACATGGGTTATTGCAGGCACCCCTCAAACCAGAAGTAAGTTTTAAACCTGGAGGTGTTTATTTGTTGATTATTTCAACTTGGCTGGCAGCGGTTTTGCTAATAATTAACGTGTTGCTTTGGTTCAATAACAGTTTTACTAGCTGATTTGAAATGGTGTTCTGTTTAGAATTTGATACTAGTTTTAATCGAATGAATTGTTGTTGTTACTTCTGATATTGTCGATTTGATGTAGGTTTCTAGCCTTGACATCACTTTCCTACTGTCTTTTTTCAATGTTTAATTTGCTGAAGTCTTACATATATGTGTGAGTGCTTTAGTGAGATGGACAAGGCCTAACACAAATTGAATTTCTTGTGTCTGCAGAACTGCAAGATATTCTTCCAGGGATTATCAACCAACTTGGTATGTGATTTTACATGTAGAATCCATTTTACATACCATACCATTCTCTTGCTTTTGTACTTTAAAAGTTGGAATCAATAAGTTTGCTATATATAGTACCTGTGTTGTCAAGAGGCCACGTCACCTTTATTAGCCTCAAGCAATGGATTTCAATGAAGTGCTTCCTAGACGAGTGCATTGTGAGTGGGTTCAAGGCGTTAAAGCTAGTGCCTGCTTGAATTACTTATTTTTCTGTTGGGTTTTATGTTTTGACCTATTTGTCCATTTTTAATTCATAAGAAACAACTTAGGGGTATATTTTGCATAAAACAATGATTATGATATAAAAGAGTAAAAAAATCATTTAAATGGTCGACAAACAGACTAGGAAGGACACCTTAAAAGAGAAACAACCAGCCACATTTTCTTTTTTTCATCATCAAATGCTAGAAGTATACTTGAAGAGGGATCAAGTTCCAATTCGAAACAAGTGCAGTTTTGAGAGGTGAGGATTTGGATTATAATCATGAAATGAAGGATGAGGATTCAAGTAAAGGAGAGGAAAGCATGGATAAAGATTGTTTTTGAAGATTAATGAATAATGATGATGGTATTTAAGCTTTGGTTTTTATTCAATTTGTCTACTTACTACTTTAAATCATCTTGTTTTGTTTTAAGAGTGAAAAATACAACTTTATATGACCATATTATGGTATTTTATATATTTTTTATTTTCTAATGATCTAATCTTAATTGGGAAGATATATATTTTAGATTTATATAATATAATATTATACATATATTTTTCTTTTAATTTATAGTATATCGCCTTGGTTCATTCGGTCATGTGTCTAGAGCCTCGGGTATTTTACAGACTTGGCGCCTCTTAGCACCTTTAGCCTTTGACAACACTGTATAGTACTCATGTTTGAGTGAGATTTTTGTTTACCTTGAAAAGCTGTTGTGTTTTCCTCTTGTGCTTACTCTGTGTACATAACTTTTTCTAGCATTTGGTTTTCTAGCTTCAACACCTGATGAGTTCATTTTTAGCAGCACAACATATTTTTTCTTGCTGTTTTTATAGTTAAATAGGTGCTAAAATATTTGGATGAATAACTGAATGACATTTTTCTTCATATTTTCTTAACATTTCACATTGAAAAATCTCAATCTGTATGCAGGCATTGGCTATACTGAAAGTAGAAACATGCTGCATAGACTAAAATTCAAGCCCTTCTAACTTGCTTCCCTTCTCGGGTTTCATTGAAATCTGTTGAACTTAAATGCTATGAAAATCTCCCTGATGGTGAAGTTTCTAACTTGATGCAACATTTGTGTATAGGTGTCAAGGACTTAAAGTTCAAGTAGAATTTAGACATGTTAGGCATTTGTTGTTCAAAATGAGTTATCCTAGTTCTAGTCTAATCTTATTTTCTAAAAGCAAACGTTTTTCACCTGCATTGAATGAATGCATTTCTTGAAAGTGCCTCCTGTACAGTATTGACAAGCCCCTGGAGAGGATATATTCTTTTGTAAATTTTTTAATTAAGCTAAACAGTCTGGCTCTGTCCTGGGCATTGATTTCAAGTTTCTATCTGCTCAATTTCACAATCATGTGATATAATGACCACCTAATGTTTGTCATCTGCACTCAACTGGAGATTTCGTCAATGGTGGTTGAAAACTGACATGTCCTCATTTCTAGAGCTGGGCACGTGAGCAAACAAATAGTTGTGTGTGCTGGAGCCTGCATACTCTTTTCTTTCACTTGTGCGGTGCAAGCTTGTTACCTAGTTAGTCTTCTTGAAATCTATTTAATCAAATCAAGGCTTTTTCCTTGCACTCATTCGAAAAAAAAAAGAAAATTGAAGTTGAATAATGTGTGCAAGAAATATATTTAATCTACGTATGCCTCGTTATCAACAAAAGTGAAACCGGTAGCCAATTTCTCCAGTTTGTGTGCTGTGTCATTGATATTTTGCAACTGCAATTTGCAGGGCCAGATAACTTGGACAACCTCAGGAAGTTGGCGGAGCAGTTTCAGAAGGAAATGCCAGCTGGTGAGGCAGGAGCAGCACAAGCAGATGATGATGATGATGTCCCAGAGCTTGTGGCCGGTGAGACTTTTGAAGCTGCTGCAGAAGAGGGTCAGAAGGAATAGTGCTGCTTTAAATGATCCTTTTATTTCTCTGTACTGGATTGGCGTCTACATATTCCAGCTCTTACCCTGGGGTTACTCCTTTCCTGCTGGTCTTTTTACAATTTTGTAGCTTCTTGTGACAAGGAAACATGTTATGAAACCAGATGATGCTGATGTCTGAGATTTATTCAAGAAATTTCAAATCTTTGATTCATGCTGTGCTTGGCCGCCATCCCAATTAACAGGAATCCTTCATCTGACATTCAATTCCAAGATTGTTTCGACCAAAATAGTCCTGCTTTGTGACCAAGGAGTCTCAAGTCAGGGAGAGGGATGTCCGTACTGCTACTTGCACAGGCTGATACCAGGATCAGTTTGGTAGTTTAATTGATAATGAAAAGGTTATGCATGTTCGTGGAGCGTATCGGCGAGCGAGTCATCTTGTCGGCGCGTGTGAAGGTAGATGGCGAAAGAAAACAAGCCTCTTGGTGTTTTCTGAACCACATGGAGATGTCTACTTTTCTCCGCATGCACGTGTGGTGTAGTTCCAATGGTTTGACTTTTATTGCCTTTATTTTTCCTCTGTTTCTGTCTGCCCTTGTAGCATTGCACGGCATTTCATTTAATTTGTTTTCTCTCTTGGTTTATTTTCTTTTAATTGTTATTTTTTTATTTGAATTAATTTATAAAATTAAAATTGTTTTTTATTTTATGAACATTTTTTTTATTTCAAATTTATTCCCATTCTTTTTGTTTTTATTTATTTCATTCGGGATGGTTTTTAGAAGTAAAATTATTCTATTTTTTTATAATTCCACCCTCATTATATTTACATTAGATTTTTCTTTGTTTTTTAAATACTGAATTTTATCCTTGAAAAGTGTTTGAAATTGATTTTTCTTTTTCAGTTTCATCATTCAATATTAAATTTAACTTCTTAATTGATCTCAGGTTTTAGATTTAACTAGTTGTATATTTGAGAGATTTACTTGGATTTAAGAGATTTGATCAAGTTTATTTATTGATATTTTTTTCTTTTTTAAAACTCATGGTTTATAGCTTTATTTTTTGATATTTGATTTAATTTGATATTAGACTTTGTATTTTTTTTCTTTATATAAGATTTTTTCACCAATAACTAAAGTTATCTCGAATCTTTTTGTTTTTTTATTTTTTGTTGGATTTAGCTTCTTTTTTTAAAACTCTTTTAATTACATTAAATTAATTGCTCAATATTAATTTGTAATTTCTCTTTTAAACATGGCTAACCTGGTTCAATCTAGTGTGTCATCATAATATTTATTATTATTATTATTATTATTATTATTATTTTTAAAACGTTATCACCATTCTAATATTTTAAAAGTTACATGTCCATTATACATCACTTCTACAGAAATTAAAAAAAAAAAAAAAACTAGTGATCTATTTATGATAAAATAAGAATGATATAGCAACCTAGCACAGAAATTCATTCACTCCAAAACTATTCTAGAAATCGATTTATTTTATCATTTTTAGCTGTCTTTTCAACCAACACCTATATTTTCTATACATGGCTTGTGCATTTAATAAAACAGTAACCAAACATATCCTAATCCATTTGATTGATTGTTTCCTGTTGTCTGTCATGATCGAATCCACCAGCAACTCGTTCAGAGAATATTGCTTAAACATGTTTCCCTAAACACATGTTTCAAGTAACAAGGTGAGTAAGCACTTCAGAGTCACAGTGACACTGGTCTGAGGATGCCTGTCATGCTTGATTGAATAATAATTCATAAAAATACCAAAAACAGTATAATATTTTAATAGCATGGATGGCATGCTCATTCAAGTTTTACATAACTAGAACCATTCTGCCACATTCTAATTCTTTTGACTCACTAGTGAACTTAGATGTATCTAATCCATGATAATAGTCGAATTCTTCAGAATAACTAGTCTAGTCAAAGTGATATATAATAACGTAAGAGACATAAAGAAAGCGGGAGAGGTGCACACGTTGGAGATGGGATTTCATGCAAGTTCATCTCAACTCCAGGGAGTGATGATTTGATGAACTACGTGGAAGGAAGAATGCAGTAGAGCTCGCTCTAGATCACTCATTTACGGGGAGCCAGGGGAAGGGGTCTTAAGCCACGCCACCACTCATCCTTTGCACTGCATTTGGGGCAGAGGGTTCTACACCCTGCTCTCCCATTTTTAATACATCCTCGGGAGAAAGTATCTTGATATACCAAACATTGTTCACAAATAACCTGCATATGATGGTGACGATAACAGTGTGAGGTTAAAAAAAGTGGGAATTCTCAAAGAAGGGGAAACGGGAAACTCGGTACTCACTCCCAGGGATCATCTCCAAGGAGAAGCACATCATTCTCCCTGTCGACAAATACAAGCTGCCAGCCTGATCTATGAGGGTTTTCCAATTTCCCCTCAATTCCGAACATCTGAGCCAGTTCTTCTCGCAGCTCATGATAGCTGCTGAACCGGGAGATGTCCAACGAGCGCCCAACCGACCCTGATTTATAGACCTGAAACAAAAATAAGGATAAATTACTCACGACATTTGATCCACACAAGTGGTGATAAGACAAACAAATTATCATAGGCTCGTACCTTGACAAATGTTCGACTTGGGGTTGGTGGGTCCATTTGTCCTGCATTTGACAATAACTCAGAAGAGTCTTGCACACAACCATACAGAGAATTCTGAAACCCAGAATCCCCTAATGGCATTGAGGAGACATCTGCGTCAATTGATGAAGTAGAATATCTGGGCACCGTTGTAGGTAGTAGGAGTCCAGATGAATCAATATTCGCGCCAAAAAGAGTAGGATTATGGGCATCAGAACTACAATTTTCAGCTTCCATTGAGGGATCTTTCTCAGGGTATGTCCGTGGGAGTGAAATTGAATTAGCAAAAGCATTGACCTCTTGATGTGCATACTTTGGGACCCAGGACTGTTGGGGTAGCTGTTCAGTTAGTGTAGACTGACCAGCTCTGGAGAAGTCCAAAAGATTGACACTACCTTCACTGCACAGAGAACCCAGCATGTTTTGCATTGGGGCATTAGTTGCTGAGAACTTTGAGCTTGAATCGACGTATTCTGTTTTTGAAAATGATGGAGAAGGCAAATTTGACTGTTGTCTATGGAGTTGATCAGTTTGAATCTGAAGTCCACCATGATAGATATGTTGGTGTTGATGAGACTGATCGTCTGGCTGGTTGTTGAGTTGCTGCTGTAGGAGGTGACGGGGCAAGCTGTCTGTTGAAATTTGGTTTTGCGCTTGCAGGATATTATGAGGGATGGATTGTGGCATTGCTTGCTGCTGCTGCTGCTGCTGCTGCAGCTGCAGCAGTTGATTATGGCTGCTTGACTGTTGGAGGTATTGAAAAGGTTGCTGAAGCTGCATAAATTGCTGCCTCAAGGGATCTCCACTTCCCAGGTTTTGCATGCCAGCAGCTAACATGGCCTGGTACCGCTGATTATGATCATTTCCCAGCATCGTTGGATCTAGCCTCTGCTGCATCCAGGGGAGCATATTAGCTTGAAAATTCAGAGATGGAAGACCTGGTTCTCCACTTCCACTCCTTAGCCACATTAAGCCATTACTTGCTTCATCTCTGCTGTCTGAAAATGAAGAGGTTAACCAAAAAATGAAAATGAGAGAGAAAGATGTGAACTTTAGACATACACGAGCAGAAAACCACAAGCTGATGATTTTAGACCTCCACAAGACCTTGGAGTCTCGGACTAGATTTCAGAGGACTATGGTACACAAAAATCATCCAATATGAGCGGTTTCAGTTTTACTATTCCAATTAGAGTAGTTTATATGTTAAGCTTGAGCATATTATCAGCGCAACCTATGACTTTAGGCTAACTAATAATTAACATATGGAAAATGCAACAAGTTTAACATAAGTGCGATACAATTCATGTAACTGAGCTTTATATGTAGAAAACTGCATTCTTTGTCAGTGAGATTCAGCATCCTAGCAAATTCATTTTCGACAAGGATCAAATATCCATTCCACAAAAGATTTCTTTTAAAGTTTTTAAAGTGTCATTAGAACTCCCAAGGAAAACTTGTAAAGTCTCAAACACATTACTTTCTCCCAAGCACTTCTCACCCAAGCAATAGAATGGATTTTCAATTTTGGAAATACATTTAGTACATTTGTGTTCTGGAATGACAAAACCACTGCATGAAGCATGTAAGCCACATATTGGGTCATCATATTGGCAATCCAGATCATACACTCATGCATCTCAAAAATCCACCAATTGAGAATAATATGCAATTTATCAATCTTTTTTGTTATTTTATCCATGAAGCAGAAGCTGTTTGTTTAGCTTTCCTTGCTGTTTTTGTTTTTTCCTCATGCTATTAGGATTCTATATTAGTCATGTAGCTAACGTATATCTCTTGTTCCACCTTCAATTTTCTTCAAATTTTAACAGTTACATTACTGTATTTCTGTTTCATTCTGTTTTATCTTCCCATCCTACATCACTCCAACTGCCCAACTATCATGCATAAGACAGCCACTTCAACTCTCAGCTGCTTCAACTATTGCAGGTCTCTTATATAACCTGCAGTTTGGTCAACACATGGCGGTTCATTATCAGCAATTACTGATGAAGACCATTTAATAATAGCTTGGATGGAGATTTATGAGGGATGATATGATATTCATTTCCTTTCCCTGCATCTAAAGCTTCTCTATGTCCTCTGCCCTAAGAGGCTAGTCAATCTTCTTCCCCTGTTATTCAATTATTACTTCACATCCATAAAAGGCAGACTTTGTTAAGTTCAGATCCTTGGTATAAACTACAATCCAACTAGCTTTGTTGGAAAAACATAAAATAGGACAATAAAATAAAGAGAATGTACCAAGCAAAGATGATGACCCAGGATGCCAAGGCCGTTTCAGTCGGAGGGGAAATAGTGATGGATACATGGGAAAAGTTGTTAAAGGCTCAATCTCCCATAATGACACCCTTGGCTGCCTCTCACCTGCTGTTGACTCATCCCAGCCAACCTACATGTAAAAATTAAGCACAAAGTTAAGGGATTATGAATATAATGGTGCTTCATAAGTTCTGGGTAAAACAGCCACAGGCTATGCCATGTGCTATCTGGCTGTCAAAGTAGAATCCCTAGGCCATCAAAAAGGCATTGTATACATAGAGGTGAAAACATGCATCTGCATGTGAGGGAGGGAGTTCTCACCAACTAACTTTTGACAATAGTTTGCTTAGTCTTGCCAAAGTAATTAAGCCTTTCTTTCTTTCTTTGGATAAGAAGAACATCAAATTACAATAATTGTGTGCATAAAAATAGTCTACATCTGTACTTCCAACAGGACTGATGAGTATTATATACTATTTTAAACCATAAAAGACAGACCGCTTTATTTGGTAGGTGACAGCATGCACCTCCAGCAGAGACCAGGTGACAAGACTCCACCTTACTTTCAGAAAGCTGGATATTTAATGGGACAATAAACTACACTGCAATATGGGTGCAGAACCATATATGTAAAAACAGGCAATAAGTTGGTTATTTAATTTTGTTGAAATGAAAAGTAAAGATGGATAAGAGAGCTCTATCTATTTATGTGTGATGTGTACAAACACCCGAAGGTGATATCCTCACCTGTCCAACTGAAAATGCAGAGATGCATTGAGCAACTCCATAACATAATATGGAATATAATGGCAGAAACATGCATGGTATTATGGATCCAGGGTCCAACACTTTAAATAAATTACCTTGACAGATCGCCAGTGCGAATTAGGCCAGCGAACAGGATCCAGATCACTTATGCCAGTTATCGTGCCCATGTACCTGGATAAGACAAGCCTTCCACATAAACATAGCTGCACACACAGTACATGGCAGTTTGGCAAAATAAAATGAGTGGTATAGATACAGCAGTTCCTTGGCATCATCTTGATGTTGAGGGATACATGCCATGAATTATGACTGCTTTTGATTGCCCACTATCAAAACCAACTTACTTATCAACCCAAATCACACACAGGGCTAATTGCGTTGTGATGACTTGGCATTCCTCCAGTTTCAACCTAGCAGACAATGATTTGTACATTGATACTCATAGATTTGTGGCTGCCATGCCTTAAGATCCTAGCAGTGGGTCAAAAGGGATGATACCCATGCATGCCATCTAACCCTCAGCATTATCACACAAGAAAGGTACCTCTACATCATGAATATTTATGTAATATGACAGTTACATGATTCAATGCCATTGAATTGCAGAAGAATACCATGAGGGAAACTACACAGAATATAACCAATTATGTGAGTTGAAAGACCTTAACGGTAGAATATAAATAGCACTAAACTATCAACTACGATAATACCTACGGACACTTGATTCTTCGGTCTCAAAAAGCATCCGAAAGCGCATTCCAACTGAAATGCGTGTGTGAAATACTGCTTTAACATATTTGGATAGAGGTATAACAAACTCAGATGGACTAGCCCTGCAAAAAGAATACATGTCAGATGAAAACCTAAAGCCAGAATTGAAAAAGACCTGCAAACATGTTTGCCACCTTGGGTTATAGAACACTGTAAAACAGCTATTAGTTGCAGCAGCATGAGCTGCAGCAGCAAGGAGACCAATGTGCATGCTGTCACTAGATAACACAGATGATGGCATTACAGTTTGTGGTCGAGTGGCCCGGCGAATTCCCAAAAGAAGTTGGTTTTTCTCATTCCTAATGGAAGGAAGCAACAAGATTAGCTGTGTTGACTGAAAATTATGGAGATGAAGTAATATGATTACGTACCAGATAAAAAGAACAGAATCTCCAGCAACAAGTCTTTTAGCACTCACAAACACACTCCAGCCCGTTGTAAGGAGATGCCGTTTGGGCTGTCCTGCAAGACAAGGAAGAAATTAAAACTGTAAGCCTGCACAAAAATCATTAAAGCCATGATAGAAGGACATCCCATTCTGCACTACAGCATCAACTCATTAGCAGTGGTTATACAAAGACAATGTGAGTGCAAATGTTATCAGCAGGTAAGTGTAGCCTTAATAGATTATTATAACTACTTTAGGGTGGGCTTGGCTTGTAAGCCACCACAACTACAATAAAAAGCACCACCAGTTGGAGCCAAGCCTTTTTCCATCTAAGCAATGATCTACTTCAACTGGAGGTACTTTACACTGTAGCAGTGGTGGCTTACACCACTCTTCAAGATGCATACATGGACAATTTTTACCCTGGTTGGTTTCTAGAGAATGAATTATTGTATGTCAATTATATTTACTACTTCCATATTTCATAATAATTACTTCCACTGTATTGGGCTAATAATCCACTCAAACACTTGAAGGTTCTTGAAGAATAAAGTATACTCTCCCATTTTATAAGATGGAAAGAGTGTTTTTTCATCATATTCAGTCTTTGCCTTTTCTGCTGAGACTTCTTTAGCCAGCATTCAAGTATAACTTTTGAGTTACCATGTTTTTTGTATTTTTGTATTACTTCTAAATTCTAATATTTATCCCTTTATTAATAACATTCCGTTCTTGAGATTTTTCTTCTTACATTTACAAGGGATTTTCCATATAAACTGTTGTTTTCTCATTATTTATTGCATTTGAACCCTTTATTAATTTATCAGTGTATGTGTCTTATGACCTTTCCCGTTAATAAATGTGCATAGAGTAACTTGGCATAGTTTTTTATAAGCAAATTTCCACATAAATGGACAAATAGTTCATTAACTATCATTCTTCAATTCTGACTATTACTGTCAACTTTAATTACTATTCCTAACAATAATTTATCCATTTTTACATGGTATTTACTAACCATAATAGTGATGTAATTTTGTGTATTAATCATGCATAGTTAGAGTAAATAAGTTTTTCTTATGTGTGCTGACCTAATTAACCCCATGTAAGTATCCTTTGCACAAATACAACTGCCACCCTCTAGCTTTTAATTGCAACTACTTTCATGGAAAGTAATTCACATTAGGTAGGTACAATAATGTAATGGTCGTTCGATTACCAAAAGGTCAAACAAATTATATATATACTTCGTAGCGTTTAATTGGTTCACATGTGCTAGGTTTAATTCCTAGTATTGAAGTACAACTTAAGGGGCAAAAAAATTACAGCCAGTGCTAAACGATAACTAACTTGTATGAGCCTCTATATCATGCCTATCAATATGGCTCCTGTGTATCCCACTTCTAATGCATCAAAAAGGATTAACATACTTCAAATATATATATAATCAATTTCTTTTTATGTTCATTTAGCATTTCTTTCACACATTAAGTGGTGCAGTGAAAAAGTTGGCCACCCATTTGAGACATGATGAGCATTCCACTAAACAGATTTTCTAACACAATATCTGACCAGTTATCATTAATATTTCAGCAACTTAATTAAAAAATCCTAAATGAGGGGGAAAATTCTAAGCATCTCCATCATAAAGACACTAAGCTAAACTGCATGATGGTCAAATCTTAATAAAAGAGAAACCCACTCAATGCATAATCAGACATCAACTAAAGAAACTTTTTCCAATAGAAAGGTGAGAGGCAAGTGATTAATTTATTTTTCCCCTATAGAAATGATAAAACTAACATACTGCAAAGCTGATCAAGATTAGAATTATTTCTCAGGTGCTCAAGAAGAAAGAATAGCTCAGAAAAGTTTTCCAAAATGTCCATACTCACTTCAGAGTCAATTGCATCAAAATACAGGGTAAGACAGTGCACACTGCCACTAACAACGTTATTGTGATAGAAAAATGCAGGTTGCCTATTTTTCTCCAGTTGCATTACATGTTAAAGCAGTGGTATTGTTATTGAAAATGCTAGGGGGCACAACAATAAAGCACCATCATCATAAAATCCAACCAATACATCCTAATGCAATTACAAACTTATCAAATTAATGATAAAGAAATTCCACAGCTTACCTCTGAAAATATGCCTAAACTTCCATTCAACATCATGGAGATCCCTGGCGATAAGTTCTTGGGCTGGAGGCTGCTGGGTGAAATCCTGCATGGCAAGTAAATAGGCAAAGAGAAAATCATTAACATTGCATAAATATTTGAAGCAACAAAAGCCAAGAAAGAGACTACCAGTGGAGGAAAGACTTTCTCAGCAGCACGACGAGGAACAGAGAAGCCTCCATGTGTACTTGTATCACTTGCAGTCAATGTCTTGCAAAAATAATTTGTGGGCTGCTTGCTTGGCATTCCCAGGTCCATTGGAAGAAAAGTCTCCTTTTGCTCTTGCTATTCGTGCAATGATAACAAAAGGTGATTAAGCAGAAACTAAATATACACAACCAACAAATATTCTCATGCTAAAAAGCAATTTAATAAACAAGTGAACTCCATATTTGAAATTCTAATAAGTTGTTACCGGTGTCAAAGGCTGTAATGTCATTTGAGAATAAACTTCATCCGTTTCGACATCTGCCTGGAATAATCATAACTGAATATTTAGAAAACAAAAACCAATTCAAAGGAAAATGAAGGAGATTTTACTGATTAAATTAAACAAATAGAACCCACATGCATGGTGACATTGTGAAGCTGGCATATCAACTGGGGTGGCAAGCTGGGATAATTTGGTATGTGTGCATCGATCTCTTTGTTAGTAGTTGCAGCTACCTATAAAAAGCTCATTTCTTTTCAATCTCCACCAAATTGTGCATATATAACAAACAACAAATAGACAGGCATTACTTTTGGAACTAGAAATTAGAATCATGATGAAGATAGACAAAGAGAAAAAGAGCACCTGCTCACTATGACCCTGAGGGAAGTAGACCACTCTGCTCCCCGCAGTTGGTAGGGACACCAGTGGTCCAGCACAAGCATGCCACAACTCTGAATTCAAACATTTCTTCTCCCCTATCACCACCATCATCATAATCATAATACACAAAACATAGTAAGCAAAACAATTCCTTTACCTCCGATCACAAATTTTCAAGGATAAACTTGAAGACATTTAAGGCTCTAAGAAACTAAACAAAAACCTGAAAATGACATACATAATAGTAGTGATATTTAATAAGCAAAATGAAGATTGATAAGATATAAACCTTCTTGACCAGCTTGCTGACCACCCAACCCTGATGTTGAAAGCTTCATATTCCACCTTTTTAATTTTATTAAATAGATACACTTATTTATAACAAAATATAGTAATTAATACTGCTAAACACAGATAGTCTAACTAATTAATTACTATATAAAACCCTCACTAACAGCTACCATACTAATAATAATAATCATCTTCCAATCCAACAAAAACACACCACTACTCCTCTTCTCACTCTCACTAACCCCACCTATCCTTTCTCTCATCTCTTCCCCTCCAAAACCCTAAACACAAAACCCCAAAAATAGTAACAAGCTTGAAAATCAAACCAACCCCTGATCCATTTAGATCTTCTCCTTCACTGTCTTGACAAAAAGATCAAAACTTTCATAGCATTTCAGCAATTTCATGACACAAATCAAGACACCCCGGAAAAGAACGAAACTCTCACTGTCACCTCACTTCCTAGAAAATGAAAATGACCATACCAAAGCGGGTTTCGGCTTTCAAGCTCAAATCTTTCACCCCAGTTACCCAACTTCCAGTACTGTTTACAGGAGAAAAGAGAGAGAAAATGCAGTGACTGAGGTCAGTGTCTTTTGCCTTATAAGGGGACCCGACAAAGCTGGACCTGAGGACAGTAGAGAGAGAAAGAAAGAGAGACTTGTAAGAGAAAGAGAGGGAGTTATATCTTAACCGTTAATTTATCCGTACATGTAAGATCTAGGCCATTGGTTTTTTTGTGTGAATGATATGACAGCAGGCATGTGCCACCATCCTTCAGTGGTCTTTGACAGGGGGTACGGATTATGTTAAAAAATAAATTCTTTTTTGAATTTTTCTAAAAATAAACTGAAAATATTAAATAATCCACCCTATTGAGTGATATGTGTGGAGAGAGGTGTAGAGGAGGGGGGGGACCCATCTCTCATGCAATAATTCATTTTTTTTTTTACTAGTTTTGGGTCAATGATTTTTACTTTTACAACCTTTTCTTACTGTGATGAGAAATGTTAGGCATGGGTGATGTTTAGGGTTCCATCCATCACCATTTCTTTTGCTATGTTTAACGATGCATGACATAACATTGCTACGTACAATCTTTTGGACGGTTCAAATTAGTATAAATACGAGTGTGTTTTGTATTTCTACGTTCGTGGTCCAATGTGGGATCATCTATTTTCTTATAATTTTCTGGTGAGTAATTAGGGTTGATTTTACTATGTTGTTCCAGGAATAGTTATTACATCTTATCCATGAAATTGTGATTTGAAATTTGATATGGATCGGGTTTTAATTTGAATCGAAAACGACAATGATTTAGTTAAGTGTACGTGACTTGGTAGATCAACTAACCAAACATGACAAGATTAGCAGGTTTTTGTAAGAAAATAAAGGAAATGTTATTTTAACAGAAAAATAATAATTCGAAGGCTCTTTTTTTAGCTATTTTATGGGATTATTTAATTATCTTGACAACTGTATTGACTATTGAGCATGTATGTGCATGTTTGTTTGTTAAGGTGATTATTTTCAAATTAAAATTTACCTGAAAAAATAAAATATTTTTTTTAATGTGTTTTTATGATTTTAATATACTATTGTTATTAAAAATCAAGCTACATAAGTGTTTGGAGGTGTGATAGCTTATATCTTTTGGCGTATTTCAATGAAAAAAATATTAAATGATATATATATATATATATATATATATATATATATATATATATATTATTAAAAAAAAAAAAACTCTTTTGAAAAGTGATGTACATCATTAAACCAAATATACAATATATTAAAATATCAAAAACACGCTATATATAATATAAGCGTTTGTGAGTATGGTTGAAATTACTTTTCAAAATGATTTTTGTTTAGAAATATATCAAAATAATATTTTTATTATTTTTAAGAAAATTATTTTTGACATCAGCTCATTAAATATAAAAAATATATCATCTTTTTTATTTCCCAAACATCCCAATGTGAAATAGCAATAAGTGTTCTCTTGGAGCTATAACTAGAAATTGAAATAGTTGGATGCTTGATATATAACTAGCAAAAAACAAATAGTAATAGGATGTTGATGCTTGTTTACTAGAAGAAAATAGATATCATAGTTCTTGCCCTTCCCTCAAGGATTTTAGATTCATGATTTTATCCATCTATTTTTATTGTAGTTGTTAGACTCGTTCGACAATAAATAAAAATAAAAATAAAAATCTAAAATATTATTTAGGGTAAGTTTTTAAATAAAGAAAATAAAATAAAATATTGATTATTTTAATTAATGATTAGCTTGAACAAACTCAATTTATTTTTAGGATTGCAACGAAGGTTATTGGATGATTTAAATCGAATTTTAAGACATGCATGGTAATGATATTCCAAATGGTACTCGACGCCACAACCACCAAGTACAATGGGTTCGTCGGTACGGTCCTGTGGTTCATGAAAGTCGGCAGATGGGAGATTTTTTTATAATTGATTTTTTTTTGTGTGTGTTTTAATAAAAAATCATCTTTTATATTTTTATATTATCTTGTAGGACGATCCCACCACTCGAATTGTCTGTTTACACTCTATTTTAAAATCTTGATTATTCTATTTTTTAAATAAAATTCTTTAGGTATTTTTAAATCATTTTAATATTCTAATTTTAAAAAATAAAAATATATTTTGATATAACCCTCCAAAAAAATACATTAAGTAAAATGTAAAAGCTGCCCTCATTGAGCCCTGATGGGCCTACTGATACAAGGCCGAGGAGCACTGTTCGGGTGCAAGAATATACATGGATGTGCCTTTTGAAATTATTTTTTAAAAGACAAATAATTTGTTATTTTAAATTATTTTTTAAATATTTTTATATTATTTTAATACGTTAATATTAAAAATAATATATTATTTTAATATATTTATAGAAAACAATATTTAAAATACTCTCAAACAAACACTTTTACTGGTGGTGTTATTGCAGCAAAATCTGCACGAATTATCTAAAACTAGTAACCAGTTAAAAAAAAGGAGGAAGGAAGGTAAGGGTCTTGCTACATAATTAAAAAAAAAAAGGTTTTAGGTTACATTTAATTACTGTTTACGAGATAGAAAACAATAGTGTATATATATATATATATATAAATGATATTTCTAGATTATTTTCATATGCTGATGTCAAAAATATTTTTTTTTTAAATAAAAATATATTATTTTAATATATTTCTGGATGAAAAATATTTTTAAGAACATAATTAAGATCACTCACATACAGTTCGTCGATCTTAGCCATTTTCTATTTTGTAAACATAAATGGAATAATTAAATTTTAAGGTGTAAAAGGTGATTTATTTGACGGTGATAAGGGCCACGTTTCTCGTAGAAAAAAAGGATCCACGATCCAGATGAGATGATTTGGTTCGGGTTTTGGAGTGGGCAAGGCTCAGTGTGTAGCGTATTGTGAGCACGCTTTAAAGAGCCATGAGAAAAGAATAGCTTCCACGACATGGGTCGTCGTGCTGCGCCATGGGCTATCCGGTTTTTTCCACTATAAAATAAATGCCAGTGTGATGGAAGTGATCCTGAATAGAAATCGAGTTGTTTGCTCTATTAGATTTAATAAATTCATCTAATTTAATGGTACATAAAAAAAATATAGCAATGATAAATAAAGTGGGGAAAAAATTGACGGTAAAAATCCCTGATTATTACGTCAAATATATAACTCGATTCAAACCAGGTTAATCTCAGGATCATCTGCATGATGATGATGATGATAATGATAATAATAATAATAATAATAATAATAATCCCATTCAAAGGAAGGAAAAAAATAAAGATAATTTTTTGATAAATTAAATGTTGAGTGATAAAATTAAATTAAGAAAATCAGTTTTAAAACAAATCATATTATGAGGGATCTAATGTGAAAATTGGGGGACGTGATATAAAAAAAAAGGTTAAATTTCAGTTTCTATCAAACTAAAAATTAAATGATACAACTTAAAAAAAAATTAAAAAAGGTCATGACCCGAGTACACATGGGTCAACATGCAAAATATTATACAATAAACTAAAAGAGCTCAGGAAAATATTGTAGAGTGTGAGTGAAAACACTGTGAATTTCAATAGTGTTTTTTTTTTTCATTTGGTTCGCTGTTTTCATACTATTTATATATTTTGTCACAGGAATAGACAAAGAAAGGCATGTGGCTCACTGGCAAACGGACGCGCAATGACTACAAGAGAGCGGGGGTGCGAAAATTTGTAAACACTTGCCAGGGTTTGTCGCTTCGATTCCTTCCACTCTCAGTTTATTGGTAAACTAGCTCTCTCTCTCTCTCTCTCTCTCTCTCTCTATATATATATATCCTCTGTTTGGTTGCCGAGAAAAATGCAAGAGAGAATTAAAATAAACTAAAAAATATTATATTTTGTTTGCCTTTTTTTTTTAATTTTCACTTATGATTTTTTTTTCATTTTTATTTATTTTGATTGCTTTTTTTTAATTTTTTATTTACTTTGACATTTTTATTTATTTATTTTGACATTAATTGTTTTTTTCGCTTATGTTTTTTTTTAAAAAAAAATTATTGATTTTTTTTTTCTTTGATTGAATTTTCCCCCATTATTAACTCAATGAGAAAAATAATATTAGTTTTTTTTCTTGCTTTCTTTTTTTTCATCATAATAATTTAATAATTTTTCTTGTAGGAATAATTTTTCTTATTTCAAGAATAATCCTTATTTTTGTCCATATATATATATATATATATATATATATATATAAGTGTGCTTAGCTTTGATTTTTAATTTTTGTTATTTTCTTATTTGTTGGGCTGGTATATTTTTTTTTAAAAAAAAATAGTTCTTAAATTTTATTTTATATCTATGATCATTTGGAAATTTTTATTTTTATTTTTATTTTGTTATTTCTTTTAGCTTTTTATTTTTATTTTTATTTTTATTTTTACGTCATATGACTTTTTTTACCTAATAATTTTTATTTTATTTTTTTATTTGATCTTTTGTTAAAGTTTTTATGATTTTTTTAGTCTTTTATTTTTTTTTCATTATTAGCATAATAATAATAATAATAATAATAATAATAATTTAATGTTTTTCTCTTACTTACTCTTTTGTTAATGTTTTTTAGATTTTTTTCTCTCTGGATAATTTGATAATTTTTATTCTTTTAATAGTTATACAAACTTTTTTCTCAGCCAGCAACGTAGTGTGATATTTTTTTTATAAATTTTCAGGCCAAATAATTTTTTTCCAGTTCATAATTTTTATTGTGTTTTTCATTTTTTTTTTCATTTACTCTTTTGTTAATGTTTTTAGGTTTTTTTTAAGCCTTTGATTTAATTTCGTTTTCTTCCCGTTATTAAAACAATAATAATATTAATATTAGAAATAATAATAATAATTTTAGTTTTTGTTCTTACGTGCTTTTTTATTAATTTTTTTTGTTTTTCTCTGAGATTTGTTGAATAATGTTTATAGTTTTGACAGTGATGGTGATTATAATTTAAGAAGTTAAGACTTTGATTTACTATTATTATAATAAAGGATGTTGATCTTTTCATTATATCAAATTTTACATACTGAAATATTATATTTTAATCTCAACAGTTATAAAGATTATTTGTTCCGCCCGCAACGTAGTGCGGGCAATCCAACTAGTATGATCTAATTGTGCTACCGGGGCATCCAGTCAAAAACAAAATAAATAAAGTTATGAAACTTATTTCTCAAAAAAAAAATATTATAAACTATATCATTTTCTTAATAACAAAAAACTAACCTCAGTTAAATAAATGCTAGAGAATGAAAATAAAGCAAGGAAAAAAAGGAAAAAAACTAAGAAAATCCAAGCAAATGTTATAAATCACGATGAAATCTCAGACTTGAGATTAATCAAGAAGCTTATTTCCAATTAATTTAAATTCGAAGGATAAAACAAAAAAAAATCAATTTACAAAATTAAAAAATATAATCAAATTAATGTATATCAAATCTGAAAAGAAAAAAAGTGATGGAATTTCAATTTTATAAATTATTTCATATAAAACAATTTGTACCCAAAACACCATGCTCCAAATTTGAAGAAAAAACAAATTAAAATGATACCTTGGAATTTTAAAGGGGCAAGAGTTTAAATTGAGGAAGAGAGAAAGAAAATGCAAAAATAAAGAGGCCATTAACACTAAACTAAAAGCATGTTGGCTACACATATTGTTTCATAACGAAGAGATCACCTATTCGACTCAAACTTCATTGCAAGAAGCAATGTTTGGTTATCGGATTTTTTTTTTTGATTCGAGGAAACTTTATCTTCTAAAAATTATATTTTATAAGTCTAAGTGAATAAGTAAAACTCTAGTTGTCCCAGACTCTTACAAAAAATACACTCGAACTTGAGATTTGCTATGCCGATCTCAAGCTTTTTGCCATCACGTCAAACATCTTTTCATAATTAATTTTTTTAATAGTATTTATATTTATTAGATTATCAATTGCTCCTAAGAAAACATGACCTGTTATTAAAAAAAAAATGAAAACATTTTTGGACATCAACTATGGATTCTTTTTTATTTTAAAGGTATCTCACCATGCTTAAAAATAATAAAAATATAAAAAACCTCCACACAAGTTTAATATTTCTTTGCTTCTTTGAGGACAATCACATCATTTTACTACATAAACTATTGGGACTAGTTCGATTTGTCAAGATATATGTGGAGATAACAAATGAATCATATAAAAAAAATACCCATATGTAAAGAATGATGATTTGTGTGACTGCAACTTGACAAAAAAAAAAAAAAATAAAAAAAATAAAATATATATATATATATATATATATATATATATATATATATAATTTGAAGTTTTATATATATAATTTGAAGTTTTTCAGCTGAACTCATGCAAAAACAACACAATTATATTTATTAATGTGTTCTTATCATTCATTTTATAATAAATTCATTTCGATTTTTAAAATTTTATGTTATGGATTTTATTATCAATTGCTTGCGATTTCCTAGTTAATAATAAAATTAAAAGAAGAAAGTCCGAAACGAAAAAAGGACATCACACATGAGTGACATGTCATAGATTTAAAGAAAAATACACTCATATCCTCTATCGATAAAATAACATAATTTATATAATTTGGGTCCCTTGAAAATTTAAAAATTAATTTCGACATACAAGTTTATTTATGCTAATTTTCAGTCTATGATTTGAGAAAGGAGACAAATAAAAGTTACTAATTTTGGGTGAAGAAAAGACAAATATGACTTCTAATATTATTAAATGGATATTATAAAAGAAAGTTTGAATTAGATTTTCCCAGGAGAGAATGGGTACTAATAATAATATCAGTTGAACTATATAACTCATTAACAATAATAAAAAGAAAATGTCAACGACTCATAAAATCAACTTACATCAGACCCTGCGAGGTGAGTTCACAGAGGTGTGGCAATGGCAATCTCCGGCAAGGTTTCAGGACCGGCAACTGATCTTTCACTGCAATGACCGCCGGTCGGAGTCTAAAAATCTGGTTCTGGCTGCCTCAGCAACCAGTTGAACCACTTGAACTTCAACGAGGATATCCATGGAGGGATTTTGTTTCCATCCATCCATCCATCCATCAATGATGATGGAACGTGCAAGTTCTATCTGATGAACAGTCATCTGGAGCCCTATGATTAATATAAACTGGGAAATAGAATGGGTCCTTAAGTTATCTGATGAACATGCAAATTGTCGAGTCAATATTTTTATTAAAATGATTTTGTTTTTATTTATTTAAAAAAATCTGAAATGTGGTAGATATTTCAAATAGCAGTTGTTTATAAAAACAACATCCTAAAACATGCAAAGACGAGGGCTCGGTAGTATTTCATCTCAATCTAATGGTCAGGTTAGAATATATATTTGATATTATAAAATTATTTATTATTGAAAGAAGCATTATTTGACCGGTAGATCAAAACCGGAACGTTTCAACTAGTATTTGACCGAAAAATCCAGAACAGGCTGAAATTAATACCAAAGTAAAATCAACACAGTTTTGTCTTGTTTTTTATTTTTTACTGATACGAAATGTTTCGACTATTTCAGCCCAAATAGAATGAAATAGACAACTATGCTTTGAAGTGGGCAGAGTCTCAGCTATTGCAAGTTTCTGTATAAAAATATGCAGTTAGGTTAGCAGTTCCATCCAACACTACAAGTTTGATTGTTCAGCTGAAAATTTTAAGTAAAAAATAACCAGACAATTGCAATCTACCATCAGCTCTTGTTGCATTTTCGAAGCATGATCAATATTTTACTGTAAATTGAAAAGGACAACTTGATTAGATCTCTCCCAGAATCATAAACTATTGAAGTTTGAAAAATTCAACAATACTCTGACGCATTTCCTGGCAATGAGGTGGTGGAAGATAGATAAAAATAGAGCTATCAGCTACCAAACAACACAGCATCTACAACAAAAGATTTGAGAAACCAAGGGAGGCCCCCCATTCCCATTAATGTTCAGGGAGAGTACAGCTTATTTGACACAAAACTACAAAAGTGTAGATGGGACATGGAAATTACATGAAAGCAAAAGCTCAAGCCAAGTAAGGAATGGAAAAGGGACTATCCTCGAAGAAGACTGATGCCAAATGAAATGGTGCACCCGATAAGCCCCATCAAAGCCAGGAATCCATATTTCCTGTGCATCAGAAAAAAAACAATATCACTACCATTACTGTACAGGAGTCCCCCCCCATGAATCTACCTTAATAAGAATGTCCACAATTGCAACCGACACTAAAAGTATATCAGGAATGACTGGCACGAGCAGATGTGAGCATCTATGTTTCAGCCATCGGATCAACAATTCAAAACTAAGAGAGCGTGCACGAATGGCTACCAAAAAATTGAATTTTCAACACAATCAATAGCTTAAACATAGCACATAGGTGCTCATACTAGCCATTCCCTTGTTGATCCTACACATATGGGACATAAAAGTCACATGATTATGTGCACGACTCACGCATAGACTGTTTGAAGTTGATGAAATTCATAACTTAACGCAAATCTCATGTCAAATTTCAATGTGATTTGCACATTTATATGCTTCAACATGTGTTATGAATTGAATGAAATTGATAAAAATCATGTTCTGCCGTGTCTAACTTCCCAAACAAGACAGAATATGGCAAGCAGAGAGAGGGAACAAACCCGATATTAAGACGGTTTTTGGGATCTCCGGTAGCATAGCCGGAGAAATAGAAATACCGAGTCACAATGTAAAGAGAGCCAAGGGAAGCACAAACACAGGGATGCCTTATCCCTCCTAACACCATCAGCAAAAAGAACACCGGCATCATTTCCAGGGAATTCTGATGTCCTCTCTGCACGAAATAATAATAATAATAATAATAATCAAAATCCACCTTTCAAGAAACCAAACCAAACAAAAATAAGAAAAAAAAGAGGTGGGGAGGGCGGGAAGGGAAAGAGGACCTGAACACAGTTGAAGAGTTTGGCGTCTTTGTTTTCTGATTCAATGGCGTAAAGGGTTGGATAAGGGACCTTGTATTTCTTGCGAGCTGAACCAACCTGGAACCCCATCCAGAAATTGAGAAAGCAGTAAGCAACAAGAACAAAAGCTACGTAACCATATTCTTTAGGGAACATTTCGACTCCTGCCATGATGTCTGATTTTGGAAAAGAAAGGAACAGAACATACTAATCTTATAGTGGTAGCTCTGAGCAGATGAGGTTGACCTTTTCAGTTTTTCTTTCTTTCTAGAATGTTCCTGGCTTTTACTTCAAGGCAAGGGCAAAAAGCCCACATGGATAAGCCTGTGCTCTTTCTTAGTTTTGTGCTGGTTTCGAAGCTCACACCACCCTCCTTTTGCCGAGCCCATTGTTTTATATATATATATATGTAGTAATCGTACGTGGTTTCGAGATACATATATATTTTTTAAGAACATCAAGATGGTTTTATTTTGATTTTCTTTTTAAATTATTAATCTGGATCTCATTTTTCAGGTCATGTTAACCTGTGTATACATAAAACTCGACTATATTAGCACCCATTTAATTCAGCATAAAACTTGTTTTATATTTTAATACATCACTTAATTAACCCATCAAAGCTTTATTATTACTATTCAAATTCTAATTCTTGTTTTAAAGTTACCATTAAGCAAACTTACTGAATGAATTAAAAAAAATTTGTTCATAGTACTCAAAAGGTTATTATCAATACAAGAAAGTATGTTTTTAAAATCACTCGTAAGAACTTAGATATATATATATATATAAAAATTAGTTTCTATTGATATATAAATTTGATACCATAAACATGCTCATCATCAAATCCAAAGAGAACTTCACATAAGCAGTGCTTCATCAATAGATTAGGAGAGGTTATAAAGCATGATTGATATATTTTTTAATCTCTTTTTAATAAACAATTTAATGATATTTGACCAGCTTGTGTTGTAAGCTCATCCCTACCAAATAAAGTACATTCTAAAAATTTATAACTTGTGTTTCAAAAACAATTTTCACAACAATATAATTGTTTTATTTATTTATTTTATTATAATATTTTAATGTACCAATACAAAAAATAAATATTTTTTAAAAATTCTCCATGTTAATATTATTTAAAAAATAAAAAAAATATTATTTAAATATACTTATAAATAAAAAAATACTTTAAAATACAAGCAATACATTTCCAAACAAATTACACTCTAAAAAAACAACAATAACAAATAGGGTGTTAGTGGGTATTGTAGGTCTGCAAAAGGGGAAGGGAAAGGGTGCCACCTGCAAATCTAAACCACTATCCTTCTCCAATTTCGAAGAACATATAGAGTTCCCATGTTCAAAGCTATTTTATTACAAAACCAATAACCAAGTCCAAACATTCATACTTTTTCTTCAAGATCCCATTGACGTCACAAGCATTGTATCAGTGCTTTTGAAGATTTTTTTAATCGTTGACTTTCTATATCAAATAATTTTTGAAAAATTATTTTAATATATTTCTAAGAAAAACATTTTAAATGCAATGCTAGCAACAAACATTACCTTAGAAATAAATGGAAAAAACAGGACTCAAAAATCATCGTGCTAGCAGGATGTAGAATGGAAAAGGCTCCACCGAGCTAATATAAACAAAAATCTTAGTAGGAACAGATCAGCAGATAAATAATAAACAAAAACAGGAGGAGCTACATATTGTGTCAAGCGCCAATATTTTGAAATTCCATCAATATCTACGATTTAAAATAAGATCTACTAAAGCAAATACAAGATCAGACGCTAAGCAAAAGTTATGAATCCTTTGAGCTTAGGATTACTTCTTGGACTTCTTAGTTCCCCTGTAAACAAATAAAGAAGGGGATCGATCAGCATATTGGATTGAAACAGCTAGATTTAGTAAAAGCGTGTATTCATGTCATTTATGTGCTTACTCTGCCGGTTGAGAAACGGCGGCGGGCGGTGCAGCTACTGGCTTTTCTGCCCCAGGTCCCTGTACAGAATAGCAATGAACAATCTCAACATCATCCCATGTTATACAGAATATCCTGATATAGGCAGAAAGTACACGTAATCCAAGATTAAAATTATTAATGCCAGGTTCAGAGACTGCAAGGACACCAGACACCAAACAGGGAATGAGGCATACAGCAAAAGACACGGGCACAGAAGGGAGAGCAGGGATCTAAAGGTTAATCTTAATTTGCAACCTCAGATTTTTTCCATTGCTATCTATTGGGCGACATCTATCAGGGAATTTACATGATTTAACGCTTTAACAATATTTATAACATATGGCAGAGCTGAGCAATTCCATTACTTCAATCAACAAGAATCGGTTGATCAAGAAAATCAACAATGAATTCAGGAATCCATCATCATCAAGCCACTAAATTCTTACCATGGCTAATCGTTCTTCCCTCCTAGCAAATTTCCTCTCCCTGCTAGCCTTGTTCTTAGCTCGCTTAGCCTCAAATTGATCGCTCAAAGTCTTCTCCCTAGCTTTCTCTGCCTTTGATTTGTGGATGCTTTCCATTAGAACTCTCTTGTTCTTGAACACATTACCCTTCACCTTCATGTACATGTCATGGTACATGTGCTTGTCAATCTTCTTTGACTCACGGTACTTGCGAAGAAGACGCCTCAAAACACGCATCCTCCTCATCCAGAGGACCTTTGTTGGCAGCCTAGCTTCCCTGGTACCCTTGCGCTTACCTGATTGTTTTTAAACAAACTGAAAGTTAACGCAAACTCGTACACACAAAACCATACGTGAAAGAAAATAACCTGTTTATACTTTTTATACACTACGATAATGAGAAAAAAGTTCTTGGATACAGGTATCCTAGCAAAACTATTTAAACAACAAAAAATAGTTAAATACCATAGCCAGAGTGACGCCCCTTTCTCTTAGCTTCCTTCATACGTCGAGCACGGGACCGAGAGTGAATCTTAGTAGGCTTTCTGATAATGAAACCATCCTTCACAAGCTTCCTTATGTTCTGGCCTGTATTATTACAAAACCACAAGCACAAATTCAATAACTGAACGAACAACAAAAACCAAGGCTACTTAGAAATATTTTTCAAGAATTGGAATTAATTGTATTCGGTTTTAATTATCCATTTCTATAGAATTCAATTTCACAGAACACATTAAATTGAAATATACAAAAACAAAAAACTGATAAGCTTAAACTGCAAAACCCTGATCGAAAAGAACTAAAACAAAGCCAAAAAGGAAGTCAAAATCAAATCAAATCAAACACCGATACATATTTTAATTTCCATAAATAAATTCAGCTTGAACCCAAATTTTCTTACATGAAAAGGTCTTCAGAAACACAAACAAATCATAGATTTCATTTCAATTTTATATATAAAAAAAAAACACAAAATAAAACCTCATGAATTAAAAAAGCACCAATTCTAAATTCATCTTAGTTTAATATTCATTTCGACATCAAATAACCTAAAAAACTGAGACAAACCCGTAAAAACTAAACAAAAATCACCAAGTAAAAAAGACAAAATGATGAAAGAAAGATAGGTTTCCGTTTCCATTACGTGAATTAGCCATGGAGATCTCATTGCCTTCATTTGGGTCAAGCCATACTTTTCCCTTGCCACACTTCAGGACACTAGCAGCAAGCCGCTTTTGGAGTTTGAGGGTAACCATCTCGGCCGCGTCTTTGAGAGCTGCTGTGGGCTAAAGGATCAGCCCCCGGCGTGTTTACGTGGTATTTATACCACGGGACTTTCTTCCTCTAGGGTTTCAGGGTACTTGCGTTATTGGGGCAATGGGCCTTTGGGCTTGGGCTTTGAAGGGTTGTTTGATCGGCGAGAACAAAAGTTTTATACTACAAATTTTCTATTATTATTATTAAAAAAAAACAATACATTTTATTTTCTTTAATATACAGAAGGTTTTTTTTTAAATAAAATAAAATGTAAAGGATTAAAATTACTTGTCTTACCGGAATTTATCATTTTTTGCACCCTTGGCCACAACATCATTCCATTTGGCAAACCAATGTTCTATTTAGTTTTGTCCATTTGCAGTGAGTTTTCTTTTTTATGCATGGCCGCTACAATAGCCGTGTTCATACAGAAAACCATTTAACGATCTTCGCATAATTCCTCTGAGTTGTTGGTTTCTTGGATCATGTCATGTGATCTAACAGAGTCGTCTTACAAAATACATCTTGCTAGTTTCGAGTTCTGCAATTGAGACACCTCCATGGAAGTTCAAGATCACTCTGGTACACATCCAATGTTGGATGCTGACAGCCTCTCTGTTTTTTGAAGATTGTCTGCATGTTTGAATTGTTCGCGACAATGTTAGGCGCCGGCAAGTTTTGATTTCATCAGATCAGGGCCTGAATCTGCTCTGTCCATACTTCAGACCACCTGATCAAACAAACCACACCAGTTGCTGGTGAGCTTACCGGAATGGAGTTGTCCTGCAAAAGACATCTTGCTGGTTTGGAGTTCTTCTGCAGTTGATCCAATGTTGGATGCTGACAGCCTTTCTGTTTCTTGAAGATTGTTTGCATGTTTGAATTATTCGCACCAATGCAATACAGGTCTTGAGTTCGAATCAAGATGGTGTGCATTTTTTGTAAGAGGCTGAAAAAGCTAGGGTTTTACTCGCTAATCTGAGCCCACAAAATACATTTTCCGATGAGTTTATCAAAGCAGGGCCTGAATCTGCTTTGTTCATACTTCATAACTCGTGATCACACACACCAGTTGCTGGTGAGCTTACTGGCATGGCTGGAGTTGCTTTGCAATTCATGCAGGAGTTTCGATAAACAATATTTCTGGGGGCAGAAGGGCTTGTATTTTTTGGTGTAGAGATGCCATTTTTTTTTTTTATTATTATTATTCTGAGAGCTTGACAATGTTGGTGGGAAAACAACATCATCAAAGATATGAGACAGTAAAAAATCAATGCTGATCACATTTATTGATGAAGAAAACAGACGTTAATCATTGTATCACAGGCTACACAATGCCAGGGTTGTAAGAAAATAAAACAGATCTGCGACAAGCTGGATTCAATGGTGTTTTTTTTTCTTTCTAAAATAGAAACTTATAAAATTAAAAATTAATAAAATATTAAAGTGATTAGTAAAAATATCAAATTGAAAATAATTACATTATCTAATTAATAATAAACTATATATTAAACAATAAAGTAAAACAAAAAAAGCAAGAAACTATTAAAAATAATAAATGTAATGAAAAAAAAAAAGAATCTCAAGTCTCTTGAGATAGAAAGACTCCAAAACCGTACTTGAGGTTGTGACCTAGCGAGGGAAGGGATTTATTCTTTTTCTCTGCACTCGGGTTTGATTCTATTTGCGCATGTCTGTCATCTTTGCGGTGCATTACTTACCCACTGAATTTACAAGATGTTCAGTGGATCTAGAGATTAGTCGTGGTGCGTATAAGCTGATCTGGATACCCCAATTATAAAAAAAATACTCAAAAACCATGAGCCCCCTGAAAAAAACCTAGACCCGTGGGCTTAGAGCGGGCCACATGCCTCTTGTCCGTGCCCTTCATTAATGCTGAAATATTTCTTAACCTAGAACTCAAATGCTCTTTCTCTTCTCTCTCAAACCAAAATAAAGTTTAAGGATAAGAATTAAATTTTATAAATTGCTATAGACTAAAATTTTATAATATGAAAAGTTGAATAGCTAAAATATACTTTAACTTGTAATATAAATTTTATAGATTTTTTTCTGGTTTCAATTTAGTTTTCTTTTCTTTAAATTTTTATATCTTCTAATAAATATACTTTAACATCAATTTGAGCCTATAAAAAAAAGAAAATAAAATCATTATAGGAACCCAAGTTACTTGTCTCATGACAAACAGTTGCATAGTGGCGTTCATAACGGTATTTTCCCGTATCTTTTAAGGTATTAGATAATAGTATTTCTACGAGGCAAACACTGGCGCGACTCCTATTCCTATAATCTTGCTCCTTTTCAATTCTACCACTGCCACTAACTTTCCCTTCCCTCATCGTCATCTCCGTTTGCACCCAAATCATGGATCCCCATTAGCATTCCTCAACCGGGTAATTTCTCTTTTTACATATTTTTGCATTTACTTATATGAGTTTCAATTTGGTGGGTTGTTTATTACTTTTCAGTGAATAAATACTTGTTTTTGATTTAGGGTCAAGAAAAGAGAAACTGATGGAGGGGACTAAAAGCTTGATTCAGTTGGTCTTTTCGTGGTCTGTTCAAGATGTTCTTAACCAAAACCTCTATAAAGACAAGGTATAGTGGCTACATTCAAATTGAAGTTGTTTGTCTCTTAGGGTACGCGTGTGTCATATAGGCACAGTTTGGATGTCACAGTCGTGAGTTTAGCTAGCAGCAGTCATGTTTTTGGAGTGTTTTGATTCGTTGATTGAGCTGAAGAATATATATGGAAAAAGGGGTTGCTGTTTTTTTTTTTTTTTTTTTCTATGTTTTGTTGTTGATGTTTGTATAGGGAGAATCTTAGTTGTTTGAGGCAGTTTGAATTGTGGGGATTATGTGCTATGAGTATTGTATTCCAAGTGTTTTGATTCGTTTTTTGACGTGAAGACTGTATTGAAAAATAGGTTACTGCTTGTTTTTCAAGTTTTGTTGTTAATAGTGCGAATCTTATTTGTTTGTGTCAGAGAGATGCATGCCATTCTGAATTGTTAGATGATATGTTATGTGTTACTCATTGTTGCTGCTTTTGCGAAATTAATGTTGTTCAAATTATTTGTCAGTGTTGCTTTGTTTGATGTACATGTTGTACAAATGATTTTTTTTTTATGAACGTGATGAATGTTTACTCCCCTAAAATGTAATATAAATTCTTACAGGTGAGGAAAATCCCAAAGACTTTCCCATCAGTGACTCATTATAGGAGCTCATTTATTCTCCCGCTTATTGAGGAAACTCGTTCTGATTTGTGTTCAAGCATGATAACAGTGTCATCAGCACCAGTGTGTGAAATATTGTATATTGAGAAGTCAGGGGATTACAAGGAGCCTGGTGATTTGATATATGATATTGGTGTGAATAAAATGAATGATGCAGAGAATAGGAAGGGAGTGTACATTCCTGAGAATGGCGATCTCCTTGTTTTGGCAGAGTTACGGCCGAAATGCATCGGTGATTTGAGCTGGTCTAATGAATCATATAAGATTGCTTTAGTTCAAAGGAAAAAAAGATTTGAACATGAAGATTATGATGAAATTCAAATTTTATCATTGAAGCCCATCAAAGAGCAAGACATGCAGCAACATACCGAGGGAAAGACTCGTTTTGCTGTCTTTCTAACAAACATGAAAACAAATGTTAGAATATGGAAGGCATTGTCCTTGCTAGGAGAAGGGAACATGAACATCATTAAACAAGTGCTGCAAGTTGATTCCTCTGTAAGCTTGTGTTTCATGCTATCCTTCTATCTCATACACAAATTTCCTTTTGTTTTATGTACAAATGACCATCATTTAGTTGCTTTCCCTATAATAAAAATCTTGTATTGTGGTTTACTACTTTGCACAGAACACGTATTGGTAGAATGAGTCTATTCACATTTCATATCTAAATCATATAGGTGGTAGACAATTGCGCCAACTGTTTCATTAGAGAAAAGCACAACGTTGATGCATCAACTTTAGGTGCATATATTCGTTCTTTTGATCTAAATGCTTCCCAAGAAGAAGCGGTTTTATCTTGTATATGTGCGAGGGAATGTCATCATCGGAATTCAGTCAAACTAATATGGGGTCCTCCTGGGACAGGAAAAACAAAGACTATTGGTGCATTATTATTTGCCTTTTTTAAAAGGAAATGCAGAACCCTTACCTGTGCCCCAACCAATGTAGCAGTCTTAGCAGTTACGAAACGGCTTCTGAATTTGGTAATTCCAAAGCTTGAATATCAGACTTATGGTCTAGGAGATATTATTTTATTTGGGAATGGTGAGCGCATGAAGATTTATAACCATGATGACCTTCTTGATGTATTTCTTGACTGCCGAGCTCATATACTTTCTGATTGTTTTGCACCTTCATCTGGATGGAATTATCATTTAAGATTGATGATATGCTTGCTTGAAGATCCTGGCAAGCTTTACCATGAGTACTTGCAAGAACCAGCTAACAGAAAGAAAGACAAAAATTTCAAAGCACAAGAGAAAGGAATACTTAGATATGAGAAGCTTCAAAACAACGAAGAAAAACAGGATGATGTCAACTCAAAAAATTCCAGAAACCAAAATAACAATGGTTTTTGGAGGAAACTTATTTTACAAACCTTAGAAGAAAGCAAGAAGACATGGAAGGAGAAATCTTGTTGCAGGAAGGAAAGCCGCTTGAAGCACAGCAGAAAAGTGGACATGGTTCATTTTTCTCAAGATCATGAGATTGAAGGATTGACATTCGAGGAGTTTGTAAACTGTAAATTTAATTACTGCAAAGATCAGATGCGGATGCATGTTGTAATCATGCATACTCACTTGCCATCTTCTGTCATTACTCCAAGAGTTGTAAAAATGATGATTGAATTTCTCGAGTTGCTTGAACTTCTTGATTCTTTATTTCATGCTGCTGATGAAGGGTTAAGTAATGCCTTCAGTCAATCTATGGATGAACCTTATGGAATTGGCCTTTCTAAGCAGTTCAAGCTGGAAGAGGCTAGAGAACATTGCCTCCAAATACTGAAATTGCTCCACAGTAAATTCACTCTACCAGACATTTCTGGGGTCTCTAAAATCAAACATTTCTGTCTAGAAAATGCTCGCTTGATATTTTGCACTGCTTCAAGCTCTGCTAAGCTGTATGCTGAGGATATGTTACGGTCAAGTCTGGAAGTGTTGATCATAGATGAAGCTGCCCAACTGAAAGAGTGTGAATCAGCTATTCCCTTACAATTTCCTGGTCTGCGTCATGCTATCTTCGTAGGGGATGAGTGCCAGTTGCCTGCAATGGTTCAAAGCAAGGTTTCTGTTTCTTAGTCATGTTTTTTTTTCTTCTCATTTCCCTTGCTTTTGTGTTTTCTCTCTCTCTCATTCCAGCATGACCTAATTTAAGTTGCATTATCTTTAGATTTCTGAGAAAGCTGAATTTGGAAGAAGTTTATTCCTAAGACTGGCACAATTGGGACACAAAAAACATCTTCTGAATGTTCAGTATAGAATGCATCCATCAATAAGCTTGTTTCCAAATGTAGAGTTCTATGGAAAGCAGATTCTTGATGCTCCACTTGTTAAAGAAAGAAGCTATGAGAAGTGTTTCCTTCAAGGAAAAATGTATGGCAGCTATTCTTTCATAAATGTAGACCATGGACATGAAGAGGCTGATGATAGACACAGCCAAAAAAATGTGGTAGAGGTAGCTGTGGTATGTGAAATAGTTGAAAAACTTTTTGAAGGTATTCCTAATGTTTTTACAAATGCATCTATGTAATGAATGCATGAATTCTTATCCTTTTGTTAATTCAGATTAGTTTTATGCCTTGTTCACTTTACAGAATCAGTTTCAATGAAAGAAACATTAAGCGTTGGTGTTATATCACCTTACAGTGCTCAAGTGTCTGCCATTCAAGAGAAACTTGGAAAGACATTAAGTAGGGGTTCTGGCAGTGGTTTCTCTGTCAGTGTGCGCTCTGTTGATGGGTTCCAAGGTGGCGAGGAAGACATCATATTAATCTCCACTGTCAGATGTGATTTGATGGGTTTGGTGGGGTTCCTTAAAAGTCCCCAGAGAACAAATGTGGCTTTGACTCGTGCAAGGTATTTCTGTCATAATTGTTTCTGCACGGCTCAAACATGTTTGAGTGATTTTGTTAATCTGAAAGTAAAAGGTAGTGTTACTCCCTTCTTTTAGGTATTGCCTTTGGATTGTGGGAAATGGAGTAACTTTAGGTAATAGTGATTCTGTCTGGGAGAGAATGGTTATTGATGCCAAGGCTCGGGGATTTTTTTACAATGCTGATGAGGATGAGTGCTTGGCTCAGGCTATCATAGCTGCACTCATTGAGGTTGGCAAAACTGATCATTTTCCTAATGCGCATTTGGTCCTGTTTAAAAGTGCCAGGTGGAAGGTGTGTTTTCATGTTATCCTTTCCAGGATATAGTCTTTTTTTTCTCTGTCTGCTGTATCATAAATTAAGAGTTAAATTGAGCTGATTATAGTGGTTTTCTTTAATGCATTTAATTAGATGAAAGGATTTTTCATTATTTTATATATCTTAGCATCCATTTTCCTTTTAGAAATAGTCTTTTCTGCATGCATGAATGTTCTGGTTGTTTATTGCTCCTTTGTGGACAATCGGCAGCTGATACGTGTAGCAAAATAAAAAAAACACAAAAACTAAGATTTAGATGTTTGCAGTTATTTGAAACATATTCTGTTTGAAGCATCCTTAGATTTTAGTCATGAAAACACATTAGTGCACAATCATTAGAAGAGAACTGGTTGGGTGTGTTTATCGCCAGCAGCTGGGAAGTAAACTTGAATGCTTGATTTAGTGATTGGATAATGGGGTTGATTCAGTCATTAGGTTGCACCAGACCAATTTGCATTCACATAGGAATCAATGGCTGATGTCAAGAAAATTCAGAAAATTTGACCCCCTATTTTATACTTCTTTCATCTATGCTTTTATAATTCAGAAAATATGAGAGTGATGCTTACAATCATGCACAGGTTTCCTTTCATAATGGTTTCTCCAAATTTGTTACGAGAATTAAAACCATGGAGATTTGTAAGGAAGTTATTTCAATGTTAAAGAAGCTTTTAAGCGGTTGGCGTCAGTCTCATAAAGGGAGAGATCCTAATTTCACCAATGGGGCTTCTTCTCAACTGTTGGAGCAATACAAGATTAACGGATCACTCTATCTTGTCTGGACTGTAGACATTCTGGAGGAAAATGCATGCATTTTCCAGGTTCTGAAGGTTTGGGATCTATTACCTTTGTCTGAGATATCGAATTTAGCAAAGCTTGTTGACATCTTCTATGGAAAATATACAGGGGATCAAATTAATCGATGCAAGTTAAGACACTTTGAAGGGTATGCAATCCTCTAATTTCATCCTTTTTTTGGCTCCTTTTTCTAATTTTTATTTTTCCTTTTCATATGTGATGATGAACCAAAAACGTAAAAAAGTTACTGCAGAAGTGATTAAGACTTGAAAGTATCAGGGTAGCATTAACCTTGGGAATTATTCTGTTGGTGAATTTTGGTTCAAAGAATTAGAGCATACGCTTCCTGTTGAAAGCAACCTTGATGTTATGCTATCTCAATCTTTGTTTCCAATAGCAATGAAGTCTGGAGTCAAATAAATACAAAATAGAACGGAAAAGAACTCAAATACCTTGACAAGCATCGGATCCTGGATCATAACTGTCAAGACTGACTTGTTCCTGGATCATTTGTCATCCATTGTGCCATGCCATGTTGCCATTTCTACTGTAATAGGTATAATGAAACCACAACCTCCACCGTCACTGCCATTTCTTCAATCACCAATGTCATCAATCTCACAGTGACAAACAACCACCCACTGTCATTGTTTGATGCCACATGAGTATTGTAGATAAGGGCATCTTGGCCCCATCTGCTATGATGCCTCCACCATGACTGCAGTTCTTGTCTTATACCTATCACTCGATGGCCTTTTGATCTGTTGCTTTCACCATACCTGCAATCTTGTTGTTGCATGTGGGAGTTTCTAGGAGAAGGGAGCTAATGCTATTGGAAAAAGTTAAATATGGAAGAAGAGTATAAAGACCTCTAGTTTATAGCACTTGAAATGATACAAGTTGATCTCCTGAAAATTTCACAATCAACTTGATGCAGGAATTTGCAAGTTCCGATGACCTGGTCTGTTCATTCAAATGAACACTCTAAAGATGATCCTGTGGAGTTTTTGTCTATCCAGTTTGCTTCACTCAATTTACTGGATTAACATGGGCCATCAGCTAATTGTTAGAGGTTAGTATATGGTTGTAGATTTTGGGGTGTCAGTTTTGTCCTTGGATTTCTTCATGCATTGTTAAGTATGTGTTGTTGTGCGGCACACTTCATGATATGTATCTGCATGAAAGGTTTCAATGATATGAAAACAGACTGTTTCACGAAATTATCAGACCTGGACAATTCCTGTATGCCAATGACCTGTTATGGGCGGAAACCCTTGTTCTTACAGAACATGTTATAGACCAACCTGTCAGACTGCAATAGGGCTGCATGAGTGCCCTTATCAGTTGTTTTGTCAAGTTATTTGGAAGAGCGTAACCATACCATTTTATGGATGATGAGCATTGTATTACTTTGTATGTTATGATGCTACAAAACTAATTTATAATATAAGCGTGGCAAAAGCTTAAAGCAAAAGCCCCTCTTCTAAAGTGGATCAACTTCTTTTCTTCCTCTTCGTCTCATTAAACTAAATTTTAGTCATGAAACTTGCATGCCCTAATCCACTTTGCTCTTTGCTTTGGGAGATGAAATCCTTGCCTCAAGCCTAGACAATGAGATGGAGCTGGCATAATATATTTCTCAAAGGCTGTAAAGTAAAACAATAAAATACAAAACAATGTTAAGTGGTTTATATTTTCATGTTGACAGATCTAACATTATCCCTCTGTGATACTATTTGGATGCAGGTTGAAAGTAGGTGTTTTGTCAACGTTATGCTGAAAAAAATGTCCATGCATGAAGTAAATACTTGCAGTATTTGTATAGTGTCTAGAGTAGCTAGTCATATTACTTGCCAAATGTTTATCCCCACGATTCACACTGTACATGTAAAACTCTGGCGGCTTTTGGGGATTTACACAGATGAAGTAGGGTGTTTAAATGTTTGGGATTGGGCAACAAGGTTGCAGTTTGTGCATCTTTTGATTGAACCATTATATCGTTTCCATGAAAGTGCATAATGAAGTTTCAGATGATGTTGGATGTATTGTAATTGAAGATTCCTGAAGGTTTCCGTGCTGTATGAAAATGTACCATCAAAGCTTATTTGACCAATTCTAAAGGTTTATTCAATGGACCCCACTCTTAACAAAATAAATGAGAAATAACCCAACTGACCCAAACGAAATATAACTGGACTGACTCTATTGGACTTAACTGAACTTAATGGAACTGAACTAGCCTAACAGGATTATTAGATCTGTTCTTCTTGACTTGACTGACACTTTATTTGAATTGATATAAGCCTGCTGGACCTGCTGACTTGACAACGAATGGACTGGCCTGCACGTGACACTGTTCCTTCTGTCCCTGTTCCCTCAACTTCCGAACCAGATGAAAAAACCGAGCACAATTGTCTGTCATAGAGAATCCAATATTGAATCCTGAAAGGGCAAATGTTTAGAAACCTTTTCAACAAGCAGAGGGTTTTCCCATGACAGGCTCATGCCTTGTTCTTCCAAACTTTTAAGATTTCATGGGTACGTTAATTTTTGTGTCCGTCTCCAAATCTGAGTGTTGGGTTTTCACACGAGTACTCCAATTTGAGTGGCAAAACAGTCGATAGTGGCGTTTCGTCTGGCAGTTCTGTCAAAAGATAGTCAGTCGTAGGAGTTTGAGATGGCTAGTGATTCATTGTTGGATTGTTGGGTGTAAACCATGGTTTTAAACACAGTTACAGCAGTCTACTCAAAGAGTTCTGACACGGACACGGTCCAAGTTCTGGATGTGTAGGTTTTCTTTTTGTGAAATTATAAAAAACCTTAAAAACGATGTCATAGTGTATTTTAAGGAATTGTTTCACATGAATAACGGAATTAGTGTGTACTGTTATATGATGCTGATGCTCTATAAAGTGAAACTTGATTGTGATATTGGCTATGAAGAGAAGTCATCATCATATGTGAAAGCTGGAAAACAGATTGGACATCTTGCAACCTCCTGCCATTCTTACATCTTGAAGGAAATAAAACTTGCTTTAATTCTAAGCAATACTTCGGGGTGGATAGAATATTCTCTTGTGAAAGTAAGTGAACAGGGGAAGGGGAAGGGGAAGGGGCAGAAATGTAAATAAAGCATCATCGTATTTTGCGAATGCATTTGTGTCCTTACCTCTACTCAATGATCACATTTGTGCATCGGTAATGTCACAGTAAAGGAGAAAACTTAGGAATATGGATAGTCGATCAGCTGCTTTATAAACAGGAAAAGTCCTCTGGCCTCCTTTTATAAAAGCTTCCTCTCTCGATTCCTCTTTTTTTTTTTTTTTTCATATGCTATCCCTAACTTTAATTGATGCAACCAATTGAATTAAAGAAAGATCTTGATGCTTATCACTCAAGTGGACTTCTCACATCAACCTTTTTTTCCTTTGAAGTTTTGCTTCAGTAACAACTTTCGGAAATCTATTATGAAAGTGAAAATAAAGGCTCGTCAGGAAGTGATTACTTTGTTGGTAAAGCTTTCAAGTGGCTGGCGTCAATCTCCTGAAGAGAGAAACATCATTGTCCCACATGGAACTTCTTCTGAACTGTTAGAAAATTACAGAGTCAATGACAAGCTCAGTCTCATTTGGACAGTGGATATAGTCAAGGAAAAAAAAAACGACACTCAAATTCTCAAGGTCTGGGATGTTTTACCATTATCTGATTTACCGAAACTAGCATGCCGACTCGATGATGTCCTTGGGAATTATACAGTGAGTAAGATGAACCGCTGCAAACAAAAATGTATAGAAGGGTATGCATCTTTCTATTTTCCTTTCTCAGATGTTGTACATAATCAGTAGCTTGAGTTGGCTTCAGCATTAGGAAGCCATTGTGAAACAAGCGTGTTCTTTTTCCTATTTTGAGGAAAAAGGGCAGGTCTCAGACCTGAGACGTATCTCCTCCCTCTTTCTGTGCATTGAAATGGATGTTTATGGGTACTTTGTCGTTTATAAACTTACAGGAATTTGGTTGTTCCATTGAGATGGTCAACGAGGTCTGGTGCCGCTCTCGAGAGCAGGAATCCTGAAACAGATCCTGCACAACTTCTGTCAAAACCATTTGCTTCACTTGTTAAAATATTAATGTGGTAAGAACATCTTTAGTACTCTTGTTAAAATATTTTTAGAATAATCTGTCTTGTTCTAATGCGTTAAGAAATAATAATTAAGATAGCAATTTGACTCCTCAGGTTGCTCTGCAAGTTCTTGAATGGAAGTTGCAGCTGTCTGAAGAATGAAGTCCTCCCAGCTTGTTGCTTACCCATATATATATATATATATATATATATATCTGTTTAATCATGCTAAATCATCGAATATAGTTTTCTCTTAATTTTCTCAGGTTTAATCATTCTCCTCCCTAAGGTGTATTCTTAGATCAAGGCGATGCCTGTTTTTGGGCCAAGCATTTATGTGGTACTAGGCTCATGAATGATGTACATTTTTTTTAGTTCTATTAAGCCTAATAGGGTTTGAAGCTTTTAGCCCAAGAGAGTATTTGAGAATGGTATATATATATATATAATGAATTTTATATCACTTTTATATTATTATTATTATTATTATTATTATTATTATTATTATTATTATTATTATTATTATTATAACCTATACTAAAAGGTTTTGTTATTTTATTGCAGTGAAATGCCAAGATCTTTTAAGCTTTGATCCTTAAGAAAAGCCTTATATTTTGGTTTTGAGAACTTTTTTTTTTGTTTTGTTTTAAATCTCAAATGGGTTTTTTTAAAAGTTATTCTTCATATTTACTATAATTTATTTTTATTTTATTTTTATAAAGTTAATTTGATCTCATGATTTGAGTCACGATTTTTACACGTTCATATATAGACTCATGTTGTTGTTTTCTGTTATTTTTTTTCCAACTATTATATTGAGAATTAAGTTTTATAATTTGTTTTTTGGTTTACCTATGTTGTTGTTATAGTCTTACAACCAAAAATGCATGTTTAATAGGTTAGTTAGATTGATTCAAGTTTTTTTTAATTGATTTTTTTTTATTTTCATTCTATAACATTGGGTTGATTGATAGTTGAAATTTATAATTTTTTTATATATCTTTTTTTCTATAAAGCTATCCTGATCTTTTGACTCGAGTTTGACAAGTTAACTTGAGTTATTTTTTTTTTGTCATTTTTATTTTTTTTTCAATTTAATCCTTTATATTGGATTGATCGATAATTAAATTTTATAATTTTTTTTATAAAGTTATCATGGTCTTATGATTTGGGTCGGGGGTGAGGCCAATTGGCTTGATTTTTTTTTTTTTTATCAATTTTTTAGTTAAAAACTTTTCAATTTCATCATTCAATACTGAGCTGATTAGAAATTATACTTTCTAATTTGTTTCAATTTGCATTCAATGAGATTATCATGGTCTCATGACTTGAGTCATAAGTTCGGTTGAGTGAATCATGTTTTTTTTTTTTTTAATTTTATCCTTCAATATCAAGTTAATTGTGAATTATGCTTCATAATTTATTTAAATTTGCTTTCAATTAAGTTATCATATTCTCATGCTCCGGATTTAATAGGTTAACCCAAGTAAATTGAGTTATTTTTTTAGTTGAATTTTGTTTCCAATTTCATTTTTCAACACTAGGTTGAATAGAAATTGGGTTTAATATATATTTTTTATTTGCTTTTTATGAGATTATCAGGGCCTTATGATCAGAGTAATGGATTTGACATGTTAACTCAAGTGGGCCTGAGATGATTTATATTTTGTCGTTTTAATATTAAAAAAATATCATCTTAGTTTTTTATAGTTAAACTATATTTTTATTAATTATCCGAGTTATTTTGAAATCAGACAAATTGACTAGGTAATATCATGTCAATCTGTATATATATATATATATATATATATATATATATATATATATATATATATATATATATATATATATACATATATATATTTAAAAAAAACCATATTAACAACATCCAAATATTCTTTTATATTAATGGAAACTTAACTCAACAGAGTAGAAAATGATATAGTTATATCTATTCTTGAAAATCTCATTAATCTTTTTATTTTTATTTTTCATGTAGCACCATCCTATTTATAAAGATTGTGTTGAAATACACAATTGAAGAGCAAACAAGAGGTGTGATGTCATGGAAAAAAAGGAGCGAAAAGTCGCCATCTTGAGTTACAAGCAAGTTTTTAACATTTTATTTTGCATACCAATAATTAAATTTTCTCCTCGTTTGGTTTGATGGAGATGTTTTATGTTTTTATATTTATCCTATCACTGAGTATTTAAAATAATATTTGTTAATTAAAAAAATTGGCACAAGATTTTATTTTAAGAAAATCAAGCTAATATATTCAATTGTAACTTTGTAAAAGAGTATATTTATCAAAGTAATATGATCTTCAATCCCTTCAACTTTAAAACCCTCCTTCCTCTCCTTTCTGTACCTACCACCACCTTGATTAAGCAGGGCACCCTATGCTGTAGGGCAGACTGTATTTTGCCCCATGGAGGAGGGATCACTTTGACAAAACTAAAACAAATTCAAAGTTGGCAACAAGTTTTACTATAAACAAATATTCAAAGTTGGCACATCAACCATATATATATATATATATATATATATGTTATAATAAGTTTTTTTTCTCTAGCTAAAACAAATGTGACAAGCTTATTAAATTCATGTTGTTATTTATGAAATTATTATATAGTGGGTCAACTCAAGTTTTTCATGGTCGTCAATTTTTTCTTTATTTTATTAAACCCAAACCTGTTGTTAGTGACGTATCAACTTGATTGATGAGTGGTTACCCGACAAGGATCAAGTCATGAGTCGGGATTAAACTGGGTTTTTCTTGATCAACATAAGGATGAACCCGGGTTAAATTTACTCAAAGCTATTCTTCTGTATGTCTCCTTAACGTATCCCTGACAGACCAATACGAGGAACAAAGACTTAAATATAATAAAAGATGGAAATGAAAGTTGACATGAAGTCTATGAAAGGAACACAGTATCGAGTCCTTGTTTCTAAGGAAAACAATCATCTTGTTGGGCATATACTTTTCTTGCACGAGCAGAAGTGTTTAAGACATTAATTTCTCTGGGTTTGCTTCTATCTAGGTGAGTTTGATCTTTATTTTGCAACTCATAATGACCATAATGTAGTTGTTGTGTTTTCTGAGAAGCTGATGAATGTGTAGCAGGAAAGCAATGGGCAAGAGAACTGATCATGTGAAGAGGGAAAAGGTCAAGGGTAGAGGGTTACTAGATTCAGTGTTTTCCTGGTCTATTCAAGATGTGCTCAGTAAGGATCTTTACAAAGACCAGGTTTGCAACTTTGTCTCGGAAAATCATAAGCTTATTCCATGTTTTTAAAGTTCTTCGAAGTTTTTCAGATACTCTTCGTTCAACTTCTTTTTTCTTTTTATCAAATGACCCAAGATTCCTGCAAGCCAGATTACAAGCTTGAGATTGATTCTGAACTCTGAGATTGTCCCCTAATAGGTGGAGAAGATCCCGGACTCTTTCATGTCAACAGCTCAGTACATGAAAGCATTCACTCCACCTCTTCTTGTAGAAACACATGCTGATTTGCTTTCAAGTACAGAATCACTGGCTGGTGCACCAACCTGTAGAATTCTGCGTGTTAGAAAATCTAAGGATTATAAGCTACCTAAAGACTTGTTTTACGAAATTTCGGTGGAACAAACCAGAGGTGGATATGTGCTTAGGGTTGGGGATCTTATAGCCCTGACAAAAATGAAACTGAAGTGCATTGATGATTTAAGGAAGACCCAGCAATCCTATCTTGTTGCTTTCGTTCATGCCATGAATAGGAAAGATTGTTTGACAGCCTCGATTCTGTCTTCGAAGCCCCTAGTGGATGAAGAAGACTTGACGAAGGGAACGCTCTTTGCTGTTAATTTGATAAATCTGACGACAAATTTGCGTATATGGAGATCGTTGCACTTGGAACTAGAAGGGAGGAACCTGAACGTTATTAAGAAAGTGCTGCAAAATAATTTCAATGTAAGAAGAACTATGATTCTGGTTTCTTGATTCGGCATCTCATTTCTGTAACCCCAGCTTTGAAGATGGAAAATCTGTTTGTTGTATTCATATATCTTTATTGAGCTTGACTGCATTGATAACTGATCTCATGCAGGATGGTGGAAATTGTACTATCTGCTATAGTGGTAAAAATAGCGATGCTGCCTCTGCCTGCTCAAGGGATTCATTGCAGTCTTTAAATTTAAACAGCTCGCAAGAAGCTGCGGTTTTAAGCTGTATTTACACAGCCAGATGCCGTCATCAGTACACTGTCAAATTAGTACAGGGTCCTCCAGGAACCGGAAAAACGAAGACACTTAGTTGCTTATTGCACTCGCTATTAAGAATGAAATGCAGAACACTTACATGTGCTCCAACTAACATTGCAGTGTTAGAAGTTGCAGGTCGAGTCGTGAGGACAGTTGCCGATGTAGGTGGATATGAAACTTATGGCATGGGAGATATAATTGTGTTTGGGAATCGGGAGCGAATGAAGATTGATGGCTCTGATCATAATGACCTTCTTCATGTATTTCTTGATCACCGTGTTGATGAACTTGAGAAGTGCTTTGATCCATCAACTGGCTGGAAACACACTTTACATTCATTGATAAGTTTACTTGAAGACTCTGAAGAACAATACCGTTTGTACTTGCAGGATAACATTGGAAAAGAAAATCTTTTGACCTGTGAGCGATTTGTATGGGAAAGATTCAATTTCTCCGGAAAGCAACTAGAGTTCTGTATTGTAAATTTGTACACACACTTACCAACTACTTTGATTTCATTAGAAGTAATGAGGATCATGACCAGAGCTCTTGATTTGATCAGATCACTTGAAAACCTGATGCTTAGTCTCCGTGCTGCCAAGGAAGGTTTACAGCAGATTCTAGTGGAAAATGTAGACGAGAAAAGAAAACTTTATAATCCTATAAAGTTGAGAAATGAAAAAAACGAATGCCTCAATACTCTACGCTCACTTTCTCAAAAATTTCAGGTTCCAAACGTCGCTGATAAATATGCGATTGAAAAATTCTGCTTATCAAATGCATGCCTGTATTTCTGTACTGTGTCAACCTCTGCCAAGCTGCATACTATAAGAATGGCACCTCTGCATTGCTTGGTAATTGACGAAGCTGCTCAACTCAAAGAATGTGAATCAACCATCCCCTTACAACTCTCCGGCCTTCACCATGCTATCCTCATAGGAGATGAACGGCAATTACCTGCAACCGTTAAAAGCAAGGTTTGGATTTGCCTGAATGGTTGTATTCCTCTTTCTTTTGATGCCATCAAACCCTTTTACTTTCTCATACCATGACATCTTTAAAATGCATCACTATTAGATTTCTGGGGAGGCTGGTTTTGGTAGAAGTTTGTTTGAGAGGCTCGTAAAGTTGGGATGCAAGAGTCACCTTCTAAACATTCAATATCGAATGCATCCATCAATAAGCTTATTTCCGAATACGGAGTTCTATGGCAGACAGGTTTTGGACGGGCCAAACGTCAAAGAAACAGGCTACAGTAGACGGTTTCTCCAAGGAGACATGTTTGGATCCTACTCTTTCATAAATATAGCCGATGGAAAAGAGGAATTTGCTGGGCAACAGAGTTTCAAAAATTCAGTCGAGGCTGCTGCTGTTGCTGATATAGTTGGGAGACTTAACGAAGGTTCTGTTTAGATATATCAGATGTTTCTGTTGTAACTATTGATTTGCAGAATTCTTTTGACTTCATTTTGATGTTACAGAAAATAAAGGCACCTCGAAGAAGGTTGGCATAGGTATCATATCACCATACCAGGCTCAAGTTCAAGCAATTCAAGAGAAGATTGGGAAATTAATTTCAGACCCGGACTGTGCCATTTCTGTAAATGTTGGCACGGTTGATGGCTTTCAAGGTGGAGAGGAGGATTTGATAATCATCTCAACTGTTCGAAGCAATGAGAGAGGATCGGTGGGTTTTGTCCCAAATCCTCAACGAGCAAATGTGGCGCTGACTCGTGCAAGGTATTAAATAAGAATTGAGAAAACATCGGCAATTAGCTCAGAAGTTTGTTTTCCTTTTCCCCCCCCTCCAATTCTATTTGAACTTGTAAATTTGCTGGCGTGGAGGTATTGCCTCTGGATATTAGGAAATGAAGCAACCTTACTTAAGAGTGGCTCTATTTGGAAGAAGATAGTCAACGATGCAAAGGATCGGCAATGCTTCTATAATGCTGAAGAGGATGAGAGTTTGGCTCAGGCTATCACAGCAAGCATGATCGAGCATAGTAGACCTGATGGTTTACTACAAACTGACGCCCAATTGTTCCGGAATGCAAGATGGACGGTAAGATTATTAGTTTTTAGCAAGTCTCGATTTTTTTTCTTAAGAAATATTAACAGAAGATATAATAGCTTCTTGCTCTACTGATCCATGGAACTGGAGCAAGCCACTGTTCAGAACAGATATTACTGCGTCTTCGCCCACAGTAATGTGGTGCCAAGTATTAATTAACGGTTACGTTCACTTTAATACAGGTTTGTTTCAGTGATGATTTCCGGAGATCCATGGAGAGAGTTAAGAATGTCAGAATCTCCAATGAAGTGCTATCCATATTAGCCAAGCTTTCAAATGGTTGGCGTCAGCGACAGTCTCGCAGGAAGAGAAGGATAATGGTTCATAATATTTGTGGGCAGCTAAATATGATATGGACTGTGGACATTCTGCTGGAAAATTCATCCTACATTCAAGGTTTAATGGTTTGGGATATTTTACCATCATCTGATATACCAAAACTAACAATGAGTCTCGACACCATATTCCGAAATTATACGGAGGAGCAGATGAATCGCTGCTTATACAAATGCATGGAGGGGTAAGTTAACAGAAAAGTAATTTTTCATTCTTAGGTGTCAAAATGTTGTTTATCCCTTTTCCATTCCTGATGCAGGAATTTGGTTGTACCAATGAGATGGACAGCGGACTCACGTAGTGCTTGTCAGGGCAGCAGCAGCGAAGCCAGTGCCGGGAAGCTGTTGAAATCACCCTGTCCAGAGGATGAACTAAGCGCCACTGCTAAAGCTGCCAGGTATGCTACTGTACTAGCTGGTGCCACCTTAGATTTTATCTCTGCCTTGAATGGTTTTGGAAGGAAATTGGTGAAGATTGAAGATTGAAATTTTAGTTCTATTACAATTCAAGTTTGCTTAGCTAGATTATAGAAGAAGGAGTTGTAATCAAAGCAAGAGTCCTTATTTGAATCTTAGGTGTCAAAATGTTGCTTATCACTTTTCCATTCCTGCTGCAGGAATTTGGTTGTTCCAATGAGATGGACAACGGACTCACGTAGTGCTCGTCAGGGTAGCAGCAGCGAAGCCAGTGCCGGGAAGCTGTTGAAATCACCCTGTCCAGAGGATGAACTAAGCGCCACTGCTAAAGCTGCCAGGTATGCCACTGCACTAGCTGGTGCCACCTTAGATTTTATCTCTGCCTTGAATGGTTTTGGAAGGAAATTGTTGAAGATTGAGAATTGATTCCAAGTCTACAATTAGTGTTAGGATTAGACTAGTTTTCAATTACTGTTTTTCCTAAATAAAGATCACTATGTTTGAACAATTTTAGTTCTATTACAATTCAAGTTTGCTTAGCTAGATTATAGAAGAAGGAATTGTAATCAAAGCAAGAGTCCTTATTTGAATCTTAGGTGTCAAAATGTTGCTTATCACTTTTCCATTCCTGCTGCAGGAATTTGGTTGTTCCAATGAGATGGACAGCGGACTCACGTAGTGCTCGTCAGGGCAGCAGCAGCGAAGCCAGTGCCGGGAAGCTGTTGAAATCACCCTGTCCAGAGGATGAACTAAGCGCCACTGCTAAAGCTGCCAGGTATGCCACTGCACTAGCTGGTGCCACCTTAGATTTTATCTCTGCCTTGAATGGTTTTGGAAGGAAATTGTTGAAGATTGAAGATTGAAGATTGATTCCAAGTCTACAGTTAGTGCTGGGATAGACTAGTTTTCAATTACTGTTTTTCCTAAATAAAGATCACTATGTTTGATAAATTTTAGTTCTATTACAATTCAAGTTTGCTTAGCTAGATTATAGAAGAAGGAGTTGTAATCAAAGCAAGAGTCCTTATTTGAATCTTAGGTGTCAAAATGCTGGTTCTCACTTTTCCATTCCTGCTGCAGGAATTTGGTTGTTCCAATGAGATGGACAGCGGACTCACATAGTGTTCGTCAGGGCAGCAGCAGTGAAACCAGTGCCAAGAAGCTGTTGAAATCACCCTGTCTAGAGGATGAACTAAGCGCCACTGCTAAAGCTATCAGGTATGCTACTGCACTAGCTGGTGCCACCTTAGGTTTTATCTTTGCGAATGGTTTTGGAAGGAAATTGTTGAAGATTGAAGATTGAAGATTGATTCCAAGTCTACAGTTAGTGCTGGGATAGACTAGTTTTCAATTACCGTTTTTCTAAATAAAAATCACTATGTTTGATCAATTTTAGTTCTATTACAATTCAAGTTTGCTTAGCTAGATTATAGAAGAAGGAATTGTAATCAAAGCAAGAGTCCTTATTTGAATGTAACACTTCAAGTTTTGCTATAAATAAAGAAGAGGGATAGCAGTAACCTCACCTTCGATTCTGCTCCTATCTCCAGATTGATTTGCTCTCATTGTTCTTTAGTTCTTTATGTTCTTCAGCAAATTCTGCAGAAATCAAATCTAAATAGTAACTGTTTGTGTTCAATAAAACAGGAACTACAACAAGATTTTTCCTACAGAAATGGCATCTAACATTAGTTTTATACTGACTGTGATCGGATAATAATGGTGGCTCAAAAGGAATTAGCAGAAGAAGGGATGCTGTCGATCAGATATGTGTGAAGTTGATGATTCTTGATCACTAATGGGGTAAGATTCTTTCCTCGCCAAGAACCAAGTTACGTCTCCAATCCAGCTTTTTCAAGCTTCTCACTCGTTTCAAGAAGAACCGTATTTCCAAATCTTAGATCATTCCTCATCAGTACAGGTAGCTAACTTTTGGCAGCCGTTATAGGATGGCCTAAAATGGAAGCTGCAATGAATTCTCACCGCGACTTTCTTGTAGACCTTGACAACATAAGTAAGTTCCTAATACTTAGAAAGAGATGTTCTTGAAGGGCAAGGAAATGGATGCCTCTTTTACACTTCTAGGCTTCTAGCCAGTGAATTCCTCCCTAGGCCTTTGAAACTCATAGATGTAACATTACAGTAATTTAGATTTGGACTTCTTCAAATAATAATAACAATTTTCAAATAATAATAATAATAGTAATAGTAATAATAATTGGGTTCCAAAAGATCAAGGATTCCATAACTGGGTTTCTGTCCCACTGGAGTCTTATTTAGTTGCTTTCCAAGGTTTAATCATTCCAGTTAATTGCTTTAATTCTCCTGCACCATTCCCTTCCTTTCTCTAAGAGTTTGCTTGGAAATACTTATTATCTTTTAGATGAAAGCTAACCACCTTTTCCTTACAGCAAGAGACCTGGGCATCGGACCATGCATCCACACTTTTGTGCAGCTCCGCAAAGCCCCATGTTTGTTGTTTTGCTGTTCTTCATGAAGCTCGACTGTCTGTCCTTCTTTGTCAACACCAGTTTCCTTCACCTATATGTTCTCTAAATTTATGCATCTAAGTTTATAGGGATTACAGGTTTTGATTAGTTGTATAAGAATTTTCTATAAACAAACTAGTGAGATATGTACTCTAGATCTAGAAAAAGATTTGGTCATGTTAAAAAAAAGCAAAAAGCAAAAAAGTAATTCATCAATAGTTAAACTAATATAAAATAAGAACAGCAGCAAACCTCTACACATCTTTGTCGCCAATATGGATGACAATTACATTCAAATCTGATAATTACCACCCTAATTATATTGAAAAAAATTATAAATAGTTCATGTAAAACCCAAAAGAAAAGAAAAAACAGGTTTTCAATCGGGTAATAGATACTATTATACTCAACTCAAAACTCGACCCACCATTTCCCACTTGACTTCTCAGTCTTCTCTACCAATAACAGTCCACAGACTCACCTCTACTCAGTTCTTGGATTATTTTAGAGGTTATTGGTCAAACATGGAGAGTCTCTCTATTCTATGGTCTGCTTGAACTTCGATGCATCATGCAAGAGGACTGTCTTGAAAACAGGAGTGAACTCACAAAATAAAATTCTTTTGTTTTAAATTAATTTTTTTAATTATTTTTGATACGATGATATCCTTTAAATAATAAAAACAACTGCGCAGTTGAGCATGCCATTAGTCCTCTAACTCCACTCACCAGGCCACTAGCTCACCATATGCCCATCGTTAAAGGTTCTCTTTAATATATGTATGTATATATATGGACGAGAATACGTAGGAACATGGACGGTCTGTCTGCTTTGTAACCAGGAAAAGTCCTTTGGCCTCCCTGTATGAAAGATTCCTCTCTTGATTCCTTTTTTGTTTTTTCATACGCTATCTCTAACTTCAATTGATGCAACCATTTGAAGCAAATAAAGATCTTGATGTTAGTTTTGCTTTAAAAAGCTTGGAAAAAAAAAGCAATGTATATCTGTAGGCAAAAGAATGAAGAGGTACTCAAGATTGGAAAACAATAGACTGTAGTTTCCACAGGGACTGAGACTAAGACTCGATACGTTGCTTGCTTTAATTTACTTTTGATTGACTTTTGTAATCAGAGTGTTTTTTCCATCCCAGTCTTCAAAAACCTTCCCCTCTTTTCTGTAGGGTTGCTTGCTTCACTCGTAAGAAATCTGTTGTTGCATTATTTCTTAAAAAGTTAAAAGATATTTTATTTCGTTTCCTTATTATCGGATTCATCAACTGATTTTACAGACGCTCACTTGAGAGGTGAAACGATGGAGAAGAAAGTAGCGAAAACTAAAGAAGAAATAGTAGTTCCTGGTAGAAGCTTGGTAGATGTGGTGCTCTCTTGGTCCATCCGGGATGTCCTTAACCAAGATCTTTACAGAAACCAGGTTTGCATGCTTGCCATTGTGCTCTTTTTTATGGGTATCATGCACTTCAGATCTTTAATTTTATCCATGGTCTGTTTTTCTGGTTAAACTCTGGTTGTTTAGAGGGCAGGAAAGCCTGTGTAAGTTTTATTTTTCCTGTTTAAACTTGGTAAAGTGAAATCATTTGGAGATCATCCTTTCTCGACCATATGATTTTGCTGAAACACAAAGGTTATCTAGCTTGGGATCAATAAGCTAAGCATCTGATGGTCAGTAAGACACAGCATATTGTTTCTGAAGTTCATTTATAGTAGTGATTACTTTTTATCTGTTTTGTATTTTTGAGAAATGACTTGAGAATAGCTGACAGTAACTGGAAACTTCACTTAAATCTTACAAGCCAATTATGTACAATTGCAAGAATGCTCCATTATTTCTTGTTCCTGTGAATATGCTCCCCCCCCCCCCCCCCCTCTCCCTTGTATTGGATTTGATGTCCATGGCACTAAATTTCTCATCAACAGGTGAAGAAGATACCAGAGACGTTCATGTCAACAACACATTACATGAACTCATTCATTCCTGCACTAATCGAGGAAACTCACGCAGACTTATGCTCAAACATGACAATGGTCTCCCAAGCACCTACAAGGGAAATCTCTAAACTGGAACAACCTAAAGAGCATAAGCCTCCGAAAGACTTGTTTTATAAGATCTGTTTTAAGAAAATCAGAAACAATGGTCTCCCAAACATGACAATGGTCTCCCAAGCACCTACAAGGGAAATCTCTTCACTGGAAAAAGCTAAAGAGCATAAGCCTCCGAAAGACTTGAATGGGGAAGGAACATATGATCCTGGGGTTGGAGATCTCCTTGCTTTGACAGATGTAAGACCGAAAGACATTGATGACCTGAACAGGCCCGGGTTTAACTACCTTCTTGCATATGTTCATAGACTGCATAAAGCTCAAGAGAATAACGATAATGATAAATATGACATTCTGTCAATTCTCACATCCAAACCCATTGAATTTGGATTAGAAGACCAGGAAAATAAAAGGAAGAAGTCTATCATTGCTGGAAAAGGAATGCGAAGTAACATGAAAGATCATGTCTTTGTTGTTTACCTGGTGAACATGATGACAAATATTCGTATATGGAGATCTCTGAACTCAGAGCTGGAAGGAGGGAACATGAACATTATCCAGAATGTGCTCCAAACTAGCTCAGCTGTAAGAAGGGTGGCTCTTTTTTCTTGATATTTGGAAGTTTTGGCTGTATTCTAATCATTCACTTGCCTGACTGACAGTCATTGTGTCTGCTCCTGCAGGATGGCCAAGATTGCTCTCACTGCTTATCTGAAGTGAATAGAAGTGCTGCACTTTCTGGTGTGGAAGAGACCATAACCAGCTCTTCCGATTTAAATGGCTCACAGCGAGCTGCAATTGTCAGCTGCATTGGTCTGAGTGAATGCCGGCATCGAAGTACTGTCAAGCTAATTTGGGGTCCTCCGGGGACCGGCAAAACAAAGACGGTTGGTTTGTTGTTGTTCTCTCTACTTAAATTGAAGTGCAGGACCCTTACATGCGCTCCAACCAATATTGCTGTGATGGAAGTAACATCCAGACTCCTAAGTCTAGTTAAAGACTCTCTTGAATATAAAACTTACGGACTTGGAGATATAGTTCTATCTGGGAACAAGAAGCGAATGACGATCTCCGAGAAGAATGGTCATCTTGAAGATATATTTCTTGACAATCGTGTTGCAGCACTTTATCGTTGCTTTAACCCGTCGACTGGGTGGAAGCACACTTTAGATTCGTTGATAAATTTGCTTGAAGATCCTGAGCATCGGTACCGCCGGTACGTGGAAAGTATGCGCAAAAACAATGAGGAGGGAGAGCGAGAGGTCCAGGAAGCTGAAAGGCTTGAAATTGAAGAGATAAACAACAGCAAAGAGAGAGATGAAGCGGTCAATGATCAAAACAAAAAGGGCAGGAATAGCAGGAAAATCTTGAAGAAAGCTCTTCTTCAGGCCGTGAAAGATAACAAGAAAAAGGAAAAACAGAAAAAAAAGTTTGTTTCTCATCAAGAGAAGCTTACAAAGCTTGAAGAAAAGGAAAATAAAGAAGATATTCCCTCTTTCGAGGAATTCGTGAAGGAAAGATTCAAATTCCTTAGCACGAAGTTGGATATTTTAATTGCAGGTTTATACACGCACTTGCCAACATCTATCATTTCATTAGAAGTGGTGAAGAACATGACCAGAGCTCTTGATTCACTCAGCTGCCTCAAACCCTTGCTGAATAGTGTTAGTGTAGGAGATGAAGGTCTAAAACAAGTTCTCAATGATTTTGCAGATGAAGAAAGTGGTGCTAGTCAATTTTCAGGATTGGCCTTTATGAGAAATGATTGTGTTCAGAAACTGAATTCACTTCCTCGAAAATTTGACGTTCACGATATTTTTGACGTTGAAAGTAAAGCAGCCAGAAACTTTTGCTTGGGAAATGCGTGTCTGGTTTTCTGCACCGCTTCAGGCTCTGCCAACCTGCACACAGAAGGAGCGACACCGATAAGTTTGCTGGTTGTTGATGAAGCTGCCCAGCTTAAAGAATGTGAATCGACTATTGCATTGCAACTCTCTGGTCTTCGTCATGCCGTTCTTATAGGTGACGAGCGCCAGCTTCCTGCCATGGTTCAAAGCAAGGTGATAAGGTTTATCTTTCTTACACCCCATTTACTAGGTTATTTATAAGCTCTAATGTTACTGTCACATAACTTAATCAGATTTCTGAGGAAGCTGAATTCGGGAGGAGTTTGTTTGAGAGATTGGTAATACTGGAACACGAGAAACACCTTCTGAATACGCAGTATAGGATGCATCCATCTATAAGCTTATTCCCAAATAAAGAGTTCTATGATAGGCGAATTCAGGATTCTTCAAGCGTCAAAGAAAGAAACTATCAGAAACAATTCCTTCAAGGCAAGATGTATGGCCCTTACTCATTTATTAATGTAGCCGCTGGGAAAGAGCAATTGAATAACGGCCGCAGCAAGAAAAATCTGGTCGAGGTTGCTGTAGTTTCAGCAATAGTTGCAAGCCTTTTTAAAGGTACGTATGCGTTTTTGAGTCATATCAGAAACTATTAGATTTTCTGTTATTTTAGAAATGCTGTCTGAAATACATGATATTGCTATCGGTTTTACTTTTGATTGGCATGCAAGTTTGAACGCTAAAGCTTTCCTTTTCTTTCTCTTGCAGAATCTAAAAGGACAAGAGAGAGGTTGAGCATAGGAGTCATATCACCATACAAAGCTCAAGTGCATGCAATTCAAGAAAAAATTGGAAATAGTTACAATACATATAGCAACTTTGCTGTAAAAGTCCGGTCAGTCGATGGATTTCAAGGCAGCGAGGAGGATGTTATAATTATCTCTACAGTCAGATGCAATGCTAATGGATCAGTGGGTTTTCTTTCCAATCGCCAAAGGGCAAATGTTGCGCTGACCCGTGCAAGGTATTTTTTTCCAAGCACCATAAGTTAGACAATAGTGAAAGCAAGTTCAGGCAGGTTCATGTGTACGTATATATTTATTGGTGACATTGAATAAATTTTATGATGCTATGTCTGTTTAAGGTATTGCCTCTGGATCCTTGGAAATGGAGCAACTCTTGTCAATAGTGACACTATCTGGAAGAAATTGGTTACTGACGCGAAGGAACGAGGGTGTTTCTACAATGCCGATGAGGATACAAGCTTGTCCAAGGTGATGATGGATGCCTCTGTAGAGTTGGGCCAACTTGATGACTTGTTTAATCCAAATTTTCTATTGTTCAGGAATGCAAGATGGAAGGTATGTATGCTGATTTTTCCTGCAGCACAAATTTCTTATTCTTAGTCTTATGTCTGAAGCTGAACACTACTCAAGTGGACTTCTCACATCAACCTTTTTTTCCTTTGAAGTTTTGCTTCAGTAACAACTTCCGGAAATCTATTATGAAAGTGAAAATAAAGGCTCGTCAGGAAGTGATTACGTTGTTGGTAAAGCTTTCAAGTGGCTGGCGTCAATCTCCTGAAGAGAGAAACATCATTGTCCCACACGGAACTTCTTCTGAACTGTTAGAAAATTACAGAGTCAATGTCAAGCTCAGTCTCATTTGGACAGTGGATATAGTCAAGGAAAACAAAAACGACACTCAAATTCTCAAGGTCTGGGATGTTTTACCATTACCTGATTTACCGAAACTAGCAAGGGGCCTCGATGATGTCCTTGGGAATTATACAGTGAGTAAGATGAACCGCTGCAAACAAAAATGTATAGAAGGGTATGCATCTTTCTATTTTCCTTCTTCAGATGTTGTACACAAGCAGTAGCTTGAGTAGGCTTCAGCATTAGGAAGCCATTGTGAAACAAGCGTGTTCTTTTTCCTATTTTGAGGAACAAGGGCAGGTCTCAGACCTGAGACCTATCTCCTCCCTCTTTCTGTGCATTGAAATGGATGTTTATGGATAATTCGTCATTTATAAACTTGCAGGAATTTGGTTGTTCCATTGAGATGGTCAGCGAGTTCTGGTGCCGCTCTCGAGAGCAGGAATCCTGAAACAGATCCTGCACAACTTCTGTCAAAACCATTTGCTTCACTTGTTATCAGGGATCAATCAGAAGCAACAACTAGTAGGTATGCAAAACTAAAATTCTGAATAATTTGTTTCGCCAGAGTAAGATCAAATTTGATGCTGTCTTAGCTTCGACCAACCACCCTGTAAGTAGTATTCTTCGAATGACCAATTCTTGTATGCTATTCATGAATATCAGACAGCCAGGGAGGTCTAGGAAATATGGATTTAGCAGTGGAAAAAGGGGGATCAAAACCCCGGTGGTCAAGGCCAAATAATAATTAATGTGGTAAGAACATCTTTAGTACTCCTGTTAAAATATTTTTAGAATAATCTGTCTTGCTCTTATGTGTTAAAAAATAATAATTAAGATAGCAATTTGACTCCTCAGGTTGCTCTGCAAGTTCTTGAATGGAAGTTGCAGCTGTCTGACTGAAGAATGAAGTCCTCCCAGCTTGTTGCTTACCCATGTATATATATATATATATATCTGTTTAATCATGCCAAATCTAATTATGCTGCAAAGGGGTTGTAAAAATTACCGAATATAGTTTCAGACATAATTTAACCTTAATATTTTTGTTTTCTCTTATTTTTCTCAGGTTTAATCATTCTGCTCCCTAAGGTGTATTCTTAGATTAAGGCGACGCCTGTTTTTGGGCCAAGCATTTATGGGGTACTAGGCTCATGAATAATGTACATGGCATGAAGCCTAATAGGGTTTGAAGCTTTTAGCCCTAGAGAGTATTTGATAATGGTATATATATAATGAATTTTATATGACTTTTATATTATGATTACTATTATTATTATTATAACATATACTAAAAGGTTTTGTTATTTTATTGGAGTGAAATGCCAAGATCTTTTAAGCTTTGATCCTTAAAAAAAGCCTTATATTTTGGTTTTGAGAACTTTTTGTTTTGTTTTGTTTTAAATCTCAAACTTAGTGGGTTTTTTTTTAAAGTTATTCTTCATATTTACTATAATTTATTTTTATTTTATCTTTATAAAGTTAACTTGATTTCCTGATTTGAGTCACGAGTTTTGTAAGTTTATATATAGACTCATGTTGTTGTTTTTTATTGGTTTTTAATTAACTTTTTATATCACTTTTATATTATGATTACTATTATTAATTTTTTTAATTTATTTTTTTTCTTTCATTCTTTAAAATTGAGTTGACTGAGAATTGAACTTTATAATTTTTTATATTTTTTTTTCTTTCTATGGAGCTATCATGATCTGTTGACATGAGTTTGACAAGTTAACTTGAGTTATTTTTTGTCATTTTTATTTGTTTCTCAATTTAATCCTTTATATTGGATTGATCGATAACTAAATTTTACAATTTTTTTTATATAATGTTATTATAGTCTTATAATTTAGGTTGGGGGTGAGGCCAATTGGCTTGATTTTTTTTTTATATCAATTTTTTTGTTAAAAACTTTTCAATTTCATCATTTAATACTGAGCTGAATAGAAATTATGTTTTCTAATTTGTTTCATTTTGCATTCAATGAGATTATCATGGTCTTATGACTTGAGTCATAGGTTTAGTTGATTGAATCATGTGTTTTTTTTTTTTTTTTTAATTTTATCTTTCAATATCAAGTTAATTGTAAATTAAACTTTATAATTTATTTAAATTTGCTTTTAATTGAGTTATCATAGTCTCATGCTCCGGACTTAACAGGTTAACCCAAGTAAACTGAGTAATTTTTTTAGTTGATTTTTGTTTCCAATTTCATCCTTCAACACTAAGTTAAATAGAAATTGGGTTTAATATATATTTTTATTTGTTTTTTTATAGGATTATCAAGGTCTTATGATCAAAGTAGTGGATTTGACATGTTAACTCAAGTGGATTAAAGCTGTTTTATATTTTTTTCTTTTAATATTAAAAAAAAATATCATCTTGGTTTTTTATAATTAAATTGATTATCCAAATTATTTTGAAATCCGACAAAATGACTAGGTAATATCATGTTAATCTTTATATATTTTAAAAAAAAAAACATATTAACAACATCCCCCTTAATTGACGAAGCTGCTCAGCTCAAAGAAAGTGAATCAACCATCCCCTTACAGCTCTCCGGCCTTCACCGTGCTATCCTCATAGGAGATGAGCGGCAATTACATGCAACCGTTAATAGCAAGGTTTGGATTTGCCTGAATGGTTGTATTCCTCTTTCTTTTGATGCCATCAAACCCTTTTACTTTCTCATACCATGACATCTTTAAAATGCATCACTATTAGATTTCTGGGGACGCTGGTTTTGGTAGAAGTTTGTTTGAGAGGCTCGTAAAGTTGGGGTGCAAGAGCCACCTTCTAAACATTCAATATCGAATGCATCCATCAATAAGCTTATTTCCGAATACGGAGGTCTATGGCGGACAGGTTTTGGATGCGCCAAACGTCAAAGAAACAGGCTACAGTAGACGGTTTCTCCAAGGAGACATGTTTGCATCCTACTCTTTCATAAATATAGCCCATGGACAAGAGGAATTTGTTGCGCAACAGAGTTTTAAAAATTCAGTCGAGGCTGCTGTTATTTCTGATATAGTTGGGAGACTTTACGAAGGTTCTATTTAGAAATATCAGATGTGTCTGCTATAACTATTGATTTACAGAATTTTTTGACTTCATTTTGATGTTACAGAAATTAATTGCACTGGGAAGAAGGTTAATTATAACTATTTAGAAATATCGATCTTTTCTTAAGACATTAACAGAAGATATAATAGTTGCTTGCTCTACTGATCCATGGAACTGGAGCAAGCCACTGTTCAGAACAGATATTACTGCGTCTTCGCCCACAGTAATGTGGTGCCAAGTATTAATTAACGGTTACGTTCACTTTAATACAGGTTTGTTTCAGTGATTATTTCCGGAGATCCATGGCGAGAGTTAAGAATGTCAGAATCTCTAATGAAGTGCTTACCATATTAGCCAAGCTTTCAAATGGTTGGCGTCAGCGTCAGTCTCGCAGGAAGAGAAGGGTAATGGTTCATAATATTTGTGGGCAGCTAAATATGATATGGACTGTGGACATTCTGCTGGAAAATTCATCCTACATTCAAGGTTTAATGGTTTGGGATATTTTACCATCATCTGATATACCAAAACTAACAATGAGTCTCGACACCATATTCCGGAATTATACGGAGGAGCAGATGAATCGCTGCTTATACAAATGCATGGAGGGGTAAGTTAACAGCAAAGTAATTTTTCATTCTTAGGTGTCAAAATGTTGTTTATCCCTTTTCCATTCCTGCTGCAGGAATTTGGTTGTTCCAATGAGATGGACAGTGAACTCATGTAGTGCTCGTCAGGGCAGCTGCAGTGAAGCCAGTGCCGGGAAGCTGTTGAAATAACCCTGTCCAGAGGATGAACTAAACGCCACTGCTAAAGCTACCAGGTATGCTACAGTACTAGTTGGTGCCACCTTAGATTTTATCTCTGCGTTGAATGGTTTTTGCAGGAAATGGCATCTAACATTACTTTTATGCTGACTGCGATCCGAAAACAATGGTGGCTCAAAAGGAATTAGCAGAAGAAGGGATGCAGTCTATCAGATAAGTGTGAAGTTGATGATTCATGATCACTAATGGGGTAAGATTCTTTCCTCATCAAGAACCAAATTACATCTCCAATCCAGCCTTTTGTAGCTTCTCACTCGTTTCAACAAGAACCGTATTTCCAAATCTTAGATCATTCCTCGTCAGAATGTTGCAATACAGGTAGCTAACTTTTGACAGCCTTTATAGGATGGCCTCAAATGGAAGCTGCAATTAATTCTCACCGTGACTTTCTTGTAGACCTTGACAACATAAGTATGTTCATAATACTTAGAAAGAGATGTTCTTGAAGAGCAAGGAAATGGACGCCTCTTTTACACTTCTAGGCTTCTAGCCAGTGAATTCCTCCCTAGGCCTTTGAAACTCATAAATGTAACATTACAGTAATTTAGATTTGGACTTCTTCAAATAATAATAACAATTTTCAAATAATAATAATAATAATAATAAAAGTTTTTATTTCCTTCACTTTTTTTTTTCCAGGATGAAGTTGCATTTTCTGGTGTTGTTCTAGTGACTAAATGGGATCCATACCACTGATGTTTTGTCAAAAGCATAGTTATTAACCCTCACTTGCCCCGGAGTTGACATGAAAAAAATATGACTCGATTGGTTCTTACTAATCTTCATACCTAGTTTGATGGAAGTTATTGATGCTTACTCTGTCGCAAAAGCTTTGTGCATTCTGCATGTGCCACCAATTTCAGATTTATTGATTTACAATGTGCTCCATGAAAAAAAATAATTTCTCAATTCGGTTCCAAAAGATCAAGGATTCCATAACTGGGTTTCTCCTGAAATGATCAGAAATTGAAAGCATGATATGTCAACATCTTTCAAAGAGGTCAAATTTGACTGCATAAAATTCTAAAATCCCTTGTATTGTGAAAGACCAGTTCGAGGAAAGGAAAAACATGTCAAAAAGTTGCATATGCAAAAACAAGATCCTAGATTGGGTGCCTAATGCCAATTCTGAAGAGACCAACTTGTTCCCTCATCACTCCGGCACTTACCTCTGTTTTCCATCACCATCTTTCTACTATGGCAGTGCTCCATGGTGATGAGCGACTGCTCTGATATAAAGGAAATTGTGGTCTTAGATTCAACCCCTGAGGACAAGGCATGCCATGCAATGAGCAGCGAACACATTCAATTACAAAACCCAATTGTATAATCTAATAACAGAAAAACTACAAGGATCGGTCAGTCCACTGTACATTGTTCATTTTTTTAATGAATCCTTTACAACACCATGTTCTTCCATCATTGCTTGGTTTTTTAATCAGTTTTGTTTGCTTACTGCATAATTGGCATCCTTTGTTATGACCCATCAGACAACAATGCATCACTTCCATTGTTTTCTCAAAATAGCTTTCTGTCCCACTGGAGTCTTATTTAGTTGCTTTCCAAGGTTTAATCATTACAGTTAATTGCTATAATTCTCCTGCACCATTCCCTTCCTTTCTCTAAGAGTTTGCTTGGAAATACTTATTATCTTTTAGATGAAAGCTAAACACCTTTTCCTTACAGCAAGAGACCTGGGCATCGCACCATGCGTCCATACTTTTGAGCAGCCCCGCAGAGCCCCATGCCTTTTTTTGTTGCTGTTCTTCATGAAGCTCGACTGTCTGTCCTACTTTGTCAACATCAGTTTCCTTCACCTAGCCACATGCAGATCTTTCCTTCTTTTTCATCCAGCTTTTATTTTTGGTGATCAAGGATTCAAAACTGCTGTACTATTATTGTTTGCAGGATTCAAAACTGTTGTACTTCTGAATTAAAAAAAATTGGGAGAAGGGATAGTGCTTGAAAGAATCCTTTTTGAGTAGAAAGGTTGAGTTGGAAAACATTTAAACCACAGAGAATATGCTGGGAATTCTGAACTGCAGGGATGGGTATGGAACATTTATGAATCTACAGCGACAACAACGAAATTTGCCCAGAGTTATTCTTCTCTCTGAATCCTTAACAAAGACCATAGACGAGGAAGAAAGAGTTGAATATAATGAAAGATGGAAACGAAAGTCGACATGAAAGAAATACATTTTAAGAGTATCAAGTCTTTGTTTCTAAGGAAAAGCCTCATCTTGTTGTCCATATACTTCCTGGATATTATTTACTTTTTTGACTACTCATTGGTTTCTTGAATTTATATTCGCATTATGTTGAGTTCTACTCAACTATTGATGAAATGTAGTGGTCTGTCATGAACAGTAGTGTTTGGCCAACCTTTTCTAATTCATATCGATGTTAGAGGGATGGAAATGGTCGACAATACCGACGACAACAAGATGACCAGAACTTAAGGAAAGGGAAGGGGGCAGAAATGTAAATCATCATCGTATTGTGCAGCTCTTACGTCGCATTAAAGGAGAATTAATACGTAGGAATATGAACAGTCTGTCTGCTTTATAACCAGGAAAAGTCCTTTGGCCTCCTCGTATGAAAGCTTCCTCTCTCGATCCCTCTCTCTTTTTTCATGTGCTATCCCTAACTTTAATTGATGCAATCAATTGAAGCAAAGAACGATCTTGATGTTTAGTTTTGCTTTTATAAGCTTGAAAAAGATCGGAAAATAATAGACTGTAGTATCCTTAGGGACTAAGACTTGATACGTTGCTTGCTTTAATTTACTTTTGATTGACTTGAGTCAGTGTTCTTTTCATTTCAGTCTTCAAAACCGTCCCCACTTTTTCTAATCATCTGTACGTTCATTCTTTTCATATATTGTCGCTATAAAAAAAGAAGCATTGTCACTAGGAAAAAATACTTGCCTTACTGTGAGGTTGCTTGATTCACTCGTAAGAAATCTGTTGTTTCATCTTTATCGGCTTCATCAACTGATTTTACAGACGCTAGCTTACTAGAGAGGTGAAACGATGGAGAAGACTGTAGAGAAAACTGAAGAAGAATTAGTTGCTGGCAGAAGCTTGGTAGATTTGGTGTTCTCTTGGTCTATCAGTGATGTACTTGACGATTATCTTCACAGAAACCAGGTTTGTATGCTTGACATTGTGCTCTTGTTTATGTGTATCATGCACTTAAGATTTTTAATTTGATTTATGGCCTGTTTTTCTGGTCAAAGTCTGGTTGTTTAGTGGGCAGGAAAGCCTGTATAAGCTTTATTTTTCCTGATTAAATTTGGCAAGTTGTGTAAAGAGAAGTCATCTTTCTTGACCATATGATTTTGCTGAAACAAAAGGTTATCTAGCTTGGGATCAATAAGCTATGCATCTGATGGTCAGTAAGGCATAGCATATTGTTTCTGAAGTTCATTTATAGTAGTGATTACTTTTTTTCTCTTTTGTAATTTTGAGAAATGACTTGAGATTAGCTGACAGTAACTGGAAACTGCACTTAAATCTTACAAGCCAACTAATCATGTACAATTGCAAAAATGCTCGATTATTTCTTGTTCCTGTGAATATGCTTTCTTACCCCTCTCCCTTTTATTGGATTTGATGTCTATGGCACTAAATTTCTCATCAACAGGTGAAGAAGATACCAGAGACGTTCATGTCAACAGAACATTACATGGATTCATTCATTCCTGCACTAATCGAGGAAACTCACGCAGACTTACGCTCAAACATGACAATGGTCTCGCAAGCACCTGCAAGGGAAATCTCTTCTTTTGAAAAAGCTAAAGAGCATAAGCCTCCGAAAGACTTGTTTTATAAGATCTGTTTTGAGAAAAAGAGAAACAATTTGAATGGGAAAGGAATATATGATCCCGGGGTCGGAGATCTCCTTGCTTTGACAGATGTAAGACCGAAAGACATTGATGATTTGAACAGGCCTGGGTTTAACTACCTTCTTGCATATGTTCATAGACTGTATAAAGCTCAAGATAATGGCGGTGGTGACAAATATTACAGTTTGTCAATTCTCACATCCAAACCCATTGAATTTGAATTAAAAGAAAAGGAAAATAAAAAGGAGTCCATCATTGCTGGAAAAGGAATGCGAAGTAACATGAAGGATCATGTCTTTGTTGTTTACCTGGTGAACATGATGACAAATATTCGTATATGGAGATCTCTGAACTCAGAACTGGGAGGAGGGAACATGAACATTATCCAGAATGTGCTTCAAACTAGCTCAGCTGTAAGAAGGGTGCTTCATTTTTCTTGATATGTGTAAGTTTTGTCTTTATTCTAATCATTCGCTTGCCTGACTGACAGTTGTGTCTGCTCCTGCAGGATGGCCAAGATTGCTCTCACTGCTTATCTGAAGTGAATAGAAGTGCTGCACTTTCTGGTATGGAAGAGACCATAATCAGCTATTCCGATTTAAATGACTCACAGCAAGCTGCAATTGTCAGCTGCATTGGTCTGAGTGAATGCCGGCATCAAAGTACAGTCAACCTAATATGGGGTCCTCCGGGAACTGGCAAAACAAAGACGGTTGGTTTGCTGTTGTTCTCTCTACTTAAATTGAAGTGCAGGACACTTACATGCGCTCCAACCAATATTGCTGTGATGGAAGTAACATCCAGACTCCTAAGTCTAGTTAAAGACTCTCTTGAATATAAAACTTACGGACTTGGAGATATAGTTCTATCTGGGAACAAGAAGCGAATGACGATCTCCGAGAAGAATGATCATCTTGAAGATATATTTCTTGATCATCGTGTTAGAGTTCTTAAATATTGCTTGAAACCGTTGGCTGGGTGGAAGCACACTGTCGAGTCATTGATAAATTTGCTTGAGGATCCTGAGCAGCAGTATCGCCGGCTGGAAAATATGGAGAGAGAAAATGAGGAGGCAGAGAGAGAGGACCTCGAAGACGAAATGCTTGAAATTGAAGTGATAAACAACAACAAAGAGACAGATGAAGTTGTCGATGATCAAAACAAAAAGGGCAGGAATAGCAGGATAATTTTGAAGGAAATTCTTCGGGCCTTGAAAGATAACAAGAAAAAGGATAAACAGAAAAAAAAGTTTGTTTCTCATCAAGAGAAGCTTACAAAGCTTGAAGAAAAGGAAAATCAAGAAGATATTCCCTCTTTCGAGGAATTCGTGAAGGAAAGATTCAAATTCCTTAGTTCGAAGTTGGATATTTTAATTGCAGGTTTATACACGCACTTGCCAACATCTATCATTTCATTAGAAGTGGTGAAGAACATGACCACAGCTCTTGATTCACTCAGCTGCCTCAAACCCTTGCTGAATAGTGTTAGTGTAGGAGATGAAGGTCTAAAACAAGTTCTCAATGATTTTGAAAATGAAGAAAGTGGTGCTAGTCAATTTTCACGATTGGCCTTTATGAGAAATGATTGTGTTCAGAAACTAAATTCACTTCCACGAAAATTTGACGTTCCCGATATTTTTGACGTTGAAAATAAAGCAGCCAGAAACTTTTGCTTGGGAAATGCGTGTCTGGTTTTCTGTACCGCTTCAAGCTCTGCCAACCTGCACACAGAAGGAGCGACACCGATAAGTTTGTTGGTTGTTGATGAAGCTGCCCAGCTTAAAGAATGTGAATCGACTATTCCATTGCAACTCTCTGGTCTTCGTCATGCTGTTCTTATAGGTGACGAGCGCCAGCTTCCTGCCATGGTTCAAAGCAAGGTGATAAGGTTTATCTTTCTTGCACCCCATTTACTAGGTTATTTATAAGCTCTAATGTTTCTAACACAGAACTTAATCAGATTTCTGATGAAGCTGAATTCGGAAGGAGTTTGTTTGAGAGATTGGTAATACTGGAACACAAGAAACACCTTCTGAATACGCAGTATAGGATGCATCCATCTATAAGCTTATTCCCAAATAAAGAGTTCTATGATAGGCGAATTAAGGATTCTTCAAGCGTCAAAAAAAGAAACTATCAGAAACAATTCCTTCAAGGCAAGATGTATGGCCCTTACTCATTTATTAATATAGCCGCTGGGAAAGAGCAATCGAATTACGGCCGCAGCAAGAAAAATCTGGTCGAGGTTGCTGTAGTTTCAGCAATAGTTGCAAGCCTCTTTAAAGGTATGCGTTTTTGAGTCATATCAGAAACTATTAGATTTTTTGTTATTTTAGAAATGCTGTCTGAACATTACATGATATTGCTATTTGTTTTACTTTTGATTGGCATGCAAGTTTGTACGCTAAAGCTTTCCTTTTCTTTCTTTTGCAGAGTTTGAAAGGACAAGAGAGAGGTTGAGTATAGGAGTCATATCACCATACAAAGCTCAAGTGCATGCAATTCAAGAAAAAATTGGAAATAGTTACAATACATATAGCAACTTTGCTGTAAAAGTCCGGTCAGTCGATGGATTTCAAGGCAGCGAGGAGGATGTTATAATTATCTCTACAGTCAGATGCAATGCTAGTGGATCAGTGGGTTTTCTTTCCAATCGCCAAAGGGCAAATGTTGCGCTGACCCGTGCAAGGTATTTTTTTCCAAGCACCATAAGTTAGACAATAGTGCAAGCAAGTTCAGGCAGGTTCATGTGTACGTATATATTTATTGGTGACATTGAATAAATTTTATGATGCTATGTCTGTTTAAGGTATTGCCTCTGGATCCTTGGAAATGGAGCAACTCTTGTCAATAGTGACACTATCTGGAAGAAATTGGTTACTGACACGAAGGAACGAGGGTGTTTCTACAATGCTGATGAGGATAAAAGCTTGTCCAAGGCTATAATGGATGTCTTTTTAGAGTTGGACCAACTTGATGATTTGTTGAATGTAAATTTTTTATTGTTCAGGAATGCAAGATGGAAGGTATGTGTTCTGATTTTTCTTGCTGCACAAATTTCTTAATTCTTACCATTATGTCTGAAGCTGAATCCTGCTTAGTGGACTTCTCACACCAACCTTTTTTCCATTGAAGTTTTGCTTCAGCGACAACTTTCGGAAGTCTATTCTGAAAGTGAGAAACGAGGCTCGTCAGGAAGTGATTACTTTGTTGGCAATGCTTTCAAGTGGCTGGTGTCAATCTCCGGAAGAGAGAAACATTATTGTCCTGCACGGGACTTCTTCTGAACTGTTAGAAAATTACAGAGTCAATGACCAGCTCAGTCTCATTTGGACAGTGGATATAGTCAAGGAAAACAAAAACGACACTCAAATTCTGAAGGTTTGGGATGTTTTACCATTACCTGATTTACCGAAACTAGCATGCCGCCTCGATGATGTCCTTGGGAATTATACAGTGAGTAAGATGAACCGCTGCAAACAAAAATGTATAGAAGGGTATGCATCTTTCTATTTTCCTTCTTCAGATATTATACGGTGTGTGCTGCTATACATAAGCAGTAGCTTGAGTTGGCTTCGGCATTAGGAAGCCATTGCGAAACATGCGTGTTCTTTTTCCTATTTTGAGATATAAGGGCAGGTCTCTAACCGGAGACCTATCTCCTCCCTCTTTCTGTGCATTGAAGTGGATTTTATGGATAATTCGTCATTTATAAACTGGCAGGGATTTGATTGTTCCAATGAGATGGTCAGCAAGTTCCGGTGCCGCTCTCGAGAGCAGGAATCCTGAAACAGATCCTGCACAACTTCTGTCAAAACCATTTGCTTCACTTGTTATCAGGGATCAATCAGAAGCAACAACTAGTAGGTATGCAAAACTAAAATTCTGAATATTTTGTTTCGCAAGAGTAAGATCAAATTTGATGTCGTCTTAGCTTCGACCAACCACCCTGTTAGTAGTATTCTTCGAATGACTGATTCTTGTATGTTATTCATGAATATCAGACAGCCAGGTAGGTCTAGGAAATATGGATTTAGCAGTGGAACAAGGGGATCAAGACCCGGGTGGTGAAGGCCAAATAATAATTAATGTGGTAAGAACATCTTTAGCACTCTTGTTAAAATATTTTTAGAATAATCTCTCTTGTTCTAATGCGTGAAAAAAATAATTAAGATAGCAATTGCACTCCTCAGGCTGCTCTGCAAGTTCTTGAATGGAAGTTGCAGCTGTCTGACTGAAGAATGAAGTCCTCCCAGCTTGTTGCTTAGCCATATATATCTGTTTAATCATGTCAACATATGCTAAATCTAATTATGTTGCAAAGGGGCTGTAAAAATTAATGAAGATATTTTTTCCTTTCATGTTTCAGGAATTAATTTAAGGTTAATGTTTTTATTTTATATGAGCCAAAGAGGAGAAATATGAAGTGGGAATCGAAGATGAGATGATGGTCATCTCCCAAACAGGGTTATTAAAATAAAAGAGATTAAAATCCGTTGATATTTCTATAATTTTTCAATTGATAATTAAATAGCTAACAAAATGCTGGAACCTCCCCCCATGGAGGGATCACTTTGACAAACAAAAACTAATTCAAAGGTTGCAACAAGTTTCACTGCATATAAAGATTCTTTGCGCAGAAACCATATACATATAGCAAAAATTAAAGAGCAGAGATAGCGCTTGAAAGAATCTTGTTTGAGTAGAATGGTATGGAACATTTGTGAAATCTACCCAAAGTTATTCTTATCTTTGTATCCTTGACAAAGACTAAATACGAGGAAGAGAAACTTGAATATAAAAAAAGATGGACACGAAAGTTGCCATGAAGTCTATGAAAGGAATACTTTTTGTGAGTATCAAGTTTTTCTTTTTTCCTAAGGAAAAGCATATACTTTTCTTGCACCAGCAGAGGTTTTTAAGACATTGTTCTGGGTTTGCTTCCTTATATATATGTGTGTGTGTTTGTGTCTTATTTTGCAACTCATAATGACCATAATGTTGTTCTTGTGTTTTCTGAGAAGCTGATGAATGTGTAGCAGGAAAGCAATGGACAAGAGAACCGATCGTCTGAAGAGGGTGAGGGTAGAGGGTAGAGGGCTACTAGATTCAGTGTTTTCCTGGTCTATTGAAGATGTGCTCAGTAAGGATCTTTACAAAGACCAGGTTTGCAACTTTCTCTTGGAAAATCATAATCTTATTCCATGTTTTTTGAAGTTCTTCAAACTAAAAATTTATCTGTGGAGTACTTGAGAGTATGATTAAACTGAAAAATTGCTGTTTGTAATGATCAATCGTTTCTCATTGAGATTTTATTGTTAATTTTTTTATTATAAATCTCTCAAGATTGTAACAGTACTGTTTTTCTTAGTTGTATTTCTAAACTATAGAGATTGACACTAAAGAGAATAAGCTGGAAAACTAGGGTGTTGAAAAATATGCAGCAAACACTCTCAACTTCTTTTTATGATGGATTTTAAAATCAAAATTGATATGGAATAAATTTTGATAATTACCGTACATTGCCCACCATAAAACAAAATTGACCTAATACTTTTTGGATTTTACATTTTTGTGTTAAATAAAAAAGTTTTCAAATTTATTATTCATAGACCAGATAAATTAATGGGCACAAAAAATAATTCATTACAGGCCAAATGATTATTTTATAATAAATTCATTTTTAGTACAAAATAAGTTACAGAAAAAAAAAATCATGCCCAAGTATTATTCAAGATCAATTTTTAGTTATTTATAATTTGTTAAAATTATGTAATTATTTTATTTTAAATAATTTTATCGAAGAATAATTTTCAATAAAATCTGAGCTTTAAAACTGAGTGTATCCCTTTTAATTTGGCCCTTGGAACAAATTTTCTAGCATATGTTCTCTTAAGAGCTTCTGGATGTAAATTTCTGCCAAAACCATATAGTTTTTCTACTGCAAATTTTTCTTCAAAAGCTTGGTAAATTAAAATCTTGAGAATTCATACCAAGATTTCCTGATTACAAGCTTGAGATTGATTCTGAACTCCGACATTGTCCCCTAATAGGTGGAGAAAATCCCGGACTCTTTCACGTCAACAGCTCATTACATGAAAGCATTCATTGTACCCCTTCAAGAAGAAACACATGCTGAGTTGCTTTCAAGTGCAGAATCACTGGCTGGTGCACCAACTTATAGAATTCTGCGAGTTAGAAAATCTAAGGATCATAAGCCACCTAAAGACTTGTTTTACGAAATTTCGATAGAACAAACCAGCAGTGGCAATGTGCCTTGGGTTGGCGATCTTATAGCCCTGACAAATATGAAACTGAAGGGCGTTGATGATTTAAGGGAGACCCAGAAATATTATCCTGTTGCTTTCGTTCATGCCGTGAAAGGGGTTTATTGTTTGACAGCCTCGATTCTGTCCTCGAAGCCCATAGAGGATGAAGAAGACTTGAACAAGGGAACACACTTCGCTGTTCATTTGACAAATCTGACGACAAATTTGCGTATATGGAGATCGTTGCATTTGGAACAAGAAGGGAGGAACTTGAACGTTATTAAGAAAGTGCTGCAAAATAATTTCAATGTAAGAAGAACTATGATTCTGGTTTCTTAATTCTGCATCTCATTTTTGTAATCCCAGCTTTGAAGATGGAAAATCTGTTTGTTTTACTCATATATCTTTATTGAGCTTGACTGCATTGATAACTGATCTCATGCAGGATGGTGGAAATTGTACTATCTGCTCATCCAGTAAAAATAGCGATGCTGCCTCTGCCTGCTCAAGGGACACATTACAGTCTTTTAATCTAAACAGCTCGCAAGAAGCTGCTGTTTTAAGCTGTATTGACACAGCCAGATGCTGTCATCAGTACACTGTCAAAGTAGTACAGGGTCCTCCAGGAACTGGAAAAACGAAGACACTTGGTTGCTTATTGCACTCGCTCTTAAGAATGAAATGCAGAACACTTACATGTGCTCCAACTAACATTGCAGTGTTAGAAGCTGCAGCTCGAGTCGTGAGGACAGTTGCCGATGTAGTTGGATATGAAACTTATGGGATGGGAGACATAATTCTGATTGGGAATCGGGAGAGAATGAAAGTTGATGGAGATCAGGATGACCTTCTTCATGTGTATCTTGATCACCGTGTTGAAGAACTTGAGAAGTGCATTGATCCATCAATTGGCTGGAAACACACTTTACATTCATTGATAAGTTTACTTGAAGAATCTGAAGCACAAAACCATTTGTACTTGCAGGATAACATTGGAGACAAAAATCTTTCGACTTGTGAGCGATTAGTATGGAAAAGATTCAGTTTCTCCCGAAAGGATTTAGAGTCCTGTATTGTAACTTTGTACACACACTTACCGACTGCTTTGATTTCATTAGAAGTGATGAAGATCATGACCAGAGCTCTTGATTTGATGAGATCACTTGAAAACCTGATGCTTAGTCTCAGTGCTGCCGAGGAAGGTTTAGAGCAGATTCTAGAGGAAAAGGAAGATGAAGAAAGAAAACTTCATTATCGTATAAAGTTGAGAAATGAAAAAAGGGAGTGCCTCGATACTCTACTCTTACTTTCTCAAAAATTTCAGCTTCCAAAATTCACTGATAAAAATACGATTGAAAAAATCTGCTTATCAAATGCATGCCTGTATTTCTGTACTGTGTCAACCTCTGCCAAGCTGCATGCTATAAGAATGGCACCTCTGCATTGCTTGGTAATTGACGAAGCTGCTCAGCTCAAAGAATGCGAATCAACCATCCCCTTACAACTCTCCGGCCTTCACCATGCTATCCTCATAGGAGATGAACAGCAATTGCCTGCAACCGTTAATAGCCAGGTTTGGATTTGCCTGAATGGCTCTATTCCTCTTTCTTTTGATGCCATCAAAGCCTTTTACTTTCTCATACCATAACATCTTTAAAATGCATCACTTTTAGATTCTTGGGGAGGCTGAATTTGGTAGAAGTTTGTTCGAGAGGCTCGTAAAGTTGGGGTGCAAGAGCCACCTTCTAAACATTCAATACCGAATGCATCCATCAATAAGCTTATTCCCGAATACGGAGTTCTATGGCAGACAGGTTTTGGATGGGCCAAACGTCAAAGAAACAGGCTACAGTAGACGGTTTCTCCAAGGAGACATGTTTGGATCCTACTCTTTCATAAATATAGCCGATGGGAAAGAGGAATTTGCTGGGCAGCAGAGTTTCAAAAATTCAGTCGAGGCTGCTGCTGTTGCTGATATAGTTGGGAGACTTAACGAAGGTTCTATTTAGATATATCAGAGGTTTCTGTTATAACTATTGATTTGCAGAATTCTATTGACTTCATTTTGATGTTACAGAAAATAAAGGCACCTCGAAGAAGGTTGGCATAGGTATCATATCACCATACCAGGCTCAAGTTCAAGCAATTCAAGACAAGATGGGGAAATTCATTTCAGACCCGGACTGTGCCATTTCTGTAAATGTTGGCACGGTTGATGGCTTTCAAGGTGGAGAGGAGGATTTGATAATCATCTCTACTGTTCGAAGCAATAAGAGAGGATTTGTGGGGTTTTTTTCGAATACTCAACGAGCAAATGTGGCGCTGACTCGTGCAAGGTATTGAATAAGAATTAACAAAACATCAGCAGCTCAGAAGTTTGTTTTCCTTTTTTTTTTTCCTCCAATCCTTTTTGAACTTGTAAATTTCCTGGCGTGGAGGTATTGCCTCTGGATATTAGGAAATGAAGCAACCTTACTTAAGAGTGGCTCTATTTGGAAGAAGATAGTCAACGATGCAAAGGATCGGCAATGCTTCTATAACGCTGAAGAGGATGAGAGTTTGGCTCAGGCTATCACAGCAAGCATGATCGGGCATAGTAGACTTGATGGTTTACTACAAACTGACTCCCCATTGTTCCGGAATGCAAGATGGACGGTAAGATTATTAGTTTTTAGCAAGTCTCGATTTTTTTCCTTAAAAAATATTAACAGAAGATATAATAGCTTCTTGCTCTACTGATCAATGGAACTGGAGCAAGCCACTGTTCAGAACAGATATTAATTAACGGTTACCTTCACTTTTAATGCAGGTTTGTTTCAGTGATGATTTCCGGAGATCCATGGCGAGAGTTAAGAGTGTCAGAATCTGTAATGAAGTGCTTTCCGTATTAGGCAAGCTCTCAAATGGCTGGCGTCAGCGTCAGTTTCGCAGGAGGAGAAGGGTAGTGGTTCATTATGGCATTTCTTCTCTACTGTTAGAACAGTATAATATCTGTGGGCTGCTAAATATGATATGGACTGTGGACATTCTGCTGGAAAATTCATCCTACGTTCAAGTTTTAATGGTTTGGGATATTTTACCATCATCTGATATACCAAATCTAGCGACGAATCTCGACGCCGTATTCCGGAATTATACGGAGGAGAAGATGAATCGCTGCTTATACAGATGCATGGAGGGGTAAGTTAACAGCAAGTAATCTTTGATTCTTAGGTGTCAGAAAATGTTTTTGTTTATCACTTTTCAATTTCTGCTGCAGGAATTTGGTTGTACCAATGAGATGGGCAGCGGACTCATGGAGTGCTTGTCAGGGCAGCAGCAGTGAAGCCAGTGCTGTGCAGCTGTTGAAATCACCCTGTCCAGAGGATGATCTGAGCGCCACTGCTAAAGCTGCCAGGTATGGTACAGTTCTAGTTGGCGCCGCCGTAGATTTTATCTCTGCGTTGAATGGTTTTTGCAGGAAATGACATCTAACGTTAGTTTTACGCTGTGATCGGAAAACAATGGTGGCTCAAAAGGAATTAGCAGAAGAAGCGATGCGGTCGTTCAGAGAAGTGTGAAGTTGACATGATCCCTAATGGAGTTGGTTTCTTTCCTAATCAAGAACCAATGGATGTAAGATTACAGTACTTTCAGATTTTAGATTCCTTCAAATAATAATAATAATAATAAAGTTTGGATTTCTCAAGGATGAAATTGCATTTCCGTTCCCTTGTGTGTTCCGGTAACTAAATAGAATCCATGCCACTATTCTTTTACTTGTACTAAACAAAGTTAACAAAATTCGATCCAATCCCACAGATTAACATGACGAGTTTACAATTTGAAACTTAAAACCTAACCCAATTCAGATTTTATATTGATATTAATGTTGACCCGCTGCTCAATTGATTTGAAGCAACCTAGTTGAGTCAATATTTAATGATTTTAAAATTAAAAAAACTAAAACAATGTCATTTCGAAATATAATACACACACACACACACACACACACACATGAGGGTTGACCCAGTGATTTCATAGCCATGCTATAATCAAAATAGATCTGGACAAAGATGATCAACAGTAGTTCTTTTGAGTGAGATTATTTCGGCCATTCACATATGATAATGACATTAATATGTACAAGGGAAAAAAGAGTATAGAAAAAGAGATCACTAACTAAAATTAAAAAAAAAAATTCTTTGAGGAGCGTGGAAATCAACCATCAATTGCACCATACCAAAAACTGTGCCTTCTGCCATCTGCCATCGGCCTTACTCTTCTAACTAATCTTCACACCTAGTTTGATGGTAGAATATTGATGCTTACTCTGTTGTAAAAGCTTTGTGCATTCTGCATTTGCCACCATATTCAGATTTATTTATTTGAAATGTGGTCCATGAACAAAATAATTTCTCAATTTGGTTCTCAACAGATCAAGGATTTCGTAACTGAGTTTCTCCTGAAATTATCAGAAATTTATAATAGGATATGCCCAAATCTAAGAGGTCAAATTTTATTGCATAAAATATACAGTTTAGATAGGAAAGCTTTCTCGGACATGGAAGGAAGACTCATTTAAGAAATGATTAAAACTTCAGAAACCCAGTTGGAGACACCTTTTGTTTTAGAACCCAATTAAAGAGACGATCCCCTTAATGTTTGAAGACGAATGAATGAATAAAGATTATAATTATCTCTCCGTTTGGATAAAATAAGGAAGAAAATGAAAGAAATCCCTCAGAAGAAAAACAAAAATTAAGGGGGGGATAGAACTATGAATTATATTGGATCAGTTTTCATATATATATATATATATAAACAATTGTGAAAGACCTGTTCGAGGAAAGGAAAACATGACCGCATACGACAAAAATAAGATCCTAGATAGATAGGGTGCTAATATCAATTCTGAAGAGAGCAACTAAATCCCTCATCATTACAACAATTACCTCCTTTAGCCCTTTGTTTCCCTTTACCATCTTTCTATAAGCTCCCCATTCCTCCCCACAAACTAATGGCTTTGCTCCATGGTGATTGATAATCGATTGCCCCAAGGTCAAGGAAACTGTGGTTATATTTACTCTCTTTTGCTCTTCCTTGTCATAGATTCAACCCCTGAGGACAATGTATGCCATGCAATGAGCAGCAAATACATTCAATTAGAAAACCCAATTCTATAACTGAATGGAATAGATAGAAACGAAGATTTGAATCCAATACTTTAGTAGAAAATTCGAAAGTACAAAAGCAGTTGATTCTTTTAGCTAAAGAAAATGCTCAACTTTACTTTCACCGTAGTACAGTTTAAAATTTCCAAGTTTTTTTTCCGAATCAAAAGCACTAATTCTGCCATAGTTAAATAAAAGACCAACCTCTAGATGGTTCGGATACACCCAGCTCTTCTTGAACTCCAGTGATATTACGGTTCTGAAACAAAAGGAACCTTAATGTATCATCATCCTTGTAAAACCAAGGGGGGGTAGAAGAGGGAGCAGTGACAGAGAGAACTTGTTAGAAGTGTGTACTTCCTAAAGATTGGACATTTAATGAGGTTCAATAAACATTTGGAATCTATGCGAAGAGACAGACATGGGTAACAAAAATATGACAGGAAGTGTTTCTGAATTGAAATGATAAGATATGAGCAATCACCTCCAACCACTCACCCCTTAACATGAATCTTACATTCCTACAACATCAGTTCTTGTAAAGTAAATTACTGTAAGCAAATTCACATAATTCTTCATAGCTTTGTTTCACACATAACTTTTGACCAAATGAAGCCTGCTTGTTAAAACTCAACAAACTCTGCATGTTTACCAAATACACAATGCTGTGATTCGTGTCAATGTTAATGACTGTATCATAAATGAGAATTGCATGTGTCACAACCAGACACATATCCTCAACAGGACTTCATTGGAGCAGAGCATGGCTTCAACAAATGGACAGTGTTTGCCATGCCTGAGCAGGTGCTATTACAATCCCAGACATGCAAAAATGGGAATATACCAGAGATACCACTAACCTCATCGTAAACTGGAATTTGGTTGCGCCAGAAATCTAGGGTAGGTAAAAGTAGTCTCCCTGCAACATATACAAATTGATTAAATAGTTGGAGAATCATATAACAGAAGATATGTTAACCAACCCTCCATAGAGATGATATCAATCACTGGGTTTCTCAAACATGGGGAAAAGCATGATCTCAGAAATGGCCATCTAAAACAGTTCAAAAGTTTGACAAATAACTTCGGCAAAAAGATAAGCAACAAGACATCCCATTTCTATTTCCTGAAATCATAAAATTGATCTTTATGTAATCAAGGCCATGAAAATATCATATTTCTGTAATGTTCCATGTATAAAAATTCATAGACCAGGAACACACTACAACAAAGTGACAAACAAACCTGATCTGGATCTTTTGAGACTCAAGGATTCTGGAGAATGAATACATGTCGTCGTTTCTCTTATCTGATTACAAGAATTTACCAGGGTTGACAAATTAAAAGGGAGTATTTTGTATAGACTAAAAAGGTGTACAAAAATAAAGATAAATTTGAGGCTTACATTTTAAGTTCTAAGCAAAAGCGCAAATGGACAACACAGATCATAAAAAGAACTATCAACTTATAGCTAGTAATAGCAGGTTCAATTACCAAAAAGGGTGATATTCAAGTCTAATCTAAATATAGACTTAGCCAAAAAGTAACCCCACATAAATGACAAAATGTTACCCTTTATTTTGAAATGGTAGATTGGCAGACGCTAAAACTATCAAGATCTCTACCATTTTCCTTTGAGAACATTTTTCAAGTGATGAGGGAATGATGACATCAGAAGCTTACCAGGAATTCACTTGAATTATTGGGTTATTGGGGGGGGGGGGGGGGGGGGGGGGGGGGGGGGGGAGATCTCTACCATTTTCCTTTGAGAACATTTTTCAAGTGATGAGGGAATGATGACATCAGAAGCTTACCAGGAATTCACTTGAATTATTGGGGGGGGGGGGGAGATGATAAAACATAAAGTCAGGCCAGGTGTAACTGGTTGTGATTAATGAATCGGTGGACATTAAAACTTAATGATAAGGATTTGCACATACTAAAGGAAAAAACTAAAATAGCTTACACCGGCATCAAAAATAATTGCCCTTCTAGCTTGCCTTTTCCCAACAGCTATTGTTTCTTTCTTCTCTTTACTATTTGAATTTTCTGACAGTGTATTCATCTTTCTTGAAGCTCTCAGCATTGCCTCTGCTATATCAAGAGTTGTGCCTGAATTTCTCTTCGGTTTACCTTCAATTGATATCAACCCTTTGGCTTTGTACCTCGCTGAATGTCCAGAGACCGATTTCTGTGTTGGTATATCCACCAAATTTGTCAAAGAGGCAGTGCTTTTCCTATGCCCAGAGTCAATGAGATTACCATCCATTGTATCTGTTTCTTCCATGGATGGACTGATGATGTTTGCTTCCGCACCTGACTGCATACTGGAAAATATCAGAGTTTTCCACAAGACATTTTTCAGATTGATTTAAAATATCAGAATCTCCCTGAGTTAACGATCTAGAAAGAGAGGGTCCTTGTGTAATATTATTTTCAATAGATATTAGCCTAACCTGAGGGCCTTGAGGAAAAGATGGAATTGAGAAATCAATTCCACTCTCCAGTCCATCCTTGTTTCCCGCATTTTCCCTTTTCTTTTTCTTTAAACTCGAGCTCTCTTTTAAGGACACAGCCAGCACCACGCCTGAAGTTCTAACAGGCAGTATCTGGTCAAAGTTTGATCTAGTGATATTGCCCACATTATAATCAGTGTGCACTGAGCGTTCCCCTGATGCATCATTCATGATGCTGATTCTATCTAAACTACTCGACCTTTTGGCCATCAACTTTCCAAAGGACCCGGATTTGCTTTTCATGCTGCCTATCCTTCCAGAAGATAGTGCCACATCCACATGGTGATCAGAAGGTTCTGCTGGTACCGCCATACTATTTTCCACCCAACTTACATCATTTACATGACAACTTGATAGTGGTGAAAGATTCTTTGAGTCATCATTCTTCAAATTATCAACACCTTCATCTACTGGCCTTGATAAGAAACTATGCCGGCATTCATTTTGAGACACCGGAGGCTCTGCCACGCTTTCACAGCTACTATTCAGAAACTTGGTTCCACATTCTTCCCAATCAGGAGGAAAGCCGAAACAGAAATGCCGAAAAACCTGAAACAATTGTTGTTTTGAATTTAATATTATTGTTAACTTTACTTCAATAATAACTTGGTAAACTTTAACTTTACTTAAAGTACGAGACGATGTCAAAAACAAAAAATATTGATGAACAAGAAATAAAAATATATGAAGAAAAAAAACCTGAGAGGAGAACCCATTTTCAACAGTGATTGTCCTGTTAATGTAGCCTTGGAGAAGAACAGTGACGCCATCAGCAGTCTGAAGAGTGAAAACATCGTATCTTTTGGTAATTGCTGCTGAGTGAAACACACGAACAGGTTTTTTCCTGAGGTTTTTAACAATTTTAAAATATAAATAATTATTACAAAAGAAATCAAAGATAAAAAGAGGGATAATATAAAAAAAAATAATTACTCAAGAGAAGTTAATCCGGCAACAGCAATTTTCTTCCCTTGGAACTCCTGCTCGGCTTTGATCAGCCACCAGTCATGTAACAACACCTATTTTTTTCCATAAATAAAAATAATGAGACATTGTCAGCACCGTAGTGTAAGAGCGGTGGTAAGAGAAAGCAGTGATAAGTAACTTACTGTTTTCTGGAAAGCCGAGGTGGCAGCGGCGGTAGCCATTTTGGTATAGGAGCATGGGATGAAGGTGAAGAAGTAAGAGGGAAGTGGAGCTACCGTTGAGAAAGAAGAAACAGAAATAGGGATTTCAAAATCGAATTGGGTTTTTTTTATGATCCCTATCACTAAAAACGCTGTCGTATAAAGGATAGCTGACAAGTCGCGCGAGTACCCCCAGATTAAAAAAATATTTTTTATTTTATTTTAGATATTTTTTTCTATGTCGCTCAATTGAGAAAAAATATAATTTAATTATATTCTAATATTAAATCTAGTAGATTAATTATTATTTTTATTGTCGTGGGCCGGGCTTATCTATTCGATTTTATGGAAAGGCTTTTATTACTAATCCGGATTAACCTTAACTAATCCGGATTAACATATCCAAATTCGAACAGGAATGCTATCGGCTTGCTGATTAATGGAGTAGAAGCCTATAAAACAACCTCCAAAGTTCAACTCCACTCCATTAAGCAGCCTTCTGGGAATTGATCATCAGAATAATCAGGAAAAACCGAAGCCATAATATCTACGATATGTTTCTCACGAAGCTCAAACGTGCTTCAACTCGAGAAAATATCCAGCATCACTCTGTCAGAGACTAAAACTCTCCGAGAATAACCTGGTGTCCCATTCGCCATCGTCGTCATGGGAGCTTCTTTTACTGGTGGCTCTTTATCTATACCCTAAAACCCTTGCTGCCGCTTCTTGTGTGTCCAAATCATGGTCGGAGTCGTTCTCCTCCGAGGATGTCTGGCGGCCGTTATGCTCTGCTCAATACCCTTGTGTCTACAACCTCAGACACATAGACCCCACTGTCTCCTGTCGCCGCCTTTACGGTAATGCCTCCACGGCAGCCTCCAAGCTCCGGCTTCAAAAGTCAGCAAAACCCCACCTGCCCCTAAACGACCTCGGGCCTGTTTGGTATAGCGGTTGCGGTTGTGGTTATGGTTGAAAAAATGGAGTTTTAAAAATGGAGTTTTTAACTGTGGTTCAAAAAAAACAGTTAAGTGTTTGGTTAAAACTGTGGTTGAGTTGAAGGTTGAAGAAAAAGGAGTTTTGGTGTTTGGTTTCCAAACTTTACAAACTGCTTTTAACTTGTGAAATTACTTAAAATGGTATATATATATATATATATTTACAAACTGCTTTTTTAAATATTGTAAATTTAATAATGATAATAATATTATGTAATTAATAATTCATGAAAAAACATATATTATTTTTTATTCTCCCATCAAACTATTTGCAATTTCATCACGAACATATATTTTCCTTCCATTAAGACTGATCTGTATCTACACATTTTTTAAAAAAAATATATATTTTAAAAACCACTTAAACAAATATAAGTTAATAATTAAAAAAAAATATTTGGAAGTAAAATAAATTTATGATAATTATTTAAAAATAAGATTGTGATATATTAGATTCATAAGAATCATCGTAAATTAACCTATCAAATTTATGATTAGTTGTATGAATTTCACTACATTCAATAGTTTTTTTCTTCTTAATTTAGCTATATGATAAAAAAAAAATATAAAGACCAATTTAAAATAAAGAATATATTGAAATATAAAATAAAAAAACAATAAAAATACAATGTTAGGTGTTAAAAATGTGGAAGAAAAGAAAAGGTAAAATTAAGTGCACACGCGAAAACAAAATTAAATTAATTATTCATTGAATAATATGGATGTAATAGTTATTTATAATTTATTTTTAATTATTTCCGGAAAAATAACTATTTTTTAATTATTTAAATATAACTTTAATTATTATTTTGGCTGCACATATATATTAGGTCTTGCCCCTCATTCCAGCCCCTCACTCTCATTCCAGCATCTCCGTTCCAGCCCCTCCCCTCCATCTCCTCCCCTCTCTATCTCCATCTCCATCTCCTTCCAGCCCCTCACCTCCCATCTCAAAAACAACTCCCTCCTCCAGTAGCGAGACCCCCGAGAGAGAGAGATGATCGATTGCGCTTGCGGGTATCATTTATTTTTTCCTCTGCCTCTCTTTTCTTTGGTCAATACTGGTATGGGAGATGATCAATTTGAGGGTTTCTTTGGTCAATACACGGTAATATTGTTGTTGGAATTGATTTATTTATGATGATTTTGCCCTAACTCCGGGGAGTTAAGGGGAGTTGTGGATCTGTCGCAGAGGAGAGAAAGGTGCGAGACAGAGGAGGTGCAGATGAGAAGGAATTGAGAGGATTTTTTTGGCAGATAAGACATATATTTTCAACGGTAATATTTACTTCAAACGGCAGTTTCATAAATACAAATCGCACTTCGAAAAGCTCCTAAAACCAGCTTCACAGCAAACGGCGTTCGGGCGTAATAATTGACGTGGGTCCCATGTTTTTTATCCGCGTTCGGGTGAAACCAAACATTAAAATGGCGTCCCGTTTGGCAAACGTGGAACGCACCACGTTGCCAAACGGGTGCCTCCTCTTCGTCGTCACTGCACAGACAGGAGAGTCTTCCACTTTACTCGCCCTATCGAAACCATGCAATGAACTCCAGGTAGATCCTAGTGGGATATTCAAGTTCTCTGCCGACATAGATTTTGAGTCTTCACTGGAAAAGGAAGCGATTCGAGATATAAAAGTCACATGGAACGTAGTGTTAAAAGGTTGGAAAGCTATATTTAATATGATGGAATCTTGTAGTGGAAAGGCTAGCTTTGTTCCGGAGGCAGAGGACTTGTTTTCCAGGGAGGTTCCATTGACGGGGTGCTGCTCAGAAATGGTCGCCGCAAGCAGCCTTGTTGCGGAGATAAAGATGGGATTTTGCGGTGAGAATTGTATCGGTGATGAGGATGTAAAGGATGACGGCAAGTTCAGAAGAGGAAAGCTGAGCTTGGCCATCATGAATACAAAACATTGGAGGTACCTAAGCTCTGAGACATTTGCAGCACTTTTTGCTGCCTTGCCATGCTTAACCAGCTGTCATCTCCTGCTGATCACTACGATGAAGCTTGCTGCGGTTCTGTTGTTAGGTTTTATTAAAATTAATTTTAGTTTTAAAAGTGGCATTGTGTAGCCTGTGAGGTAATGATTGAAGTTTGTTTTCTTCATTTATAAATTCTATCAGATGTGATTTTGTACTGTTTAATATCTTTGATGATTCTGCCTTTCTACCCATGAAATCTTTGTTACACTCTCAAAATAATAATTAAAAAAAAAAACCATTTGTGACTAGCATAGTCAACATCAATTTGAGGGACATGAGCAATCTTGGGCCAATCTTCTCCTGTTTCCCTGGCACCTTTCTCTCAAACTTGGACACATCCTGATCACAAGCCTTAGAAGTTTCTTCAGATTGACGATGCATTCTGGCAATTCTATGATGTTTGGACAGTCTCCGATTGAAAATGTTTGCGAGGAGTCTGCCGCCGCTTGAAGAAACTGTTTTGGTAATGCTCGCGTTGCTGGTAACTTCATAAAACATAAGAGTCTGAAGCTTGAGTGGCTAAAATTCTTCCTCCTGGTTTTCCTCCATTGTCGTAGGAAACTTAGACTTCATAGATTCAATCTCAGCTAGCCTGAAGTTGAGGTCCTTTATTTGTTAGAACTTGAAAAGAAGCGGCGTAGCTTTCTGCCAGTGCTCCCTGTATTTTTCACCACTTGCCTTGTCAAATTCATCCAGTGCGTCGTCCTCTGCATCATACATGAATTCTCGGAGCTTCTGAAGCCAGAACCCAATCTTCTCATTCTGAGACTGTTGCCTCTCGGCATCCATCAAAACTGCGTTGGTGGCTGAAAAATTCTCTTCAAGACGTGCATGGTCAGCTTCACGTCCCCATGCCTTGCTAATTTCTGTAACTGTAAAAGAACCTGACTTCCCTGGAAGGGATTTGGCAATGTCGGCTTCAGATTCTTCCATTTTCTTCTGGAGTTGAGGGGAGAGGTGATTGGTAGGAAGAATGATTGGGAAGGGAGTGAAGTTATTTTCAAAGAGGCATAGTAAAGTGTTTTTAAAAATAATTGAAATTTTTTTATTTTTATTTTTATTTTTTACTTTCAATTAAATATTTTGGGTGTTTTTAAATCATTTTCATATTCTAGTATCAAAAAAGAAATTAAAAAATATTTTAATACATTTATGAACAAAAAATATTTTTAAAAACAACCGCAACCACACTCATAAATAAGAATCTCTAGATCGCTTGAATTATTTAACATTCATGTCAAGGCAGCACAATGCTTGTATTTTCCTTATTTTTCTTGCATTGCCCTACGAAGATTATTCTTTCCTTTGCTAGTAATTAATTTATCGTGCTTTTGACAAAAATGAAAAATAAAAAATCCCAAGAGTCTATCCTAAGGTACTTGAATTTCTTCCATTTATTTCTTGACTTCAAGCAACTCTAATTGCACCCCAAGCAGTTGTTTTGCAGACGATAAAATATCCATTTTGATGATCATTATGAAATTTAGCCAAGGCTCGTTTCATGCGTGCCTGAAAATCTTCAGATGATTTAGGATTCCATTATTTATCCTTCAAGGATGGGATCCATACCACTCGCATCCCACACGTTCAGGAGAGGGTTGAAAAGAAATGGAAAAAAAAAAAAAAAAAAAAAACAAGAGATTGCTGTTTTGAGTCAGAGAAGGCATGGAATCCTTGAAACCACAAGCACGCACAAGTTTACAGAGATGCATCTGAACAGTAATAATGCACATAATCACTTCTATACTTTCCCATTTCATGGGGCTCCATTGATAAACGGCTTAATCAAATTCTACAAGAGTATGCTTCAACCCCATCAAAACATCTTAAGCCTCTAAGAAAGTGTGAAGGCTGGACCATTTTACAGCAGTTACCTTCAATCCTATCAACAAAACTAGGCCTCTATGAAAGTTCGAAGGCTGATATAAATTTCAAAACTCTTGCTTGCACTCGCTCCTTCTCTTCAGGTCCATCGAGGTCACCAATGTTATCATGATATTCCTATACATGATTTCATAAAAGGAACTACGTTATGGCATTTGCTAGTTCAATGATGTTTTAATGAACAGCAATTTGATGGGAAAATACAATTTGTAATTTAAGGCTACCATTTCTACACATTTTCATTCTTTCTTTTATATCCCATGCGATTAAGTATGATTATTTTGGTATTCCATATGAATTCTACACCCATACCCTTTTATAATATTAATTTCTTTTCAGACATTGGTAAGAGAGATAAGAACTGAATATGTTTTTATAAGAATGGCCATCACCAGTAAACTAGGTCACTGGACAGAATCTAGATGCCGAGACAAAGCACGTACCAGAAGTATATCCTTAACATCGTTCTTAGTAAGCTTTTGCTGCCTCAATAATAGTTCAATCCTTGCTCTCATTCGGGGATGCCTGAAGAAAAACCCAATAATCATCTTAGGAATTCAAAGTTAAGATAAGATATAACTACAAATAAAGTTCCTCTACTGAGCTGATAAGATTATGGTTGATGGGAAACTTACTCCGAGCACCAAAGATGGCCCAGAATAATGGCTATCGACTGCAGGTTAGAACAAAAAATAAAGCTGAGATATTGAAAGTTCAAAACTATTGAAAATCAGAGACAGATAAATGGTTTTTTCAATCAGGAACTTATTCAGATTACTTTTTATCAGAAACTTTTCCAGATTACATTAAATGACCAATATCTGTGCTTGATATATTATAAACTTTCCATGGCAATGCTAATTAAAAGACCTCATATTAAAAAATTACATACTGAATGAGCAAGATTATATTACAGCCATGAATCAATGATAACTTCCTACCACCACCAACAAAATAGATCTCACAACTTATGCAGGTCCATCAATAAAGTAAGCAATTTCATAGACAATTCTGACCAAAAGCCACTAGAATAGAAACTAACCTTAAGGGAGTCCATCAATAAAGTAAACAATTTCATAGACAATTCTGAACAAAAGCCACTAGAATAGAAACTAACCTGAAGAGTGTAGAGTCCAGATTCTAGTTTTCGATTATATCTTTCATCTTCATCCATCTATTGAATGCACAACCCATTGTAAATGAAGTGGTTTCAATGTCAAATATGGACGAGACAGCAGAAAAGAAAATGTGATATACCTCCAGATCATCCAATTCAAGCTCATCCATTCGTTTAGTCTCTTCTTTTACTCTATCTGAATATCTGAGTAAAGATCATCATTAATCAGGTGTTAAAGGCTGAATATAGACATTAAAAACATAATTTACAAAACCAACCCTGCCTCCTCTGCAGCAAGAAGGTAGAAAAGAACAAGGGTGGAGGGATAGGTCAATTGTTCAAAATCCACTTGTAGAAATTCAAAACAAACAAGTGGGTTATTACCTTATATAGAGTTCCATAAGGCGGTCTATCTTCTCACACTCACTTTCCACAAATTTACTTAGCACTCTCTCCCTTCTTGAACCTCTCAAAATTCCACCTGAAAAAGAAAGAAACACCAGGAAAGATCGATTATATCTACCATAAAACCCAGCAACTGAAAATTCTTTTTAAAATTCTTTTTTTTTCATGTGAATTTAGTTGTGTACAATTTAACTCCAATACAATCTCCTGGTAATTCTTTTGATATTACCTATAAAACCCAGTATGATAAAAAAAAAAAAAAAAGTTTGCAAAAATATATTACAAATAGAAGAACACCATATATGCCTCCAATTTGGGTCTACCAATGTTTACCACCATCATATATTTGGGCCCACCACACCATGGGATAACAAATCTGATGGTAGACAAATATCTGCATATCAATTCACTGGTTTCAGCCCAGATATTCTTTTAACAAGTGAAACTCAATCCACCAATAAGATAACTTCACTCTTTTTGGACGTTAATTTATTTTGCATCAGGTGACAATGCCAAAACTCCTCCATCGCGACCATGTATAAAAGCCAACAGATCAATAGATAAATACATGATATATTATAAGATTATATAATGTTGCATTGAATCAATCAATTAAGAAAAAAAGCCAAAATGTTTACTTACCAAATAATGATGCAATTAGGGAAACAACACGCTCTTCTAACTCCTCTTGATATCGTTCTTTCTTATTCTTCTTACTCATAGGAATCTAAAGGGTTGAAGATGAAAAACAGAAAAAACATGTGAGTCCAATTACCTTCTAAGGAAACAAATTATGGCACAAACAATTCACAATTTCATTGTACGTCTGTTGCATTATGAAATGAAAGATGAGATCATATTTTATGTCAACAAAGATGAATGTTTATAGGAAGGGAAGAAGAGCACAAATACAAAAAGAGAGCAAGACATCTTCCACAAAGTAAAGGGATTAAAAAGAGAGAAAATCAGAAAACTTGACCATTCTAGCCCATCCAATCATGGCTAATGACAGTTCCAAGAAGCTGAAATCCACAAAGAGACCAAGACAGCCAATTTTAGGGCATTTTTCCTATTGAATAATGATTGTAAGGTCTCCTTTAGAGTGCTAGAAGCTGAATCCCACGTAGATGCCAAGACAACTACCTAGTGAGTATCCCAGAAGGGATCATTAAAAGTTCTTGAACACAGGACACTGTGCAACTGCAGTATCTTATAATGTTTCATTCTACTGAAACTCCCAAGAACATCAAGAAGAACACCTCCAATTAACTAGCGAAAACCATGATTAACTACAAATCTCAAACAACATTTTCTTCATACCTTAAAACAATAAAAAATGTGGGAAAATAATGTTACAAGTCTCCCAACTGCTGTGACACATAACACCCACGCTCCATTCTTATCCTTCCATGGTTGATGAAAATTAAGGTGAAACTATAGAAACTGAGAGCCATTAATGGAAGGAAATCCTATGTTTGTCTATCAAAATAAGAGACAACTCCATGCATGCACCAACATTTGGGGAGGAGGCAGGGTTTCCATGCAGGGATGATTTCTTGAAGAGATAAATAATCTCCATGTATGTTTTCATCAACTTCCAAGGTTTGGACTTTGAAGCTCGGAAAGCAACAAATACTAAAACACAACAGAAAAATTCAATCGTGAAAGCTGCGGACAAATGCTTTTATTAATCTACTCCAACACTAACACAACCAACCACACAAAAAAAAAAATATTAACAAGACTAAAAAAATAAAATGTAGCAGCATCCCAAATAGTTTTAACTAGAGTTCCAAACTTTTTAATATTTTTTCAACAAGCAAATGGAACCTGAATTATCACACAAATAGTTCCAACTGTAGGATATTTACACCGCCTTAGTTACAAATGTGACATATAAATCTAATCTCCTTCATGAACAAAACTCATCGTCCATATTCAAGCATTAACATTAGGATTGAAAGCACAGCTATTTAATGAATGTAGCTAAACCATTAGGAAACACAAGATCATGGTAAGGATAGAAATAACTTGCCTTACCCATGAAAGCAGCAAAAGCAGTTTTCAGCCCCAAAACATCAACAAACCTCTCGCAAGCAGGCGGATAGTTAGTCATAGCAAAATCAAGCGCTCTAATCGCTGACCCATAAGCCAATTTCTTCTGCTTCATAATAATAATCATCAACTCCACTCCCTCCGCCTTTACAAACCTCTCCTTATTCTCCAAAGGCATTAACAAACAGCACAAACAATCAAATAAATTCTCCACCATTTCCTCCTCATCCCCACTCTTCGGATCCTTACTCTTATACATCGCAACCGCCTGCAAAACCACATCAACCCCATTCATTTGTCCCAACTTCTTCTGATTCGCCTCGCTATTCTGCAACAAAATCGACAAAATCTCCGCCGCGTACTGCTTATTACTATCAAACTCCCTCACCTTCAACTTCGCCAGCAACCATTTCAAAACCCTTGTTTTCTCACAAATCATCTCCGCCACCTTCGGCTCCACCTCAATCATGTTCTCCACCGTCGCCAACGTGTTATAAACCGCCGCCATTTCGTCCTGATCATCGGAGTCCGACAACCTCTGCAAATTCTGCACTAGCAATTCCAACACATTGTTCTCGATAAGCGTGTTTACCAGCACTTTCATCGATTCCTCTTCGTTCTCGTTGCTCATTTCTACTACATCCTCGTCGGTTAGGTCTTGTAATAACTGAATAACATCGATGGCAATATCGGTATTTTCATGTGATAAGAGAGATAAAATGGAAGGAATGGAGTTTAGGGTTATTAGATCGGGGTAAAGTTCCGGTGCAGATGATAGTATTTTGAGTTTCTGGAGCTCGTTATGGAGGTCAATTTCGGAATCGGCGAATTTTTCCGGATGGTCAGGGTATTTGAGGCGGGACTCGATGTTTTCTTTGTATTTGCGTTCGAAGGAGAGGATTAGCTTTTTTAGGGTTTTGAGATCTAGGGTTTCTATGGGTTGGGACTTTGACAAGGATTGGGACTTCTCTATTGCGTCGAGGAGGGAGAGGTCGATTTCGTCGGCGGCGGTTTCTCCGTTGGAGAATGGTGGAGGAGGCGAGGTGGTGTCCCGTTTCCGTTTAGGGTTGTGGCTGCGAGCGGTGGCTATTTCCATGGTGGTTTAGCTTTTGCAGCTGGAGAGAGTGTACTGTCCTCCTGTGATGTTTGCCATCTATATTAGTAGTGTGCTGGTAAAGTTTAATCTAGTCCTTAAATGTGATTTATTTCACATCTAAACCTTATAGACAAACATTTCTGAATATTGAACTCCAAGGGAAACCACGAAAGTTTCAAAGCAATTATTTAATCTTTAGCTTCCATGGCAATTAATGAAAGGCTTATAAATATTTTTCTATTTTTATTTTCATCCTCCATCTTTTTCGTGTTTTTTTGTCTTCCAAAATACCGTAATTTCTCATATTATTAACTAACCTTATCCTAAAAATTCTTGACATTTTACTATATAACTCATATTGGCGTATTTGTTCAGCTTTGGAATGGTTCTGGGGAGAGTATAGGAAATCTTCTCATGGTGAGTTTCTGTAGTTCTTCCTATTTCTTGTTCCTCTCTACCTGTAGCTGAGACTGGAATGCAGGTATGATCACAGCTCTTCGTTGCACACTTATGCTGCATCCATGGTGTGTTTTTTCTGTCATTGACAGATGTTACTCTCTTTCAATCATTGTATTTTCGTTCAGATAGGCATACAAATTAGTTTGTTGGGACATTTCACACTCTTTCTCATGCATAGCTGTGAATCATTCACGAATAGCAACATATTTGTTTTGTATTGTATTTTTAAGTTATTTTAAATTGTGTATATTCAACTTACGAAGTTTTATGACCATAATTGTGTTATACTGTATTCAGAAATATTTTACTTATGATTTTTCTACCAAAATGATTTTAGCTGTGATTTATGATTTTTATACAGAAATATTTTACTTACGATTTTACGATCCGAGTTCAAATAACAATTTCATGTCAAGTTAAAAAAAGGGGTTGGACAACCTTGTTATCCTCCCATGGAGAAAAAAGGTCAAGAACGTATGACCTTTGTTGACAACGGATCTTTTGCTCAAGTTTTATATGCAAGCAAAAGCTAGAACATCATTTATTCTTGATGCCATTTTTAGGCACTAAGCTCATGATCGATCCTTTAGGGAAGGGAGAGCAGATATATGCAACCTAGCCCACCCGACGTGTTGATTCGGAAAAATCATCAACCTGGAGTCTGATCAGACCAATATCAAGTTAAATTCATGAAAGATATTTGTCTAATAAAACCTGATTGATTTAGACTATATTTTAGTAAATTTATCAAACCTAATACAAACTTTACCGGGTCAACATCATCATTCATCATTCGATTAAGTGGATCCCATGAGAAACCAAACGTGGAAGCAATCCGGATTCATAATTTTTGGCCCATTTGCATTACTCCTCGAACTTAACAAACATAAGCCCAATGTGTAAACATTGCAAGTTGCAAATGCAAGCTTCACACAATTGATCATACCGACAAAAAAATTGAAATACATACGTAAATACCATGTACAAAGTTGCTAGTACAAGATTAATTTCTTTCTTTTCTTAGTAAACAGTAAACACAGCTACCAGATCTGTTGGTCCTTGTAACATGCTTATAATCTTCATTAACTTCACCAAACACAAATCTTTTATCAAGTTCCTGTAGCTCATTTTCTCGCGGAGGGACCAAGTGCGTGAATAATTATGGAGAGCGAAGTGCAACGGTCAGTTTCATTGCGGGCAAACCGGAAAGGAGGAAACTACCGTAGCAACAATAATCATTCATCACCATCAAATTCTAAGGGTATTTACCATAGAATCACTTAGTTTCTGACATGGGTTTTTGTTTTCTTGTGTATTGGGCGAGTGTAGGTTTTGTTTTATTGATTTTGGCATTAAGGGATTGGTGGATTTTGTTCCTTTTGTGAAAAAGATTAGCATTTGATTTGTTTTATTTACGGGGTTTTGTGATTAGCATTTTGTTCAGTCTAGTCTGACCTTGGTTGTGTAATTTATGGTGAAACAGATGTAGAAGGTGGTGGAGGAGGTCTTTTTAGTTCTGGAAAGTTGTCGAGTGATTATGCGATGAAAATAATTTGGAAGAAAGGATTTATTCGGCTGGTTCTTGTTGCCGGCATTCTTTGGATGTTACTCATTCTTATTGTGTTACTCATTCATATTTGGTCCTGTCAATCTTCTTATCTATTCTTTTCAGGTAATGTTTACTACCACTCTAAATCCTGCTACTGATTTACTTGTTTATGTACTTTTGTGATTTATGAGATAGATAAGGTTCATAGGATGACTCGTTTTTCTTGGATTCAAATAATGTGTAAAAAACTTCTAGAAATGGTCTTTGATCTTGTAGATGCATAGTTTCCCTTATGGATGCGAAATCCGTATTATTTTTCTGACTGTTTATGTGATCACGATGCAATCCTATCACTTGCGTTATACATGCTTAGTGAAAATCATGTGTAGAAATCTTAACTTATTTGTCAACTTGTATAAATTTGCGTTCTGTGGTTTGATATGATAGATGTGTTTGACATGCAGCAATATGTAACAAAGAAAGCAAGGTATATACAATTCTAAACACTTGGGGATTTGTGCCACAGCAACATCGTAAGAACTCCAGCAACTTCTATTCCTTGAAGTGCTGACTGCTATGTGGTTGTTATAATTGATACTACTTCTCTTTGTATCTTTAGGCTGTCCGATCCCTGTTATCAGTAACCCTGACAGAATAGTTATTCCCGAGGGAAGAACTCATGATCAAATTATTAAAAATCTTTCATATGTTATGGAGGATAAGCCTGTGAAAGACGGATCTCAGCCATCCCCATTATTTGGAGGGCATCAAAGCTGGAAACAAAGAGAGAAGAGTTTTAAACCAAGTTCTTCCATGAAGGTAAATTTAAATGCTTCAAAGTCAATTTTGTTAGTTTAATTCCTTGTTCTTGAGAAAAGGAAAGTATTCTTCGGGGTCATGAAAGTACTCTTCGCGGTCATGTTATTCAATGAAATGATGACGGAGGGTATCAAATAATTTTGGATTTATGTCAATACCTTTTCATGATTCGTGGAAGTTGAAATTTTCTGTGACATGTAGCTGTTTTAAGTGAATTTAATTTTGTTTCTTACATTTACATATGCTTTTTTCCTTTCAGGTGCATTGTGGATTTATGCATAATGGTGGTGCGGACATGGATCCTGTAGATATTAAATATGTTGAGAAATGTAGGTTTGTGGTTGCTTCTGGAATTTTCGATGGATATGATGTACCACATCAGCCTTCAAATATAAGCGACCGCTCTAAGGAACTCTTTTGTTTTCTTATCGTGGTGGATGAGATCTCTCGTGATTTCATAAAGGAAAATGTTACTGTCTCGGAGGACCATAATGGGGGGCGGTGGGTTGGTATTTGGCGTCTTATTCTACTGAAGCATTCACCATATGATGAGCCCAGAAGGAATGGGAAAGTTCCCAAGATTTTAACACACAGGCTATTTCCTCAGGCACAGTACAGCATCTGGATTGATGGTAAAATGGAGCTGATAGTTGATCCATTACAAATTCTAGAAAGGTACGTCCTTACATGGTTAATTTGCAGATCATGCCTTTTGTTTCTGTCATTTTATTTGTGATGGGAGAGAGTAAATGAACTTGAGACTTGAATGTTAGCCTTTCTCTTGTTACAGTTTTCTTGGAAATTAAAATATTTCTTCAAGTCTCAAATTTGTTGCTCTTTTAGTCAGTGGATACCTCAGTATCCAGAACTTGTGTTCTCCCCTCAACTTTTTTTCTGAAAGCACTGATCACAAGATAACAACTAAGCCTTTCGAAATAAGCTTTGTGGGGGGATAGTGTGTCGTTTAGTTGTGTTGTCTGCTAAATTATCCTTAAATTCATATTCTTCCATTGACATGACCTAGAAATGAATGATGGGCCAAGTGGTGCCTGTAATTCAATTCATTTTATGTAGTATTCACTCACAGCAAGAGTGAAATGTGTGCTGTCTGTAAATACTCTTGAAGATAATGTCTAAGTGTGAAAGTTCATGGGCTGGATCCCTAAATTTCATCACCATCATATTGCACACACGAACATTTATGTGTGTATTGTACCAGTTAATATGAATTATCCGATCAGCAGATACTTGTGGCGTGGGAAGAATACATTTGCCATTGCTCAGCACAAACATCATCGAAGCATATATGAGGAGGCTGATGCTAATAAGCGAAGGAAACGGTATGCTCGGCCCCTCATTGATCTCCACATGAAAATATATTATTACGAGGGGATGGAGCCATGGAGTCCAAAGAAAAGTACTGTCAGTGGTAAGAGAGAAAGCAACTTCCTTGGCCCTTTATTTTGTTGCATTTGTCTAGCTTTTTTCGGGGTGAAATATGGTCATATGTTCACTGGGAGAAGTAACATGTTACATATATGCATACGAGCACACAGACGGGGGCTGTAAACAGAGATAATCATGGTGATTTACATGATTTTTCATCTCCATTGATTGGTATCGGTAAATGCAGATGTGCCAGAGGGAGCTATTATCATACGGGAACATACAGCTATGAGTAACCTGTTCAGCTGCTTGTGGTTTAACGAGGTCAACCTCTTCACACCAAGAGACCAATTGAGTTTTGGCTATGTTGTGTACAGATTAGGAGGCGCATTCAAGTTCTTCATGTTTCCAAATTGTGAGTACAACTCACTGTTCGTGTTGCATCCACACACCCGAGAGCATTCATCTAAGGTAGAGTGGGTAAAAAGTTTGAGTGAATTTAAGGGTAATGGTAGCAGCATGAAGGAGAGCAGAGGTGGACTAGGCTTGTGGACTCCTTATCCTGCAGATCTCAAATCAGTTGTACTGCCAAAAGTAGTAAGAACATCAAAAGCAGGCTGAGGTTCATACATTTCTCCATTTTTAACTTTATTGATTTTCTTTTTATTAATTCCCCCCTCCTACTTTACTTATAGAAAGAACATAAAATCCCAAAAAAAAGGCGCTTGTACAGGTCCCAAAAACTTGAGGTCTCGTATCATTCAAGATAATAATAAACTTACCATGCAACTAAATTTTGGTTTAGTTGATCCCTTTTTTCACTTAGAATTTGACACATATATAGCATTTGTTTATCATACAATTTGAAGTTCTTAAATGTTGAGTCTCGAACAGAATCATAGAAATTCCTCTCCCCCCCTCTACAAATTTCTTGCCAGGCCTGTTCTGGTGGCTATCTCATCATCTCTTTTCATCTGCACGTTTGCTTCTGTTCTTCACGAAATGCTAAATCACCTCTCTCCCCCGCTAACTTCAATGCCCTTATCTTCTCTCAGCCAGACGGCCAATGAGACTGCTAGTTTTCACGTCCATAATCCCAGAGGACTCCAATCATTAATAACATTCATTCATCAATTACTTGCAAGTCCAAGATTTTATGCCAGGCGCAGATCCGACCTTTCAAACAGGGCTACTAAAGCGCTGATGATACCTCGATATCAAATGTGTGGTTGGTGACGTAGTTATTGACCTAGTTTTAGAATCTAACTGGGGTCTATAGCAATCAACCCTAGTTAATTCAATATTTTTAAATTTATTTTAATAAAAAAATCTAAAAAACCCCAATAAATTATAGTTTTATCCCGATTCATCAGGTCGTGGATCAACTCTAATTTTTTATTAGATCAATCTTTTTCTTAAAAAATGTCTAAATCATGGATCAACTAGGTTTTAAGCTGAACGCTAGACTATTCTGTATTTACAATTAGAGTCTTTATCAGTTATTGAAGCTGATGCTTTCATAGTTTGGTTTAATCTAGTTGCATATACCGTGTTTTTTTTAGCTGGGGGTTTACTTTGAGATTTTTCCCCACCAATTGTAATTTTGGAGAAAATTCAAAATACTGATGAGAGTTGAGTACGTGATTAATCGTTGAAGTTAATTGAACTAGCTATACTTGGCATCTTATTAGAATTAGACAATCATTTTAAGAAAACGGAGCACGAACTATGTCCACGAGTCCATCTTGACACCTTTGGCATCCTTCTTTCGGCAATTTCCAAAATCAAGGGCCCAACTCATAGCAGAATTATGATTTTATGAATGTTATACGGAAAAATTTCAGTTATAATTTTTTGATTCGAGTTTCAAAAGTTTTTTTCTGTTTGTATCGTGTTAAAATCACGATTTTGATACTGGTTATGACAAAACGAATCGAGATTGATAACTTTGCTGTAAACCTTTCTCTTCCTCTTGCGCCTACCACGACAAAACGAATCGAGATTGATAACTTTGCTGTAAACCTTTCTCTTCCTCTTGCGCCTACCACGAGACGCAGCTTCAAACGTGGAGATTTGACTCCACCATTATTGACGCTAGCCGCCTCTCCTCGCCTAAACTGTCTTCAATTCATTGCTCATTTATAAAAATAGCTTATGTTTAGTTTATGGAATGAAAGAGATTGAATGTTTTCTTGTAATTTCTATTTTGATATATATTATCTTGTTAGAGAATAATATAAATCATATTATGGGGTCTCGCCTATAAGTTTAAGCTTTCAGGTGAGATGGTTCCTTAACATGGTATCAGAGCCTTGTTGACTTAGCAGTCACGAGTTCGAATCTCACCATCCCTATTCTATTTGATAAAAATCAAGCACAAGGTAGTGTGGTCCTATGCAAGTTTCAAGCCCAAAGAGCTTTCACTTGAAGGAGAGTGTTAGAGAATAATATAAATCATATTATAGGACCTCACCTATGAGCTTAAGTTTTTAGATGAGATGGTTTCTTAATATCAATATGAATGCTCTTAGTGAAAAATTGACAGAATCACTAAATATCATTCTGATTTCGATCGGTAGTTGTTGTGTTTCATTTTCATCTGAAAAATGTTATTAAAAATTATCAAAGTAAGACTTGACTGGATCAAGTCTAAATGTGATTTAGTCTAGCACTTTTTTTTTAATTTCTATTGACAGGTTACCAACAACATATTTTCCAAAACAATATTTTACAGTAACTATTAGCTAGCCTGTTGCTTCGACATAGACACATGCACAAATCAATTGAGCTAAGCACAACAACGTTAGAAAACAATTATAAAAATATTACTTCTTTTTTTTCCGAGTAGTTATACCGAACTTAAGTCACTTAGTTGTTTTCCTTGACCACAAACCTCCCATTTTCTTATTTTATTGTCAGAACGAGCATCGAGTCAACATTAACAAAGAGAGTTAAAGAGCAATACGCTTCTCTTGCATTTATATTCACTAAAATAGCAATACACAGAGCGCTAGAACTCGAGCTTCACTGTTAGCATCAGCAATGGCTAACTGCAAGCCACAGAAGAAAGTTCTGTTGTTATGTGGGGATTACATGGATAATTACGAGGTGGGTTACTTTCGTTTTAATCTATCTTTCTCATTTTGAAGTTGTTTTTTTCCTTCAAGTGATGGGGTTTTGTTGCTGTTTTTGCAGGCTATGGTTCCATTTCAAGCCTTGCAGGCTTATGGAATAGCAGTTGATGCTGTTTGTCCTGGAAAGAAAGCTGGTGATTGTTGCCGCACTTTAGTTGAGGACTCTGGTTCCTATCATGGATATCAGGTCCCCCTCTCCTTTTATTTATTAATTTGTTATTATATATATCCATTTCATGACTGTTAACGAAAATATTGTTTGTTTGGCTATAAATATTTCTTTGCAACACCTCCATCTATGTCTTGTACGGATATGCAAATTATTTTATAGGGAATGTTAGTATGTCAGTCTCTAGATATTGATGGACAAGACCCATGGTGTTGAGACAAATCTCCGTGGATTTAGAAGATTTTCAAATCTAAGATTGTGTTTTTTCTGAAACTAATTAGAGGGTTTTTCTGATTAATTGCTTGTCATGTGATATGGATGCTGGAGGTGTAGGTGGTAGTATTGGTGTGAATGCTGGCTCCAATGGTAATTAAGGATGTAATAGTGATGATAGTGGTTGTGGTGGGACTCATAGTGATAATGATTCCATGATCATTTTACTTCCATAATATGTGTAATGAGCTACCTTTTGATAAAAACCATGTTTTGAACTTCTGATAAATCTGGGCATTCATTTCCTTAGTTCTGACGTGGGTTTCGTAACTTTCCTGGCTGTAGACTTATACGGAGAAGCCTGGACACAACTTTAGTCTCAATGCAACTTTCGATGAAGTTGATTTCAGCAAATATGATGCGCTTGTTATACCAGGAGGAAGGGCTCCAGAATATCTTGCCACAAATGAATCTGTGTTAAATTGTGCGAGGCAATTTTCCGATTCTGGAAAGCTGATTGCTGCTATTTGCCATGGCCCATTGATCTTGGCCGCTGCAGGCATATTAAAAGGCCGGAAGTGCACTGCATTCCGTGCTCTGGGACCTGTTCTCATCGATGCCGGTGCTCATTGGATTGAACCCAAAACCATGATGGATTGTGTTTCTGATGGCAATCTCATTACCGGAGTTATATACATGGCGCATCCTGAGTACATCCAGCTTGTTGTGAAGGCACTAGGAGGCAAGATAACTGGTTCAGATAAAAGGATTCTGTTTCTCTGTGGGGTAGGTTCTAACACAAAAACTATTTGTCTCTGACAACTATCATCAAAGCTCGAAGAAGCAAATGTTTTTTTCTTGTTTGCTAAGAACTCTTTCTTCTTTTATTCTTGCATGCAGGATTTCATGGAAAATTCTGAGGTTACTGTTCCTCTTCAATCCCTCCGAGCTCTTGGGTGCCACGTCGATGCAGTTTGCCCCAATAAGAAGGCTGGGGATTTCTGCCCAACTGCAGTCCATGACTTTGAAGGTGACCAAACCTACAGTGAGAAGCCAGGCCACAATTTCATTCTGACAGCTACCTATGAAGGTTTGGATGCCTCGAGCTACGACGCTCTCGTCATCCCTGGAGGCCGGTCACCTGAATATCTGGCACTGGATAACTCAGTGATTGCGTTAGTGAAAACATTCATGCAGTCAGAGAAGCCGGTTGCGTCAATCTTCAATGGACAGCAGGTTTTAGCAGCTGCAGGAGTTCTGAAGGTAGTTTCCTGTTGCCTTGCGAGGAATATGATTCTCTTTGATCACTCCGTAGAATTACGAATATTATGTATTGCATGTGTCATTCCGTACAATCCATAACACGAATCATCTTTGCAGGGAAGAAAATGTACCGCATGCCCTGCGGTGAAGCTGCATGTTGTATTGGGAGGGGCGACATGGCTAGAGCCTGATCCAATACATCGTTGCTACACTGACAAAAACTTAGTCACCGGAGCTTCCTGGTCAGGGCACCCTGAGTTCGTCTCTCAGTTGATGGCTCTACTGGGAATCCAGGTGTCGTTTTAGCTATTTTCATGTTAACTGTTTTGCCTGCATCTTATATCAAACAACACTCGGATGCAGGCTCCATGTCTGTGTCTGGAAATCCTTGTCTGCTGTTTTTCCTGCGGCGAAAATAGACTCTCCAGCTGGGCAAGGAAATGGGTTTTCATCATGTTGGTTGTGCGAATAAATGATGACTTAATCAATGTGATTAGCAGAGGATTTTGCTTACAAAGATGATGTCATTCTTGTGGAGAAAAATTGACAAAATCACTTTAAATATCATGCTAATTTCGATCATGACTTGTTGTGCTTGCTTTTCAGATGAATTTTTTTATTAAAAATTATCCAGTATCAAAGTAAGACTTGACTGGATCAAGTTTAAAATTTTCCTAACAAAGAAATAAAACATTGAAGCGGCAACAATGTTTTATATATATAGATAGATATAGAGCTTATCTAGATAGTTCAAGTATTATTGCGAAAGATTCCATGGCAGCACCAAGAAAATTCTATGCGCCTCCATAAAGTAAAATAAACAAACTATCATAAGATGAACATCTTGTACATATATTTAATTACTTTATTTAATTTAATTGAAGAAAAAAAATCCTGTAAAAAAAAATAAATTTAATAGAGAATGATAAATAAAAAGACTTGTGATAATTTTGATCATTAACAAGATAATTTGGATCATTATCAAAATAAGTGAAAACTCTTATAAAAAGCAAATTAAAAAATGATAGTCAAATATCCAATAAAATAAATATTGAGGGATAAAGTTGAAAAGGTAAAAACAAAAAAAAAAAAAAGCAAACTTGTATGAGTTTTTTAAACCTCGGTTAATCTTCCAAACTCGTATCCTGTGAAATCCTGTACTCAAATTCAGTCGAGAAGCTTAATTTTCAATAAATTCAATGTTGAAGCTCTCTCTCTCTCTCTCTCTCTCTCTCTCTCTCTCTCTCTCTCTCTCTCTCTCTCTCTCTCTCTCTCTATATATATATATATATATATATATATATATATATATATATATATATATATATATATATATATTCCAAGGAAACAAATAGCAATTAAAATAATGTTGATGAAACTAGAAGGAAAAAAAAAACTTAAAGAGGTAAAAATTAAAAATAATATTAAATATTAATTAAAATAATAAAGATCAAATTGATTATATGTGAAGGAATAGCAAATTGAAGGTTTTAACCTTTAGAGTCACATAATCATGTTGTTATATCTTTTAATGATAACAATAAAATGAATAATTGACTGATAAATATATTGGTTAAAAATAAGTTCTAAACAGGTATAAATATATTGGTTAAAAATAAGTTTTAAACAGGTTTTATACGAAGAACACGTTAAAAACGTATGATGGATTTCATGAAGAAACTAGTCAGGAAGCCAAGAAGAAAGCAAAGTGAAGATTTAGAATTAATTTTCATTTTAGTGCCTCATTATAATTTTTTATATTTTACTTGAGATCACAGTTAAAATGAACTCATACACTTCACTTTGTATGCATTAAAAAAATGATAATAATATAAGAATTCATCTAGGTTAAACTGTAAAATCTAGAATTCTACGTGAATCGATCAACCTTTTAGGGTTTCCAAATGAATTGGTTGATTGCTTATTCATTATGATGAACACCTTAGAATTCTGCAAAAACTGAATGACCGATTGGTTTGACCCAGGCTTGTTAATTTCATTGTGTTCCGACCGGAACATTCCTTGCCATTAAAAAAACCAAGACGAAACGGTGTCGTTTTCGTCTCGGTTTTAATTCTAGTCCATTCTGGAAATTCCGGCTAAATTCCGGCCGGAATGCCTCGGTACCGTTCCGGCCATGCCATTCCGGCTCAAAATCATAATATTTCTTTTATTTTAGAACATTTTACTATCATAATATTTTGGAATTTTAGAGATGTTTCTAATTTTGAGATTATGTTTGTTTGACTTTGTGTTTGTATTGTATAATTTAAAGTTAATTTATCTTGAATTTAAATTATACTTGTTAAATTAATATTTTAATTTTTTTCATATATATATAATTAATTATATATGAACAGTACAACCCCGAAACGGCACGCCGAAACACTCTGAAACTGAAAAGTTCCGTTCCAATAGAAAAACCGGAACGGTGACCGAAACGGTATTGACAAGTCAAACTTTGACCAATCTGAACCGATAAATCATTTTAGTTGTTAGAAGAACAATATCAACTATAAACATCTAGTTTTTCTTTTATATAAATATTGTATAATTGTGAAATTGTCAAGGGAATGTGAACATATATGATATAAAAGCTATTTTAAGAGTAAAACTACTACAAAATTATCAATCATTTATCATACTTTAATATATGTTATTAATCCTTCATATCATATCACAAAAAGTATCCACTTTTATTCCCACTACACTTGAACACTTTCATATCCTATAAGTGGTATCTTATGAGATATAGAGATATAATTATTCACTCTAGCCAAAGAGTTTGTTCTGAAAACTAAATCGTCATTGTAAACCTTTAAGAGTTGGGTGAAAACTTTTGGTATTTGTGAGGAAATCTCACCAAGAGAAAAACCTGGTAGAATGATTTTTTTCAGGTGGTGTAAGAACCTTGATGTGGATTCATCAAGTGGAATTGTACTATAAAAACTTGCCCCAAAGAGTTTATTCCCTTTTTTAGATGTTAAGTTGTCTTAATCCTTTAAAAAAAAACTGGTCAGAGTTTATTCCTCTAATATGTAGTTTTGCTAAACTTTTGAGTACAATGGAAATCACTTCGAGTACGTAAGAATTACGTATGCGCCACTGTCAATTTGCAGGGAAGATAAATGTATTTCACCGCCCCTTTTAGGAGGGAAATGGGATGCACTTGCTGAAAGTGATCCCCGAGAATTTGATCTGTGGATATAATTCGGAGTATATAACTTGATTTGATCTCCAGGAAAACTGGTAAACAGCTAGAGAGACTCGATGATGAAGATAATATAATAAAAGGCATAGAAATTCTTGAAGAGATTCACAGGGAGGGAGCAGAAGTGTGTTCAAGTTTTGCAACGAAAGTGAAATACAAACACCAACACAGAGACTGGTGCTCGTTTACCTTGGGATAAATGTCATGAAATCCTGTTCGGACATCACCAGTTGAATAATAATTTCACATCCTTGAGATTTGGAGGGGAAATGCAGCATCATGAATTTCACCTCTGGATGGAACTACCTGGAGCTTATCGAAGTAGCCAAGCCTCTCTAGTATGTGTCTTTGACAGTTCTCGGCGGCCATGATTCCTGACGAGTATGCTCCGTGCACGGATCCTTGATGGTCCTCCATGCTCACTGCTTCTCCTCCAAAGAAGAGATTGCCCAGGGGTGCACGGAGTCTCTCGTATGAATCTCCAGGCTTTCCAACCAGATCATACGAGTAACAACCCAGTGAGTTGGGGTCTGTTCCCCACCTCGTTACAAGATATTTAACCTGTTCCAGCAGAGCCAATTATATAAATAAGCTGATAGCTTTTGACATGAGAGACTGAATTCAGAAAACTATCGTGAAAAGTTACCGGTTCTGTTGCGTTAGGAAACATTTTCTTCAGCTGCGACATGACAAAGTTTGCAGCGGGCTCATCAGGTAGCTTCTCGAGATCATGGGCGAACCTTCCAGCAGCCATGTAGACGAGAACAGGATGGCCAGTTGCCTTGTGAAGATTGAGAAAATAACCACAAGCATAAGATGTGGGCGCAACAACACCCAAGAATTCAACATCTGGCCAAAATACTTCATCAAATTGCATTGCGATCTTGTTTTCACTGCCAAATCCAAGATCTGAAATTGCATCGACCTTCCACTGTGGCAGCTTTGGCTCAAAATGAATCAAGTTTGCTTTAAGAATCCCAAGGGGTACTGTAATGATAGCTGCATCAGCAATAAAGCATGTTCCATCCTCTACAGTGACCATCACCTTATTAGGCCCGTTGGATATTTTTGCAACCCTACTCCATCACAATTCATTAAAGAATGAAATCATTTCACCGGGAAGCACTGTATAACGCTTTCAATTCAGAACACAAGATATATCCAAACTACTAAGAAATGCGCAGGTATACCTGTGATTCAGGCGTATATCAATATCTTTTGCCAGAGCCTTTATTATAGGGTCATAACCTTGCACCATAAGACCATGACCGCCAGAAAGAACTTGCTCCTGCATGTCAAGCAATACCCTCAACAACGTCAGCATTCATCTAAGGATAAACTCGGATTGACCTTAACATTGTACAGATTTCGTATACAATTTTGCAATATACAAGGAAGATAGCATATTACATTTAATAGGAATGCAAGCCAATTCTGCAATCTAAGATTCTCAAAATAACATCCACCAATTTCTTTGCTGCTACTATCTCTAATCAATATTTTTATTGCTGAATCTAAAGTCAACCCGTAATGATAAAGAACTTTTTTTATGTCAAATTTATAAAGGCAAAGCATTTCTTGACATGTAGCAATGTTGTGGACGTAGGAGTATGCATTAAAGCACAAACCTCCTCATGCATAGTTCATGAAATCATTGCAGCACAATCAAAAACACTTTATAAGAGGTGCAGAAAATCAAACAGTCCACTTGCCTGATCCCAAGATTTCAGTGATATCATATCGGCATCCGCTGCAAACCAAGCTTCCATTCTACAGATATACCATTGCAGCACTTCATACGCAAGTCCTTCTTGCCTGCAGACAAAAAAAAAATGTTTCATTAATAACCCTCGAAACTCCATGCTGAAAAAAAAATCAGAAGTTTGTATTTGCTACAAGTTGTGCTTTTTCCTGTACCTTAATTCTGGATGCCTATCCAACACAATCGAAACCGCTTGAAGAACAGACATGTCATCTGTGTGTTCATCTCTTACTTTCTCAGTCTAAAGGTGTACACAAGCAAAGTAGTTTGCTTCAGGAGAAGAGAATTTTTAATCATAAAGAAAAGTTCCAGTCATATGATTTAGTATGAATATCCTACCTCGTCAAGAATTCTTTTGAATGCATCTCCAACTTCGATGACCATCTGTTGTGGAACTTTATGTCCTTCCTTATCAAAAAGGGTATAACTGAAAGGGAATACCCAAATCCTCTTGGTAAGTCTGGACTCTAAATTAATAAGAACCAGAATAGTGGCTCATAACTTTCAAGACGATGCAACTTTAATCAATACAAAATAGAATCAGTTTGTTCTACTTAAAAGGAAAAAGAATGAAGAAAGAAGTCTGCTTAATGCGAAGTCTGGAGTGAATTGCAGAGAACGCAAAAGTAAAACTGGCAAATGACATACCTCTCTAGATCATGGTCATACAATACAGAGTTGTCACCACTGGTACGGTATAGTTTAAGCCCCAGACCTCGTATCAGCGGCGCCAAAGGATTCTCATTGCAAACACCATGTAGCCTGGAAGGAAACATGAAAAAAGAATTAACACATTGAGGAATCAATCCGTGCGTTGCTTTACATTTACAAAGAGTGGTTAAGGAATCAAATGACACGTGAGCGCAGAGATCTTTTCCTGAGCTCCATGAGAAATTAATTGTTTTTTCAGCGCATAATTAATGAGCATTAGCATCCCTAACAAACAAGCATATAGATCAACCTTTCCAATGTCAGCATATCTATAAGTGCATTCATTTCACAAAACATGGCAATCACACTAACGAGTTGATATTAGGTAGAATATTAAATGGTTCCTATAAAATTAAATATGATTGAGAAAGGAAAGAATACCATGATGCTCCCAAATCCACAGGATAGCCAAATGAATGGTCAGTATGAATGCGGCCACCAAGTCTATCCCGTGATTCCAGCAAGATCACCTGAAACAAGAGAGCACATATTAGCCAATTGATGCATATGAATACAAATATTCCTTCATACATATAACTAGGTGCGTATATACATATTCACAGTTTGCTGACCTTAAAAGATGCATCATGGAGTCTTCGGGCAGCAGCAAGCCCTGAAATACCACCACCAATCACGATGACAGTAGGAAGCGAACTGTTTGGCCTCTCAACTTGTGAAATGAAAGTGCCTAGTCATTGATTGGAGAGAAATCAGCAAATTTGAAACACATGTGTTCATCAAAAAGTAAGAAGGCAAGACTGGGAGGACATATAGAGTACGTTGGCATCACTTGATTTTGTCCAATCGGTTGACTTTAGCTCATGAAAATTATGTTTTATATTTTCATAGACAACAATACATCATACGAAACACATATGATCTACCATATCAAATCATGTTGCCAACATTAATCCAAGATGACAACCATGTCAACAACTTTGATGACAAGCTCATGCCAGCTTCCTTAATGGTTGTCGGCAAATTTGAAATGGTTGTCGGCAAATTACTAGTCCCAATCCCAATGCATCGAAAACTTATTTTCATGGTAATAATCATTCTTTTCCTAAAATAATATATCAATTTTAACTCAAAAAAATAACTGCTTACTGTTATACTTAGTTTTACATTTAAAAGTATTTTAAAAAAATATTATTTTTTTATTTTAAATCATTTTTATATATGATGATATCAATAATAACTTTTAAAAAATAAAAAATAATTATTTTAATATTTTTTAAAACAAAAATTATTTTATAAGATGATATCAATAATAACTTTTTTTAAAAAATTATTTTAATATATTTTTAAATAAAAATTATTTTTAAAATTAACTGCGACACCAAAAACAGGAACATAAGGATATAATCATGCTCGAGTCACATCAAACATACAGCAAAAGCCAATTAATACTATTTACTAGTATATAAAATCAATATCTTTTCGCACCACGAAATCACAATTTATATCATAATAAAATAACAAGAGAAACCAATCAATCAAATCATAAATAAATAAAATAAACCCATAGCATATGCTATCTTCTCAACTTTTAACAAAACCAAAAAAAAACAAATGAATTCTGTTTTTTTTATCGTCAACAAATAAGTAAATAAATAACCTAATCAAGAAAGAGTAATTGATTATACTAACCGTTATCGATCAGATTCTCCATCTTCGAACCACACAAATTATCAGAGCACGCAGAAGAATCAGCCAAATTGACGAATTATTATTCCTTAAAAAAAAAAACTGATCGCTCGCGATTCTTTTGAGAAAAAAAGGAAGAAGAAACGATTCGTTCACTGGTGTATAGGAACAGGAAAATTAGAGATTAATTGAGAAGAATGGTAAAGAATATATAACAAAATCCCAGCAATAAAATGACTAGAAAGTCTGCTCAATGAAGAAGATGAAGAGCAATGTAGCAGCTGCTTCTGCTGTTGTTTACGATTTAGACAGCTCATAAGGAGATATTTTCTTAAATCCTCTCAAAATTCTTCTTTCTTTTTGATCAATTGTCTGTTTATTCAAACCTAAGAACCGAATTTCTTTTAGAAACGACGATGGTTGCATAGATCGATTGATTGGTTTTTGACGATCAAAATATCAATCGATCGATGGATCAATGCAAATGATGAGGAGGAGAGGGAGTAGGAGGAGGAGGGGAAATTAGGTGGGGGGCGTCTTGAGTTTCTGATGTGGAAGCGAAAAATTCTATGGTGGGTTGGGAGGTTTTATAGTAGTATTTTGTGGGAATAAACTAGAATCTAGTCCTTCTAGTTTTGCGAAAGGAGCAGATTAGTCTCCTTTGTTTCATCCATTGTTTGCTCTTTTTGGATTTATTGTTTTTTTTTTTTTTTAAAATAGAAAATGAATAAATATATATTATGAAAACATTCATGAGGAAAAATATATTTAAATAAAATCAATTAACTCTAAATTAAGTATGATCAGTACAACTAAGGCACTAAATAATTCTCCTTAAAATAAAAGGAAGTAATCGATTATTTCTTAATAGTAAAGGGACTGAGCTATAATTTACTCTGTTTTGTGGCAATGACCAAATTGCTTACGGCTCATGGTCGGTAGGGAAGGTTCCTTCTTGTTGCTTTATTTTAGGTGGATGAGAGATCGGCCATTGAAACTGATCCCATCCGATGGAAAACTAAGAAAATATATTTTATTTTTAGGAAAAGGCAAATATAAAATCTTCTTAGCTCAAAATGGTTGGCTCGGTGGTCCCGTAGCCCGAAAAATAACGCATGATGGATAGTCTACTTTATAGGTCAAATCAAAATTGTCAATACCGTTTTGATCTCTATTCCGATTTTTCTATTGGTACGGATCGTTTTATTTTCGGAGCATTTCGGCGTGCCATTTCGGGGTTGTACTGTTTATATATAATTAATTATATATATATATAATTAAAATATTAATTTAACAAGCATAATTAAAAATCAAGATAAATTAACTTTAAATTATACAATATAAACACAAAGTCAAACAAACATAATCTCAAAATTAGAAACACAATCACATGCTAAATCAAAATAAGAAAGATTTTAAGGCCGGAACGGTACGAGATATTGAACGGGCCGGAATTAAAACCGAGACAAAAGCAACATCATTTTATCTCATTTTTTTATGGCACAGAATATTTCAACTGTTCTGATCGGAACGAAATGGTATTGACAATCCTGGGTGAAATAATTCACTCCTTCAATGACTTTGGCTTTAAATGTCCTCGAAATAAGATAAAACGGGTACGAATTACATTTAATAATAGATATTGTATTTGTACGTTGTCGTTCCGTCCTTCTTTGAATTTCTCCTTGCATAACCTCTCAAGGAAGAATAATAATAATTTCTTGATCCGAATATTCGTGTAAGATGAAACCATCTTCTAATATTTTTGTTTTTTAAATTAAAGAAATAGAATAATATTTTTGTTTTTTTAATTAAAGAAATAGAATTACATTTAATCAATTGAGAAAATTCATCTATTATATATATTTGTATTGAACTCATGAAACTTATATATGTCATGAATCAACGATTAGTTAATTTAAAGCACGCCTCTAATTTCTTTTTTTAAACATGATTTTTAAAGGGGGAAACATGTATAAAACACATTGCATTTATTACAAAAAAATAAATTGAAATGTTACTTGCTATAAAGAAATTTATTTTACCTGAAAGTTGTTTGCCCCATTAATGAGAGACTTTATACTAGCTTTCGCCTGAGATTTGACTTTATAAATTTATTAGGATTCTTCATTACTCGAAATATCCTTCATATTTTCCGACAATATTTAATTTAGAGTTAATTGATTTTTTGAATATCTTTGTATTTAATACAAGGTTTTTTTTATATAAAAAATAGTGTATTTTTAATGTTTATCAAGATTAGAAATAATAAATTGCTCGCGGTAGTGTTTGAGCTAAAACTATTGGTAGTAATATTTTTATTCGATGAAAGATATGGGTCCATGCATGAAGGAAAATTCCATGTTGTTGCTGACTAAGGGTTGATTGGAAGACAGCTTAGCTGCCCTCAATTATCAAGCGGCCTGGCAGTGGCATGTTCCTCCTGTTGGTATATTCTCAGAGGTTTGTCTTTTCTGATTTAGTATGTTAGATTTATTTTTAAAATATTTTTTATTTTAAAATATATTAAAATAATAATTTTTAGAATTTATATCTGATATATTCATAAAATAATTTATAAATATTTTAAAAATTAATTTAAATAACAAAACAATTTTTTTTTTAGAAAACACTTTTATAATTTAATTTAGAAAACAATTATTTTAAATATATATATATATATATATATATATATACATGCTTAGTTTAAATTATTGTAAAATAAAAAATATACGTAAGATAAATAATTTAATTTTATAAATAAAAAAAAATTATTTTATTTTTTCAAATCAGAATATAAAATTCAATATAAAAAAATTGGAAAAAATTATTATGGGATAATTTTTTTTATATAAGATAAGTAAATGATATATCTTTATAAATAAGAAAATATGTTATTTTAATTTTTTATAAAATCAAAACTTAAAACACAATTATATGTAAAATTTAATATAAAAAATAAAAATAATTTATTTAATCAAATATTTTTTTCTAAATGATTAAATAAAAAAATACCAAGTTTCCTATCAATCTCTGAAAACAAAAAACAAGTTGCCGGTTGTAGCAGCAGCCTATGGCCCAGTGAATCTGCTGAGAAGCAATGATATTTTTTTTATTGGTTTGAATGGAATATGATTTGGATTCCAATTGCACTTTTTTTTAGTCTTTTATTTTTATTTTTATTTTTATTATTGTCTGCTATTGATTTAATCTTATAAAAGTCAATGAGCCGTGCAAGACCCTGGACTGAAGGTGTTGAATTATAGCATATTAAAAATCAAGAAATTGGGTGGGGATAGGAAAGGATTCCTTGCTTTTATTGCTGAGATGAAGTTGACGGGGGAGAGGATTCGATCGGAGCTCGGAAAGGAAACTCCATGGTTGCCGGATCCGTCTGAATTCTGATTAAAATAAGCGTACAAGAGACTGGATTGTTGTGTTAACTTGAGGTAGTTGCATCAATTCTGGCTTATTATTATTTTTTATTCAAAATAATTATTTAAAAAAAAACATTATTTTTTTATAAGAACAAACTTGAGTTGGGTTCAACTATCTAACATGTCTCATATTCTAGTCACGTGGTTGTTAATATAAGGGACACTAGAGATTTATATGGTCATTAATTTAAAAATCAATAAAATTAATTGAGATACACACAAGCTAATCCAAGCATCTACCTTAATTAAAAAAAAAAAAAAAACTTGAGGTGGGTTGTATGGAGTCACATGTTAACTAGTCATGTTCAAAAAAAAAATATAAATATTAATTTATCTGACCTCGCAAGAAAAATAAATAAAATTAAAGATAGAGAAAAAAAAATAGATATTCAAATCTCGTCTGCGGGCTTGTCCTCCAAATTGCTGCTTCCATTTTTGTAATTTTGGATTTTCCAACTTATTAGGCCACCGGCCCTTGTTTGTGTTGAGCCATGACGCCATTTTAATGAAGTTGTTTGAATTCTTCAAAAAAGAAAAAGAAATTAGCAATTTACTAGAAAAATAATTCAGAAATTAGAAGGAACAAAGGGCAATCCTGGTCATCAAAGAAGCAATGTGTGGGAATTTTTTAATTTTGTAATTCGTGATATTCTTGGGTTATTTTTTTTTTTGAAAAAACTGAATCTATATTATCCAGTAACACAAAAATCATTAAAACGCACCTTTCTCTTATGACATGATACGTGGCTTGAATTGTGATGATAAAAGAGGGATTATATTGCTCACTATTAAACCAATTTAATCATTATTTTTTTTTTCAGCCAACTTTTAAAAACCACAACCTTAAAATCCTTCTTAATCTATTGCACCACCGTACATCGCCACACGCGATACTAGTAGGGTGTGAAAGAAAGTAAACTAGCATTACGTCAGACAGACACGCTAGCAATTTTCTGCAGGAAAAAGAATTAAAAAACAAAAAAAATTACCTAAACATCTCAATTGTCAACACTTGACTTTTGTCATTTTTTAGGGCACAATTTAGTATTTTTACTGTTTTACAGAAACATGAAAACACAAGAAACACCCCATCGGCAACTCTAAGTTTGTGTCTTATTGAAGGCTAAGATGATGATTTCATTGTCATCAACTTTGTAAAAAATAAAAATACTCTTAGACAATGAATGGTTTTTGTCTGATGGAAGAGGTAAAATCATAGTTTTACCTTGCAAAAACCTCGGAAAAGATCCAAACACCCCTAAACAATTAGATAATGTTAACAAGTGGGGTGAAAAAGTCTAAAATACCATGAAACCAAGGGTTAAATTTTATGCACTGAAGGGCAAAAAAGTAATTACACTATTAAAGTTCACGGTAAACTATGTCTATATCCATGGTGATTTATACACATCTTATCTCTTTTCTTAATGATAAAGAAAAATTAAAGCCACCAACGCTACAAAAAGACAAACAAAATTATCATCAACTATGGAAGTGTGAAAAACAAAGACAATATGTGTACCAATAAAAAAACAACGAGTTATGAGCCAAAGTACACCACAATGAACACACCGAGTTGAACTCGTTAAGTACTATTCCTAGATTATGATGACAAAAAACCTAGCAAAACATAAACCAAAATAAATAACGAAGCTTAATTCTCAATTAAAAAAAAATGAAATGATGAAATTTGAAAGAGAATAAAGTCAATTGAGAAAAAAAATTGAGTTAACTCGTCAAACCAGCAATCCGATCATGAGATGATGATAACACAATAAAAAAATATAATGTTAGACTCATGATCCGAGTCATGAGACCGAGATAACTTCTTATGGAAAAAAAAGACCTGATTTAACTAAGGTAAATATACCGAAATATGTGACATTGATAGCAAACCAAGATATCTTCGTAGAATGCAAAAAAAAAAATTAGATTATGAATCTTAATTTTCAACAACTCAATGTTTAATGATGAAATTAATTGATAAATCAGTTAAAAAAAGAACACATAAAATAACCTGAATCAAATCTGGATATCTTGTTGTTATTTTTCAAAGTATAATTAATTTAAAATGTATTAAAATAATATATATATATATATATTTTTAATATTATCATATTAAAATAATATAAAAACACTAATTTAACAAAGCTGGATCTTACTTGGTCATTGAGATAATTTAAGAAGATTCTGAAGTAACAGAGATGTTGTTCTCATGGTGCGAGCCTACTGGGCGTGAGTGCAATATTTGGGCCAAGTAAATAGGCCTATCTTCTGCTTAATGTTGGTCATCAATGGGCCGAGCTTTCACTGAGACAGAACAAAAAAGAGAGTTATAGAAAAGAAAGGCTACTTCTTTATAGAACATCAAAGTCAAATTTCCATTTAGGTTTCTTTCTATGATTTGATTTCATTCTTGCCGAATCAGAGAAACCCTAGAAAAAAAACCAAAAATCCAATAAAGACCGTGACTTTTCCTTTTATTTCCCTCAATTTTCGATTGAATTTTTCCATTTCTCTCTCTACAGGTACTTACTAACCTATTTTATTTTAAGATCTACAGCTGTGGTTGCATTAAAGGCAACTCATTTTTTGATTTAACTCTTTTCTTGATGCAGTTTAGTTGATGAATTGAGATTTTGGGGTTGGGTTTTTTGTTTTGTATGATGGACTTGGGTTGTTGGGTTTTTGATGATGGTAAAGGTGCATACTTCTGAAGATTTCAGCTTCAGAGCAGTTAATAGAATTACAAGTTTTATTTCTTGCTTCCTTTTACGGATTGTTTAAGCAGTGAAAATGATTTTTTTGGGTTCCCAGTGGAGCTAAAGATACTAAAGTTGAAGTTACTCAAATTTTGTTTTATTGAGAGCTTATAGGGCTTTGAGCTTGTTGAGATTTGTTAGAGCATCAAAATAGAGCTCGGGGTTTCATGGGCTTTTCCTTATAAGTCTTTTTATTGATTGTTTTGGTTGAATTTGTTAAATGAATTGATTTAGCAAAGAAACGACTTTTTTTTTTGGGTCCCCCATGAAGTTAAATTTATTAGTTTTGAAATTTATGTAAGAGTCTTAGAGCTTAAGAGTTTGCCGGGTTTCTATCTGATGTATTGTTATTAATTGCTTACGATTAATGTTGTTAAAAATATGTTTTAATTTTGATTTCGGGTTTGTTGGCTTATCAATGAAGCCAGAGATACATACTTTGAAGTTTTCATTTTGGTACACATTAATAGTCTGCCTAAACAGGACTTGTAGCCTCTTGGTCTTGTGTTCTATTTCTTGTCATTGATTGTTTTATGTTCCATTTTGTTAACTTCATGATGTTTTTTATGTTGTTGCAGGATTACAATTTGAGAAACTTTGATTATATGATAATTCATTGATAATTATACATTGCTGTTTCAATTCTACTAAACACAGGAGTGCTTGCATTTGTTTCGTACATTATGGAGGTACAGACAAATGGAAAACCGATAGATTCACTCTTTGAGAAGGTCCTTTGTATGAACATTCTATCATCAGATTACTTCAAGGAGCTTTACCGATTAAAGACGTACCATGAAGTGGTAGATGAAATATACAATCAAGTTGACAATGTTGAGCCATGGATGACTGGTAACTGTCGTGGCCCATCTACCTCCTATTGCCTTCTGTACAAGTTCTTCACCATGAAGCTCACTGTCAAACAAATGCATGGTCTGCTAAAGCACAAGGATTCTCCTTATATCAGAGCGGTAATGTTTCCATACCCTCGCTAAAGCTATGCTGATTAATTTTTTTCTTTTATTGGCTGGATTTGGTTGCAACCTCCTCATACACGGATAATTATTCAAATACTTATTGGTTAATCATTCTTGAATTTGAGAAACTTTCCCTTGCTAAACAACTTTATATTCTCTTTGTGATTGTATTTACAAGGTCATTTAATTTGTTGAAGCGTTTGTGAATCTAAAAGTGTTTTGGTGTGTAGACATGCATAATTGGGTGTTGAGTTTTATTTACACAGGTTGACATTTGCGGGCCTTAGCTTTAGATCATGTCTTATCAACTTTTTAATGTCTTTACTTTATCTTTTCTTTGTTTTCTAAAATTTTAGCTAAGCTTGGAAACTTGATGATTTTGTCAAATTTGAAAACTTTTGGTTAGATTATGATTTTGTTACATCTCAGGGAGTATTTTACGATTTTACATGATTTAAACTGCACAAAGGAAACTAGTTTTTTTATGCAACTTGATTCAATCTGTTCTATCAACTGCAAATTTATGAATGGGTATTTTTATATGAATTGAGCTCCGCTTGTAAGGACTTGCTACCTACTTTGCTGGAGTGTGAACTTCTGAGAAATTACGAGCCTGTTTTTAACTACGAGGTAGTGGGCAAAACATTGTCACATATGAATTTTAACAACATTTGAAAATCTCTATTTTGATTTACATGATAATGTCCTTGTTTTTCATAGCAGATCTCTGCAAACCAAGGTTGAGGTGTTCTTGTTTCTTTGAGTTGCTCTGACTTTCTCACTCCTACATAAACTGCCCTTGCTTTGCTGAGCAGGTTTCGCAAAATTAAGGTTTGGGGTGTCTTATTTTTTTATTCTCACTCCTAGGCTTTGTAATCCTGAATTGATGCTGTCAGAACTTTTTTAATCATGACTCAATACTGTCAGTTGTCTTTTAACCCAATTTAACTTACTACTACTTTGACTGGTATTGTTGCTATTTGCTAATTATGGGAAAACCAGAACTGGCATTCTGTTGCCCACTTTTATTGACCAGGTGCTGTTATTGTTATCATTTTGGTTCGTCGAAGCTAAGGATAGAGATTCCTTATTCCATTTCCATCAAAGCTTGTTCACATTAATCCACATGTTTATAGTATTTATTCCTTTTCTCTGTTTGATTTAAGGAATGTACTGTTTAGCATAGGGACTGCTTTATCGTAGCTTTGTGTTTGAAATGAGTGATTTATAACTCCAAATTTGATTGCAGGTGGGGTTCCTTTACCTAAGATATGCTGGTGATCCAAAGACACTGTGGAATTGGTTTGAACCATATATCAAAGATGATGAGGTACTTCTATATATCCTTGCTTGAACTGCAGTTGAAGTTTCTCTTGCTAACCCACTTATAATAACTGGCAACTTGATGCCTTCTGATTCTTGAAGCCTAGGTTTCAGCTCAATCTGCCTTTTGAAATCTTTAGTCTGTGGAAATTGAATGCCCAATACCGGTGTTTATGGTAAAATCTTTATGATGAAACTAGTAAAGTGGCTTTGAGGGGGATACCAATTGCACAACTGAAATGATTGTGGAAATAGGAAATCCTACGTAACAACTAAAACATTGCTCCATGCACCAATGTAACACTTGACCTGAAAAATATGTATTTATTTATTTGATTTCACATTATGTTCCTAATTAAAGCGTTTCAGGAGTCCAGCTAGGTAGTTTAATGCATGAGTTCTGTGAGACAACTTGATTGCTTAAGTGGCTAGCCTCTTTGTCAAATTGGTCATGTTTCTTGCCTCCTATAGTTTCTGACATGTATCAGTGCATAAGAGCAGTTCGTAATCTATCAAATGACTGGGAGATTTATTGCTTGCATTTGGATTGGTGGACTGAAATGCAATCTTTCTAATATGTGAATATTCCAGTAGATCCTGCTTTCCAAGATTTGATTTTTATATAAAAGTAGCATTCTTTGACAGTTACCTAGTAGTTTTCTAGCTAATGACAACTTTCCTTTCACTGCTACTGCTAACTAAATGCTCCTTCATGCAAGAGGTTAATCCTTCATGATTTTATTGACATGATATGCATTTTCCTTTCCATCAGTAGCTTAAGTTTCTGTGTTGTGACGAATCAGAGTTATGATATTATATTTCAGGAATTTTCTCCAGGATCCAGTGGAAGGAAGACAACAATGGGCATATATGTGCGTGATTTGCTTCTCGGACAGGTCAGGTTGAAACAATATCTAATGCTTTGTATTCTAGTATTTTTTAAATACGTTGTACTTTAGTATTTTCATATTCTGTTATTCTTCCTGGTAAGCAAAACAGGATTGATACCATATGTTTTTCTCTTGCAGTACTACTTCGATACCCTTTTCCCTCGTATTCCTGTTCCTGTCTTGAGACAGATCACATCCAATCTTGAGAAGATGAAGTTACCCACAAAAATTTCTGGTGCAACAGGGGATGGCAACCGTCATGGATCTGACGATACTGCACGTCGACCACCATCTGTGAAGGCTGCACTTTCAGTCTCTTTTGGGCAGCGTGCTCCTCATCGTGCGTCAACTAGGGACTCATCTCCTGTTCGTCGCACGTTACCTCCACCCTCCCATGACAGAACTGGTGATGATCCACGAAGACATCGTAGCCAGAGTCGTGAATATTCTGATAAAGAATATTTAGACCGGGATCGGGATCATGATAGGGGTAGAGAAAGGGACCGAAGCCGTGATCGGGATAGAGAGAATGGCAGGGTTCGGGAAAGAGATCATGATAGAGAAAGAGATCGGGACCGTGGCAGGGACAATGACAGGAAACAGGAACGTGAGAGGGGTAGAGACCGAAGACCTGATTATGATAGGAGTTCCAGGTACATTGATAGGGAAAGCAGAAGGGATTATGAACGGAGCAGCCGTGATGGAGGTAGCCGTCATAGAGAAAGTACTTATAGAACCCGGAGCAGGAGTCGCAGCAGGAGCAGAAGTAGAAGCCAAAGTTTGCAAGCTGGCACATCACCATTTGATAAGCATCCAACTCCTCAAAGGGATGGGAGCAAGGATAGGACATCTGCATCTAGCAATCTGGCTAAGCTCAAAGATCTTTATGGTGATCTTGGTGATCAGAAAGGGGATGCTGGCCCGGAAAGGGTTCCTCGGAGGGACAATGATGGTGAAGAAATTTTTAGACTGGGTGGTTCTACTTGGAGGTAGGTAGTTCAATGAAGGTGTCACTGTCAGATGTATCAGTAAGGTCTTCAGCCATGCCAAATCTCTGTTTGAATCAAGAGAATGGTCAACATTATAAACCTTTCCTCCTCTCTCTAGTCAGTTCATGGAAGCACGTGAAGTGCACGTGCTCGAGCTGTAGGGCTGCATGTGCATGAGCCCCACCCTATGTTTCATGCGTACAATTGTTTTAGAAAATCTTCATGTCTAATTAACTTGTTACATTAAATACGCCAGAGAACTTTCTTGGTCATGTCACGAATCTGTTTTTCTGTTGTTGGTGGTTTCTACGATGTGGGTTTTGGTTTTCATGTCGACCACGCCCGATTTCTCATTGCTGATACTACTACTTGTACCATTGGAAGGGACTTCGTCTCTTATGCTAGAGGTTACCAGTTTGGATCTTGACAACGCACGTTTCAGAGCAAACTGGAAAAAAGTAGACCCAGATTTTCAAGGCTCAAATTGTTTTGTTTTTCTGAGAATGAATTACCCAATACTTTTTGGTGTAATTCATTAAAAAAACAGCGAACCACCCTTCATTTAATCACAAAGGGTCTATTAAAAATAACTTTAGATTGAAAAAAAAACAAAAAAATGAAAAACATTGAGAAAAGATAGAGAATTTTTTTTTTCATGTTTTATATTTTTTCCTGTTCTAGTTTCAGCATATTTTTACTATTGTAATAATGTACCAGAAAGCTAAAGTTGAAGGTAAAAACACTTATTCCTATAACAACATCCTCCTCCTTGCAGTGCTGAAAGGCTCAATCAAGCTTTTACTTAATGGGCAATGCTCACTTTCATAAAAACCATGTCCACCTTCACAGCAGAGATTGCATCCATTGTCATACCAAGACATTAAGCTCTCTCTTTTTCTCACTCAAATTGGTTGCATGCTCGTGTCTGCAATCGATCAACTTGCAAGAGCGTAATAGAGCTTAACACTGAGTCTAATCAATAAAGTAAACATATTTTCATGATGCTGGGTCTAATCAATAAATAATGTTTCTGTTTACCTGAGCCCATACCTAAAACTTGAATTGGGCTTTTCTCTCTTCCTGAATTAACTACCCTACATTACAAACCAAAAGAAACTTCTAGCCGTTTCTCAACGGCCTTGCCCTAAATCATTCCTTCTCGTACCTTCCCTTCGTCTAGATACCGCAGAAGTTTGCTTCCTTGCTTTCTTCTTCTTCAGCTTTATTTTGTGTTTCACTGCAAACAAGAGAGAGAGGGGTATAAATAGAAATAACAGCAAAAATGGAAGGCAGAGATAATAAAGAGCAGATAGTGGACGTGGGATCAGTTGTTGAAGCTATCTCTACAGCAGATAATAATGACACTGGTGTCCCTCTTTATCAAGTTGAAAGTCTCTGTATGCGTTGTGGTGAAAATGTATTTACGCTCTCTTAAGTTTCTTTGTTTTCTTCGTGTCTGCTTTGTGTTGGTGTTTTAGAAAAAGTGCTTAGATTTTGATTGGTTTTAGGTAAATTGTGAGATACCATTTAACTAGAAATTGATAAACAAAAATGGGGTTTGGTTATTTTGGTTTGTTATTTGTGAAAGTTTGATGCTTGCCTTTGTTTTTGACACTAGCTAATGTTGTGTGTTTGTTCCTAACAGGGAATCACTAATTTTTTGTTGACATTGATTCCACATTTTAGAAAGGTACTGTAGTCCTTGTGATTTGCTACTTGTATGGATCAATTCTGGTTTTTGTTTGTGAGGGTTTTGCCTTTTGAAGTTCTAGTTTTGGTTATGCTAACTAATAATGAGCCCGACTTAATTTTGTGCTTGGCAGATATTGTTATCTGCCTTTGAATGCCCACATTGTGGCGAGAGGTAGGTGGGCTGGGGGAAATTTATTTCATTTAGCTGATGATATACCTTTAAAGTTCTAATTTTCTAATTTTGTTTTTCTATTATTTGTTGTTAGGAATAATGAAGTTCAGTTTGCTGGTGAAATTCAGCCGCGGGGGTGCTGTTATTCTTTAGATATCCCATCAGGCGATCAAAAGGTTGTTTTCTTTTGTCTTTCAAGAACAACAAAACAAAACAAAAAGTTTATGTTTTGGTATAATGTGTAGAGGTTCTAGCTGTATGATTTTTTTTTTCCATTGCTTTGTGGAGCATCAATCAAATTTGAAGATGATGACCTTTCATAACCGAACAAAATTGTGTATTTGACATTGCAGATGCTTAATCGACAAGTTGTAAAATCTGAGTCTGCCACGATAAAGGTGCCTTTTACTTGATCCTACTTGTTATATTAGGTGCATATTATTTTTTATGCTTTCAAATCCTAGCTTTCTGATGTTCTATTAAGCTTATAACTTTATTAAATACCAGACTGGGTAATTTCTTTGTCAATTCAATGCATGTATCTTTGTGGTTGAAACATATTTGTCTTGTCTCAGTTTTGTTCTCTCTTCATCTGTGTGCTAAATCATGATCCTGATTTTGATCCCTCCCCCACTCTCTCTCTCTCTTGGATACTAGTTCTATTTCTTTAGTCTGAACACTTTTTCATTAGAATTAATGATTACATTTAGGCCTTATGTCATAGAGAAAATAAACTGGGATCAACAAGCTTTCTGCAAAATTTATGCCATCCTTTCTTGTATTGTGAACAATGCATCATTTTATCGTAAAAATATGAGAATCTTTCAATAGTAGAATGTTTTCCATCATCCTTCTGCTTTTTTTCAAGAAAATAATTTAACTGGTGCATAATGCATTGACATCATTTCCTTTCATTCTTTTATCTATCCATGCAGATTCCTGAATTGGATTTTGAGATTCCGCCAGAGGCACAACGTGGCAGTTTGTCAACAGTATGCCTTCAGACCCTAGTTTTCTTTCAGCTGTACTAGTTTTTCTTCTTGGTGGGGTCCAAGTAGCTTCATTCTGTTGATGACCGTCTTTCTCCTGGTCTGGTGCTCTGATTTTGTGGAACTGAAAACTGTTTCTGTGCATGATTAAATTGGTGACATCTCTCTTATATTTCTTTTTGTTAAGGGGGAATGAATAACGATACTATCAGAAATAAATGTGATGGATTGCTAGGGTGTACATGTTAGAGAAACAGAATGATGACTTTGTAACCTTATTTTTCATCTTAAACTTAATGGCTGGTTGGTTTTATTTTCATTTATTTTATTGTTTTGGGAAGTCATACCTTGAATGCTACAAGGAGATAGTCATCTGGATAGTGATTGGTACTTGATCTCCCTTGTTTTCCTTAAATTGTATTATGGAGAGAAATAGAAGATGATTTAGCAGTGCATGCTCCACTGAAAGATGTTGGCTAGAACTACACAAGAAATCCACACCTTATGTTGCTTATATTTACTTTCAACAGAAAGATAAGTTCAGTTAGATATTGCAATGAGAGATTTGTCTCTGCATGCCTTTGACAAGATTGTTACCACTCTCACTTCAACATAAAACTTCTTTCTACTTGTCTGTTGTTCTGAATCTTGATCTCTGACCATGATACCAATTTCAGAAAGGACCATGGCAGTGAAAATTTATGTGGTGTGAGTTTAATGCCATTGGATGGGTGGATTTCTGAATAGTGTTTGCTGTGTTCCTCTGAATTGCTTCTGTTGCATCTTGTCAACTTAGACGACTCATTCACCCTGGATATAATGCTTTTCCTTTTCCATGCTCTTTGCTGCATATGTTACTTGGAGATATTGTTTTTGTTAATTCCTGTATGTTCCTAGAGTATTTTATATCTTCCTTTGGATCTTTTAACCATCTATCATTTGGCATGATTCTTTTAGATTGAAGGGATTTTGGCACGAGCTGCTGATGAATTGCAGGCACTCCAAGAAGAACGCAGGGTGAATGATAGTTTGATTTCACTGTTGTTTGAGGATGTTTAATCTGCCATTTTCTATTTCCTTGATGTTATTTCTTTGGTTACCAGAAAGTGGATCCGAAGACTGCTGAAGCAATAGACGAGTTCTTGTTGAAATTGAGAGCTTGTGCAGCAGGAGATTCATCATTCAAACTCATCCTGGATGATCCTGCTGGAAACAGCTTTATTGAGAACCTGTAAGAGGCTGTCTTAAACTTCAGCATTTGTTCTCTCCTTCTGTACAGGAGCTTTATATTTTTTTTCTTTGTCCTTGCTGAGCAATGTATGCACCCCCCCCCCCCCCCCCCCCTCTCTCTCTCTCTCTCTCTCTCTCTCTCTTATGAATGCAGGCACGCACACACATCCTTAACCTTTAAAGTTTTGACTATCTAGAGGTTGATATTTTATTGTGATTTCTCCTGGATAGGATTAAAATCATTTTGCTTTGGCAGACTTGGGCTGGGATTTTGTTTTTCTATCATGTATTATGGCATATTGAACAAACATTTGGGTGATTCTATTACATTTAAATTAGAATATAACAATATTTGGTGAACAGGTTTGTTCCATCCCCTGATCCATCAATGAATATAAAGTTCTATGAGCGAACACCGGAGCAGCAAGCAACACTAGGCTATCAAGTTGGCCAATCACAAATGGGAGAACCTAGTGATGGACCATCATCAGAAGTGGCCAACAATGTTTCTGATCAGACACGAAGAGAACCTCATGGATCAATTGGAGCTGCAGCTGGTCATCGGGCCATTGCTCAAAGTAACAGTGCAGAAATTGCTGATGCCTTATTTCGGTACTCTGCACCAGAAGAGGTAAATGCAATTGTCAATTGCAATAGTTAAATATCTTTTATCTTGAAGGAAACTGTCTCTTATATATCATATTCTCTGACACATCCTTTCTTTTGTCAGGTGATGACTTTCCCAACAACCTGTGGATCTTGTACCAGCAGTTGTGAGACTCGAATGTTTGTCACCAGTATCCTTGACCTTTGTTGTTCCATTTCTTGAAGATGATGATTTAGTTCCTTTTATCAATCAACTTGTCTTCTTTGCTGGAAATCTCGCAAGTTTCTAGTTTGAGTTCAGACTATTATAAGATTGTTTAATGGGCATGCCAAAAGTTTATTGGAAATTTGTGTATGGAGAAGCATGGAAAGAATGATTTAAAGGCCAAGTAGTTTGGCACTGCGTTAACTTAAAGTTAAGGCATAGTAGTTCAGTTGGTGGGGAAGGGCAAAGTAATCTGATCTCATTATCTAAACCTAGCGCTTGAATTCATTATGATATCCATCCTTTTCTCCGGCATTGACCATCATTTAGTATGTAGGGGTGCGGCTATGATATTATTTTCAGGGCAGACACTTATCAGTAGCTAATTGTTTCTTGTTTGAAATGTTCACTTTTTGCTATATGCTGATAGATTTATGTTTTTGGGCTTTTTGACAAGAGTTGTCTAAGAGAGCATTGAATGGCTATGGTGGACTGTGTTTCCCAACTGTATTTCATGGAATTTCTGTGTAGAGAATAGCAGTCTTGAGGTTTATACCTGGTTTATGATTCAAGATAACTGTATAGAGGAATTGTTTCATTGATACCTTCTGCAACTTCCCCCATCACCGACTTATTTTCCTTCAACATTCTCAATTGGTAAAATAAACTGTAAAGGATTGCAATTTTGTGAAATCTGACCATATTTGTTGCTGTGTAGAACTCATCTAACAAAATTCAGTTGAATGCTTCCTTTAGAAGGATGAACTCGTTAAAAGCATTATGATATGAATTTTGATCCTTAAATGTTAGAGCATACCGCTGGTATAGTGGGTAGAGATTGTGGGTCTTAACATCAAGCAGATATTCCATACTTCCAAGAAGTAATTGTCATGGCATCTACATGTGATGCATGTGGTTACCGAAACTCTGAGGTTTGTGCCTTTTTGGCAATGTATTCTTACTTTCTACTCTCTTTTCCATGGAATGATTTTAATAATTATTTACCATGCAGTTGAAGCCTGGTGGTCGAATTCCTGAAAAAGGAAAGGCAATCACTTTGTGTGTGAAGAATGCAAATGACCTAAGCCGTGATGTGATAAAGGTTTGCTCTAGTCTTTTAAATAATCTACTCTTTTTTTCTTCTTCCTTTTTTATTTGTGTGTCATACAATAAATGTCATATTATGCTGGTTTAGTCACAGAATCCCCTTTCAATTTTCCAAGTATCCCTTGCCAACTCCACCATTCTGGATTGAGGCTTGGCTGAGTTGTGCTGCTATTGGGGAGTAAATTTTAATTCCAATTGTTTATACCTCTCCATTGGAAGGAGCATCTTGAAAGACAAGGAAGAGAGGTGCCAGTGAGGACTATATATAGGTGATTCTAGGAGGCAAGAAGTTCATTACTTATGCGTGCAAATTTACGGTGCTAGCTTTGGGACCATTTGGGAAAATAGATGGTAATCCTGTTCAGAATTTTGTTGTTGTGTGTTGTTCCATTAGCTTTCTTCTTATGGGCTATAGAGCCCTGAAGAGGACATTCTGAAACCAATCTAGAGTTAGGAGTGGGTTTTAGAGGACATTCTGAAACCAATCTAGAGTCAGGGGTGGGTTTTTCATCAAATCTCCCAGTCTGCCCATGGCATGCACTGCGCAAAACTTGTTCATTTTAAAGGATGAAAACACATTTCACTGAATAGTGTGATAAAAACATACATTTTGCTGTGCAGGGTGATCATTTTGTGTAGTTTCATTTCTAATTTTGCTTTCTTTTATGTTTTGCTGTGTGGCTCTGCATATAGTGACTAAGCATGAGCAAAAAAATTGAAAAACCGATTAAACCAAAAATAATTAACTGAGAAAAACCAAACCATTAAAAACACCCGATTAAACCGATTAGATTTTTTAAAAAACTTCATGTCCGGTTCGGTTTCGGTTTTGTAAGGCTAAACCTGGTAAACCGAAAGCGATCCGGTTCAAATAAAAAAAATATAATATAATATTTTTTTCTATTCTACCTGGTTGAAGTCCTTTTCTGGATGGTGATGTTCTCTCTGGTCTGGTTAAACCTAATACTGACCGTCCTTTGCTGGAAAAGTGTAAGTGGATATTACTACTTGTGTTTTCTAAATGGAATCGGGTTAATATTTTTGCTGTTTGACTTGGAATACTGAGGATACTGCAAGTGTGAAATATACTCTAATACACATTTAAATCAGTTACATGTATTGTCTACTGGTGATGGAGAAAGTGCAGTCACTGTTTTTTTCTGCCTTTACCCTTGCTCAATACTTTGTGTTGTGCAAGATGTTACAAATCACTCTCTAACTGTATTTTGGTTTTATCAGTCAGATACTGCAGGTGTGAAAGTCCCAGAGCTTGACTTGGAACTGGGTAGTGGGACTTTGGGTGGCCTTGTTACAACTGTTGAAGGTCTCATCACAAAAATTAGTGAAAGTGAGTATTATTATTACATCCTGCATCTGTCTCAGTCATCCTTTCATTTTATAGATGTTTTTGTGTTTGTTTTTATTTTCTGTAATAACTTTCCCCCCCCTAATATATTGCATCTGGCCCAATATCTGTCACTGCTTCCTTGGAATAGACCAAGTACCAGCCCAATCCCCTGCTGGCATAGAATGTGTTCTGGGACATAAATAATCATCCTGTTATGTTTACATCCTATCGGTAATTTTTTGTTGGTCATACAAACAGACCACAATAACCAGTTTGCAATTATCTTTTCAAGTCCTATGCACTCGTAGGAAATTTCTACTTTTTATGTCAACTGTGCATATTACTTCAGTTGTGCCCTTAATTCCAGAAAAAAAGTTTGAAAGTTCTGGAACCTGAAGCTTCTTTATGAGTGTCATGCCTTCCCTTCATTTCCTTGAAGCATCTCTCCCCTTTTTTGTGCTCTATCTTTCTCGCCACTTTCTCAACTTAATTGATTCCCTGTCCCCGATAGTAATCTTTTCAACTAAACAGTGACAACTAAAGAGTGGCGTTTACTTAGAAATGGTGAATATTCCTTTTTGTAGAACTGGATGATGTCTAGCCAATGATTGTAATTTACCTTCTGTCATGTTTTTCTTCTAAATATCCTCTCTAGATCATGCTACCACTTACGTGTGAATTCCTTATGAACACTGAACTCTGACTAAATTAGATCCCAGTTTCATGTTGATTTCTGTTCTTCTAGCCATTTCCTTGGAACACAATAAACCCCACCCAAGATTTTCAAAGCTTGCAAGCTCCAGTTTTCTTTTTTGGACTGCACATCTTTTTTGAACTCTTATAAGAACAAACTCATGTATTATGTGTATTAAAATATAATCCTTGGGAGTTCCGTTACTTTATGAAAATATTCAGGCATTGGTTGGGTGTGGTTTTTCTGATTGTACTGTATTTATCACGTTTTCATTGCAGAATTAAGTTTAATCAGTATCAATTTTTTTTCTAAGAAACAAATGACATGTACTGTACGATTTTCTAAATAGACTTCCACTTTCCAGCTTAAGTTTAGGAAATCATTATATGTATGCTTTACATGTGCAGGTCTTGAGAGAGTTCATGGATTTACTTTTGGAGATAGCCTTGAAGAGTCCAAAAAAAGCAAGTGGCAAGGCTTTGAAATAAGGCTAAAAAAGGTACAATGTGGTATATGGTTATTGAAATTGCAATCCCAGTGTAAATTGTACAATCTTTCAGTCCAACATGGTTTGGACGATATTCATTTAGTTGAAAATTGCAGATTTCTAGGATCTAGGTTTGGATCGTGGCACTGTGATCTAGTCCTGAAATTTCATTTTAATCAAGACTAGGCATTGATAAGTACTTGTTATATTTCGAGTTCTTACCTTCTTTACAAGTATTATTCATGCATACATATATATATTATATGTTTCAGCTTCTAAATGTGGAAGAGCCTTGGACTTTGATCCTTGATGATGCATTAGCAAATTCTTTTATCGCCCCAGCTACTGATGATATCAAAGATGACCACCAGTTATCATGTGAGTTCTTTTCCTTACTGTCTTGTTAGGTTCATTGTCTTGTACAAAAGGTTCATTGTGATAGGTCTATATGGATGCTTGCTTGCTATAGAAATACATATACAGATTCCTAGAAATACGTTTGTAGTTTGAAGTGAACATTACACGACAAACAATTGAAGAGAGCACTGAAGGAATGTTTTTAGCTAAAATAGTACTCTAAGAACTAACAAATCATTGCATATTTTTTTTTTAAATCCTTAGTTCATAAAGGAATGTAATTTGTGTACGAGGAGCTTATTGTGTTTCAAAAGGCATGCTCTGGATTTATTACTCAGATGTAAAACTATCAATGAATTTAGTACTTCAAAGATAATTTGTTTCACTCTGCAGTTTTATGTCTAGACTGATTATTCATCAAGCTGACCGTGTCAAATCACTGCATTTTCCTCTTGATGACTTCATTGTGTATTTTGTTTTTTCCAGTTGAGGAATACGAGAGGTCCTGGGAACAGAATGAGGAGTTGGGACTGAACGATATTGACACTTCTTCAGCTGATGCTGCCTACGATTCAACACAGACAACGATAAAAGAGAAAACGACAGAGTAAATTGTTATGTTCAACCCCCCTGCTCATCACCCCTTCTCCACTTCTCCATTTTTTTCCCATCACTGGGAGTGGTGGGGGGGGGAGGCAATGCTGAGGAGTGTTTTTAGAGTCTAAAGTTGTGCAACAGTATGTGTGAGGACTTGCTCGTGCTGTACAATTCACAGATTCAAAGTCGGTTACTGTATGATATTAACTTTCTGGTTCATTTAAATAAAGTTCTGTTTTTGTTTTAAGTATGGTAAAGCAAATGCTTCTATATCAAAACTTACTTGGTTGATTGTTTTTTCAACATGCAAAAGAGATATCTATGTGCTGCAGTGTTTTTTTAATGAAAAAAACTTTTAAACCATGGAGAGGTTAACTTAATGTGCTCTGGTACATTTAATAGATAGTTTCAAGGATAATGTCAAATACTGGTAAAAATTTAGTCTGACATGTAAAAACTCAAGAAAACATTTATTTTAAAATATTGAAACAATAGCTGCTAAATTGATTATGTATGTGGGTTAATTACAGTTGAAATAAAACAATTTGAAATGAATTAATTTTTAATTATTTTAATATTGAAGAATGAAATTAAAAAAAAAAAAACTTGATCTAAGCTAATTTTCCAAGTTAATCTGCTAAAATTATGACTTGGGTAATGAGAGTGTTATATCCATAAAAAAAAGATCAAAACTCAATTTTTAATAAATTAATTGTTAAAAGATAAAATTAAAAAAAATCAATCTAAAAATAAAAAAACTTGAGTTGAGTTTATCCAGGTTAACTATTGAAACACGTGAACAAAATGGCAGAAAGAGAATTTTCATAGTCCCATGCAGAAAAATTCATTTCCAACAGCTGATAGTGGTTTTAAAAGGCAGATGCATTCTTAGGTTGTTGAAAATGCTTTGTGGATTGCAGACACCACAGGTGTTTAAATAATATATGGATCTATCATTATCTTGAATCATTTGTAACACACACACCCCGACTGAAATGCAAAGGGACAAAAACAAAAACCAGACTAGTAAGTAGGCCGATATTGACCATAACACAGCATTCTAAAGTCCTACATATTCTCCTATAAAAGATAATATAACAAAAAGTCCTGCATGTAATGTGCAATCATTCTCCAAAGCAGCGACATGAAGCTCTTGAAATCCTAGAGCATATTTTCCAAGCCAACTGCTGGATCTCCTGAAGCATAAGAGATGATATAAGACAACATTCATGTATACAAATGTGTAGAGTTCTCTACAATGAAGCCAGTTAAGAGGAAGGAAAGGGGCCTACTCATTGAACATAATGAACACCATATGACTTGCTATTCGCACTTGATTGAACGGTAAATGTGGCGGACAAAAAACAAGGAAGCCCGAAAACCAATGGAGCCAAGCATGAGGAAGAAACCATAACAAACGCATGCCATGTAGCCAAAGAAAAATGAGGTTTGCATGAAGCCGGACATATCTGATCTTGCAAAGTAGTAATACAGGCAATAGCCATAAATGAACAATCCAGTTGATCCACCACAGAGGAAAGACCTGGCAAAAACCAAATACATAATAGTGAGTGTGTAGAAAGACGGATCAGGCAATCAGATATCCTTCTTAAAAAAGACAATTTGCAGAAAAGGTGAGGCAAGTTCATGCAATGGGTGGTGAATAGGATATGTAAGTGAGAAATGATGCCAAAATTACATTCCAAAATTACATTATGGCTTGGATAGTTCGAGCAGTTTAGACATCAAACAGTGAGGAAACATAGACTATGTAACACAATCTGCTAAAATGTCACTACAAGTTAGAAAAGGAAAACAAATAAAGAAATTTTTTGGTGAGTAAGACTTCACAGATATTTTATTTTTGCTGACAATGATGTAGCAATAACCTCAGAGATATTGATATTTTACCCGTGAACATTATATTGATCAGTAAAACATACCTCCACCACCACTCATGGTCTTCAGCAGCGAGTTGGAAATATGTCAGTGCCACTGTTATAAAAGCTGTGACAATCAACAGAATGATGAAGACAATGAACAAGATGCTGTATATGGTGTAGATCCTGTGACCCCAAACACTGGCAAATATGTAGTAAAGTTCGATATAGATTGCACTGAAAGGCAAGAACCCAGCCATGGCCATCTGAGGAAGTGTTTTCCGATACCAAGGCAACAAAGGAATCTCTCTGGGATATTTAGTGGTGCGGCAAGGAGCCTGAAACTCAGCCTTGCTATTCTTCCCAGCAATCCCACCAAGTACCAGCAATGGTGTTGTTACCAAAGCCCAAATAAGAAATATCACCACTATGGTTCCAAAAGGCAATGCTGCAGTGGCACTATATGTGATTGCAACAGTATTAAGAAAGCTGAACGTGAGCAGCAGAGGTCCGCAAAACAGACCTCCAGTTAATAACAAGTTTCTGACCTGCCACGCCAAAATTTCAGAACTGTTTAGCCTAGCATGTCTCAAAGTTGAATGGTAGTTTCTAGAGTAAGTTTTGCAATAAACGAGATATAGGGTCACAAAACAATTACAGCAATACCACTGAAAAATGCTTACATCATTCTAATAATGACCAGCATAAAATAGTCAATTGCACTGGCCAAGCTAATTTCACTAAGCCACAACCAGCATAAAATAGCCAATTGCACTTGTATCAAAGTCTACATAGTTTCATTGCATGTAAACTTATATTCAACTGTAATTTTGAATGTTGAACTTATTGTCTCCTTAAAATCACTTTTCAAATGCACTGCAAGCCTTCAGGCAGCAGTACATCAATTTTCAATTACACTGTTTTCATGCACTTTCTTCTTAAAAAAAGCTTACCTTTCACATCCCAATTGGCCCGGTTATTAAGTGAGGAAAAATAAATTATCAAGTGATAAAGCAATTTTACAGAGTAAGGTGGTTTTGACCCCCTCGTCCACGCTTAAGCCACCAATTTCCACAAAGCATTTATAAAAAATCAACCACATTCTGAAAAACCATTTTCCATGCTTAAGTTAATTTTCACAAAACATTTCTCTCAAAACCAAACACATTCCAAATAAACATTGAGAATTCCAATATGCATGTTATTGAATTTGAAATCGAATATCCTGGGAGACACAGTAATAACAAGTGTCAAGGCCATGCTCAGCAATGACAATGATGTGTGCAAAAGGCAGTGAAAAAGGAACCCATGATGACTCACCCAGTTTGTTCCTTCCAGTTGGCAAAAGAAAGAGGCTGCAGTGTAGCCAGCAATCCCAGCTGTGAGGGCATATATGACAACCAGGGCAGTGAAAAGAGCTCCACGATTATAAGGATAAAAGACACCGACTAGGGCAAGCAAGAAAATGAAAATTGTGCTGGCAAAGTACGTATATATATACAAAGTTAGCAGGTTCCTCAACATCATATCAACGATTAAAAAAAAGCTTTGAGACAAAAAACCCACATGCGCAGCTTTGGAGTTAAACTTACAGAGTAAATAGCTGGGTGCCAGAGCCAACTGCTGCTGCTAGTACAGACTTGTACTTTGGATATCTAAATACATCACCGTGGATGTACTTCCACCCGGTCTCTTCTTGGTCTTCAGCTGACTCCTCGTCGTGAGCATACCTATTGTAAATGGGAGCACCAGAAAATAAATAAACCAGAAAGCTCAAACAGTGTTAGTAAAAATGTTCTAACAACATAAGTTATTATCATGTTCTTACTTGACAAAATCATTCTTCAGGACTCGCATGAGAATTGTTGCAAGAAAACCAGTCAAGAGGAGAACAGTCACACATGAATTAATAATGGAGAACCAATGAATTTCCAAGTGATGAGGCAGTGAAGAAGACTGTGAATACTTTTCCATCCTTTTCTCAAATGGGATTTCTGTTTCCTTCCATTTAACTGAATACATGAACTCCACATCAACTTCCTTATCTTCAGTAAGGTCCGCAACACTGTTCAGATCAGATTGCGCAGTGATTTCAATGACGTGATCCTTATTGTAAAAGATGGTGAAGTGAAGATGCTTAAAGAGGTAATATTTGTATTCGCTAGGGTCATTCTTGCCTTCCTTTTCAACTTTCCCTATGAATCCCCAAATGGGCAAGTCATCGTAGTACATTTGGAAGTAGTAGTCCTTGGAAACTGCTTCTCGGAACTGAGCAACTTGCTCCTTTGTCAGCTTGTTTTTGCAAGCAATTTTGGAGTCTTTGTCATTTAAAAAGTCAAGTTTGTATGGGGCAGTGACTAAACGATCCCCATTCAGCAGTTCACCGAGGGCTTCCTTCTTGTCCTTTGTAGGACCTGTAATAAACATCATCAACAAATTTCCATAGCAAAACATAGCATGAAAGTAGGAATAATATAAATTGACGCAAACCTGATGAACAGAAGGGAAGATCGAAATAGCGGTATGTTTCGCTGACAGAAAGAATAAGAAAGAAACAATATAAGACAATTATGACAAAAAATACTAAAAATAGTTCATAGTTGAACAAAGTAGGATCTCGCCACCAGCCATGCCTTCAAAATCAAAGCAAATACACACGTAATCTAGAGTGGACTAAGAAAATATAGATAAATTTTCCAGCATAATTTGGGTATGGAAAAGAGTTTTTTCGATTGCTTAAAGGATCTAAAACTGAGATCCAATTTTCAGCATTGACAAGGAAATAAGCCCCAAAATAAAATTTTCCACCTCGCAAGAAAAAAAAACAGATACAAATCACCTCCTACATCTCGAGACATTATTCTGTTCTTTTAAGAACAACCTCTCCTAGCTTGCAAGTTTCTCTATCCAAAAACTTGCGTTCCCAAATCCCACTAAACTATCTCCCCAACACAGAATTAACCAGCTCCTTGCACAGCCATTAAGCTGTGTTAAATTGCCAGCTTAATTAGCACCTAACTGACATCAACAACATTTTCATGTTCAAGTCCAAGTTGCAATCCTTGATCTTCTTCTTTAAAAAAACAAAACCCAGATCCACTTTACCATAAGCTCAGATCCACAACAATTAAACAAACCAATCCAAATCTTCATTTCCAATCCAAGCCCCACAGTTCCCACCATCCCAAATCATCAAAAAGTCACAAATTTGAAGACAGCCCACAAAACCGACATCCTTAAGCTAACCAAAACTGCAAAAGACAGAGAATTGGATTACCTGGGATTGTGAAAAGGTCCAACTTTGTTAACATAAAGAGGGACATCATCTCCTACTTTGTAACGATGATTGGATGCATCTGATCTAACACGGGTCACACTGCATAGGATCCAAATAGAGACTACCAAACACGGCACTAGTTTCATCTCCATTTTCGCTCTCTGTAACTCACAAACAGAGCATAGAGAGTGAGAGAGAGAGAGAGTTGTAAAGATGGAGAATTTTCAGGCTGCGGGCTTGAAGAAAACTACGAGACGCTAAAACGGTTAACCTTCGTGTCAAAAAGAGGCCTTTCTGTAATTAACAATAACAAGGTGGGTAATTAACTTCTAGGGTCATTTTTTAAATTTAAATTTGGTTTTAATAATTTTGTATTCTTGAAAATTGTCAACCTTGAATTTTTAAGTCTAATTTTTTTCAATATAATTAAGTATTGAGCATCCCAAAAATATCATATTTTTACTCTAATGTTCATCAATTTAACTTATTTGGAAATTCAACTTTGGTAATATTTATTTATTTATTTCGGCACCACTTACAAATTTATAATTCCATTATTGGTTCCGATATAAAATAAGTGCATTAAAAGACACCCTCTAATCACTAACTTAAGCTTTCAAATATATATAATTATTATTTTTTAGTCCAACACATGTATTTTTTTTTTTTTTGGTTTTTTAGTTTTGACATGGTTGGTTTAGATTAATTTAGCTAGGTCAATCACATTGCAAATCAAATCATTGGATTATCCAAGCTTATCTAGATCATTGTTAAAATCAATTAAAATTAAAATTCATCTCGAGTTAAACTTCACAAAGTTAGATCAAGTAACAATTTAAACTAAAATCAAATTTAATTCAAGTTTTGAGTTTAATAGGTCAACTCATTGAATTGAATTAGTGTTAAAGTTACTAATTCAACTCAAGTCAAGTTTTGAGTCGTAATCTAGCTCAAGTCAAGCTCAAGTTAAGTTACTAATTCACTTGATCAAGACTAAATATAATAAATGTGCATTAATTGATGATATTTCAATTAATGTTGTTATTATTATTATTATTATTAAGAAGAAGCATCGACAACTTGTCTTCGAGGTGTTTGGAAAACTAAAAAAAATACTTTAAAAAAATCAAATCTTTATTTTAAAGTATTACTTTTGGTGTTTTTACCATTTTAATGTGTTGATATCAAAACTAATTTTTTAATAAATATTATTTTGATATATTTTTTAATGAAAAAACTTTCAAAAACAACTTGAATTTGACTCCAAAATGAGCAACTCATTTGAGAAAGATACCAAATATATGCATAAACTATTTGAAGAGTGAGAATTAAGGAACCCTAAATTATGAAGGTGGGGGGATGCTTAAATGCCAAGGATTATAGCTTCACAACTCATCAAACCCTAGATATCTACTTGTGGTTTCTGCCACCTTTTTTTTTGTGTGTGTGTGTGGAAAATCGGCTTTACTTTGATCCCACTCATCTCTTTCCCTGTACGTGGTTGCAAAAGTTATTCACCATGCATGCAGTTGAAGCATGGAGGTCAGGTCAAGATCCTGAAAATGGAAAGACAATCACTTTGTGTGTTGAGAACGCTACTGACCTAATTAGCCGTTATGGTGTGCGATTCCTTATAAATTATAATCTTTTCTTCCTCTTGCAATGTAATCAATGCTTCAAATTGTGATGTAAAGTCATTTCAAATTAATTATACAATTAGATTTTAAAAAATATATTTTAAAATTCAGACATTTCACCTAAAAAAGTGTCATTTTCTATTTTATTAATAATAATATTTTTTAATGCATTTTCAATTGAAAAGCACACTATACTTCATCTAATAATGAGTCATCATGTCCACAACTTAGACTGCTTATGGCAAGTGGTGCCATGGTTATTACACCAGTTTTAATTCGTAAATTGATTCAGTAATTATTTGATAATGTAGCTAGAATTACTTTTGAAAGTATTTTTTACTCAAAAATATATTAAAATTATATATTTTTTTAAAATTATTTTTATATTAGTACATGAAAATGATCTAAAAATATCAAAAAAAATTAGAAATATTTTTGAAATGCAGTGTTAAACATAGACTCAATGATTTATCAAATTAAAATCTATTTTGAACATGATTTTTTTTTTTAAATAATTTGGTTAGTTTCAGCTAACCTAATAAGTCAAATCACAGTCCAACTAAGCTTAAATAAAATCTAATCAGGTTAACTTTATATATATTTAAAAAAAAAAAAAAAAACAAGACGACACTATTTTAGTCTCTTTTATTAAAGTGAAATTTGTTTAATTAGATTACGATTAGGCTGTTCACTCATGAGTTAACTCGACAAACCTGTAATGTATCTAGACATGAAACCGAGTTATAACCCAAGTGGTGTCAATATTATTGAAGAGGCAATGGACTGGAGAACACCAGGTTAGGTTAGACCGTTAGGTTTAAATGCAGCTATAGGATTTTTAAAACCATTACATCAAATTATTTTTAAAAGATAAAAAACATATATGCTCTTATTCTCATACCGGAGATTGTTGTCTGAGACATAAATGGAGGGTTGCTGTCATGTCTACATCTTATTGCAAACATTTTGCTAGTAGACCATAATTTGTCCGTACGAATTATGAACCATAGAAAGGTCACCAAGGTTAACCAGTCCAGCTCAATAAAATAAAATGAATAATTTATGCAGTGCGAACAAGGAAAAAATGGAAAAATAAATGATGGAAAATATTTATTGCCGCTGTAAATGACTGTGGACATATGAATGTTCAAAAGGAACAACACAAATTCTAAGGCTTCTTACAAATTCTTTTAACAGCATTCTACGGTAGTATAAAAAAAAGAAGGTTATTCCTCCATGTGGTGTGCGGTCATCCTTCAGAGTGGTGGAATAAAAGCTCCGGCAATCCCAGAACACATTTTCCCAGCCAACTTTTGCTTCTCCTGTAACGTAATGCGGCCCGATAGAAGACTACCTTCATCAAATATAAATGAGCAGAGTTTCCTTCAATGAAGCCTGCTAAAAGAAAGTATGGGATCCTACTCACTGAACACGAGGAAAACCATATGACTTCCTACTCGCACTTGATCGAGTGGTAAATATGGCGGACAAAGAACAGGGAAGAACGGAAACCAATGGAGCCAAGCATGAGGAAGAAACCATAACAAACGCATGCCATGTAGCCAAAGAAAAATGAGGTTTGCATGAAGCCGGACATGTCTGATCTTGAAAAGTAGTAATACAAGCAATAGCCGTAAACGAACAAGCCAGTTGATCCACCGCAGAGGAAAGACCTATGAAACACCAAAAATAGAAAAGTGAGTGTCAAGAAAAATATCAGGCAATCATGTATCCTTTCAAGACATGGCATTTTGCGGAAAACAAGACAAGGAGGATAAAAAGAAGCAATCCAGGAGAGGACTCTATTAATGCCAAAATTACTTCACGACTTGGATATTCCAGAAATTTAGATAACGATCTTAAGAGTGAGAAAACATTGGGAGAGAAAAAGGGCAAAATTTAACTCAAAGTTAGAAAAGAACATTAAAGAACTTTTTTTTTCCCATGAGTGAACCTTGAATATTTTATTGTACTTAAAATGATGGGAAAGCAATCAGAAGTAGTATCAGTTTATACTCAAACTTCACATGGTCTAGCAGTAAAACATACCTCCACCACCACTCATGGTCTTCAGCAGCGAGTTGGAAATATGTCAGCGCCACTGTTATAAAAGCTGTGACAATCAACAGAATGATGAAGACAATGAACAAGATGCTGTATATGGTGTAGATCCTGTGACCCCAAACACTGGCAAATATGTAGTAGAGTTCGATATAGATTGCACTGAAAGGCAAGAACCCAGCCATGGCCATCTGAGGAAGTGTTTTCCGATACCAAGGCAACGGAGGAACCTCTCTGGGATATTTTGTGGTGCGGCAAGGAGCCTGAAACTCAGCCTTGCTATTCTTCCCAGCAATCCCTCCCAGAACCAGTAATGGTGTTGTTACCAAAGCCCAAATAAGAAAAATCACCACAATTGTCCCAAATGGCAATGCTGCAGTGGCACTATAAGCGATTGCAACGGTATTAAGAAAGCAGAAAGTGAGAAAAAGTGGTCCACAAAACAGGCATCCCGTTAGTAGCAAGTTTCTGACCTGTAACAACAAAATTTCAGAACTGTTAAATCTAGCTTGTCTCAAAACTTGAATGTTAGTTTCTTGAGTAAAGGTAGAAAAGGAAAGCAGGATTAGATCTCGGTGTGATACTCCCTGACAGATAAGGATGAGAGGGCTTGTTGAAAGCTAAAAAAGTAGAACTCATTCGAGAGGGCTTGGTGGTCTTAAGAAAGGTTTGGGTGGCGGGTTTCGAGGCCCCTTCTGCGGAAAGCCCTAACTAACAATGGAAATTAACAGCCCGCTTGAGCAATTTTCCATTCGCTTCGGTGCCATTACTGGAGGGCACATGCTTCTCAGTACTGATTCGTATGGCACGAGGACCAGGTCCTCTTTGTCAGATAACTTCATTTTACTGTCTCTTTCTTACTATTTGAAATTCAGCAATGATACAGACTAGGGTCACAGGGAATTCCATCGATGCCAAACAAAAAAACTTGCATCATCATAATAATGACTAATTAATATGATAACATTAACCATATAGAAATACACCAATAACAAGTGTCATGGGCATGCCCAAGAATGATGTGTGCGAAAGTCAGTGAAAAAGGAACCCATGATGACTCACCCAGTTTGTTCCTTCCAGTTGGCAATAGAAAGAGGCTGCAGTGTAGCCAGCAATCCCAGCGGTGAGGGCATATATGACAACCAGGGCAGTGAAAAGAGCTCCACGATTATAAGGATAAAAGGCACCAACAAGAGCGAGCAAGAAAATGAAAATTGTGCTGGCAAAGTATGTATGTATACAAGGTTAGCAGGTTGCTCAGCATCATACAATGATTAAAAAAAAAGTTTGAGACAAAAAAAACCACATGCACAGCTTTGAAGTTAAACTTACAGAGTAAACAGTTGGGTGCCAGAGCCAACTGCTGCTGCAAGTACAGACTTGTACTTTGGATATCTAAATACATCACCGTGGATGTACTTCCACCCGGTCTCTTCTTGGTCTTCAGCTGACTCCTCGTCGTGAGCATACCTATTGTAAATGGGAGCAGCAGCAAATAAATAAACCAGAAAGCTCAAACAGTGTTAGTAAAAATGTTGTAACAACATAAGTTATTATCATGTTCTTACTTGACAAAATCATTCTTCAGGACTCGCATGAGAATTGTTGCAAGAAAACCAGTCAAGAGGAGAACAGTCACACATGAGTTAATAATGGAGAACCAGTGAATTTCCAAGTGATGAGGCAGTGAAGAAGAGTGTGAATACTTTTCCATCCTTTTCTCAAATGGGATTTCTGTTTCCTTCCATTTAACTGAATACATGAACTCCACATCAACTTCCTTATCTTCAGTAAGGTCCACAACATTTTTTGGATCAGATTGTGCAGTTATCTCAATGACACGATCCTTGTTGTAAAAGATGGTGAAGTGAAGATGCTTAAAGAGGTAATATTTGTATTCGCTAGGGTCATCCTTGCCTTCCTTTTCAACTTTCCCTATGAATCCCCAAATGGGCAAGTCATCGTAGTACATTTGGAAGTAGTAGTCCTTGGAAACTGCTTCTCGGAACTGAGCAACTTGCTCCTTTGTCAGCTTGTTTTTGCAAGCAATTTTGGAGTCTTTGTCATTTAAAAAGTCAAGTTTGTATGGGGCCGTGACTAAACGGTCCCCATTCAACAGTTCACCAAGGGCTTCCTTCTTGTCCGTCATAGGACCTGTGATAAACATCATCAGCAAACTTCAACAGTAAAACATAGCATTAAAGTTGGAATAATATAAATTGACGCAAACCTGATGAGCAGAAGGGAAGATCGAAATAGCGGTATGTTTCGCTGATAGAAAGATCAAGAGAAAAATAACATTAGATAATCATGACTGAAAAAGAAAATCCTTGTGATATGCATAATGGAACTGTTAAAATCTCAATATAACAATGACAGATTTAGAATGTCTCGAGTACTAAAGAAGTTTCCAATCTAATTCAAAATAACCCAATTTACTACTAGCCAAGACTTCTAAACCCAAGCAACACACACATAACACACATGGGATTTAGAATAGAAAAGAGAAAATATCAATATAACCCCAGCATAATTTTGCATAAGAATGATAGTTTTCTTGTTTCTTAAAAGATCTGAGAAAGTAGATCCAAGTTCAGCATCCACAAAATAAAATAAAAATCTCTCAAATACCTAAACTTTTCTAGCTCACAAGAGCCACCAGAAAAAGAAACACCTCCTACATCTCTAGACATTGTTCCACTCATCTGTTAACTACTGCTACTTGCTTGCAATTTTCACAATTCAAATCAAAATATTTCATTTCCAAAATGCCACTAAACAAATTATCTCCTCAGCATACTATGGCCCACTTAATCAACTCCTAGTATAACATTAAGCTATATAAGATTTCCAACTTATTCAGTAACCAACCCATTTCTTTATCATGCTCAAGTTCCAATATTTTATCTTCATTTACAGTAAACCAAATCACGGATCCATTTCCTCATAGCTCAGGTGCACACAAATTAAGGAAACCAGCACAAACAATAACAAAAAAAACAAAACATGGGTCCTTTGAAATCAGACCCATTACCCTACTCCACAATTTCAATTCTAACCCAAATCCCACGAGCCCCATTTTCTCAAATCATCAAAAAGTCACAAACTTCAAGACAGCCCACAAAACCAATAACCTTAAACTATTCTCTACTTCAAGAAGATTGAGAATTAGATTACCTGGGATTGTGAAAAGGTCCAACCTTGTTGACATAGAGAGGGACGTCCTCTCCTACTTTGTAACGATTATCAGATGCATCTGATCTAACAAGGGACACACTGCATAGGATCAAAATAGAGACAACCAAACAAGGCACTAGTTTCTTCTCCATTTTCTCTCTGTATCTCATAGATGCATAGAGTGAGAGATCTGGCAGAGTTATAAATTTGGGAATCCTCACGGCTGTACCTTCGTGTCCCAAGACTGCTTCCTTTAATTAACACGGGGAGTGAGATTTAGTTTTCCATTATATATATACGAGTCGCATGCACTAAAATCACAGCTGCATTTTTAAGAATATAAAAAAATATTAAAAATATGAGATTCTTTTTATAATGTTATAAATTGGAATAAAATAATAAATTTGGATAAAATTTATGTGAAGAACGATAAAATATATAAATTTTAAATTCACATGAATTTATTGTTTAATAGATTTCAACAACAAAAGAATAGTATTTTTTTTAAAAAAAAATTAATGTTAAGTAATATAATTTTAAAAAAAAAAACAAAAAATTAAAGATAACATTAAGCCACAAAAAAATTTCTTAGATTTGAAACAATATATATAGAAAAGTAACAAAAGTTATTTTTTAACAAGGTATTGAATAATATATTATTTTAATTATTATTCTCATTGTTTTCAACTTTTTATTATGATTGTTAAATTGTTACAATCATAATAGCTAACTAGTACTATTATTGTATATAATTAATATTATGATCATTATTGTCATTATTATCTTTGACACTATCACTATTGTTTTTATCATCGGTATTATTATCACAATAACTATTATGATTACTAATATCGTTGATCTTATTAATATCATTAAAATTATCATTGGTATTGTTATCATTATTATAATTGTTTTTGTTATTATTGATATTTTTAACATTATTTTATGAGTTATTGTTATCATTATTATCCAAGCCATAATTACTAACCAGAATAAATATTATTAGCATAAAAATATCATTTGATTTGAAGAAAAAATAAAAAAAAACAAAGAACAACAGGGAGAAAATATCAATTTTAAAATAATTATTAGCACAAATTAGAATTTAAGGACAAAATTGAATAAAAATAAAACCTCAATAACGAGAAAATGATAAAAAAAAAAATTAAAAACAAATCTAAGACTATAGACACATAAATATAAACAAAAAATAGGGATTACTTCAAAAAGACTGAAAAAAATAAAGGAATTAGAAGCAAACAAAAAATTCAAAAAAATAAGAGTTGAAATGAAAAACTAAAACAAATCAAAACTTCTATGGAAAAAAATACGAAAAATGATATCAAAACAACAAGGACTGAAATGCATAAATCATAAATAAAAAGGATGTATACATTTTCAGTTTCAAGGGAGAGAAAAAAAACAATCGATTATCAGCAAGTCTTTGACCACCATGAGCCAACACGTGTATCAGTTGTAAAGATGTTATGACAATGTATCCAATGAGACGATTGAACATTTTTAGTCATCATTATTATGATCATTAACATTGTAATTACTATTAATATCATTAAAATTATAATTATCATTATTAATAATAATATAATTATTATAATTGTTTTTGTATTATTATTATTATTATTATTATTATTGTTATTATTATTATCACTGCTATAATCATTAATATCATAAGCACCACGACTATTATAATAAATTATTATTGTTATGATTATTAACATTAGTAATGTCATTATTATTGTTGTTGTTATTGTTTTTATGATTATTATCATTAGTAATGTCATTATTATTATTATTATTATTATTGTTGTTGTTGTTGTTGTTGTTTTTTTTATTATTATTATAGTTAAAAATACTATTATTATTATTGTCTAAATAATGAAAAATATTAAATAGTCTTGAAGAATAAAAAAAAAAACTTAAAAACTTTAACAAAAGAGCAATTAAAAAATCGCTAAAATTATTATTATTACATAAACAATGAAAATCATAAAATTATCCCGAAGAATAAAATAAAAAACTGAAAAACTTTTAAAAAAAAAGAGCAAACAAAAACAACAAGAAGAATGACAAAATCAAAATAAATATTATTAGCATAAAAAAAATCATTTGAAATGAAAAATAAAATATATGGTCAATTTCAAGTGGAGAACAAAATTGAAACAAATCAAAACCAAAGGAATTAAAAACATACCAAAAATAAGAACCGAAATAAAAAATAGTATATATGATCCATTTCAATCAAAGTATAAAATTGAAATAAGCCAAAAATTTTGGTTGCAGGAGAGAGAGAAAAAATAATTGACCACGACAATTCTCCAACCACCATGAGCTTACACATGCACCACCATGTTGAAGAGGTCATGACAGCGTATCCGGTGAAATGATGGTAGAATATTTTTAACCGCCACATGACTCTGCACATATTGTTATTAAGGAGCAGCCGAAAAAAAACTATCAACATGTTAGACAAAAGCGTCAGTAGTTTTAAAAAAAAATAGAAAATATTGAAATGACATCTTAATAGATAAAAAAAAATCATTAAAATTATGTAATTTTATGTTATTCAAGTCTGGATGAATTATTGATTAATCTATGACATGTTCTAAATCTAAATGGATAAATCATCTAGTTAATTTGTTAAACTACACTTGTTTTAATGATTCCAAGTTTTTGTTTGTAGATATTATTTATTTTCTTAAAGGATCTTCAATAATAAAACTATTTAAAAGATTTTAATTGTCAATATAGTAATTTAAATAATGTAATTTAGTTTTTCCTTTTTTGTAATAGGCCAAAAAACTATTTTAACAAATCTTTTTTATATATAAATGAGAAAAGAAGTTTTAAAAGAAAAAAACTATTAAGATTTCCTTCATCTGAAAAAAAGATTTCAACAACCCATATAGAGATCCTGCCACAGATCCAAAATCAATGGATAAATTGTCATTTTAACAGTTAATCTCTTTGTGATGTTCATAATTCATATAGCTCGCCGATGCTCTATGAGAGCTACAAGGATTGGGCTTTAAGAAAAAGAAATATTTAGTTCGAATCTTTTTTTTTCTTGTCATTTCTTTTTTTTCTTGTTTGCTCTTTTATTAAAGTTGTTAGATTTTTTATTTTATTCTTTGGGATAATTTTATGATATCCATTGTTAACACACTAGTAATAATAATAATAATAATAATAATAATAATAATAATAATAATAATTTCAGTTTTTTTCTTGGTTATTCTTTTGTTAAATTTCATGGTTTGTTGTTTTATTTATCAGAGTAATTTATTAATTTTTATTGAGTGATAGTTATAATAATTTTAGACGTTATAATCATGATAATAATAGTGATATTATTAATCATAATAATGATAACAATAGTAATTTATTATAATGGTTATAGTATTTATGGTGTTAATGATTATGACTTTAATGATAATAATAGTAATAACTCATAAAATAACATGAAGAATATCAATAACAACAAAAATTATTATAATACTGATAGTAATACTAATTATAATTTTAATGATATTAATATTAAAAACGATGTTAGTTATCATAAAAATTATTGTGGTAATAACAACGACGATAATAACAAAAATGATGGTGATAGTGATAATATTATTAATAATTATTAGAATATTGATTATCTATAATAATAGTTATAATGACAACTATGATGATTATGACAATTTAACAACAACAACAAGAATAATAATAATAATGAGGATAATAATCAAAATATTTCATTAGTCGATGTTATATTTGTTAAAAAAAATTGATTTGTACTGCTTTTTAATGTATTTCAGATATAATATTATGTAAACTAAAGTTATACCAAGTCACACATAGACAAATACAAGTGGAAAAAATTAGCTAATAATCTAGATTAAAAACAAAATGTACGAGCCACTTGCCATGCATTTCACTGCAATGAGAACCCAAATTTTTAAAATGTAAGAGTAAATATTAAGAGTGTTAATTTTTTTCATAATGCTATTTATTTTTTAAGAATAATTAACTTATGCATAATTATTATTAAGTAATGTTAAAAAAAAAGTAATTATAAGAAAAGTGTGTTCCATGCTAATGTTGAGTAATATAATTTTAAAGAAATAAGTAAAAAATATATAGAAAATACTGAGTTGCAAATTTTTTAACAAATACAACATTAAATGATAAATGACTAGATTTCAATCATTATATATAGAGAAGTTGTAACAAATAATTTTTAATAAATACAATATCAACATAAATCTCAAAACCAAAATAAATATTATTATCATAAAAAAAATCATTTCATTTGATAAATAAATAAAAATAATAATCAAGCAAGAAAAGGAAGACATATCAATTTTAAAACAATTATGCATAAATTAAAATTTTAATACTAAATTGAATAAAAATAAAACTCCAATATAAAATAATAAAAATTAAAAACCAAAACTAAGAGTATAAACTAATAAATACGATAAAAAAAGGACCGTCTCAAACCATTAATTGTTTTTGAAACCAGACCAAAAATTTTAAAAAATAATGGCTAAAATAAAAAACAATATATATAATACGTTTTATTTTTTTTCCTTTGATTATTTTATTTGTTCTTCATAAAATAATATTTTTTATTCTAATAAAATCTATATCAATAAAATTCTGCCCATGTTAATTAATGTTATTAAAAAACAAATCACACTCTTGACATTTGTTTTTTTATATTTAAAAAATATATGGTTTTTTTTCCCACGCGTAGCGAAGCGCAAGTAGTTAACTATAAACCATCTCCTCCGAACTTGAATCCAATGAACTATTATGAGGTTGAACTTTGAACCCATGTTATGTCCCTTTTCCCCATGAAATTTCAACCATTTTTTTTATTCTTCATGTTAAATGACTCAAGCTTTTGTAAATGTGATCTGAAATGATAAATTATAGCTTTTTGTTAATTAAAATCACAATAAAGAATTTATGGTAAAATTATAATATGTGTAAATTAACTAAATATTTTGAAATTTATATTAAAATAAAATATAGATAACACAATAATAGACAAATTATAAAATAAAAGCGGGATAGATCTCACACTAGTTGTTGTTATATACATAAAGTATTTCAAGAGAGAAAATTTAGAGAAAGTGATCCTAATTTTAAAGGTTTGTGAATGCTTAGGCCAAGTTTGATAATGTGTTTGAAGTTGTTTTTTAAAGTATTTTTTGCTTACAAATATATTAAAATGATGTTTTTATTAAATTATTTTTAATATCAACACATCAAAGTATATAAAAATATAAAATATTAATTTAAAATCAGAACTAAAATATTAATCATCCAGGGAAAGCAACCTGGATGATTATTTAAAATATATGAGGATAAAATGGGAACAAATAACAAAATTAAAAGAGAAAACCCTCACACTTAACTCTTGCTTGGATCGGATGTAATATAAAAAATGTGAGATTTTTTATAATATGACCTGGTCGATTTGGTTGGTCCAAGAAATATCAAAATGATTAGCAAACAACTGTTTTTTGAGACAGAGAGAGAGAGAGAGTTGTTGTGGGACTGTAGGAGAGAGAGAGAATCGCCAACATGATCTTGCCAACATCGAGGAAGAGGACGAGTGCTGGTGGTTATGTTTTTTTTTCCTGTAATCGCACTGTGTTTTTCCATTGTCTATGTATGATTGTGTTTTTTCTCTTTTCATGTTTTTCAGTGTTTTCCCCTCTATTTCTGTAAAAATCTCTTCGCTATAACTATTCTAAATCCTTGCATTTAATTAAATCCTTCATTTAGATCCTAAATTAATATCTAAATATAATTATATTTTAAAATGAACCATAATTAAATCAAATTGACCTATAAAAAAAATATAATCATGCCTTTCAATTTAATTCGTACGCAGATTTATCCAATAATAAATTATTTTATCTTTGAATTTGTATTTCTCTTTATTTTTGGGCATAAAAGAGGCATGATCAGGTTCTCGAAAACATCTACCTTGATTTTTCTATCAACATCAACCCTTTTTATTTTATTTGGGTAGATTTTGAAGAATAACTCAGATTTGAGTTATGACATTCAGGTTAAAACCAAGTATATATATTTTGAAATAAAGAAAATGAAAATTCTTATAATAATATTTTTAAATTAGCACACTTATTTAATTTAACATAACTCTTACCATATCTATTCACCCATTTAAATTGTTTAACTAATTCCAATAAATTTTACAATTTGGCGTGTAAGATTTAATTAAAAAAATTAAGTTAGGGACTAAACTATCTTCATTGTAAAATATGATGATAAAACTCTATGATTCTTCAGCCAACCAATTTTTTATACCAAAATACCGTATATTAAGGGCATTTTTGGGAGAGTGGTTGCGGTAGCTTTCCAAAGTGTTTTTCGTGCTGAAATACATCAAAATCATTTTTTTTAAAAAAATATTTTTGACATCAGCACATCAAAATGATATAAAATACCAAAACATATTCATTTAAAATATTTTTTTTTTAATTTCACCAAAACAGCGGTTTGACCGCAGTGCCAAACAGGCTCTAAGTTCTTACAGAAATAAAATTTAATCTGTTTAAGATTTAAACAAAATTAAAATAGTTTTGTTTTTACATAGATTTAAAGGCTGCTCACATCATTTTTCGGGGGAATGCACGTCTTCTTTATTTATTTTTATGGAAAATACCATTGTTTTTTTTTTTTTTGCTGTAGTGAATTAATTATTTATTTATTTTCATAAGATTTATATGGACAAGATAGCTCTACAGTGATCCAATTGTGCAGTATGCATGCAAACAAACCCAATAACAAGGGAGTTCACATGAAAATTATGTAACAGCCCAAGGCACAAAAAACTGGCCCAATAGACAGAAGTTAACAACAGAGAAAATATATTTTCTTGTATTTTTTATTTTAATAATAAATAAACTCACTTAAAATTTATTCTACAATATTTTATATTTGTATAAAAACGATTTCTTATTTTAAAATTAAAAACGTTATTTTTTTCTCTTCAAAGTACCATTAGGGATATTTCCAGTTCGGTTTTTCTCAATAAAAACAATCAAATAAAAAAAAAATAATAAAAAAAAACCAAATCCAGTTTAGACAACCAATTTTGGTTCGGATTTTTATGATTATTTTTTTACTTTAACCGAGTTTTCTCTTCTTTCAAACTAGAAGAATATAACAAATTTAATTGGTTTATCAGTTAAATATTTTTAGTTTTCTCGATTTAATCAGTTTTTTAGTTTTTTTTGCTCACCCCTAATTTTCTTTGTCCCCCTCAAGATAGCAACCAAACATTACATTTATATAGTTATATGGCAGTAGAGAGTGTCAACAAAACTTCTTATTTATTTATTTTCTCTCTTTTTTACCAAAATGAATGATAACAATTTTAGAATATTAGAAAAACTATATAAATGTATTTTTTAATTTAAAAAAATACTAAAATAAAGAGGGTAGAAAACGAGGTGTAGCAAAATCCATGGCATAAAAAGTTATTGAATATGATTGTGCAAGAAGAATTCAATCCCGGCATGTCAATAGCTATAAAGAAAGAGGACGAACCTTCTGGAAGGCAACTTTCACTGTTAGCAATCTTTAATGATGCTAGATTCCTCCACTCTGTCCAAAATTTATGTTGTATGAGAAAAGTCTTGCCCAAAGTTGATTTTTTTTATGCTGCAAGCTTTCTTCAAGAACCTCCTCTCCTTCTCTATAAATAAATAGAGTTTCAAGAACCACAGGCAGTGACATTCAACAACAGACAGCAGCTCCAAGAATATCTCTCTCCTGAAGATTTTTAGAGATGGAAAAAGCACGCACGGTTGGTATCGCCATGGATTACTCTTCCACAAGCAAAGCAGCCCTGCGGTGGGCAGGTGAGAATTTGATCCGTGAAGGTGATCGAGTTATTCTAATCCAAGTTCAGCCTCCTCAAGCTGACCACACCAGGAAGCAGCTTTTTGAGGGATCTGGATCGCGTATGTATCTTTCCATTTCTTACTGCCTGTTCTTGTCCTGGAAATCCATGGATTCCATAATCTGTCAGGTTATTTACGAAGCTTTTTTCTTCCAAGATTCCAGCCTTGGTGCCGCTCGAGGAGTTCAGGGAGATCAACTTTTCGAAGCAGTACGGGCTGACGTATGATCCTGAGGTTCATGATATTCTCGATACATTTTCAAGGGCCAAAGGGGTATGCACGCATGATCTCAGTTTCGATCTATTTTCTTCATGATCTGCTCTTTTCTTGGTGCCAAAACGATATATTTATTCTTGTTTTTACTGATTAATTGTTCTGGTTGCAGGCTAAAGTGGTGGCAAAGGTCTACTGGGGAGATCCAAGGGAGAAGCTGATCGATGCTGTGGAGGATCTTAAGCTCGACTCTCTTGTTATGGGAAGTAGAGGTTTAGGTGCCATCAAAAGGTATTTTATCTGCGAGTTTAAACTGTGTTTTTTTTTTTTTTTTAAATTTAAATTTACTTGAAAAGGTATATATTTGAAGGATGAGGTTTTCATAAATAGTTTAATGTCTAGTTGTTCTCTTTATTTTTCAAGGATTAAGAGGAATATGTTCCAGTTTTGAGAGAATTTTAAGGTTCTAGTTTAATGGTGGTGATCCAAATTAAAGCTAGGGTTCTATTTGGCAGCAGAATAGGAGAAGAAAATAATAATAAAAAAGTTGATTATGATCTTAGATTCCTTCCTCATAGCGGAATCAATGGTAATTTAGCTCAACTAGTTGTTTGAGTACATTCATGATGCTTTCCTTTAAAAAATTCATTTAATCATTGATTTTTTTTTATACCAATTAAAAATTATTACGAGTTGACAAACTTTTACATTCATGATGTTTTCCATCGGCTGCTCAAGAAGTTGGAATGTTTCTTAGTTTTGGTCAAATTATAAGAAATTCCGCCCAAAATTTGACCGAATATTAAATATTTTCTTTTATATATATATATATTCTTAATGCGGAAAAGTAAAAGTCCTTGGAGATATTATTATTTTTTTTTTTATAATCGGAGTGTTCGGGCTTGCTTACGTACACCACAATTAATCTCTGAACTCCACTTGCTATTATTATTATTATTAAAGATGGGAAGTGATTTTCTTACCTAATTAAACAGAACAAATTAAACAAGTAATGAGCATTGATATATTTTGAACTATTCTGATCGCAGGGTGTTGCTTGGGAGTGTTAGCAACCACGTGGTGACGAACGCTCCATGTCCAGTCACCGTGGTGAAGGGATCCAAACCTTGATTTCCTCAATAATCCAGCTTGTGTGGCTCAATATGTGTGCTTTCATGTGTTTCTTACAGCTTTTTCTTTTTCTTTTTCTTTTTCTTGTCACAATGGTATCTGGTAAGAGTAGTAGATATAAGTTAGGAGTGCTGGTGTGATGAAAGTGTGACAAGGATAGATATCAATGAATTTGCGGTGGAGACCTGCTTCTGTGGTTTGCTTAGATACTGTTTTATATTACGTTTTATTTTTTTTTAAATGATTTTTTTTATTATTTTACAATATTTTTTTGATATTTTTAGATTATTTTCATTTCTTATATTAAAATTAATTTTAAAAAATATAAAAAATATTATTTTAATACATTTTTGGAACAACTTTGATTTTGATTCAAAAAGTTGGGGTGGAGACCTGCTTCAATTATGCAAGGCGGCTAATGATTTTCTCATGTTAATTTGGAAAAATCTAAACACAAAATCAATTGGGTGCCTCAGCTATATAATTTTTTATTCGAACCATCAAAGTATAATAAGTTTCTCAATTGGGTCCTTCTATCCAAGGGTATTATTAATAATGATCAACATTAGAACTTGATTAAGCAGTGTCTGATACATTGAAAATGAAATTAACCAATTTACAAGGTTATTTGCTGGGGATGAAAATGAAGTTACCTTCTTCATCTCCAATCCACTCTCTATATAAATGAAATTAACCATTGTAGAGTCATGGCTGGGAGATCATTAATTTGACTAGATTTGATAAGTTGATTGATTTAATAATATGATTTAAGGAAAAAAAAAACATTGATAGTAAATATAGCAAACACACAAATAGCAATAATTAACTATAAAAAATAAATTGTCAATACAAACATGTTAAAAACTCATTGTAGACACTATCCATCACCACAAGGAATTCGTCAAGACGATTTTACCACCTTGTTATGCAAATTAAGGATATGTTGGGTAGGGAATGGGAAATGAGATTATTTCATGTTTACAGAGAGGCCAATTGTGTGGTGGATTGGTTGGCAAACTTTGGGCTAACTAGAGATTTGATAGATAGAGGGTCGGATATTATAACTGACCCACCAGCAGGAATTTATACTTTGTTGTACTAAACACTGCATGACGACACTAAAAGGGATTGTTTGCATCATCAAAACAATGATCCTAAAAATAAACCAAATAAAATATCATTTAGTGAATATCACTTACTCATATTTAATTAAAAAAAATTCTTTTAAGAAAATAAATTTAATGACGAGACAACTCTAACACCACTGTAAAACATTGCACGACAACATCGAAAAAACAAGCTAGATAAAATATCATAAAGTGAGCAGCATATCATGCTTATAATGTTTGCATTGTCCCTGTCCCTGTTTACAGAAGCCTCGGACTAATTTGAAATTGCCTGAAATTAAGAAAAAGGTCCACTACATCATCTCTTAAGATTGAAATCTCATGGGATTGGTTAATCATCCTTCGGTGGCTCATCAGACATCAAAGATACTTTAAATTTGATTGTGAAATATGATTTCAACTTAGTTTTGACAATCGAGAACACTGCTAATTGTGAAATAAAATCTTTAAAGCTTAAGAGGGATATGTATTATGATCATATAATAAGTAGAATTTCAACAAATTCCAGAAATAGAAAATTGAAGTGGCAAGAAAAATCTTCAGCAAACACCATTCATCTTCTTCTTTTCCATGACAAATTTCCTCCAAATTGTAGTTATCTCCCTCTGTGTCTCCAGAGCAGTTTTCTTCACAACCACAGCACCATGCTGCTCTTTATCACCATCACCAGAAATCCAGATCCTTGCACAAACCTTGCATGGAAGATTTTCAAGCTCATGCATAACTTTCTGGATATCGTTGACAAGTCGTTCGGCTAGGGTTCGTGAGAAGTCTTCTCGTATAACGACGCGCAGCACGGTAATATGCTGAGCATCAGGAGGCATGGTGTAGGCAGGAACAATCCAGCCAAACCGCCTTAACATGTCGGACACCTCAAACTCGTTGTGGGTGCTATTGTTCTTCAAAGAAAAGGCTACCAGTGGCACTCCAATGTCTTTAGAGATAATGCCGAACCTGCCTGTCAGCTCCAATCCTTCTCTGAGCACCAGCATGTTGTCTCTGCAATTTTCCATAACATTCTTGTATCCCTGATGAAAAAAAAAAAAAAAAAAGATTAGGAGATTTGGTGTCTCAAAACTAAGCTAATTTGTCATGTTCATAGATGTTGAACCTACCTCGTAACCCAAACGAATTAGCTGATAGTACTGGGCAATGACTTGGCTAGAACCTGCAACAGGAAGACTTAGCTTATCAATAAAACTGTCAAAGAATCATCTCACCTAAAAACTTTAACTGTTAGATGAAGATCCAAAATTATATTATTCATTAACACATCCCATCAAGTGAAAATCCCTGAAACTTGCACATGTTTATATTACATTGTGCTTGATTTTTATCAAATAGAATAAGATGATGAGATTCAATTTCATGACTACTATGTCAATAAAACTCTGATACCAAGTTAAGAAACCATCTTATCTAAAAGTTTAAGCTTTTTGATAAAGTATCGGAACATGATTTATTGAAGAAAACAGTTAAGAGAAAGCTATTTTGAGGTTGGAAATAACCTTTAGAGAAGTTAAGGGTGAAGGTGGGCTGATCAGCTCCAAGATAATTGATGTGGAAGATAAGCTCTTCAGGCAAGTCCTCTTTGCTCCTCCAAATGACCCAGCCAATTCCAGCATAAACTAGTCCATATTTGTGTCCACTAACATTGATGCTCTTCACCAATGGCAGGCGGAAATCCCATTCAAGATCAGGGTATAGGAATGGTGCTATAAATCCTCCGCTTGCTGCGTCCACATGGATTGGTGTATCCCATCTGCAAAATCGTGTAACTCTTGTTGAATTGAGTGAAACTCTTGTTGAATTTCGTGAAACTTTCACACAGGAATGTAATGTCGATCGATCGATCGAGAGAGAGGGTGTACCCAGTTTCCTTGTTCTTCTCTGTCAATAGATCATTCAAGAGCTTGACATCTTCAAATTCTCCATTGAGAGTGGAGCCAAGGATAGCAGCAACACAGATTGTGTTCTCGTCCACCATTTCCACAGCCTTTTCAGGGTCCATCACATAATACCCTTCTCTTAGCTTCACTTCTTTCAACTCCACTTCAAAATACCTCGCAAATTTCTCCCAGCAAACCTTTCATGCAAAAGGGTCAACGAATTTTCAACCATACTAACAGTGATCACATTTGACTTATTGAAAAAGCTGTATAGAATCTAAATTTCTTGCCTGAACATTGGCCCCGGTGACGATGTTGGGCTGATCAGAGGGCTTTCCCTCAGCTTTTCTCCTGTTCTGCCATTTTCTTTTGAATGCTAAACCTGCCAACATGATTGCCTCTGAGGATCCTACAGTTCCTACTCCCACTGCAGTCTCTGATTCTCCAAGTGGGGCATTAAAGAGATGTGCTATCATGTTAACACATCGATTCTGCTTGAACAAGAATTAGAAGATTAGCTCCATGAGCTTAAATTAATTGCTCAGATGATTGTAATTCAGATTTAAATTAATTGTTTTTTGAGTTAATTGGGACTGATTTGTCAAAATAATTCACCGGTCAACCGAATCAATTGTACACATAGCTTAAAGCTGAAATCTCGGCTATACAACACCTAGTCTTAAGTAAAAATCACCATGCAAGACTAAACGATAACCTTCAATCTGCCTAAAAATCTGTGACTCGGTTACATCAATAATATATATTTACACCACAGATATGTGAAAACTTTTTTTTTTTGTTTTTATTTTTATTTTTTAGATTTAAATTATCAAATCCCATAACAAAATATCATTTTAATAAATAAAAAGCTGGTATATATTTATTAAATTAAAATAGTGTTTGGTTATTATATTATATATTTTAACATGGAAGAAAAAGAGACAATTGATCATCTTTTCTGTTTTGAAATGATAAGAGTTTACTTTAAAAATATTTTATAAACAAATGTATCTATGTTTCTCTAGCCGAGCATGTTTCTAATTTATTTTTATGCAGTCAAAATTTCTGTGCAACAACGATCTGAATAGTGCTGGCTAGTAAACTATCATGGTTGTCACATCTCCATGCATCACGTACGTAATTATTACGAAGATTACAGATCCGAAGAGCTGAGACAAGTTTTTGATCGAAATGAAACATCATTTTTATAATTAATGGAAATAATTTATGAAAGCAGCGCACAAGAATATGATCTGAAATACCAAGCAAAGAAATTAGCTGGATCCTTCAATTATGTATAAATAAATAAAAATAATAAATAAATAGAAGAATAACTTGCCTGTAATTCAGTGGTGACAGGATACTCGTCCATGTCAACATAGTTCTTGTTAACAGAAGCCATGATGAGCTTGTCACATTCAGGTTCCATCCATGTTGTCACAAAAGATGCCAGGTTGAGCCTCGGATTACCATCCAGCATTAGCTCATCGTTTATGATCTGGTAGGCTGCCTCTTTTGGGATCGAATTCTCTGGCATTCTGAACCTGCAAGAACACACTCATCATGGGAAGAACACTGATTTAAAGATCAAAATTAGAAGAAAAAAGAAACAGATCCAAGAAGGGACGGGATAGATCTCACCTAGGAAGTGAGGCTCGAACATATCGAGATGCAAAGGTTGAGTGGACAGAAACATCGGTGTCTAGTGCAGTCTTGGAGAGAGCCATGGTATGAAGAAAAGACCAGAGGTAGAGATAGACAGAGAATGAGAGAGGGATGGTGAAAACTTTGAGGCTTTGTATTAGCAGATTTTATTGCCATATATTGTAAAAGACGTTGTCATTTATCGTCACTCTATTTATCATTTCTTTTTTTTTTGGCTGGGGAATTATGGGGGATAGGTTTTTTTAATCTCTTAGCATTTTAGGTTCTGCCTCATTTATTTCCTTTCTTTTTTGTTAAACAGCTTTACATATTGCTAAATTGCTAAAAAAATCAATCAAAAACATGTTACAAAAATATAACAAATAACAATAAAAAAATCATGATCAAATTGAAAGATAAAAAAATTTAAATGACATGGTGTTGTTAAGGATAAGAAGACCACATTGTTAAAGAACAATTTGAAAAAGACCATTCTACCCCTTGTACCAAAGAAAAAGTCTTCGAGAAAAAAAAATAATTACACTATTATAGTAATGTGTGTCCTGGTGTATGGTCAATTCTCCACATGATTTAAGGTTTTTTTTATTTATAATTTTGTTTTTTTATTTATAATAATTACACTATTATAGAAAGGTTTTTGTTTTTTTGTTAATCGGGATATCTGGATCAGCTTACTCGCATCACGACTAATCCTCGGACCCACTTTTTTTTCATATTTTTTTTCTCATTTATACATTTTTTTATAACTGAGGTGTCTGAGCCAGGTTACACGCACCACATATATTTTTTTTTTAAATTTCTATAGTGCTTTCCCGCTTATGCTTTTCTCTTTTTTTTGATAACCGAGGTGTCCAGGCCAGTTTACGTGCACCACAACTATTCTTTGGACCCAGTTTTTTTTACATTTTTTTTCCTGTTTTTTTCCACTTATACTTTTTTTTTATAAATGGGGTATCCAGGTCAGCTTAAGCGCACCACGACTAATCACCGAACCCATTTATTTTTGTCATTGCTATAGTGCTTTCCTACTTATACTTTTTTTTTTTGATAACCCGGGTTTCTGGGACAGCTCATACCCACCACGACGGACCTACTTTTTTTTTATATTCCCCCCCCCCCCCCAACCCACCTTATACATTTTTTTTTTGTTTTTTTTATAACCAGGATGTCCGGGCTAGCTTACATGTATCACAATTTTTTTCCACTTATATATATATATAGGGTGTCCGGGCCAACTTAAGCACACCACGACTACTCCCCGGACCCATTTTTTTTAACATTTTGTTTTCTTTTTTCCCCCCACTTATAAGTTTTTTTTTTTGTTTTTTATAACCGAGTTATCTGGACCAGCTTACACACACCATGACTAATCCCTTGACCCACTTTTTTTTTACATTTTTTTTCTATTTTTTCCCGCTCATATATATATTTTTTGTTTTTTTATGATAACCGAGGTATATCCTGATCAGTTTATTCGTGCCACGACTAATTCCTGGACCCACTTTTTTATGAAATGGTGTGGGGAAAACACTCTAGCTCTCCTCACATAATAGAGTGGATTGCTACAGTGCTTTCCTACTTATACATTTTTTTTCCTGTTTTTTTCCCCATTTATACTTTTTTTTTGATAACCGGGTGTCTGGACCAACTTACGTGCACCATAATTATTGCCCTGATCTACTAAATACCCTGCAGGCCCAGTGGGCAGGTAAGACATCGCGGGGGTGACAGATATGCAGAGAGGATCGAACCCGGGTGCAGAGGAAGGGAACAAGTCTTTTCCCACTTACACATGGCAGCTATTATGTTAAAAAAAATATGCACATCTTAGAAAATTGTCAATTGCATTTTGCATGAATCATGTCAAAAAACATTATTTATACTGTTTTTTAAATTGTTCTTTATTAAAATAATATATATATATATATATATATATATATATATATATAAAAAAAAAAAAAACTAAAGAAGATCAAGGTTTTGCACAGTAAAATTCGCTATGCATTTAGATTGTAATGATGAATTTTTTATTTGAAATAGTGATTTTAGCCATGAGTCTAAGGGTGTTTTATATTTTAATATTTCTGGGTATAGTAAAATAACCATAATACCATCTAATAAGACAAAAATCAACAGTTAAATTCGGAGCTATTAAGAATATTGCACATATTTTTTATAATATACAAATACAAAATAACCTTTGTATACATGCATAAGAGAGAGTTTCACTCTCATTTTACACTACCAAAGCTAAACTTACTATGTTTTTTAATACAAGCTACATTTAATATAAATACAAATAAAAAATCTAAATTAAGAGTATAGGTGTATAGATACAAATAAAAAATTAAGAACTATCTCACAAGGACCGAAAAAATCAAGGGATTGAAACTAAACCAAAAAATAAAAGAATAAAAATCCAAATACAAAATAAGAAATTATATATGTGAAAACTAGACAAAAAAAATTTTAATCCCGGCAACGAAGCGCGGGTTTATGGCTCGTATATTATAAAAGACGTTGTCATTTATCGTCACTCTATATATCATTTCTTTTTTTATTTGGCTGGGGGAATTATGGGGGATAGTTTTTTTAATCTCTTAGCATTTTAGGTTCTGCCTCATTTATTTCCTTTTTTTTTTTGTTAAACAGCTTTACATATTGCTAAATTGCTAAAAAATCAATCAAAAACATGTTAAAAAAAGTATAACAAATAACAATCAAAAACAATTTTACAGCGAAATTGTTTTCAATTGATATAGATTAACTTGAATTGATCTAGGTAATCCCTTAACCTCTATTTTACACCAGCTATGAATCAAGTAAAGTTTTATAACTATAGTTTTAGTATTTCATATAGAATTTAATAAATCCATCCTCTTCTGTTTCGATTATGGTGCTTGTGATGGAAGAATATCCTGGGTGAAAACTTAATAAAAATCGAAGTTCCTCATAAATCCATTCCTGGGTTTCAAAAATACACACGATCAAGTAGGTGTACATCAAATAACGATGACACAAAAATAATTTGATTGATTAGCAGCAGTAGCTCAACATCATAAATAATAAAATTCCAAAAGGTAAAATCACTCCAGCTCGATCCACCATCCTTTTATTCTCTAGCAAACACCATTCATCTTCTTCTTTTCCATGACGAACTTCTTCCAAGCCGTAATAATATCTTTTATTTCGTTCTGATCCTCCTTCACTTTTTCGGCCACGGCATCCAGCTTCTCCTCATTAGCCAGCACGATCCTGGCACTGATCCTGGATGGCAATGTCTCAAGCTCATGCAGAACCTTGTCAATGTCGATGACAAGACGCTCGGCGAGTGTCCGAGAAAAATCTTCTCGAATTACGACGCGCAGCACAGTGACATGCTGAGCGTCAGGAGGCATGGTGTAGGCAGGCACAATCCAGCCAAAACGCCTTAACATGTCGGACACCTCGAACTCATTGTGGCAGCTATTGTCCTTCAAGGAGAAGGCAACCAGTGGCACCCCATTGTCTTTCGAAACGATGTTGAACTTGCCTGTCTTCTCCAGTCCTTGTTTGAGGACCAACATGTTGTCTCTGCAATTTTCCATAATATTTTTGTATCCCTGACGAACAAAATGTGTTTTTGATGATTATCCTTTGCAAAGTATAGTATGACTGATCATGTTAACCGATGTAACTAGTGACTCACCTCGTAGCCCAGCCGAATGAGTTGGTAATACTGAGCAATAACTTGACTAGATCCTGCAGAAGAAAATTAGGGTAAGTTGAGTTTTGATTTGGATCGTGAAGAGGTGAAGGAAAACGTTAAGAATCATGGAACCTTTGGAGAAGTTAAGGGTGAAGGTCGGTTGGTCAGCTCCAAGATAATTAATATGGAAGATAAGTTCTTCAGGCAAGTCCTCCTTGTTCCTCCATATGACCCATCCAATACCAGCATAGACTAGTCCATATTTGTGCCCACTAACATTGATGCTCTTCACCAATGGCAGCCGGAAATCCCACTCAAGTTCCGGGTATATAAAAGGTGCAATGAAGCCACCGCTGGCCGCATCGACATGGATCGGAGTATCCCATCTACATGAGGAAACTTTTGTTACTGAAGTATGTTAAGGAATCATCTCACTTATAAATTTAAATTGTTAGGTTAGATTTCAAAATATGATTTATATTATTCTCTAACACACACATCCTTAGTAAAAGCTTTTGGGACTTGAAACTTGCAGAGATCCACACTACTTTACGCTTGATTTTTATCAAATAGAATAAGGGTGGTGAGATTCAAACTCGTGACCGCTGAGCCAATAAAGTTTCGATACCATGTTAAAAAACCATCTTACCCAAGAGTTTAAGCTATTAGGCGAGACCTTAAAATACTATTTATATTATTCTCAAAACAGAGTATATAAAAGAGACATGAATTACCCTGTTGATTTGTTCTTCTCCACCAAGAGATCATTCAAGAGCTTGACATCTTCAAATTCTCCATTAAGAGTGGAACCAAGAATAGCTGCAACACAGATTGTGTTCTCATCCACCATTTCCACTGCTTTTTTGGGATCCATCACGTAATAGCCATCTCTAAGCTTCACCTCCTTCAGCTCCACCTCAAAGTACCTCGCAAATTTCTCCCAGCAAACCTTCAAGAACGAATAAACATCACAGAATCTGGTATGATTTCTTTCACATCATGGTCTGTAACCTGGAACTTAATTAAGCTATTTCATATGAATCACCATACCTGAACATTGGCTCCGGTGACGATGTTAGGCTTATCGCAAGGCTTTCCCTCAGCTCTTCTCTTGTTTTGCCACTTTCTCTTGAATGCCAAACCAGCCAACATTATAGCCTCGGAAGATCCAACAGTTCCCACTCCGACCGCTGTCTCCGAGTCTCCAAGTGGAGCGTTGAAGAGATGGGCTATCATGTTAACGCATCGATTCTGCATGTACAACAAACAGACAATCACCATATGGTTAAGGCTCCCTTGCAAAAAAAATAAAAATATAATTACATATATATAAGAGAATATCATAATTAATTACTGTTTTTATTTTATTTTATAAGACAGATAGTAATATTTGGATTGAAAATTGAAAAGATTCTTCATTATTTTCATTTCCTGTCATTGTATCTTCCCTCCTTGAAAACCTAGATTGCCCCATGATCCAAGTTTCATTACAGGTATGACAAATATAATTCTTATTACATATATGACCAAGTTTCTTGTTTTTATTTATTTGTCATATTGGTAACAATAAAAAGGTCTGATTGTCTTTGATATTGTAATAATAATAATTTTTTATTTAGAAACATATTGAAATAATAATTTTATATTTTTTTTAAATTTATTTTTAATATCAGCAAAAAATATTAAAAAAACTAGAAAGAAAGAAAGAAAGAAAGAAAATTTCTGCTAATTTATGATGAAGCATTAGGTAGGATATATAATTATAGCATTATATTTATCATGCAAAATGCCAGATTTTTGTTAATTTTACCAATTAACTGATAAAATCCACTTAATTCAAGAAAAAACCATGAAGTAAAATTAACATATTTGTTGTTAAAAAAATAAAATAAAATAAAAAAAAGTGATAGCTTTCTAGATTGCCTCTTAGAACGGGCAGATGAATTATGACCTTTCGTTTTGGGGCGTAGTGCAAGAGTCAAATGAGAGCGTTACATTATTAGACAGCTCAGATCAACACCCACTAGCTCAACAAATAATTTTGGACACAGATCTGATGGTGTGTTTTATTAGTCAGTTTTTTTTTCTTTCCTTTTCTAGATAAAAAAAAAAATTAGTGTTTTTAAATCATATTCATGTGTTGATATCAAAAATAATTTTTTTAAAATAAAAAAATATCATTTTGATATATTTTTGAACGAGAAATATTTTAAAAAATAACTACACTTCTAAACATGCACTAAACTAATATTAATGGCATCAAATTTCGGAAAGAATCAGTAATTCAATTCGATCAATACAGAATATTTCTATTTGATTTCTAATATCTGTCATTAGGGTCTGGATTAGTTGTTAGATGGTTTGATGTGAGATTAATTCAAGTTTTTTCAATTTTTTCAATGTTTTGAAAACAAATCATTCAAGTTAAGCTCTAGATTAACAAATTACAGACTTGATTATTTAGTTTTGAAAAATCTTATTTTTTCAATTTAAATGAGAGATGTTTTTGTTATTATTTTAAATTAAAAGAATAATAATTTTGCTTCCATATTCAACATTCATGGGATGATCCGGGTAGTGGATGATGGATCATGATGATAATTTTATTTTGCTGCAATAATTCTGTAAGATTGATTAAAAAGGTTGACAACCTCGTTTATTCTGCTTGATTAATATTCTTAATTTGTTAAACAAGGGGATGTGGAATAAAAGAGAACAGCAAACAAACATGGACAGCCTTTTTTGTCATTTTTTATACCTTATCGTGACTATAATTTAATATTCTAATTCGAGATATTGTTTTTTTAGATGAAAACGTTCATGTCAAATGAATTCAAATTTATTAAGATACTAATTTGTATGTTTCCAAATCATCGACGTGACTGGCGGGATCCTTCATGAGTTTCTTTTCTTCTTCTTTTTATTTTTAATTTTTTTTATTAATCATTTCAATTATTGTTGGATTTACTAAGTCAATTGGATCACATCAACTCTCAAAATAATTTAATTTTTAACTTGATTTAGATAAAAAAAAATCATAAGATTTTACGGTTAAATTATTAAATTGAATTTAGTAGTAATATTAAATAATTCCTTATAATCTAAATATTTTTTTTATAATTATGTTATTAATTACAAATTTACTTACAAGTTTTAGGAATGGACATTTGCTTTCAACAAAATTGAGATATAGTGTTTGTTTTTCCTTAGCTACCCACTCTAGTTCTTACAGAATACTTAAAGCCACACCCTGTGCCAGTTGTTTGATATTAATTTAAGAATAATAATTTTTATTTGGATATATATGGAAATAATTTTATTTATTTATTTTTACTGTAAAAACAAAAATTAATTCTAAGAAAAAAACACAAACACACATGCTTGTAACATGGCTGGTCCAAACCTACTACCACCACTGAGATGTGAACATATTGACTTTGGAGTACCTTTCTCCTACAATACTTGAGGTCTAAAATAAAACAAATGAATCATTTTTTAAATTTTAATATTATAAAAACATAATGAAAAAAATATATTTCTGTCGTCTCCAGTAAAGTCGAAAAACAATTTGTAGCTATACAATAATTTAACCCTCCCTCTTGTCCATATTAAAACATTTACACCCATCCCAAGAATTGGACCCACCCCATTCAGGTTAATTTAAATTAGCCGATGATGATCTTATTATTAGAAAGATTCTCCCAGTTCAGACAATATTTTAATGCATTTTAATCTTAACTACGTAGATGTAACGATCTGTCTAAATTTATATAATTTTGAAAGCTTGAGCTCTGTGGAGGTGATGACTTGCCTGGAGCTCGGTGGTGACGGGGTACTCATCCATGTCAACGTAGTTTTTGTTGATAGAAGCCATGATAAGCTTGTCACATTCGGGCTCCATCCATGTGGTCACAAACGAAGCCAGGTTCAGCCTAGGGTTACCATCCAGCATGAGCTCGTCGTTTATGATCTGAGAGGCTGCCTCCTTCGGGATCGAACTCTCCGGCATCCTGAACCTGATCGGAGGAAGATACGATCGAGGAACACCATCTAGTCATCATGTGTCTGTAAAATAAAAATCAAATGGAGAAGAACACGAACAGGATGGTCGGATTAATAGATCACATACCTGGGAAGTGAAGCTCGGACATATCTGGAGGCAAACGTCGAGTGAACGGAGACATCAGATTCTGAAGATGTCTTGGAGAGAACCATGGTGATGAAAGAGATGAGTGAGGTGGTGGTGAGATGGGAAAGAGTGGAGGGTGAAGACGTACGCGTGAGGAAAGTGAGACCTGTGGGCAGGTTTATATAGAGAAAAGGAACGTTTACAGAAAGGTAATTAATGATAAATAAAAATATATTTGAAAATTAAAAGATAAATATAATCATTCACTTGATATTGTTTAATGAATCTGTTTATTGAAATTAATTTAGAAAAGAAAACTTCAATAATTGAGGAAAATTCTTGAAGCTTGTGTCCATTAAATACAAAACAAAAGGTGAAAAAAATCATGTGGGAGAGAGAAAGAAGAGAGAGAGGTGGACGGTGGTCTGGGGAGGAGAAGAAAGGAAAAAGGAGGGGTGATCAAGCTTGTATTCCTTGTGATTTTATTTCCATTTTTGGTAATTAGGGCGCGATAATTACTTGCTGTTGTGTTTTTAAAGATAATTAAATGTATGCTTATATTTTAAACTCTCATGAAATTCAAAGAATAGTCATGGATGTAATATCAAACTCCAAATTACAAAAAAACCTTTGGTTGGAGGGAACATTAGCCACGGGCCCTTGTCAATTCATCGCCCTTGTCTTTCCATTACCCTTCCAGCATTTGCAACTAATTTTCAAAGACACGTGGCTGCTTCAATTGGATCTTCCACTTCCTGTCAGCTCAGTTTATGCTATGATAAGAAATTTCTAAAATAGTGGGGCAATAGATAGTATTTAACATAGCTCATGACGTCAAGCTAGAAATCCAAAGAATTGGGCTAAAGGGATGTTTTGGAGTGAGATTCTAGTGTTGTAATTTGATTTATTAATGGAGATAGGGTAAATAATGATAAAAATTATGATCTTATCGTTACATAGTAAAAGTATGTGAGACAGGGTTTGAAAGGTTAAAATTCTACATGTTTACAGAGAAATTAATAGCGTGGCTGATTCTAATTATGGATTAACTAGAAACTTGTTAGATAGAGAGTGATGCTCTAGTTGAGTTCTTTTCAGGGTTTTTATACTTTGTTGTATTATGACCTGATTGAATCTATTGTAATTCGTTCGGTTTAATAGGGCGTATGCGCCTGATTATTACAAAAAATAAAAATCCAAAGAATTGGATTCCCTTGAATTACCCCTCCTTTTTTTTCCATCCCTGAAGCAAAACCCAAGTATCTGAAAGAAAAAACGGGTAGGCAGAGATGGCAATGGATTTCCATAAGTCAATTTTGTATTATTTATAGTGTCTGTTTCAAAAATATTTTTTTAAAAAATTAATATTTTTTATATTTTTATATTATTTTAATATGCTGGTATTAAAAAATAATTTTTTAAAAAATATTATTTTAATGTATTTTTGAACCAATATAAACCGTATTCCCAAAAAAAAACTTTAGCTTGAATCCAAAATACATGTAGCCTTTTCACAGTTCAATGTTATACGTATTTATTTTGGGTTGGGTGTCATGTAGACCCATATCTATATATACCTAACTTCAAACCTGATTTTTTTTATTTATTATTTTCTAGGTTTTACCGGAATCCGACCATTAGTTCACGTACGTTAGTATTTATCAAGATTTCTGCGTGGCATAATGGAAAGCAACTACGCATTTGACGTGAGCACGTTACATACATACAAATAAAAGAAAGCTCCAATTAATGGTTCAGGATACGTACAGGCCCAAGAAAGTCAAAGAAGGAATGGTATTTGGAGACGACGTCGGTGCCTGCCCGGCTGCAAACCCCACCTGTTATGATCGGGAAAAGGAATGGCTAGTGATTTAATTTGAAAAATGACACTCTAACACTCTCTCTCTCTCTCTAAAACGAAGGTGGTGCCAGTGGCAAATGGAGAGCGACCGGCCAGGTTTTGGTGGTGCCAGTGGCAAATGGAGAGCGACCGGCCAGGTTTTGGTGGTGCCAGTGGCAAATGGAGAGCGACCGGCCAGGTTTTGTCGTCCTATAGCTGTGTACGTACAATGAACATGGATAGTGATGGCAAAGTCGGCCGGCGATAACTTTGACATGGAAAGGAGTGTTCGATGAAGTTTCGGGAGTTTCCGGCTGAGTTTTTGAAAAAAAATATTTTTGTTTTTTATTTTAAATTAAAAAAAATGATGATTTTGGATATTTTTATATATTGATATTAAAAATAATTAAAATATTTTTTTAATATATTTATGAAGAAAAAAAAACATTTTCAAAAATATAAAAGATAAAAATTATGTTTGGTATATGATGCAGAGCTTTTAAAAAAAACATATCTCTGATTTTTATATATTAAAGCCATTGAAAAATAATTTTTAAAATGTATATAAATACAGCTTTTCCTAATTTGTACTCATTTCAGTGTACAGCCATAAAATCTACTTTCACGAGGAAAACGAGAGTGCAATTCACACAAAAAACGAATAATTCATCTTCCAATAAATAAATGGAAAAAAAATGCCATAGTTTATAAGAAATTTATCATGCCTTTTGTATTTTTTTTAAATTAATATTTATTCCAACATTGCAAGTTAGTCTAAAAAATTGATAACTTGAAGCCCGACCAAAGTCAAGTTTCAAGTTTATTAAAAAAACAAATATCACTTTGATGAAATTCTTTAAATTCAAGGAAGTTATTAGTGACCCAAATAATTAATTTTAGTTTTTTTGGTCAAGCCATCCAGTATCAAGAGTCACAGCTCCGATTAATCCAGATTCAAGCTGGTGGTGGGATCACAAGGATGACAAAGCTTTTTTTATCGAAAATTTAACGCAGCTGCATACCCAAGGTTTGAACATGAGACCTTGGTTAAGCTGGGACGACCCTCTTACCAGTCGACCAACACGCCGGTGGTAATAATTAATTTTAGTTGATATGATAATGTAGTATCCATAATATAATAACGCCTAATTTTCTTCAGGTTAATTTCTAGTCCGAGTGTAATAATTATATTTAACTGACTGGTTTTATTAAGCACAGCCCTTTTCTAAGCTGAATATTGATCTCTTCTTATCCAAGTTATTTGCAAATAGACAAAACTTGAAACTTTAGCCCATAAACTATTAGGCCCATATACTTTAGAAAGCCCATAATCATTATCTGGAATCTATACACTTTTTTTAAGAACTGGGACCGTTTTTCAGTATTTTTAAAACAACACCATACTCCGTTACGTCGCCGCCAAAACAAGCGTCGCGCGTCCTTCACAAAACGAGATGACCTTCAAACAAAACTTCAAGCTTCCTTTAACCAAAAAAACTAAATTTTTACTGCTTACAGCAACCACTGGCACCGCTGCTCTCACTCTCTACACCGCCACAACTACCACCGACTCCTTCACTAACAAAATCACCTCTCCAATCCACGCCGTCCCTCGCTCCTTTCGTGCAATCTCCACCGTCCGTAGAAAACTCTCCTCTTTCTTTCTGAACTAATCACTTGATGAATCGTGTTTTAATAGTTTCCATTTTTGGTGACAGATTGCGTTAACCGTCGCTGATTACAAACTCTCTCTCCGTAACCTACCAGTGAACTCTGATTCTTATTATCAGAAATTATCCGAGGTAAATGAAGTTAATTTTTTCCCGTGATTTTGTAATATATGTGTTAATTTGTGATTTAGTGAATATTTTAATTTTTGATTTTGATTGAATATAATCAATTAAGGTGCATTTACGATCGGCGAAGAGGATGCTAAAACTATGTGAAGAAAACAAAGGATTTTATGTGAAAGCTGGACAGTTTGTTGCTTCATTAAAACAAGTACCACAGGAATACTCTTTGATGCTTTCTTCATTGCAAGATCAGGTCTTAAAATTTCTTGTTGATTTTGATTGTGTTTATTGCGAATCCGTTTGTTTTTTTGTTGCATGAAGAATTTGTCTGTTTCGTAGGCTGATTTTTTGTTAGTTATATTGTAGGCAGTTCCTTGTAGTTTCAAGGATATAAAACAAGTGCTTCAAAGCAATTTGGATCGAGATTTAAAGAATATGTAAGTTTCGATTCAGTTTCTTTCTTTTTTTGAGATGTTGAAGGTGGATATTTGTTGTTGAATAATTATTAATTTTCTTAACGTAAATGGCAGATTTTTGTCATTTGATGAACAACCAGTAGCTGCTGCATCGATTGCGCAAGTGCATCGCGCAATGTTGAAAGATCATCAAGAAGTAGCAGTCAAGGTAGATTGGTATCAGTTTTAGTTCTTTAGCTCATCTTGGTTTCATTTTTTGCTTTAGCAACTAAACAATTTTCTTGACCTAAATTTTGGAAGTTTAAGAATGCTTTTAACTGAGAGATGATTCATCGACACTATTGAATTTTTGATAAAATGTTTCCAATTTAACTTTGATTGTCTTTAGTTTGTTGAATCTTTGCTTGCTCTCCAATATTAAAGTTGTGTGACTATGAATGCTGGGATTCTTCTTCTCTCTCTTGCTTTTATCTATTTTTTTGACCTTTCCAAAAGCAAAGTCCCTGCCATACAGTTATTTAATGGATATGTTGGATTTTGACACATATTTGGAGCTTCATATATCATCATATATCCAATTTGCGGAGGAAAAACTTGACATAATTGTGACTGGATTCTTCCAATAAAGTTGATGATTACATTAGGAGAACCTATATGATGTTCTGGTGAATATGGAATATACCCTTCCAAACCTTCTTTATAAGTGTTAGAAAAAAAAATTGCTCTCCAAAACTTTATGGATTTTTGTGAGTTATGTATTTAATTGTAACATGCTTCTCTTTTTCTGCGTGTAGGTACAGTACCCTGGGTTAGAACGCCAGATGAAGATAGACATAACCATTATGTCCTTTCTTTCAAAATCCGTTGCATGGGTGCGTGATAAAGTTATCTTGACAATTTAAGTTATATCTTTGTTCCATCATAGTGGTATATCTTTTTGTGAAGTTAGACTGTGGATGTTGAATCACATGATTATGCACAAAATAAATAAAAATACTAATGTTGATGAAATTGTAGTCCATGTTCTAGCCCTTTGATGTATTAAGACCCAAAGGGTTCTTTTTTGGATAAGGTAACATTCAACACATCTGATGTCTCTTGAATCTTGAATATGAATGTCTCCTTTTCTTTTTGGACAACAGTTTATTCTTGTGATTTTTTATTTTTGCATAATTTGTGTGGGATGTTTCACCTCTTAATTAAATTATACTCCTTTTATTTTGATGACTGATCCACTAGCTTAGAGCCATCTTTCTTTTTTCCCTTTCTTTCCCCCCCTCTCTTTTCCACAGCTTTTCCCTGATTATAGATTTAACTGGCTGGTAACAGAATTCAGAGAGGTTATTTCTTCAGAACTCGGTTAGTGGTATTCCTTAGCTTATTTCATGCATTTTTAATCGCCTTGATAGACACTTGAAGAACTTGTTTAACTTCACTGCATGCATTCTCCATTTCGAACATGAAAAATTGCCTGCAAAAAAGTATAAAAGTACTGCTATATGGCATTCCAACCTAAAGTATTCAACTGTTTAGAACGGATGTTGGTTAGTAATTTTGTTATTTAGAAAAAAAAATGAATATATTGGACCCCCTTTCCATCGTATGGCCAACCAATGTTTTACTGCTTGTAGTGGATTTCGCAGGCATGGTGGTTCTGGTGGCTCTGTAATACCTTTTGAGTTTCTTGTACAGACAATGCAAACATCCCATGCACCAATTTAAGAGCTCGTAGTTCTTCAAAACAGTGTCTGTACATGCTGTAACTGTAGACCACTGCTGATATATTTAGTATTTTGGCATCACTGATTCACTTTATTTGAGTTGATGAGGATACACACAAAAAAATGTCTGATTTGTCATTATCTAGTATTAACCGGAAAGATATGATTTTTTTGATTTTCCATGTTCCACAGATTTCATTCAGGAGGCAAGAAATTCTGAGAAAACTGACAGAAACTTCAAAAATAACAAGTTCGTCAGGATTCCTCATATATTTTGGGTAGGATGACTGAGATTCTCCTTTATTACATCTCATTGTCAAATTATTTGTGATTACTACTGGTGAATGTAATTCTGAGTACCATATTAATATTTCCAGGAGTTGACCACACGTCAGGTTTTGACCATGCAATTTTGTTGGGGTCACAAGGTATGGATTTTGAACTTGCTGCATCTGTCTTGTGATTAGGATTCCAACAACCTTAGAAGGTCTATTTCGGTTCTCTGTGGGCCTTGAATTCTTTATCAGACTGCCAGTAATGTATTAATACAAGCCCGGGCAATAAAATGAGTTCTGGAACCTAGTGAAGGGCCAAACCATAATTGCCAAGATAGCCAATAGCGCCTTTTTTCTTCGTTTTTTTGGCAGAGAAAAGGTGCTACTTTTAACAAATAGTGGTTTGTGACTCCAATTTTTGCACCTATTTTTCTACCAAGTACAAGGAACTAAATTGCTCACTAAACTTGCAATATAACATAACCGATGAACATTTCTTCCATGATGAACTATTGTTAAATCACAGACGACTTTGTCTGATACTTCTCAGACAACCTATTAAATTATACTGGTTAAAGGGGGAACACTGTTCATAGTACCATTTTGAAATGTAATGGTTTCTTTTAATTGGTCTCTATATTATTATGAGGTTTTTGGCTAAACTGCTATGTGCTTTTAACCTGATTTTCCTAGCATTTCAGGTTGATGATGTGGAATTTATGAAGGAAACGAGAATAAATCCTATAAAGGTCTGTTTCATGAGTCCTCTTAAGGTTGTTTTTCTCTAAATTTATAACAAATTCAGTTTCTTGTAATTGAGATTGCTCATAAACATTCACAAATCGAGGGGATCATATTTATTGTATGGTTGATCATGACTCATCATCAAAACTCACAAAGCATGATGCTGACTAAATTAATATTTTTTACCAATCTTCCCCTAGTCTGTATATTAGGTTGCGAAAGCTTTGATGGAAGTCTTTGCTGAGATGATATTCATACATGGATTTGTGCATGGAGATCCACACCCTGGAAATATATTAGTTTCTCCAGAAGGTCCAAATGGCTTTACTCTGGGTATGTGTTGATTTTTGACATCATAAATAAATTATCACTTGCAAAAACAGCTTGTAGTATGAAGTTGTTTCATTATATTCCTGCAGTTATTTTAGATCATGGAATCTACAAACAATTAGATGAAGGATTTAGACAAGACTATTGTCAGCTGTGGAAAGCTATGATTCTTCAAGACACACACAAAATACAGCAACTTGGCGAACAACTTGGTGCTGGGAAGTATGCTAAATACCTCCCTGTCATTTTTCTTGGAAGATCCGTCAACAGGTGATTTTTCTTGTTTTTATCTTTAACTATGTGATGGTAGAGTCAATTGTTGAATAATTTTGCAATTAAATACAGATTTTTGTGAATAATATCATTGTCAACCATAGTGATAATGAGCGATGATGGGGGTGATAATTGAAGTCTTCTTGATGATGTAGAGTGGTGCAAGGGACCATTCTGGAATTGTATTACGTTGTACACTTTTCTCTTAACCAGGAAAATTGGGTTTTATGATTCCTGGGTATATACGATTGTCACCTGACTTGGTTCTAGCTTTCACTCTTAATTCTTTCATCACCTCCTGTTTCTTGCAGTCCCTGTGTCACAAATACACTTTTTCTTTCTGTTCGCTTCACCCTTACTAAATGTGCCTTTTAGCATTCCACAGTCCATAAGCCCACTTTAGAATACCCAAACAAAGACTGCAAGTGAAGCGTAGTTACACTGGTCTATTCCTATGAATTAGCATTTCTTATCATATAATGGAGATCTAGTACCATTTTATCATTGAATGTTAACAATTATATTAGAGACCTAATTGCGCTTGGTTCATGCAACAGCAAAGCAATTCTTGGAAAAGGAATGTCAGATGAAGAAAAAAGCAGCTTAAAGCAGGAGTTGAATTATTTGAAAGTTGATGACATATTTTCTTTCATGGAATCTCTACCACCTGACTTTCTCACTATATTGCGCACAGAGTAAGAAAAATCCAACATCCTCATCATTTAATTTTAATAAAGTAGCTGTGTAGCCCTTACTGGGTGGCTGTTCTCTTGCAGTGGCCTCCTCAGGTCAGTCATTCGGAAGCTGGGAGCTCCACAGCATGTCAGGCTATTAGCCTATGTGAAGTATGCAATACGCGGTCTCTCTCCAAAGTTGAGTCCTGGATCTGGTAGGTTTTTGGAATACATGTCCTGAATAAAGGGATTATTTGATAATTTAAGCATCACAGGATCTTACTCTCTCATTTCAATGCCTCTGACGACGAGTTTCAGCTGATATATTTTTATGTGCTCGTGTTCTGCATTCAGATTCAGCAATTAAAGTTAACCTCTCCAGATTAAGGACAAATGTGAGTTATCTTCAGCTACGGCTATTTCTTGGTAAGAATGCATTCAACTCATCGATAACAACCCTCTAGAGGCATAGTTTAGACAACTGGATTTACAGGGTTTCCTTTTGCAAATTATAGTGGGACTGCAGCTGCTTTTTTGGATGAAGAAGGTCAAGCAATTTCTATGCACATTGATTAGAACATTGTTGTCGCAAGTGTTCTATTATGCTGAAATGCCTTCTTGGTAAACATGATAACTGTTCTATATTACACCTATATAAATCAGTATCTATAGTACCATAAAAAAGTATTATTTAATTGTGATGTTATTTAATCCAGATATTAAAGTTTTAACAAAAATATTATTTAATTGAGATTTTTACAAGGTTATATTGTAATTTCATTTGATCTATAGAGAATCAAACTGTGTCCTAGTAGCCCCATTAAAACCTGGGCAGTGCAATATCAACCCTTTGATTTTCAATGGCTCAAAATCATCAAAATGAGCTCAACGTAAAGCCTGCATTGTACGCATGGTACCCGACAGACATAATGATAGCCTGGACTTGACTTGCCAAGTTTGAGCAAAAAGCCATGATAAACAATCGAGGCTGCACCAATGGAAATAATGAAACCTCCTCCATGCAAATAAACCACCAATAGGGAGTGTTTTCTTGTCGGACAAAGAAGAATCCAATGCTTGCTTAGGCAGAAATATTCGAGCCCAAAGTGTTTTTGGCTTGGTTAGCAGAGATGTCCTTGGATAGAACTGGGGTTCGGTTGTCACTTGTCAGGGTCCGGTGTAGCACGGACACTGGGAGTCGTGCTTGGTTTTCTAGGGATTGTTTGGAGATATTAACAATCGACTAAAGGTATAAGCTGTTTAATTTATGCACTGAAGGTATAAGCTGTTTCGATTAAAGACTGAATTCATTTCTTTTTTGGTTGAAATGATCGATATATCTTGTATTCATATTTCGGATTTTTTTAGATTTTATTCTATATATTCTGAAACTCTTTTTCATTTTTTCCCCTCTTGACGATATTGCTTGTTTTAATACTTAATGAACCTGGTGATAGTATTTATTTTTTTTAGTTACAAAATTATGACAATGCATAGCAAACACGAAATTGTATACCGGTATGTTTTTTCATTGCTTCATAACCTTATTTCAGTCATAAATTATTTAGTGGTACTGATAATTGTAATTTAGCAATACTTTCAATTAAAGTGTATCATTTAACTGTACACAAAATTTCAATAAATTGATTCCAATCAATGTTAAATTAATTTAGTTCCATTAATTCTTCTCACATAAATAAACAATAGGAGCAGTACTAAAGAGGAGACTAGGAATAGATGGTGTGTACCCTAATTCTTCACCTTCGTTATTTAGTTCCATTTTCTTTATATTTTTATTTCAAGATAATAACCAAAAACTATCTAAAATTATCTCCAACTGGGTAGAAATATGGATATGGAAAGCGATAAAGTATCAACTGTGAAATTAGCTTTCCATCAATGAAGTTCTGGTAAAAAAAAAAAAGTTGACTTTAGTTTTGATCTTCAACAGGATAGGGACATGGAAAGTCAAAATCCTTTCAGTCAGATTCAAAAGCCATTCATGTTCGGGTAAAAGAGTTGCATAACCGAAGACCAGCGGTTTGCACCTCAAACGGCAGGCAAGTATTGAGAGAATAAATAAATGAGTTTATAAATATATGGTTTTCTAATTTTTTGTAGAGTTTCAACTCTATTTCCACATACCATTGGATTTAACTTAGTTATTCATAGAAGTCATACTAAATGTCAAGTGCCAAGTCCATTGCTGATGATATAATCGAGATCTCTCGTTTAGAATCTGGCGGAGAAATTGGCTTTTGCCGAGGTAGCAGGGGCTAGTTTTGTTAGGGATTTTATTTTCCACAAATGTTGGTAGAAAAGGCAGGTATTTGCAACCAAGTGGATGTTGTTTGGAGGTGCTTGGTCGTCGGATATGATATGGGGCAGATGAGTCTATCAGCCAACAAAATATTTCTCTCAAAATTATGAGGGCCCTCCTCTCTAGTGACTCATACCTAGTCCGGGTTTGCCTACGCTCAAGGTCTTGGTTGGACGCATGCGGGCTAAACTCAAATCAGAATAGAAAAAAAAAGAGCAGTCTTCAACATAGACATCGAGTAAGCAGAGATATGGGATTAAAAACTGCCTTGCAGTAGGAAGTCGGCGACAAAAATTAGAGTTTAAATGATACTGAAACACGAGACTGGAAAGAAAATAAAGTTGAGTTGATAAAATTCATGAGCTCCCTTGCTCATCCACGTCTACCATCTTTTCCTCTCCTTTATTACCTTCACTGCTTACTTTGCCTGCCAGGTCCTGTAAACAACACCAACACCTCCTCCATTAAGATCTCTAATGGTTTCGAACCACGATTCAGACGAACAAAAACAGAAACAATCAACAGAACAAAAAACCCACAAAATATGCATCTTAGGAACATTGAAAACCCAACAAATAAACATGAGATGCAAATACTCTTGCTTGCTACCACATTACTTGTCGAGATGATACCAATATCCACTTCTCAGCTGAAGTTAATTACGTTCATGAGTTCCTCATGGTGACAATTTGCAAGACAAGGACTAGGTTATGATATCAATTGTACATGAAACCTCCTATTAGACAAGAACGCGGAGCCCCGATGCTTCTAACAACTAAGAGATTTGGCAGAACTAGACTTGGATATTAAGATTATTTACTCCTAAAAATCCTATCCTTTTTTCAGCAAAGAGAAAAAAACACAATCATTCACTCCACACTTGATTAAATCAAGGTAAAGAAGAAACTGCAGCATTAACACCATTCTAGAGACAAGAGAAGTTGGTTAGTATCACATACACTCAAGCCTAGATAGAAAGTCTGGCTTTCAGCTCCTCGGCCACAGCATCAATGAACTCCTCAGTATTGAGGTAGTGTTCCCTACTGACCCTGCACCACGCACAAGAAGAATATTGAACACTTATAATTCATATAAAGTAGATAAACATTGACGTATATACAAAATACACTTTTACTGAGCTGGTCTTACTTAGATCCATGGATAAGCAGTGCGAGATCCTTGGTCATCTTGCCAGACTCCACAGCTCCGACACAGGCTGCCTCTAGTTTCTCAGTGAAATCCAAGAGTTTGGCATTGTCATCCAACTTAGCCCTGGCCAATAAAAATCACATTTAAATCATTGACCAGTACTTTCAGCAAAACTTTAATAGTAGAATTTTCAAGACCAGTAGCATAAATTTGTGGGATCATAATGATATACCTGTGGGCAAGTCCTCTTGACCAAGCAAAAATAGAGGCAATACTGTTTGTGCTGGTTTCACCGCCTTTCTGGTGAACCCTGTAATGCCGTGTAACTGTGCCATGGGCTGCCTCAGCCTCAATAGTCTTTCCATCCGGGCACACCTGAACCATACCAGTTTCAACATAGTCAGAGGATGATGACAGAGAGTGAGAAGAATATCTTCGCTGTTGCTGAAATTTCTATCCATAACAAGAATAGGATGCGAGACAGTTTGATTAGCAGAGGGAGGATTATTCTACTGCAGGGGTACAGAGAATACAGATGAACAGAGACGGATATAACATATAACACAAAAGGCAACTACAAAATATCAAAAGTTTGTCTGATATCATACCAATACTGAGGTCATCAAGCCAAGAGATCCAAAACCTGTATAAAGATAGCCAGATATCAGTACTGAACTCCCTACCCAGAACCAAAGGCCACAAAGAAAATTTAAAAATTTTGCAGCCAGATCAAGATAAGCACACTACAAAGGTTTTGGAAGCTGAATCTTCATGGAGTTAATGGTCTGTTCCACATACCTTGGGCCAAGAAATCACTCTGCACATCTCCATCATAGTTTTTGCATGCCCATACATAACCTCCTTCACTCTTAAGAGCATAAGCAACCATATCATCGATGAGTCGGTGTTCATACCTTCCAGTTCAACCATATGAGTTATTGACAGCACAAATGTAGCCAAAACAAACCATCAACTTAAATGAAAAACACTGAGTCACTCACCATATTCCTGCAGCCTCAAACTTTGATTTCCAGTTGGCCTCATAGACTTCTTGAAAGATGTCTTTAAACCTGTATCAAATAGAAAAGTTCACATATATCAGCTAAATAACCGAAAGAAAATACAGGTAGGTTCAAGAAAGCCAAGCATAAAGTTCTAAAAGGTATACAAAGTGATGAAAGTGTCATACCTTCCATCATACTTCTTAAGAATAGTATTTTTCGTGCTGAGATAAAGTGGCCACTTTTTCTGGTATGCAGTGTTCATGGAAGCGTCACCAAAAGCACGGATGGACTGCATTCCAGGGTAAAAAATAAAAAGACAATTAATATACCTGCATTTTGGCTCATTAGAATCATCAGAGAATTTGCAGAGTTGTACCTCGTCGGTGTTATACATAGACAATGCCACCCCACCAGCACCTGTAAAGTTGTAAACCTCCAACTCAGTCTTCTCATCCTGTCCTTCTGGCACTGCAGATTGAAAGACAAATGAGAAAATATCAACAAAATGGGAAATTGTTCCTTACAAATTCTGAATTAAAGCTGCGGATCAACAGAGAATCTTACCAAACACTAGCTTGAGCTTGCCAGGTCCTTTGATAACTGCATCAGTTGCTCGGTATTGATCACCAAAAGCATGTCTTCCAATGCAAATTGGCTTCGTCCAACCTGACAACAGCAATAATCAGTACAGCCCCAGTCCATCACTGAAATTGTAGAGCTACTGCATTGACAAAATGAAAGTAACCTGGGACAAGGCGGGGGATGTTTTTGCAAATAATCGGTTCTCTGAAAACAGTGCCTGCAGAGATTGAATATGTTATTGAAGCTAAAAGCAAGAGGAATGTCATAAAAACATATGGTCTGTCTTAAGTGCAACTTCACTGACCATTCAAAATGTTCCTGATTGTTCCATTTGGACTCTTCCACATCTGCTTCAAGTTAAACTCCTTGACACGAGCTTCATCTGTAAATAACACATTGAATATAAGAATTGTGCATGGCTGCTTTAGAAGAAAAATGCCATGGGAAATCACAGTTCATTTATATTGGTTTCCCAAAGTTCATTTATATCGATGTTCATGCCAATAGAAATGAATGCATACCTGGAGTAATAGTTGCACACTTGATTGCTACATTGTACCTAAAAGAGAGTCAAATTTTAATAACATAATCACAGTCAAGTCAAACATTTAGTTCAGTAATATTAATCCACTATCTGCACCAAAACACTCGCAAGTAAGAACTGGAGGATCGATCGATATTAACAGCTTTTTGACACATCTTTTTATCTAAAAAGAGAGGATTAAAGGATAACTCTATCTGAGACATGGGATTCTCGGCACCAAGGAAAAGATATATAAATGTACTAAACACTCACTTAAGAGCAGCTTCGGCACTTTCAACTGTGACTGTATCACCAGTGGCATCACGGTGAGGGAGACCGAGATCAAAGTACTTGATATCCAATTCCAAAAAGGGGAAAATAAGCTGTCGTCATTACACCAATACCCACATTACAAATATAATCCATCAACTCAAACCTTTATCAACCAGCAAGATAAATTCAGAAATGTACAATAAAAAATATTAAATCACCTTCTCCTTTATTGATTGCCAGAAAATTCTGGTCATTTCATCTCCTGTATAGTCACAATAACAAACAAGCACAGCATGAGAAACAAAGAAAGACAAAGTATTCAAACACAGAAAGAAAGGCACTATCTTTTTATTATCAAAATGAAGATTCCAATAAAAACCCAGATCTAAAGCAAATGAATTGATCAATCCCAGATTCAAAATCAGATCCTAAACATGACCCTGCAACTTTTTTTTGACAGAGATATATAAATATCGAAACTTCCATGCATCTACAAAAGCAAAGATGCTTACTTTATAACACCAATGAATCACTAACAACCAATCAAAATCTAAACTTTCAGTGATAAAAAATGAAACCAAAGCAGCTCAAATGATAAGATCATCAAAATGAGTAAAGGAGTCGGAGTTTTTATTTAAAAAAAAAGTCTTACCGTCCATTTCAACGATGGGGTTGGCAACCTTGATCTTCTCGAAAGCCATTGTTTTGTTGTCTTGTTGTCTTGTTTTCGTGTGAGCTGAAAGAGTTTTACAGATTGAAACTTTAGAAGTGTTTTTCTTTCTCTCCTCCCGAGAAAGAAAAGAGACAGTGGAGAATTATTGCAAAGAGAAGAGACAGGAAGAAGGCGGAACTGGTTTATATAATCAACCAGGGAGTGTTTTACCCTACCGATCACGTTGATTTTAGGCTATTGTCAGTAAGAGATTAGAAAAAAAAATAAAAATAAAAATAATTGATTCGAATGATAATTAGATTATATATATATATATATATATATAGAAAAAAAAATAATTGATTCGAATGATAATTAGATTATATATATATAATCCAACACGAAATCAAATAAAAAATGAGAAATCAAATTGAAAAAAATAATCAAGAATACATACAATTAAATCACACCAAATTAAAGATTAAAGATAAAAGTCACCCAATTTGTTTTATTTTTTGACTCATTAAAAATGATCAAATCTTAATAAAATTTGAACTATATCAATTAAATTGAACATTTTTTTTTATTTGATTTGATTCGTTTTTAAAAATTCTTTTAAAAAATTGACTTGTTGGATTTTTTTATCCAAAACCTTATTTAAAGGAAACGTTTCACGCTATCATTGCATTCTTTTTTTCTAAAGTTAAGAGCATTGGATTTTTAGTTCTATTTTTATTTTGGATAAATATGTATATTGAATATAATTTAAGCAGTCCGTTTTTTCAAATCCTTCATCAGTCATGAAAACCCTAGTTCATAATTATTTTTTACTAATAAAATAGTGAAAATCTAATTTGCATCATGCTTCTTTTTTTTCCTTTCAGAGTGCATGATCTTCTCTTTAATGACCCTTGATGATTTGGAGGAGGTTTTTTACATGATCAAACGAGTCAAGGTCAAACGCAATGGCATATTGTAATTAAAGTGTGGAGTGGTGGGCAATCGTTTAAAAGGTGATCCTCTCCAACCATCCATCATTTTTGTCAAAAATGATGGCGTCAATGTTCCACCTAACACATTGACATAACCCTAATCTTAAAAATTGGACTCAAATGTATATTTTGGGAATATATAGTGGATGTTTATAAGTGTGGTAAAGATTTTAAAGGGTTTTTTGTTCAAATATATTTTTAAATATTTTTTATTTTTAAATTTGTTTATATTAATATATTAAAATAACTCAAAAACTTAAAAATATATTAAAATATGGAACTGGGGCTCGATTTCATAAATATATATATATATATATATATATATATATATATATATATATATATCAGTTTTTATCTAATATATAAAAGTAAGATATTTATTCTTAACTAAAAGCTTTTTCTTAGAAAAAAAACTGAGGAGATATAACATTCAACTACTACTAATAATATGTGTTTATCCAAAATTTCTTGTAAAAAAAAACAAGAAAACCCTGTTTTTCATCCTGTTTCAAAAATATTTTTGAAAATTTGATTTTTTTAATTTTAAAATAATATTTAATGTATTTTTATATCATTTTCATGTGTTGGTGTAAAAATAATTTTTAAAAATTAAAAAAATATTATTTTAATATATCTTTAAATAAAAAATATTTTTGAAAACAATATCAACTACACTTAAACGGTGTTTCACACTGCGTTCTAAAAATATTTTTGAGAACATTTAATTAATTTTTCATTATAAGTTAAATTTGTTTTAGTATTTTTATATACTAATATCAAAAATAATTTTTAAAAATAAAATAATTTAATATTTTAATATATCTATAAGCAAAAAAAATCTCCATCACATTTGCCTTGATAGCTACCTGACATCCCACTGAGAATGTCAATGTAACTGGTTGATGGAAAGATACTTCAAACATATATTTCTCAACGATATAGATAAGAATAGAGCGGGGCCCACAAGCAGGTAGAGGAGTTGGCGGGTTGGCGGTTCTTTTATTTTATATTGATATATTAAAATTATATAATCATAATAAAAATATTAAATTTAAAAAATATAAAATAAAATTTAACACAATCTCAAAGAATTCTAGAAATTATACCCTATATTAGACTTGAAAATTACAACCTAATTATAAAACTCGGGCCAACTCAATCTAAACTCATTTAGGGCCTGTTTGGGAGGGCGATTGCAGTTGCTTTTGAAAATGCTTTTCGTTTAGAAATACATCAAAATGATATTTTTTATTTTTAAACAATTATTTTTGACATCATCACATCAAAATGATCTAAAAACACCCAAAAAAATTCATTTAAAATGAAAAAAAAAATTGAATTTTGGCCAAACATCAGTTTGACCACAGTGCCAAACAGGCACTTATTAATTTTAACTTAAAATCTAGATCAGTTTGGAATTAAAAAAAAAATAGAAAAATAATTGATCGAGTTAAGAATTTAGAGTGACTTGCAACCCATTATAAATCCTATTGATATTTAATAAAAAAAAAAACAATTATGGATAAAACAATATCATTTTGATCATCTATAAAAAATCAAGGTCAACTGTAGTTTACCCTTCCAACTCTCGGCTAATATATTTATAACTTTGAATTATATTTTTAATTGCTCAAATGTGTTTGGGTCAAATTATCTATAATAGGGATTGTTATACACTTATCTAGAATTAGGTACATTTGGATTATCTCGATTTTGAATAAATTTATGAATTTGAGTTTTTTATTATCATAAAATAAAGAATTTAGTTGATACTAGCTATTTAACCTATGCTTCAACTCGAGTCAACACTTTTTATTTTTTCAAAAAAAAAATGTACACATAGATTTTTATGACATGTTTTTATATATATAAAAAATCTCAAGCGTAGTTCAAAAAGTTCATGTATACATCTAATTAAATAATTGAAGGACTATTCATGAAACCAAAGAAAATTATCAAGCTCAATCCTTACCTAGTCAAAATTAATTAGTCAAACTCGTGACCTAGGTTATGAACTCAATTAGTTTCAATATATATATATATATATATATAGAATTAAGAGACAATAAAATATCAAAGTGATTAAAAAAATCAAATCAAATGAAATTATATTACTCAATTAATAATGAATTAAATATTATGTAATACAATTAGGGGGGGAAATAAACATTTAATGGATAAAAAAACAAAAACAAAAACAAAAAAGGCTTGGTCTACTTAGGTGTATAAGTCTATAAGACAAATCATGATGGGAATCCATGTTGATTTGTTTCTTAATGAACAATAACATAAGAAATCCCGATCTTATAATCAGGATTTCAATGCCAGGGAATTGAAACTATTTTTCCATTCAAACTATTTTTTTGTATTTATTCTAAACACTTTAAACCAAAATTGATACAGCAAGTTGTTTATTGACAAACATGAGACTGCTTATAGTCGTGGGGTGTTTTTTAGGTTAGTAAAATTAATAAATTCTTAAATATTTATTTTCAAAAATAAAAATAAAAATAAAAATAAAATTAGGGGTTGTTTGGTAATGTGATAATAATAATTTTTTATTTGAAAATTCATCAAAATATCTTTATTATTTTTTAAGATTTATTTTTTATATCAGTACTTTTAACTAATTTTTTAAAAAAAAAAACACAAACACCCACCCTATGTATATTAATGAAAAAAAATAGATTTTTAATAATTCACAACAAAATTTATCACCATCTAAATCCAGGTCTCGCTTACCACTAACATAACCCTAAATGGAGAGTTTTGATTTCAAAATAAGGAAGGTTTTGATAGGGCATATGAAATCTTCGTTTACAGATCATAAATGATGAATTTTCCTATAAGATATTTAATTTCCTTATAAAGCATTTTACTAAATGTTCAATTAATATTTTTACATCTCAAATAACCATAATTGTAAATTCTCAAAAAAATAGTCTCATGTAAAATTAAAATGTTTTGAATATAGTTTGGGATCTTTTTAATATATTTATGCAAACATTTCATTTGAAGGTTATAAAATCTTACTATATTATTCAATTAAATTAATTATAATATTCTCAATCTCAAAATAATTGTAGCTAGTTTGGAATTTTTCAATATATTTATGCTAACACCTCATTTCAAGTTCATAAGACTTTGACTATATTATTCGATTAAATTAACAAGAAACCTTTTCAATTTCAAAATCCAATTAAATGTGAAAAAATCTTAAATCAAGATAGTTACAATTATCTGGAGAACAACACAAGTAGTTGCATTTAGAGCACAACAATACAGAATCCTTGCATTGATATTTTGGAGATGAGTGTTTATACTTAATGATTTTGGAAAAGGTATTACCGATCATCAATTTACTAAATTTGTTAAATGATTAGTCTTATCTAGAGTTAATCACACAATAATTAAGGGCATCATGGCACAATCAAAAGGTGTGTATTGATCAAAACACAAGACAAGCTAAGCCTGCCCCAATTCAAACATGTATGTATCATCAACAATCCATCGACAGATTAAACTAGCTAATTATGTTTCTCAGCAACAGCAATTAGTCCTCCAATCTTTGAAACTGGAGAGTCAAGTCATGCTAGTTCTTGGATTGATGAGGGGGAAAAAAAGATTATGAAAACTGGGAAAAAAGTAAAATCATTTGTATATCACCCTCCATATATGGTAGCTTTTCATGCAAAGCTTATCTCTGAAACCACGAAATTTGCTGGCTTGCTTATTGTTTTTTGCTGTACGTGTAATACAGTTCATGGCCAAAGGAAAGAAAGAAAAAGTTTACAAAAAGCATTATGCCTAAAACAGTAGAAAACCAGGAACCAGAAATCTATCTTTGTAGGACTGGTTTGGTGTTCATTTGCTGTCCTAATTTGGTATTGAGTTGTTGGGCTATATATGCACAATATCTGATAAATAATCATAGATTGTTCATCACTAGCCTGCATACCAAGAAGGGAGACTTGTAGTGGTAATATTTTTGCAGAGTAGTAGGAGGAAAAAGAATGGAGCTTTCAATGGGAAACAATGGCGGTGCTTCGGGGGATGAACATGAAGCAGCTTCTAACTCTAGAAATAAGGGAAAGAAGGCTTACCATCGCCATTCTTATCAACAGATTCAGCAGCTTGAAAAGTATAAGACCAGCACCATTCTCTTATCAAGGACTACGTCTCATGTTCTTTAAGCCTAGTATAGATACAAGATTTTGATCTATATATGTTGCATTTGTTGCTGTTTTTTGTATGATTTTTTTCTGCTATTTTGATATGTTGTTCTGATGAATTCATAGTTTCACCATCCATTGATTACTGTGAAGCTTTTGTTGATGTTTTCACTCTTGGCTTGCTCATTGTTGGCAAGGTCTTCCTTATTGAGCGGCCTTTGAACGAAGTCATTTCACTTGACATGAGAGGTCTATTTTATTTATCTGTGAATGGAAGAGGATTTTTCCAAATTCCCCCCCTTTTCAGATTGATGATGGTGTTTTTGATGGAGATTGTTTACTTCTTCTGTTAATGCATTCATTTTTGTCTTGGAAAATCAATTTTCCTATATATTAGTCTGTTCCTTGATCGTGCTGTTTGGATTGCTTGCTTCCTTAATTCATTTACACGGATTTCTTTCTTGAATGGATTCTTACACGCATCTTGTAAAAATATTTGATGTTTCTTCAAAAAGGTCCGTCCTTGCTCCCCCCCACCTTCATTTTCTGTGCTTGAAGATAACATAAATTTTGTGGTTTTGTTACTCTGATGAAGATTTTTCAAGGAATGTCCACATCCGCATGAAAACCAGCGGCGGCAGTTGAGTAGGGAAGTAGGCCTCGCGGCTAAACAGATCAAGTTCTGGTTTCAAAACAAAAGGACTCAGACAAAGGTACTCGTGATTTCCAGGTCTAAAATCATGTGTTTGAATACATTGTATCCCTTAATAATATACTGATGCTCTTACACCTTCTGATCCATTTCGCAGACGCAAAGTGAGCGAGCAGATAATTCAGTTCTTCGGTCAGAAAATGAGAGGATTCAATGTGAAAATCTGGCATTCAGAGAGGCACTGAAAAATGTGATCTGCCCAGCTTGTGGAGGTCCTCCCTTCGGGGAAGAAGAACGCCAACGTAGTTTGCTGAAACTAAAGATGGAAAATTCTCGGCTGAAAGAAGAGGTTCGTTTGGATTATTTCAACTAAGTTCCCTCCTCTCTAATTGTCTCCTCATTCTCTATTAGGCCTTTTCTTTTTAATGATGCATAAATGTCTGTGTTTCGAGAGTCTTAAAGATTTTGTTTTTTATTATAATTATTGATGATTGTTATGTTTGCTGTGCAGCATGAAAAAGTATCCGCCCTTCTTACCAAGTATATAGGAAAACCATTTGATTCGTTGACACCTGGCGCTGGATCTTCACAAGGCGTATTGCCGACAGGTGCCCCGAATCAAGGGACGACAAACCATGGCATTGATCTGGAACGGAATCCAGGATCCGACAATAGAAAATTGGTCTGTAGACGTAGAGGAATTCCAGATATGGAAAAGGCACTCATGGCTGAGACTGCTGCCAGTGCAGCAGATGAGCTGGTCAGGCTTCTGCGAGCTAATGAGCCTCTGTGGATCAAGTCCCCATCTGATGGAAGATACATCATTGATCGTGTCGGCTATGAGAAACTATACGCCAGGTCCGGTCGCTTCAAAAGCTCCAACGCTCGTGTCGAATCGTCCAAGGATTCAGCAATGGTGACCCTGCCAGGAATGGACTTGGTTGACATGTTTTTGGATCCGGTTAGTGCCCTCTTACTGTAAGATCAGACCATATTTTTCTGAGGAGGAAACAAGTTTAACTATTTTTCTTGAGTTGACAGAATAAGTGGATTGATCTTTTTCCGACAATTGTTACCAAGGCCAGGACAATTCTAGTACTTGAAGCTGGAACGGTAGGAAACCGAAATGGCTCCTTACAGATGGTATGTTAAGTAGCTAATAAATTTCTATCATTCCTTAAATCTTGTTAGGACTTGAGCTGTGTATTGAAGTGAAAAAGGTCAAATGCAGATGTATGAACAAATGCACATACTATCGCCCTTGGTTCCACGCAGGGAATTCTACTTCCTTCGCCTTTGTCAGCAACTTGAGCCCGGGCAGTGGGTGATTGCGGATATATCGTATGACTTCTTGAAAGATGGCTCCCCTTCCCGCGCCTGGCGGCTTCCTTCTGGTTGCATGATCGAAGATAAGCCTGATGGATGTTCCAAGGTGAGTAATTTCTGCATCTCTATACCTGAAATGATCAAATGATTGAGCAGGTGTCACTTCTGTGAACTACTTATTCATAGCACAGAATAGGGCTGATTGTGGCTGAGCTTTACAGTTATCAAATGTTACCAATTCTGGCGAACAACGACAAAGTTCTGAGCTTTACAGTTTAGCATAGAATCATTGCATAATAGTACAGTATATCTGATCCTGTCTAACAATAATTCATGTCAGTTTAAGTGAATCGTGTGTGAGACTAATTTTGTATCACACAAACCTGATAGGTAACCTGGGTAGAACATGTGGAAGTGGATGATAGAACTCAAACTCACCGCCTTTACAGAGATCTCATATGCGGCAGATCTGCTTATGGAGCAGAACGATGGATTGCTAGTCTCCGGAGGATTTGTGAGAGGTTAACTTTCTATAAAGAGGAAACTGCAGCTGCTCGAGAATTTGGAGGAGGTAACAATAATCAGTTTTTCTCCTCGCCATTTCTTTGACACCCATTTTATGCATTACTGTTGCTTTAACATCTTCCATTGCTCAGTGGTCACTTCGCCTGAGGGTAGAAGGAGCGTAGTAAACCTATCCCACAGGATGGTGAAGATCTTTTTTGCAAGCTTGGAAATGTCAGGAAAACTGGATTTCCCTCGACTTTCTGAGGTGAACAATAGTGGGGTTCGGGTGGCTATTCGCAAGAACACAGAACAAGGGCAGCCGATCGGCATGGTTGTCAGCGCCGCTACTTCTCTTTGGCTTCCACTCTCACCTCAGAACGTGTTTAGCTTCTTCAAAGATGAGAAATCACGAAATCAGGTTCATGAGAAACAGAATGATTCATTCTGTGATCAATAAACACGTACATATTTCACTCAATCGGATATTTACAGCCATGTAACAGATGGTATTTCCTGTAATTGTCTCTAACAGTGGGATATTCTGTCCAATGGCAATCCTGTGCGTGAGATTTCACACATTTCCAATGGGACTGATCCAGGGAACTGCATATCCATTATCCGCGTAATTTCTCTTCCTCTCTCTCCTATTATGATGCAGTACAAAACATAGCCAAAAGGCCGACAGCAACAACGGTAGTGTCTTGATTGGTTTTCAGAAAATCTACTTGTGCAGTTCATTGATTGTTTTTCCTTTCAAATTAACGCAGCCTTTCATCCCTACTGAGAACAACATGCTGGTGCTTCAAGAGAGCTGCACGGACTCGTCAGGATTGATGATTGTATATGCTCCAGTTGACATTCCAGCCATGAACATGGTGATAGGCGGCGAAGACTCGTCGATCATTCCCATACTTCCATCGGGTTTTGTAATATCCGGCGATGGCCGTCCAGACACAGATTCTACTGGGGCAGACTCAGGAGGTTCACTTCTTACAGTAGCCTTCCAAATTCTGATCGCTGGCCCTAATGCCACACCCTCCACGGAACTAAACATGGAATCTGTGGCAACAGTCAACACCCTTATCAGCACCACTGTTCTCAAAATTAAGGCTGCCTTGAATTGCTCTAATTTGGATTAAGCTTTGGTGATGCTGCTGTTAAGAAACAAGTTTCTTATCAAGTGATTCTGCCTGAAACTGAAACACAGGAAAAAAAAAACAGCTGCTTCTTCTGCTTAACTTTTGGTTGCCAGTCTAGTTGTTTCAAAACTTGCATCTCCAGGATGATGGTCTTGCATTGCAAGAGAAAGACATTGTCTTTTTTTTTCTTCGATGGATAATGGGGATGTTTTATTTACTTATTTTCTTTCTTATATATCCTCTCTTTAATTAATTATTTGAAAATATTTCATGATATATTTAGCATCAATAGAGAAAAACCATTGACTAATGTTTCTTATAATATGTATATTATAGTTTCTTAGGATGGGTTTGAAAACAAGAACTAGCAGGGGATGTTATTGAATCTGGATTGAAATAGAAGGTAGTGAGTTTGAAAGGATGGAATCAGAGAGAACAAATTGAGATAATAAATCCTAAACTAATTTTGTTAATATTCTATGATTTAACCGCATCCCAACGAGGCCTGGACTGTACAATGAATGATATATCTTCCTCATCTCAATATTATCCCCAAGGGAAATGCCGAGTCTTAGCAGATTGGGCATATAAATTCAGATTATATAACTGCTTCATTTTAAGATTTATTTATTTAAAAAAGAAAAGACTTGACCAGATCAGCTATTACTGATCCAATTTGACATTCAGCACTTATAACTTGATTTAATTTGAAATACAACACAGACAAGATTTTGATTGACCTGTCATGCTGAGCAGGGTTGAATAATATTAGTCTTAATGACTGGGTGTCCCCATTGTTTTTCACCAGACTTGATGAGAAATAAATATGGACATAACCAAAATCTCCATGAGATTATAAAAAATGTAGAAATAAAGTGTCATCATTTTTTTTTGGATACGAGGATATCCATCCTCTGGAAAGTGTACTTTGTGGGCCCAGATAAGCGATCAAAGTCACGACTGTCCTAGACTCTTACAAAAAATACACGTCCTGACTCGAACTCAAGACATACTTTGCAGATCACAAACCCTTTGTCATCACGTCACGTCCCTTGGGGACGAAGAGTCATCATTGCAAACCTTTTATATCCAATTAAGTGATGGATAATTGAACAAAAAATCAGGATACTCAAATCAACAGCAGCGCTGAGGTTAACTGAGCTGGCAACAAACACATACTCTTTAGTCTTTACCCTGCAAGGTGATAAGGAAATACAAAGGACATAAGTGCTAAAGTACCAGAGGAGCACAAATTACTTCTGAATATCACAAGGATAAAGCAAAAGAAACATCAAAGCATCAACCCATGACAATAAAGCATCCAGCTTGCCATGTTCAGGAGGATACCTACATGCGTAAATAGAAGTTTTCAGAACAGCAAGCAAGAAGAATACACGTTAAATTATATATAATCAAAGGGGCACACGTAAATTTGTTGTGTAACATTTTCAGCAGAGTAAAATACAGATATTAAAAGAAACTGATCAAATAGTAGTATCACAAACCTGATTAAAGGTGTGAATCTCAATATTTGAGTTTGAGTGCTTCTCAATAATCTAAGTTGGACAACAACTGGTGTTACTATACAAGTAAAATCTAGCAAAAACAAGAAACAGAGCAGGAGAAAAAGGTAAGGATCAGGCACCTTCTGTGTAGTATCATGAGTGTCGAATGAGTTCATTAGAAGCAGGGGAACGCTGCACCCATATTTCTTGTTAAGATTCTGCAGCAACTTTAATAGTTAGTTCCATGCAAAAGCAGAACCAAATCAAAATCAAAGCAGAAGAGAAGAGAAGCAATAAACACTCAACTCAATCTCGATGACAATATTATGGTCAAGAAATGTCAGTCAATTACAAACTTCAATGCCAGACCTGTGAAACACAACAGCATAAATCAAGTTCAATGTCATACACATATCCTAAACCTCCATTCTGCTCCACAAACAAAAGGGTAAATCATTCCAACCAAAAAAACAACAACCAGCACATTGTGGTCATCAATCTGACATTCACCTTCTTCTTTTTTCCCTAGCAATTTGACAACATAATGAACAAAAGATTACGTATCCAGTGCATCCCATTGTTGTCTCCAAACCAAACCAACATTAAGCTTCAAAACAACAAGCTTGTTGAAAAGCTTCTTGGTTTCCTCCATATCTGCAACGAATTCAAATCACTTTAAGCAACCACCACAGAAGTTTGGCTAAAAATAATGCAATAAAAATTCAGATCATTATCAATTACACTCAGGGGTTGACTCCAAGCTATCATAAGGAACCACTACTTCATCAGTAGGTGTCTGAATCTTACTCCACTCAACTTGCTGCGCTTCCCCACTTTCACACAAAATTCACAAAAAAAAATCAAAAAATTAATAATTCAATAAATTCCAAATCTCGGATTTCATAAAAAAAAATAATCCAAATACCAAAAACAATCTCTTTCACATTACACTTAGCACTAATACAAATATCACAATCATATAAAACAGAATTATTCCTCTTTTCTTTCATTTTTAGCACGAAAATCGATTTTTTTTAATGAAAGTTGGTTGAAGAATCATGAATTACCTATGATTGCGATAGAAGAGGATGACAAATCCAGTTTTCCCCACTGCACAAAATCTCCAAACAAAATTAAGAAATTGTAGGTAGATCGAGAACATAATTACTTTGATTAGTGAGATTAGCAAGAAGTGAAGGAGTGAATAAAGCAAGAGAACATGACAAGATAATGTTAAGCCATTCATATGACAATACTACTAGCTGTACCACATAAGTGATATAACTAGAAAAAGAACATGACAAGATATAATGACAACCAAGTAAACCTGAAAATCATCTATGAATTTTAAAGCAACACCTAAAATCATTTATGTATTAATATTAATTCATGACTTGATAGGAGAAAAACTTAGGACCCACAATAATAATAAGAAAGAATGCAACATTGTCTAGACTCTGGAGTCAATAAAAACCGTGAAACCAAAAAGCATGGCTAATCAGTTCTTGAATATCTTTTATTCATATGCTATAGGGTTTTTGCACTGTACATTCAACCATGAAAATGAAGATCCGATGCTCTTTCATGAAAATATACCATACATATTCAACCATGAAAACACATATTACCCAACTTTGCAAACCGAACAAAAGATCTGAAAACAAAAATAAGAAACACAAGATAATTCAAACTCACCAGGGCTGCTTGCGTATTTATTTGTTTCTCATTCGCATAATTGGGGATAGCATCCACCTGCATCCACAAAGCACAGTAATTGAGAACCTTCTACATGCAGTAGCACTTAAATTATATGTCTTGTTTGCTTTAAGAAAAGCGTTTTTGAAGTTACCCAAGATGATGTAAAATTTAGACAAGTTTAATCACTAAAGAGAAAATTGAATAGGTTCATCACTTTAACTCAATTCCACACATTTATTGGCAAACATGAATGTCCATGTATAACCCAGAAAGCTGAATGCTAGTCCAAAACAGGTCTTATGATTTGTGAACCAAAGGCAAGAAACTGGTGTCATTGTCAAGATTTTGACTAGACTGAACTAACAATAAATTAACCAAGATTTTGACACGACTGAACTAGCAATAAAATAACCAGAGAAAAAAAAAGCTACCTAATATTTGCAGCGTGAATTAGCAGCATGAAAAATAGACACAAGCCTTTTCACCATGATGACTTCACGTAAGCCTAGATACTTCTTCAGATCAAGATTGTCTTCATTAAATAAACAGATCTTCTACCAAGCTGTGGTCCCCGCATCTGCAACGAAACCTCTGTCTCTCATTTCACCAATAAGATGCACTGCCCTTGATTCATCCTTGTGCTGGAGTAATCCTCGGATGATAACATTATAAGAAAATTCATCTGGAGGGCAGCCTTCCTCTTCCATATTTCGGAAAGCCTCCAATGCTTCATCTAACAATCCTTCTTTACAAAGTCCATTTATTATTGTAGTGTATATCTGAACATTAGGCTGCAACTCGTTGACAAAGAGTTCAGAAAACAGTTCCCTTGCACCTTTAAGATTCCCGGACTTGCACATGGCATTAACTAGGATGTTATACATCACCAAATTAGGCTTCAAGTAAGTACTTTGCATTGCTCGAAACAATCTGAATGCCTTACCAAGACACCCTTGTTTGCAAAAGCCATCAAGCAATATTGTGTAAGTATATAAATTTGGGAGGTTGCCATTAGTGTGCATAGTCTTGAAAAGATCTTGTGCTTCCCTAAGTCTGCCTAATTGGCATAATCCATGAATAAGAGTGTTGTAACTAACATTGTTCGGAGTTGAGCCTTGATGAATCATTTCATTAAAAAGCTGCTTGGCCTCATCTATCCTTTTGGCCGTACAATATCCATTAATTAAGATGCTGTAACTAAAAACATCAGGTTTACAACCCTTGGTTATCATGACATCAAAAAGCTTTCTAGCTTCAACAACTTCCATCCACAAGGAATATCCATACATCAATGAATTGTAAGTCACTACATCAGGCTCCACACCCATTTCAGTCATTGTTTTTAACACACCTTCAGCCTCTAAAACCTTGCCTTCTTTACAAAATATATCAACTAGCACGTTGAAGGTGACAACATTTGGCATGATATTCAAACTCGTCATTTCATTTAGCAATGCTGAAGCCTCCTTCCATCGGCTGAAGTTGCATAAGCCCTGGATCAAAGAGGTGTAGGTGAAAATAGTAGGCGAGATGTCTCTAGCTTTCATATAAGAGAAGATATCTAAAGCATCATTTAACCGCCTATCTTTGCAAAGACTGTGGATGAGTGTACTGTATGTCACCACATTCAGCTGGCAGCCCGCCTCTTCCATTTTCTTAAATAATCGAGCAGCTGCAGCAGTTTCCCCGATCTTACATAAGCCATTGATAATCGTAGTATAAGTGTAGTCATCAGGTTGACACCCCCGTGCCACCATGTCATCAAGTAATTCCACGACGTGGGCAAATTTACCCACCTTACTGAGCCCATTGATTAAGGTGGTAAATGTGACAATAGTGGGTTGAAGACCAAGTTTAATGACTTTAGCCAAGACAGAGAACCCAAGATCAACATATTGCAACTGGCAGAAGCAATTAATCAAGATATTAAGAGTACAAGTATTAGGAGAAAGCCCAGCTAATTCCATTCGTTTGGAAAGAGAAATCACTGCCTCGTAATGCTGTCTCATTTTGACAATTGCAGACAATAATTTATTGAACTGGATGATACAGGGCAGGGGTTTCCTACGAAGCATGTGATTGAAAGAAGCAAGGGCAGCATCAACGTCTCTAAAACAAGAAGAAGCATCGTCATTTTTGTGTTTATATCTACTGTTACTGCTAGAAGAAGAAATGGAGTTGGCGTGCTTGCTTGACAACAGTGATGGAAGAATCATACCCATTATTTTCATCTGGCATCGCTGAATTTGGGACCCAATAAATAAGGCTTCCAAACCTCGAAGTCTGACAGCCGCCGCCATCATCACCGACCTTCCTCCGTGTTTTTCCTTCTCCCTGTACTCTGGTTTTTTTATTGGCCAAAAACGACAGAGACACTTTGTAACAAATCTGGAAGATTGAAGAAAGGGATTTGGGTAAGCAGCAGCGTCTCTCTCTAAACGCAGAACTTTTGGGAAGAAAATTACGTGGGGATGAACGGTTGGGATCATGCTTGGGGCACTTGCTGGCGTTTTGAGGAAGAAGAAGAAACAGAAAATACAATCCAGTCCAGATTTTCTTTTAACTTTTACATTGCATCCATTTTAAATTTTGAGTTATAAGTAGAGATTATTTTAAGAATAAATGTATATTGAGTGCTCTAAAGCTAAGTTTAGCAATTGGAGAACCGAGCTGCCCAATTCTACCCATAATGTTTTTCTTATTTTCAATTTAGTCCCTTCTAGATAAAGTTGTTTCGTTCAACAAGAATTTTAGTTTGGATTCCTTTCAATTACACCCTTTCAACAAGAGTTGTATGCCATAATAAATTATGTAAGATCATCACTAACAAATTTAAGGCCTTAATAATTCAATACCACGAACATTATAGGAAACTATATTGATTTTCTTCCCCTACTGATTATCATTATAGCATAAAGTATCATCCAAAGTATAATCTTCCATCCATCCCACAATTTATGAATAAATTGGATAAGAGCTTGAAAGTTCATATGATTGGTGGGAAAAACATAAAATGATAAATAATAGTTTTTGGACCCATTAAATAAATATCGAGGGATGATGTTTTATATTATATATATATATATATATATATATATATATATATATATATATATATATATATATATATATATATAAAAGTGCGATAATATAAAGATCCAAAATAAAATAAATATGGGTAAGAGAATGAGTGTCACATTCCACTTGAAAAAAAATAAATGATGATGAATAAAATTGAAACAAAATTCTATCAGTGAAAGGATATAAAAATATCAAAAAAATAAAGATTAAATTTGATATAAAACCCAAATGACATCTAATAATTGAGGATGAAATTGAAGAAAAACAATCAATTAAAAAATAAAAATAAAATAAATAGCAATAAAATAAAAATAAAAATAATATATATATATATATATATATATATATATATATATATATATATATATATATATATATATATATATATATATATTTCATATGAAAAATACTTTAAAAAACAAGATGAATCACATTAACAAACACCCTAAATATAGACATCGCCGAAATTTCCATGAAATTATAACAAAAAGGCAGAAATGCAGTCATCATTGGAAACCTTTAATATCAAATTAACTGGTGGATAAATGAACAAAAAAAAAGGACCAAACTGTTCCACATACATTGTGTAGCAGAAGCAGTTTCAAACCTTGCATGTGAAAACTGCAAACTGAGTTCGTCTCTTATTGTTCAAGCAAAATACATGGGAATTGCGACTGGAAAACAAAGCTGCACGAGGTTTTGTCTTCAACAAGATGCGCCAGGCAACTTTCTTAGAGGTCCTTTGGGCCATTACATTCCTGGGCACAACAAATAAATTGTTAACTCCATAGCGAGCCAATTCAAATCATGTAAGAGTAGTATCTTACCACCTTGTTTTAAGGATCGACTCCATATGGTATTTTGAGTTTCACACCAGATTTCACCACGATTCTCACTTTCCCTGCACAGGTGATGGAGCAGAATGGGAGGTGTCGGTCAAGAGGTTTTTGCCAAGAAAGACAAAGCAGTAATAAAAGCACTTCCAAAATGATGTTAGGCGAAGAGTTTACTGATAGGTTTTGCAGCGCGAGCACAGGGTAAACTTTTGAAAGTAAGAGATGACATCTCTTGAGACAGCCACCTTTCGTGGGACACCAATTCAATGGCCTTTTTTAAATACCATTCAGTTGCTTGTATCATAACATGGTTTTTTCACCAGTGCCACCATACTAGAATAAAAGGATGGGTATTCAAGTCAGTAAAAGTTCAAAACACTTGCCACTTCGTCTACTAATTTTCCAAAATGCACACATCCAACTGTACACGTATAAATGGGAGAAAATGGTTAAATACTTAGCATCAAAAACAGGAAATACCTTGAGAGTGATACTAGCTCCGAACCATACATCATCAGCAACCTTTAGACTATCGAGCTCAAAGATGCTAGGGATCGACCTATATAGGCTCAAGAAGTTGGCAACCTGCCAAGAGGAGAAAAATACTAATAACAATAATAAAAATAAAAATAAACTATTAAGAGTAATTCATTAACAAATAATTTTTAACCTTCTTAAATTCTGGCCCCCGTTTGATAGAGGCATTTGCAGGATTTGTTCTAGCTGGATTTCAGATGACAAGCCATCAATTGAAGTGTAAAGATCAGACTGAAAATGAGGCAACCAGATGAGTTAAACGACTCTCAAACACTTCACCAAGATCCAATGACAGTGATAGAAAAGAAAAGAAAGCGACCTGAACAAGAAGCAGATCTGGAGAAGCCTTCACTGGAAGGAACCGAGATAGAGGTACATTTATACCAACAGCATGGTCAAAGAAGTGGTAGACAAGGAAAAACCGCATCAAATGTGTGATTTCAACATTCTCATGAAAATTCAAGTTGAGCATCAAGTACCCTAATTGCTGCAGTTTAAGAAATATGACTCCATCCACTTCCTGGTAGAAAGATTAACGTTATCATAATTAGCCATTCTAGAATTGAAATTTGTCATTTCTGGAAATAAAGAAACAGCAGATGAAAGGAAAGAAATAAGAACATACCTTTGGGTTTCGAATAATCTCCATCTTAAGTGCATCAGCTTCCACAAGCCTTTTGATTGCCTTCATGTTCACCCACCTGTTATAGCATATATTGTTAGTAGAATATCAAAGTATAAGTGCTGCATTGATGGCAAGGTTGACTTGCAAGTTAATCCTTGTCAGAACATCCTTTTGAAGGAACTGGCACAAAATCATCAGCAACCAGACAAGGATATTGGCTCTATGCAATTTCAAAGGGGAAAAGGTGAAATTGATGTTTAACATTTTCAGCAAAGCAAAACACAGATATAAAAGAAACTGATCAAAAAGTAATATCACAAACCTGATTAAAGGTGTGAATCTCAGTATTTGAGTTTGAGTGCTTCTCAATAATCGAAGTTGGACAACAACTGGTATTACTATACAAGTCAAATCCAACGAGGTCAAGACACAGAGCAGGAGAAAAAGGTAAGGATCAAGCACCTTCTGTGTATCATCATGAGTGTTGAATGAGTTCATTAGAAGCAAGGGAACTCTGCACCCATATTTCTTGTTAAGATTCTGCAGCAACTTTAATAGTTAGTTCCATGCAGCAACAGAACCAAATCAAAATCAAAACACACACAAAATTCACAAAAATTTCAACTAATCAATAAATAATTCAATAAACTCCAAATTTCTGCAGTTAAACCCTGGTACTCTTATAATTTCAGCAACATTGATTCCTGTATATTTTATTGGCTCTTTAAGGTGTGGGGAATAAACAAAGTGGGAATCCAATAGACATTAGATGAAATTGGAAGGAGTAAATGTTGTACTCTGAGTCTTTTGGTTTCACAAGTTTGCAGCTTTTACCACTTAAAAAGCTTGCTCATAATCTTTAGTTCTATTGATGATCTGTTTTCTCATCTCCCTCTCTTTGCTACTTGTCCTCTATATGAATGGCATTTTGCTTGCATAAACTATACCAGAAATGTTTATCAGTAATTAAGTATTATAGAGGATGTCCACAATCTCTAGATTTGACCATGAACTTACGAGCTATACATAAGAAAAATAACAGAACAATTCCAGAAATTCTAGATTCCTAGATTCTGACAAAACTATAACCAAAGCATCACAGAGAAATTCACATGAGAGCAACAGAGGAGGCTAAGTAATAGCATTGTCTTATGTTACCCTCAAAAGGAGGAAAAAGAGAGGAGATACTTGGAGGTCTAGCCAATTATGCATCTACGATACAGATGTCCTTTTATGTATTAAGATTTTGAATAAGCCAAAATGGAAGAATAGATATGGGAGTACTACTTTGGAAAAATTTATCCATTGGCATCCATGAAAACCTGGCCCCAACCTGGCTTCTCCCATTTTATTTTTCCAGAAAACTTTGCACAAAGGATCACATTGAGTGCTCACTGGTCAATTTGCTAAAACACCCACATTGGAGAATCTCTTATTTATTCACATTGATGATACCAACCATCCAATTATAATAAAAATTAGATTAAAACTTCTCTATCGAATTGCACTTGCGTGTTTGCTATATCATTATCATTAGACATCATGAAAATCACTAATGAGAAATTGAATAGGATTCGTCACTTTAACTCAATTCCACACATATTTATTGATAAACATAAATGTGCGTGTATAACCTAGAGAGGCAAATGCTAGTCCAAAAGAGGTAAAATGATTTGTGAAATATAAGAAAGTAATTGGTGTCATTGTCAAGATTGACAAGACTGAACCAACAATATATTAACTAGAAAAAGAAAAAAAAAAAAACTAGCTAATATTTGCAACATGAATTAGCAGCGTGAAAAAAATGGCATCACCGTTTTCCCTGGACAAACTTCATGCAAGTCTAGATACTTCTTTAGAACAGGATTGTCTTCATTAGATAACAGATTTTCTACCAAGTTGTGGTCCCTGCATCTGCAATGAAGCCCCTGTCTCTCATTTCTCCAATAAGTTGCACTGCCCTTGATTCATCCTTGTGCTGGAGAAATCCTCGGATAATAACATTATAAGAAACTTCATCTGGAGGGCAGCCATCCTCTTCCATTTTTCGGAAAGCTTCCAATGCTTCATCTAACAATCCTTCTTTACAAAGTCCATTTATTATTGTAGTGTATATCTGAACATTAGGCTGCAACCCTTTAACAAAGAGTTCTGAAAAAAGTTCCCTTGCATCTTTAAGATTCCCGGATTTGCACATGGCATCAACTAGGATGTTATACATCACCAAATCAGGCTTCAAGGAAGAACTTTGCATTGCTCGAAACAATCTCAATGCCTTTCCAAGATACCCTAGTTTGCAAAAGCCATCAAGCAATATTGAGTACGCAATTAAATCTGGGAGATTGCCACTAGTGTGCATATTCTTGAAAAGATCTTGTGCTTCCCTAAGCCTGCCTAATTGGCACAAGCCATGAATAAGAGTGTTGTAAGTAACTTTGTCCGGAGTTGAGCCTTGAAGAATCATTTCATCAAAAAGTTGCATGGCCTTATCCATCCTCATGACCTTACAATATCCATTAATTAGGATGTTATAACAGAAAACATCAGGTTTACAACCCTTGGTTATCATGACATCAAAAAGCTTTCTAGCTTCAACAACTTCCATCCACAAGGAATATCCATACATCAATGAACTGTATGTAACAACGTCAGGCTCCACACCCATTTCATTCATTGTTTTTAACACACCTTCAGCCTGTGAAACCTTGCCTTCTTTACAAAATGTATGAACTAGCACATTGAAGATGACAATATCTGGCATGATGTTCAAACTTGTCATTTCATTTAGCATTGCCGAAGCCTCCTTCCATCGACTGAAATGGCATAAACCCTTGATTAAAGAGGTGTAAGTGAAAATATCAGGGGAAATGCCTTTAGCCTTCATATAAGAGAAGATATCTAAAGCCTCATTCACCCGCCTATCTTTGCAAAGACCATCAATGAGTGTACTGTATGTCACCACATTAGGCTGGCAGCCTGTCTCTTCCATTTTCTTAAGCAATCGAGCAGCCGCAGCAGCTTCCCCGATCTTACATAAGCCATTGATAATTGTATTATAAGTGTGGACATTAGGTTGACACCCTCTTGCCACCATGTCATCAAATAATTCTGCGGCTTGGGCAAATTTACCCACTTTACAGAGCCCATTGGTTAAGGTGTTAAATGTGACGATAGTGGGTTGACGAGCAAGTTTAATGCCTTTGGCCAAGACAGAGAACCCAAGATCAATACGATGCAACTGGCAGAAGCAATTCATCAACATATTAAGGGTATAAGTATTAGGAGAGAGCCCAGCTAATTCCATTTGTTTGGAAAGAGAAATCACAGTATCGTAATGCCGTCTCATTTTGACTATTATAGACAATAATTTATTGAATTGGATGATACAAGGCAGGGGTTTTCTTAGAAGCATGTGATTGAAAGAAGAAAGGGCGTCATCAATCTTTCTAAATGAAAAAGCATCATTGTTGTGTTTGTATCTACTGCTATTGCTACTGCTACTGCTACTGCTAGAAGACGAAATGGAGTTGGAGTGGTTGGAAGACAACAGTGATAATGTGGTTGGAGATAGAAGAAGAATCATACCCATTATTTTCATTTGCCATCGCTGAATTTGGGACCCGATAAAAAATGCTTCTGAACCCCGACGTCTCTCTGCCGCCGCCACCATCATCATCATGAAGTGGTCTGGTTTTTTATTGACCGATACGACAGAGAGACTTTGTAACAAATCTGGAATATTGAAGAAAGGGGTTCGGGAAACAGGATCGTCTCTCTCTAAATGCAGAACTTTCCGGAAGAAAAGCATGTGGGGATGAACGGGAAACACTAGCGTTTTGACGATGAAGAAACAGCAAAATATAATTATAATTATTAGCAAGCAAAAAAAAAAAAATCTAGAAGATGAGGGATTTACCCGTCCTCGCATAAGATAGTGCTTTGTTTTTTTCTTAATTCCGTTTTTAAATTATTTTTAAAAGAAATTAATATTTTTTTCATAAGATAGTCATTATAATTTTTTTTCTTTTTGTTACTTTTTTTATTTTACGATGATATTATTAAATCAACTAAGCTTATGAATTTATTTAAATAAACGTCCCAAATCCTAACTTTTTCCTTACACTTTCAAAAAACACGACTATCACCTTAATATATTTTTTTCTCAAGTTAGAAAAACAATTGACGTAGCTAGTAGCATGACGTGGACCATCTATCTATTACAAATTTGTTTGGCCTATTTCTTGAACTCGAACCCTTTTCATTTTGAAAATATTATAGTATTCGAAAGGGAGTTGCATGAAAGAATCACAAAGCATGGGTGTCATTCTAGTGATATTGATTTGGGTTACGTGTAAGAAGAATCATATTAAAGGGTGTAGAGTTGATGGTATTGTTTCTGGGTGAGTTGGAAATTTAAGAGAAAATGATTGATATGTATTGATTTAGCTAAGAATATGATGATTGTTAAATGATTGATTAATAGTATAAATACGAAATAAAATATTTATTGGAAAATAAAAGACAAATAATGTAGGGATTTTTTTTAGTTTATCAATGAGTTTTCAATCTATTTTTATTTTATTTATTTTTTCTATGTCAATTTAATTCCTAAATAAGGAGGGTTTTTTTCTTCAATATATCCTTCTAAAAAAACACACATGACTCACGCATCACTAAATACGGACATCACCAAAATCTCCATGAGATAATAAAAAACATGCAGAGCCATCATCGTAAACCTTTAATAATATCCAATAAACTGATGGATAATTGAACAAAACCATGCTGCTCCGTATAATATGTATGTATGTATGTCTGTATGTATGTATGCATGCATGCATGCATGTATGTGTATTCATGTGTAGCAGAAGCAGTTTCACACGCTCATGTATACCAGTTCTTGTGAGAAACTAATATGCTGCAAGATGATTTTGTAATTCAGACAACTGCAAACTGTATTCATCTCTTATTTTGTTCTAGCAAAACACAAGGGAATGGCGACACGAAAACAAGGTTGCTCAAAGTTTTTCTTCAAAACTTGTTGCGCCAGGCAAATTTCTTAGAGGTCCTCTGGGCCACTAATTTCCTGGGCACCAAAAAAAAAGAGGATAATTCCATAAGAGAGCCAAAACAAAAAATGTTTTGATTATAATAAATCATGTGAGTTTAGTATCTTACCTTGTTTTGAAGAACAGTTCCATCTGGTATTTCCAGTTTCACACCGGATTTCACCACGATGCTCACTTTTCCCTGCATAGGTGATGGAACACAGTAGCATGAGCACAGGGTTACAGGGGTCGTTAGCAAAGATAACGGGAGTATAGTGAGTCAACAGAGCTGGGATCAGACTCAAGAGAGTGAGAGGCCATCTCAGACCATTTCAATGGAAAGGTTAATCTCCAAATTTTCCTCATCATATGAAACTGACTTTTATGGGACGATAACAATTCAAAGGCCTTTTTTTTTTTTTTAACACCAATTGACTGTCTGTATCGTAATATAAGAACACCATACTATAATATGGATTGGTATCCAAGTTAGTGAAAGTTCAAAACACTAGCAGCCCATCTCCTTATTTTCCAATATACACACATCACTCGGTACATATACATGGGGGCAAATGGTTAAAAAGTGGGCATAAAAAATGTAATGATAGAACATGTAATACCTTGAGAGTAATATTAGCACCAAACCATACATCACCAGCAACCTTAAGACTATCAAGCTCGATGATGCTAGGGATCGATTTAAATCGGCTCAGGAAATTGGCAACCTGCCAAGAGCATAAAAAAATCAAAAACAATAATGATAATAAAAAAAAAAAAAAAAAAAAAAAAAAAAAAAAAACCTCAAGAATACTTGATTATCAAATAATTTTTTACCTTCTTAAATTCTGGCCCCAGTTCAATAGAAGGATTTGCAGGATTTGTTCTAGCTGGATTTCGGATGACAAAGCCATCAACTAAAGTGTAAAGATCAGACTGAAAAAGAGGCAACCAAATGAGTTATGCGAGTCTCAAAACACTTCACCAAGATCCAATGGCAGTGACAGAAAAGAAAGCAACCTGAACAAGAAGCAAATCTGAAGAAGCCTTCACCGGCAGGAATCGTGATCTAGGTACATTTATACCAATTGCATGGTCAAAGAACTGGTAGACAGGAAACAATTGCGTCAAATGTGTGATTTCAACATAAAAACCTCATGAAAAATCATGTAGAGCATCAAGTACCTTAATTGCTGCTCCAGCTGCAGTTTCTAGCTGAAGAACTTTGACTCCATCCACTTCCTGATAGCAAGATTAACGTTCTCATAAGAAGCCATTCTAGAATTGTAACTTGAATCTCTGAAAACAAAGAAACAACAGATTAAAGGAAAGAAATAAGAACATACCTTTGGGTTTGGAATAATCTCCATCTTAAGTGCATCAGCTTCCACAAGCCTTTTGATTGCCTTCAAGTTCACCCACCTGTTATAGTATATACTGTTAGTAGCCTATCAAAGTCTAATTGCTGCATTGATGGCAAGGCTGACTTACAAGTTGTTTGTATTGAAAATTTTGAACTTCTCAATCGACTTGAACTCATTGACCTGTTTCAAACAGAGTCAGTTGGACAATAACTCAATTACGATAACTCTCCAAAGATAGTGTAAATATGTATTAATTCCATTGCCATCAAGGCAACCTGCTTAGAAAATGCCAGATGGATTGAAGGAAATGAATAATCAGTTTCAATTACAGAAATGCCACCAGCCTCATAGCGGGTTAATCTCCCTCTTCTCCACTGGTGCCATTTACCTCAATACTGTACACTACCACCTCAATAGTTTCTCTTCCCTTTATCTAAAGACTACAGATCTATGACATATATCTAAAAGCCACCGCTAGCTATCTATTATAGGTATACAAAAGGAAAAGTGAAAGGAACACGTTATCTGAAAAAAAGGATCAGAACATGTCTTACATGCTGATCAGGGACCTGTGCAATTTCCAGGAGCTGCATCACATAATCAAGGAAAAAATAGTAGTCAACACCAAAAGACATATTCTTCCTTTTTTCTCTCATAACTTAAATTCAAGAGGGAGGGGGGAGGAAAGGAGAGAATGTGAGCATTCCCAAAGAAAGAGGAAAAAGGCAAACATAGCATGAGCAAAAAGAATTTGTAACCTCAAAACTGAAAATTGGAGTGAAAAAGAAAGAACCAGACAAAAATGATAAATATGAGAAATGAAAGCACTTCCATGTCAGAATCAAGTCGTTTGCAAGTTCAAAGAAGTATGATTTAGAATAATTTATGCAAAGCTATACTGGGAATTTTATCCAATTCTGTTGGACTGTTTTACTCAAGGAGGGAAATAAAGGAGTTGCTGGCACTGGGTAAGAGGTAAATACCTGAACCTTCCCTTCATAAGAGATGAGAGTACCACCCTTCACATCTGCCAGGGTTTTGGGAGTCACCTGCGGAAGTACAAAATATAAGAACAAATTTTGAATCTATAAACTAAATTAAAACTGGCTGCATTCATCTTTTAGTACCTCCATGCAGTATTCATTCTTGTTTCTGATCAGATGGTTTAAGATTTCTGCAGCACTAAGTCAAGGATATAACAGGCTGCAAGACTTCAATTCCGAGCATTTTCATGATTTCATCATTAAAACCAGAGCAGAGTATAACAAAAAAAAATCCTCAAGACAATTTACAATGAGAAACAAAATCAGGATACTCAAATCAACAACAGCACCGAGGTTATCTGAGTTGGCAGCAAACACATACTCTTTACCCTGCACGGTGATAAGGTAATACAAAGGATGTAAGAACTAAAGTACAAGCAGAGCACAAATTTATTCTTACTATCACAAGGATAAAGAAAAAGCCACATCATAGCATCAACCTGTGACAATAAAGCATCAAGCTTGCCACTGTTCTTTAGAGATGGGAATACATCACCATGTCCAGGAGGATACCTTCATGTGTAAATAGAAGTTTTCAGAAAAGCAAGCAAGAAGATAATGCATTAATAAGATTTTTTTGATAAATTAAACTATACACTCATTCCTATTCCCTGCACTGTACAATTCCTAACGTTTTTCAGGTGTTATTTTACTTTCATTTCTGAATTTTAAGAAATTGCCCACACTGGATAAAAAAATTCTTTCTTTAGGAGGGACAAACCTTGATCAGAAACCATCAGCTTCCAAAATTTCAAGGGAGTAACAGGTAAAAGATATGCCAAACTTAGATTAGATACATTATCTTCCAATTATGACATGCCAATTTACACTCATCACTCAGTTTTCAATAAACAGCTAATAGAATAGTAGGCATGTCTTTGTCACATATCATAAGGAAAGGAAGTAATTTGAGAGAGCATTAGCAAGCAAGTATAGGAGTTACTTTCAGGATTTTACTCCAGGTCAGGAAATCAAAATTGAGTTAGGGAAGTTTATGCACCTCCTTAGAAGTTGGTAAACGAATAAATAAATGAATGACTTGATAAGCATCCAAATAGCCCCTTACATAAGACTCTAGAAGTAAGAGGTGGAATGGATTGATGGAAGTTCACAAGCTCAGAACAGCAGGTGAATCTAAGAGTTTTCAATTCAACTATCTCAATCAGAGTTCAGATAAGTTCAAGCTCATCCCTAGTTTTACAGCATATTCAAACTCAAAAGAATCTGGTGCCAAATATATTATTATCACAGTGGATCTGATAAAACATATAATTATAAAGTGTACATAAAATGGTAAAAATTGACTGAAAGATATTCATTAAACTCCATTGGTAAAATATAGAAATTAGAAACTATACCATCCATCCTTGTCAGCGTGTCCTTTTGAAGGCAATGGCACAAAATCATCAGCAACCAGTCGAGGATATTGGCTCTGTCCAATTCCAGAGGGGGAAAGGCAAATTTATTGTTTAGCATTTTCAGCAAAGAAAAACACAAATATTAAAAGAAACTGATCAAATTGTAGTGTCACAAACCTGGTTAAAGGTGTGAATCTCAATATTTGAGTTTGAGTACTTCTCAATAATCTAGGTTGGACGACGACAATTGGTGTTAGTATACAATTAAAATCTAACAAGGACAAGTCACAGAAGAGGAGAAAAATGCAAGGATGAGGCACCTTCTGTGTATCATCATGAGTGTTGAATGAGTTCATTAGAAGCAAGGGAACACTACACCCGTATTTCTTGTTAAGATTCTGCAGCAACTTTAACAGTTAGTTCCATGCAACAACAGAACCAAATCAAAATACAGCAGAAGAGAAAAGAAGCAGCAAACACTCACCTCAATCTGGATGACAATAAGGTCAAGAAATGTCAGTCCATTACGAACCTCAATGACAGACCTGTGAAACATAACAGCAAAAAAATCAAGTTCAATGTCATATGCATCTCCTAAACCTCCATTCTGTTCCACAAACAAAGGGTAATTCATTTCAACCAAAATAAATAAAGATAAACATCACACTGTGGTCAACAATCTGACATTTTCCTTCTCTTTTTTTCTCCCTGGCAATTTGATGTTCAAATTAAAATGCACCAAGCATCACGAACAAAAGTTTACATACTTAGGACCAGTGCATCCCATCGTTGTCCCCAAACCTCCATTAAGCTTCAAAACAACAAGCTTGTCCAGAAGCTTCTTGGTTTCCTCCGGATCTACAACAAAAAATCAAATCACTTTAAGCAGCAACCACACAAGTTTGGCTAAAAAAATGCAATAAGAACTCAGATCATTATCAATTACCCTCAGGAGTTGACTCCAACGTATCATAAGGAACCACTATTTCATCAGTAGGTGTCTGAATCTTACTCCACTCAACTTGCTGCGCTTCCCCACTTTCATACACAAAATTCACAGAAAAATCAAACAATCACTAAATAATTCAATGAATTCCAAATCTCAGATCTCATAACAAGAAAAAAATCCAAATACCAAAACACAAAATCTCAATCACATTGCACTTAGATTCAATACATCTATCGCAATTATAAAAAAAAAAAAAACATAGTTATTTCTTTTTTTTCGTTTTAAAAAAACAAAATCAAAATTTTAAAAGGAACTAGTTGAAGAATAATGAATTGCCTGAGATAGCGAGAAACGAGGCTGACGAATCCAGTTTTCTCACTCTCACTGCAAAAAAATCACGAAACAAAATCAAGAAACTGTATATAGATCTGAGATCTCTTGGCTTCATCATTTCATGAACGAAACGGAATCACTTTCAGTATAGCAGGAAATGAAGATCACCTAATTTGATTGAGATTAGCAACAGAGGATTTGAGCTGAGAGATTTTCTCGGTATCAGTGGCCATTGCTGATCGATTTGATCTTAAGAAGTTACTGAGGGGGAGAGAGAGAGGGAGGGAGCTGAGGAACAAATCTGTGTGAGGAGAAAAGAAGTTTTGAAAGGATGCTTTATATATACAAGTAGTGGCAGTGATGAAGGGGTGTTTTTGTTTTGAAAAACCTCAGATTAGTCCCTAAATTAGTGCCTATTTCTCAACCGAGTCCGCAAATCGTTTCGAAGAGTGAGAGATTATAAGGGTAAAAAATACAGAGACAATAGAGATAGAATAGAGAATTCTTCTATATAGTTTATATTTTTTTTTAAATGGTATTTTGAATAAATTAAAAGCATCCATAAAGTTGCTTTTGAAGGCTAAAAAACAAAAAAACTTTTTTAGGAAATTACTATAAAGTGAAGACATTAATAAAACACCACTTAAAATATATTTCTCAATATTTATTTTAGATTTATTTGTTTATCAAAACTGGATATTAATTTATCACCAAATTAAATTAAAATATAATAGATTCATCATTCGTGGGGAAATATTTTCTTATTTATTTAAATATGAGTATAATATAGAAAGAAAATGAGTGTGCCTAGAAAACAGAGATTATTAAAAAATGATGAGAGTAGAAGACAATAAAATTTTGTCGTCGGAATCGGAATCGGAATCGGAATCGGATAAAATTGTGTGGTGGGCGGGGGTGTGCAAAAAGATGGAGAGGTGATGGGATTGGCTACGCAACAAGCAATAATAACAACTCTTCTAGACAGGAAGGAGGCGTCAAGGTGTGAGAGAATATGCAGGAGAATATAACGTTAGGCCTTTCATGGTTAGCCCGCTGAGATGGACTTTAAATGGAAGTGGTAGCGCCTGTTTTACGCCAAGCTGTGGGCAGCTTTGGTACACTCGATCCACGTGTTTGTTCATTGTTTTTTTTTATACATATAACAACACATAGAAAATATTTTTGAAAAAAATTAATTTTTTTTATTTTAAATTAAAATAATTTAGTGTTTTTAAATTATTTTGATGTACCGATATCAAAATAATTTATAAGAAATAAAAATAATATTATTTTAATATATTTTTGAACGAAAAATATTTTCAAAAACAACCTCAACCACACTTTTAGACAGACACTTACTTTTTGTTTGCCTCTAAGGGTATATAAGACATTTGATTGCACACAAAAACAATAAAAAGACCCCTTTGCCCCTGCTTTCAAGGCCGATTGTGGCATGTTTACCTAGACAAAATTGTTATTTTATTTTTTTAATCCATAGTGATAGTGAGTTTAAGTGTATGTTTGGGAGTGTGTCTCAAGTTATTTTTTAAAGTGTTTTTCGTTTAGAAATGCATCAAAATAATGTTTTTTTAATTTTTTTTTAAATTATTTTTGAGATCAGCACATCAAAATGATCTAAAAACACCAAAAAAATAATTTAAAATAAATACAATATTTTTTTTAATTTATTTCAAAAACACTTTTGAATAATAAATGCACGGTAAATAAAATAAAAAGATCTTATAGTTTCTTTTAATGTACAAGGGTTCGTTTTGTAGGTGGTGTGGTGTGATTAAAACTGTATTTTATTTTAATTATAGTCTTAAAAATAAAAAGGGCGATTTCCTTGTGTGATGTTTGATTTGTAAGAATTGATGCTTAAACCATATTTCAGAAGGTTAAGTAGCAATTTTTTCATGCAATTTCATTTGTGGATTTCTCACCAAAAAGACAATAACCCTTTTCTTCTTCTTCGTTTTGATTACATGATTGAAGTGGGAAATGGCTTTTCAGTATTCAAATAATATTATAAAACAATATAATTTTTTAAAAAGAATTGTACAATTTGAAAAACAATGCATTATTGTTTTTGTTTCTATTTGAATAAACTATAAAAATTGAAACTCATGATCTATAAATTATGTAAATAGATAAAGAAAAAATATTTTTATAAAATATTCTATAGTATGCATCACATCAAATATTTTTTCTATACTAGTGTAAGGGGAAAAAAACTAAGTTGCTTTAAAAGGAAAAGGTTTGTGTGGTTTGATAAAAAAAAAAAAAAAAAAAAAACAGAGAGTATCGAGTATCTTATATAGGAAAAAATGGATTTAATATTTAATCAAAAAATGAAAAATAATATATAGGATACATAGTATGGTAAGAAAAAAGAAAAACAGTTATATAAGATATAGTAGGAAATGCGAAAGAAAAAAGAAGCTAAATAGGAAATAGGTATTCAATAAATTATATTAAAAATATAAAAAAATAAAAATAATTATATAATGGGTATTTAAATAATTTAAAGGTATTATATTCTTTAAAAAATGTTGAAGGGTATTACAGTTGATTTTTAAAGAGCTTGTATAGTTATGGGTTATTGATCTCTTTGTTAGTTTAATGGGCTAAGAATGGATCCCCTGGCCCATATATTCTTACAATATTATTGGGCTGGACGAGTGACAAACCTTAACATCTTGGATCAGATTATATATCCTAAGAGAGTTCAAAATTGCATTCAGGACGAGGGTACCGCAGGGGCGGAGCTACGGCCTGTTTTAATAAAAAAATTAAAATATTTTATTTTTAGTCTTTAAATTTTCATAATATTCTAATGAAAAAGAATAAATGTGTAGGTGTTATTACATGTTTTTTAAATATCATATAAAAATATATATGTAAATAAAAAAAATCAACACTTACATATAATATAATAAAATAAAAATTATATGCGTTAATAAAAAGATATAAATTTCAAGTTAATTTCTAATGTAGTAGAAAAATATGAAAATAATGTAATGGCTACAGAGAAACACCATTTCCCTTAAGTGTGTGTGTGTGTGTGTGTGTGTGTATGATAATTTTTCAAAAACAAAAGTGTCAAAAAATGCAAAATCAAATTAAAGAATAACAAAAATAAGAGCAAAACAAATGGTATAAATAAACCAAGTGCAGAGTGATAAATATTCTAAGTGTAAGAAATAAAAAAAAAAAAACAAATTTGTAAGAAAAGTGTAAATAAAAGAGAAGGAAAACTAAAAACAAATTACAAAAACATTAAAGATAAGAACAAAACAAAATAATGATAAATAAATTAAGTATGAATAAGAAAACAAATCAAAGCAAAATTGTTTTCTAAAAATATTACAGATTTCCACTGCTATAATAAAAGTTTTTTACAACCATACCATTTTTACAGGAGTACTAGCCATGACACCCGCGCCTCGTCGCGGTCAGAACCATATTTTTTTCAACGTAAAAAAATATTAATTATATGTGATTTTTTTATTATAATATAAATTTGTGCAAAAATCTTGTGAAGTGCAAGTTTTCTATAAAATATATGAATTTTAAATGGATATAATTCTATCTGTTTAGTAGGTTTCAATAAAATAATCAATATAAAATTATCATTATCATTAAAAAAAAGCAAGAAGATTCGGATATCTGAATTATTGAATACATTGTATTAAGAATAGTTTATTTTATAATTCAATTTAAATTAAACACAACAAACAAAATATAAATTGCGAAAGAACCTGTATTAATCAAAAAACAAAAATAAGTAGTTAATTTTCTATCTCTAAAAGAAGAAATATAAATTGAAAATTCATCCCCACATTACTGTCATTATCATTACTATAACAGTTAAAATTATTATCAATATTACTGCCTAAATAGTGGAAATCATTAAATTGACCCAAATAATTAAAAAAAAGTAAATTATTTTGCAACAAAAAAATTATTAAAATTATCATTATTATTGCGCATACAATAAAATCATTTGATCTGAAAATTAGATAAAAAAATAGACAACAAAAAAAAAGATCAAAGAAAAAAATGGAGTAATATTAAAATTAAAATAACCACCAACATAAATTAAAATTTCAAAATTGAACATAATAAAAATAAAACCCCAATAAAAAATAAAATGACAAAAATTCAAAACAAAAACCAAAAGTTTAAATGAATGAATACGGACAAAAAATAAACATTTTCCAAGAAAGATCGAAAAAAAGAAAGGAATCAATACTAAATAAAAAATTAAAAGAATAAGTGCCAAAATAAAAAACAATATATAATTAATCCCAATTAAATGACAAAAACCACAACAAATCAAAACCTTGGGACAAAAAAACAATAAAAGAATTGTTCGATGAGCCAAACCACATTGGACAGGTTCAAACAAATAAAAACTTTCGTGCTTGAACCTTTTTATTTTACCTAACGGTATTTCTGTGTCTCATAATAATAATTTTTTTTACAACAATTAATAGACAGACTCACCAAAACCAAATAATTATCTATGATCTAAACAGTGCAGGAAAAATATATTGTTTTTCCCATGTCATTTATATTATAATTAATATTAATTCAATTTAATCAAGTTGAAAAATAATAGAGGTATATTGCAAATACAAAATAAAAAGCAAAGGACGTAGGTATATTGCAGTCTGCTCCTTACTTCCTCTTTAATCTGAATGGCGTAGGAAAAACATTGTAGATTGCTACAATGTTTTTTCCATGCTATTTATATTATAGGTAATGTGTATAATAATAAATTAACAAAAAGAAAACTCTAGAAAAACATATTTTTAAAATATTAATGGTTCAAGAAATTAAAAAAAAAATAGAATACCAAAAATAATATTCTTGTATATTTATAATCTGTCAAGGGACAAATTCTCCCATGCCCTCCCATTGGCCAGGTTCTACCACTTTATTGAGAACACTCCACCAAATATAATTCTGAAAAACTATATATAATATATATATATATATATAAAAAAAACTTGGGCACTTGTTTTGATCATTGTTAGTCAAGTTCGCCGCGCTTTCAAGGGCTTTAATTTAGGACAAAAATTATTTTTCAAACTATTATTAAGCATAAAAAATAATATATTTTTCATGAAAACCACTTTCCAATTAAAAACTATTTTATTATTTTTATAAAAATATTCTTGAATTACAAATATACTAGAATTGTATTTTATTTTAGTTTTCATACTAATATATCAAAACATTTTAAAAATAAAATAAAAAAGTAAAGATAGCCTTAGTTTTATTTCTATCCAGTACATGTTTATCACCACGTTTTAAAAATGCTTTTTTAAAATATAATTTTTTTATTTTTTATTTTAAATTTAGTTTTTTTTTGTGTGTTTTATATCATTTTAATATATTAATATTAACAATGACTTTTTAAAAATAAAAAAAATCATACTTCTAATATTTTCTTAAACGAAATATATTTTTAAAAGAAAGGTCAACTAGAATTCTAAACATGGAGGCGTGGGTGGTACAATTACGAGGCCCTCAGCGCTGTTTGGATGGGCGGTGCAACTCGTGTTTTGCCAAATTTCAATTTTTTTTTGTATTTTAAATGAAATATTTTTAGTGTGTTTAGATTATTTTGATGTGCTGATGTCAAAAATAATTTTTAAAAAATAAAAAAATATTATTTTAATATATTTCGACATGAAAATCACTTTAAAAAGCTATCGCAACCACAATCTCAAACAGACACGAAAGAGACCAGCATGCATCCCCAAATCTGGCCCATGTGTGGAGCTTTGAGCTGTCCCATTCACCTGGTAGATTCTCAGTTCTTGTGGCTCATATAACAATGTCTGTCCTTGTTGAGGCAAATAGAAGAACGACACATGAAGCCGGTGTGGGAGAGAGAACAAAAAAAAATTAAAAAAATTAAAAAAACAATTTAAAAATAATGATTCACCATGCATTCACATCACTGTAATATGCAAACCACGACGACCCCACGTGACCCACTCACCACCGCCACACAACCAACCACAGAAAAGATGTTGATAAATCCTCGGCAACAAGCAAAAATAGTGATGGCTAGCATCGCATAAGATTTCCCTGCAAGGCAATGGGGTAGGTTCTTTCTCTCTCTTTTTTTTCTTGGTTTTTTAAATTATTAAGTTAATTTCTCATATGTTTTTCTATTCTTTTTATATATTGATATATAAAAAATACTTTTAAATAAAAAATTACACTCAATTATTAAATTGATTTGATGTACCGGATTGATATGATAAATTTATATCCCGGTTAACTTTTAAGTTGAAACCAACCCAGTTTTATTTAGTGTCTGTTTGGGAGTGTGGTTGCGGTTGTTTTTTAAAATACTCTTCGTTCAAAAATACATTAAAATAATGTTTTTTTTTAAATTATTTTTAACATCAGCACATAAAAATGATATTAAAACACCAAATTTTATTAATTTAAACTTCAAAATAAAAATAAAAAATTTTCAAATTTTTTCAAGACCGCTTTTAAAATACCCTCCCAAACACCCCCTTAAATTCGATTAGGTTAAAATTAATTAGTTTTTTTATAAAAAAAAAATCATATTATTTTAATAAAAATAATAATTAGTGAGGTGATAAATTGAGTCATGATCTACTAATTAGATTAGATTCCTTGTTAGGTTAGACGCTGATGAAAGTCTGACAACTGGATCTTAAATTCTCGAATCATATTATCACATGGTTGAAAAGGGCAAAAAGTGCACACAGTACTTAAATGAGATCACCCTCCTCCAATCATTTCCTCCCAACAAGAAACTCCCGAGACCCATAGAAAACAAAACATGTGGCCAGGAATTTGTGAGAATAAAAATTGAAGATAAATAAAAAATGAGTGGCTAGCGGTGATGTTTATCCCTTTTCTCTCTCTCTCCCACTCATTTTGATTTAGAAAATACACGTGGCAGTGTTTTACAAGTAAGGGCGGCCAGTGGTGGTGCTTGCGTGGCGAAAAGCGCAAGAGAAAGTCAACTGACCTTTTTCTAATCCACAACTCCTGGCCTACCTTCACTCTCCCTGCGTCACCCCCCTCGTTATGTTCTTACTCAATTATTGCTTTAGAATTTTGTAGATATTCCAAGTTTCCAACCTCCTTTTCCCTCGTCACCGAGATATTAATTTAGGGGATAGGCGAGTTAATATTTGTTTTTTTATTTGAAAATATATTAAAATATAATAAAATAATATTTTTAAATTTATATTTGTGTGTTAACGTTTCTTTAATATATAAAATAAATATATTTGCATAGATAATTATGAACTCGATGTCTCTAGCAATCACTTTACACTGGCTACGAGTGACAGGTAGTGTGCTCGCCAATAATAGATGGGCTTTGTGGTGCCTACTGCTCCCTTTACGTGGGCCTTTCCAATGTTCATGAAAGATCCATAAAGTCAGGGTTTGTAAATTGCTGTTTTTTATTTAAATATATATTATAATAAAGAAATAGTTTTGATATTTTTATACTATATATATTATAAAATGATAAACCCTACAATAGAATCCCGTCTATACTTAAATTGAATCATTATCACTCTAATATTTTTATTTTAATGTTTTTACTTAAATTATATAAAGATCAAATTCTCTTTTAATATTTTTTTAATAAAAATATATCTGCCACAAATAAAAAAGATTTTTTTCCCTCCCCCACAATAAGAGCCCAAGTGGACTGAGTTTGCTGAAGAGACAAGTACTATTTAATCTTATCACAAACAAATAGCTTCTAGAATCACTATTACCTTTTCTTCTTCTCTATTCATGAGATAAGAAAAATAAAATACAAAAAAAACTAAAAAACATTTTTGAGTAAGACGTGGCAATAATGTAGTGGCAAGTGGAGAGGTGTCGAAGACAAAATGATTTTTTTTATTTATTTTCTTATATATATATATATATATATATAATTGCCTCTATGTTTTTTCTCCACCAAATAAATCACGCTTGCCTAATAAAAAGGGAAGATGCAAAAAATAAAATAAAAATGCCACGTGTTCTGCTGCTCTTTTGACGTGAGCCACAAGGTTCCATTGAATTCTCAAGCTGTCTATCTTAAGAAAATAAGAAATAAAAAATTACATCTGACGTGGCTTCTCTCCTTTCTTCTCTTATTTTTCTCTTCCTTTTTTGCTTTTCCATCACAAGCCAGTTGGACACAGACACGCTTTTCTCTCTCCCCCTGTCCTCCTCTCTCTCTCTGTTTCTTCACTTCTCCTTCAGTTCTTTAACTCTGTTGCTTGTTTGGATCTCTGGGGTTTCGTTTTTTAGCTTGGTTGAAGCCTAAAGTTTCAATCTTTCTAGTTTTTTGTTCGAATATCAAGGTTGCTTTGACGGGTCAGGTCAGGTTTCTTTTGTTTTGTTAGAGGCATGTGGAAGTTTAGAGACGGAGAGATATATCTTTGGAATTATTATGCTGGGTTATGAGTTTGAGGAAGATATCATCAAGAAGGGCAGTATACGAGTTTCTCTTACTAGGATTTTTGAGTGGTTTTTTCGGCAATGGCTATTCAGGTATGGAAATGAACTTTTTTTTCTGGCTGGATCAGGGGATTTAGTTTATAAATTTTGCGGGTTGTTTCAAAAATTTTGCAGCTCAAAAGGGTATGATAATTATTTCTTTGTTGTTGTGGTTGTTTGCCAGAATTGACTGACTGGTATTAAGGAATGATAGATCTAAAAGGAGACCATATAAAAAGACTCGTGTTAAAAGTTTTGTTCTTGACAAGAATGAGTTAAAAGATTCATGTTGTCAGATGTTGTCTGGTCTAAAAAGTGACTATCTGTGGCAAGTGGCAAAATTTATGATGATATATTCTTTTGTACGTTGGGCTGTCTCGTGTCTGACTCTATAGTTACACGACCAAGTTTCTTTATGAGTGCAGTTGTTTTTTGGGAATTTGATATTCAAGTTTGAGGTAGTTTCTGCTTTGGCGAACATTTATTATCTATAAATTCAATTATCTGCCTTTTTGTCTTGCAAGATAAAGGAACATACGCACAGTGTAACAGTTATTTTACTTGTGTTTTAGTTAGATTTATGAAGAATGATACTCATTTGGTTCTTGATTTGTTGAATTTGAATGGAAATAGAATTTCCTGCAACTTAAAAAAATTGTTTGTGCTTAATACAATTAGTAAATAGGAGAGTTGTGTGCTAGCACTGGTAGTGGTGGAAGCTGGGATACCTTGCTGATGTCTTTGTTTCCCATATAAGATGAAGGATCAGTGTGGAGGGACTCAACTGAATCTGGATGGAATTTCACTGGGCGATGCACTAAATAATGCAACTGGGCAGCAACTAAAGGAACAATTCTCTTGCTGGAGTGATTACTCTCCCAAGGTTTTATTCTTAACAAGTTGGATATGAATTGTGACTGATATAACTCTGCACAATCATTTCTTGATACTCATCCAATGGATTTTTTTTAATCAGGAGAGGAAACCATACACCATCACGAAGCAAAGAGAAAGATGGACAGAGGAGGAGCATAAGAAGTTTATTGAAGCTCTGAAGCTTTATGGCCGCGCCTGGAGACGGATTGAAGGTATGATTGATCGTCAAGATTCTTAATTCAAGATTCTTAATTCAGTTTATTTATTCCCTGTCTTGTGAATCTAAATCACTGCCTGTTTCATTTGCAGAGCATGTTGGCACAAAGACTGCAGTTCAGATTCGAAGCCATGCTCAGAAATTCTTCTCCAAGGTTTACTGCTCTTATTCCAGCATATATAAATACCCTCAATTAAAGCAAGTTGGGTTTTTGACGAGCCTGAGGAGTGCGAATTATCTTTGATGGGTTCATTTTTCATGCTTGATGATTCTCTTACAATGTATTTTTATTCGGGGTAGGTTGTGCGTGAGTCTGGTGGCAGCAGCACTAGCTCAGTGGAACCGATTGAAATTCCTCCTCCTAGACCAAAGCGAAAACCTACGCATCCTTACCCCCGCAAATTGGCACATTCTCTGGAAAAAGAGCTCCTTATTCCTGAGAAGTCGCCAAGGTCGTCTTCTCTGAATTTTTCCATTTCAGAACAGGAAAACCAATCACCAACATCAGTATTGTCTGCAGTTGGTTCAGATGCCCTTGGTTCCACTGATTCGGACGCACCAAACCGCAGCTTATCACCGGTTTCATTTGGTGGTGGTGTTCAGCATGCTGATTCCTCTCCTGACGAGGATGGATCTCCATCAGTAGCAACTGCTAGTTCAGTTCCTGATGAGCAGTTTCCCAAGGTATTGGCTTACTTCTTTAACAAATCAGATTTTTTCTGATGACTTAAAAGTTCTGAGGTTATCCGATCTTTTTTTTTCTATTTGCTTGAAGGTCGAGAAACTTGACTCATATCCCAGAGAAAATGTGTCTTCTGAAGAACATGTTGTTGTTGAGGAAACATCAACTCGGAGTCTGAAGCTCTTTGGAAGGACAGTCTTCGTTACAGAAAGCCATAAACCATCTTCTCCAAACATGGGAACTTCTAAGTTGTCTCCACTAGAAGCTGCTGAAGAAAAACTTGTGCGACCATTAACACTGAACAATGTGGACACGCAATTTCTGTCCGGAAATGGAGAACCCACTTGGAGGCCTTTGTCACATGGATCTCATGGATCATTATGTTTCATGCAATTTCAAAAGGAAAACTCAAGTCCTGCACAAAATGACCCTGCTACTCTAATGCCTTGGTGGACTTCTTATGGAGCCACGTCATTTCCCCACATACCATTTCACAAGCAAGAGCCCGCGATGGATAATTTAGATTCAAAAGGAGATGAAGTCCAAGATAAAGAGATTCCAAAGGAAGTATCTTGGACTGGTTCCAACTCTGGACCAGTGAGTGAAGGGGAAAACGTAGATAAAAACATGGATGCTGAGACCGAAAGTCAATTTTTCTACAAGGAAAAAGAACTATCCCCAATTTTTGAGCTTAATCTAGGCAAGAAATCAGCTTCATCTGGATCAAAAGTGATCAATGAAAAATGCTCGAAAGGGTTTGTGCCTTACAAGAAACGAATAGTAGAAAGAGACAGCCAATCCTCAACAATAAGCGGTGAAGAGAGGGAAGAACAAAGAATCCGTCTCTGCCTGTAGTTAGCCTCATCAGTCAGTCATGTTTTCCTTAAGTAGAGCACAGAACCTTTTTGAACAAATTGAGGGTGATAGGCTGCGGGAATGTCAGTTGCTGGATGACTCAGAATGAGAGGTGGAATGGTGCTTAAGCAGTTGCCATCTTCATCATCTCTCTAGATTCTCATCTAGTTACTTAGTTTTTCCACCTTCAACTGTTTATATCTTTATTTCCACCTTTTGTTGTATGCAACCATGTTCTGTCTAATGCTTTTTTTCTTTCCTTTTTGATCCTTTGGATTAGCTTTGTAATCTCTCAAATTCTTTTGTTTCTTTGAACGACGAGTCCCTTAGTCCCCCAGTTTTGTTTTGGCCTCTGTACAATATCATAAAGCAGTACCTCTTGTATTCACCTCCAAGAAGCAGCCAAGTCAGTTGGTATTTATGAATGTCTTTCCATTTTGTCTCCTGTTTCTGCTCATACAAAGATATTCCATCACTGCAATTTTGTCATGATTGGAATGAGAAATTAGTCAGAATGAGAAATTAGTCAGCATTTTCTCCTGTTATTTATCAGATTAGGGTAGACCAAGATTCTTCCTCAGAAAAGAAGAGGAGAAACATTTAACAGATTAATGGTCGGGTTAACGGATGTGGTTGGTGATGTTTAAATTCATCCAAGAAGAGGGTGTTAGCTATATCAACTGGTTAAGTGACAGGTTGGAATCTATGAATCTGTCTTCCCATATTTTGCTGTTCATACTGCACAGAAGGTATCTCAACCTGTCTGCAATTTTGCTGTGATTGGAATGAGAAATCAGTCATCATTTTCTTTTACTATATCTTTAGGGTGGACTAAGATTCTAAAACAACACACTAATGAACAGATTAATGGTTTGATTAAAAGGGTAGTTTGCTTAATGTTCTAAATTCATCTATATTAAAAAAATGTAGAAATTTTACCTGCTAAATGTTTTTTTCTTATAAGAAGGCTAGGAACATCATGATGGATTTTTATCATTTTTTTTTCTGTTTGTAAGGATTCTGTTTTTTTTTGTTTTCACTTTGATATTTCATATTTTCTTTTCTAAGGTGCTTGAAGCGAGGTGATGTTCTTGAGGCATTGAGGCGTAGTGGGGTTCAGCTTAACCAGCAGCATTATATTCTCTTGCTTCCTGTGTTGAAAGGGAGGTGAGGGAAGTGATTCTGTGTAGGTTTGCGGTAGCGGTTTTGAGTTATAATAGCTTCTGTAGGTTAAGAACCATCTTATATATACCTTTAAAAGATAACATATCAAAGATCCATGGCAAACTCTTTAAAGATTGAAATCTTGTAATTGCATTGACAAAGAACACGTGTTTTTCTTCTATCCTCCCGAGTACTTTTCGTAAGTTTTTGTTGGAATAAAATGTGTTATTATAGGTTGAGAGAGAAATAGTTTTTAAAGAGATTTTTTTATTTCAAATGTTCATCAAGTATGTAATTATTAAATATAAAACAACTTCCCAAAGTTAACATTAATATTCTATTAAACATTCCAAGGACCCATTATTTTATTTATATGGACCGCATCTTACATTTTTTCACTTGGCTCACATAACATTATTTTATTTATAATGCGTATAGAAAAATGCTAAAACTTTCTATATATTGATCTCGCCATATATCATAATTAAGTAAGAGCTAGTAAGAGTGATCATGATTGTACATCATCCATTCAATATTGTTCCTTTCCTGTATTGTGATATTAGTTTTTACTTAACATTATTTATAGACGAGAAACACAATCGATCTAACTATAATATATTTATCAAAGACAATTTATGTTATCATTATTTTGATTCAATCATGTATACCAAATAAAAAAATATATAAACATGTTCATAAATGAGCTCATATTGCCAAACACATGATCATTATAAAGTCACAATATAATTTTAGCAATTATATGTCATGATAACTATTCTTTTAGCATGATCACTAAAACCCTTGGGTGACAATCTTTTGATCATTGGATCAACAATCATATTATGTGCTGTTTGATTTAAATGAAACGATGTGTTTTGGTCAAAACATTTGGTTTTGGTTTAAAACAATGTCATTTTGACCAATTTGAATAACAAAAATAAACCAATGTCATTTGGTTTTGGCTTTGGTCTAATTGATTTGCAGAGCTATTTGGTGATTATTTTCTCAACTAAATGAAACAAAAAACACCCTCTTCATCACTTCACTATGTACTTTAAGACTAGCCCAATACTCGTTGGTTTGTAACCTAAAAAACCATTGCCATATTGGTTCAAAGTCACAAACCCAAACTATTGTTAACAATATCGTTTGGAGGTATATTTTTTTTGAAGGCTAATATTAATCCTAGAGGGTTTTAATGGTTGATATTTGACTCTAAAATTGTGTCAATACACCTCTTTCATCCCTTATAAATGGGGATGATTCACTCCAAAATGTGGAGGAGGCGGGAGAGATCACAAAAAACCCAACTATTTCCCACTATACACAAAACTTGTGAGCTTTTAAGAAGAAAACATCAAAATGGCCAACTCAACTTCATAACAAACCTTTTCCATCTTCTTTTTTAAATAACCTTTTCCCTTTTTTATGCCTCATTTAAAGTTTCAGCAACACCAACTGTCTTCTCTTTCCATCGTAACTCTCTTTTGACGATATACTTTTCTCTACTCAGCTTCAACTATTCCATACCATGAGCAAACTCTAGTCATGGCGCATATGAGTTTTCTTTATCTCGGTCGTAGGTCACATCTTTTTTCCTCCTCCTCACCAAGATCATTAGCTATATCCCTGCACTTCCTATAACAACCTTCTCTTCTCAATAGCAATAACAGTGATTTCAACAACTTGAGCACCAACCACCATGACTAATAACCTTCTCCTTCTCAACCACACCAACCTCCACCTTGAGCCACCAAGAACACCCCTAACAATGTTCCTTTCAAGCCAGGCAAGTCCCCTACTCCTAACCTACATCTTGTTTTCTTACATGCAAGACTTGATTTAATTCACGTCTTGTTATTGTTGGTATTTGTCAGCAATAAGGTCAAGTGGTTTAGACCCTCAACCCAGCACATATGGATGGGCTAGGTTTAGCATATCTTAAAAAAAAAAACCATTGAACTTTTAGTTGACCCAACTCAACCAGTTGGGTTGTGTTTAGGCCTCAGACCCAACTAGCCCAGCCCCAAGTTAAAGGTGTGTTTGGAAAATACACCTTATACCTTTCCCTTAGTTTTAAACTTGATTTTATTTTAATTTCTAGCAAAAAGAAAAACCTTTAAAAATATGACAAAAATTTAGGAACCATTTTGAATTTATTTATGGCCCCCCATACATTTTTTAATTATTTTTCATTTAATATCAGAGTTGTAGACTTATACTATAAGATACTGATCCAATATTACAAATACTCGTTTATTACTAAAAATTCAAAAATTCCAAAAAATTAAAAAAAATGTCATTTCAACTATAAAAAAATATTTTGTTTTCGTGCATATAGCCAAATTTTAAAGTTTTCATGAGTATTTTATACAAAAACAAAAATTGTATTTTCATTGTACTTTGAAAAAAAAAACATTATTTAATGATTATCATAACGAGTTTGTGATTATCCATTAGGATTTGACCAAAATTTCAAAAAAATAAAATAAAAACCTTTTCTCTCTCAAGCTTTAGAATAATCAGATTCTAACTTGATAGCATAAGAGTTTTCTTATTAAGAAAGATTTTTTCTTAAACCTTGGTTAAACATTTTTTAGGTTTTAGAATGACTGTTTTAATATGTTAAGATAAAGATCTCATTTTCGAGAAAGACTTTTTTGGAATCTTATATGGACTAATAAATCCATAACATGGCTTAAACAACGAAAACAACTTATCATAGGTAGTTTGCACTATGAGTGATATATTTTTTCTTTGCACAACTAGTCCCCTTACTTAAACTCTCGTATTTTATTAGGTTTTCTAGTAATTATAATAATGAGTGGTGACTCTTTTTTCTTGTTCTTCCTGTAATTGATAAAAAACAAGAATTCATTGTTCTTTCCACCCACATATAACTTGATAATTCTGATATAGAAGGATGATCATTGAGATGCCACACACGTGTGACAATTAATGTCAATCTCGATACATGTTAAGAGCATATGCTGTCTCATTACATCGAAAATGCAGATATTTGTCAAAGGCCACCTCAGAAAGCCTCACACATGTAGCCCGAACAATGTGGTAGCCGTCCACATGTTGGCATGTACATCACTTAAGTGCCCACAACTTTGTTTTTTATAATTGTATTTAATTAATATTAATTACAACAATGCCCCTGAGTATCCTTGAAATTTACAATAAAACTAATGTAAAATGATAAAAAACACCATGGGTGAGAGTTAATTTTTTTTTTTTATCTTTAAGGGCATCAAAATAATTACACTATTATAAAAAATAAAAAATGCCCTTTATATTTTATTTCAGGGTTAAAATAATAATTTGATTGAATAAAAAACAAAATGATTAATCTATCTCCATGCAATTTCAAAAAAGTTTGTTCAAGTCCTAATGCTTTGTTCAAAGATAATTTAGTTTCAGTAATTTCATAATTATAGTATTACAAGGAATAATGGTAAGTAATTATAGTATTACAAACAATAACCTACAGGGGAGAATTTTTTTTAATAATTTAATAATCAAGTTTATTTCTCATGTTAATTCCTCATTTAAACCTAATGTTTAATTGCAAAAACTAAAATTCTTAACCTATATTAACCATGGATGGCCTATATAAAATCCAATGGCAGAAGGATTATTCTTGTCTAAGAAACTCACACACACGAAAACAAAAAAGAAGGGGCGGTGGGTTAAAAAGGTGACACCAGATTATCTGGCCCGAGACACTCACAACCCCCATCATATGTGCTTTTAGGATCAGGTTTTATCAAACATCTGACGCAGCACCTTCTTCTCCTACACAAAACCCCCCAATCCTAGTGTTTTTGGCTATAACCGTCCAAATTCATGGATTTCAAAGAATCCCAGAACCTCAAGGTTTTCTCTTTTCTCAAGTAACTGGTTTCTGATTCTGTAATGTATCAAAATTGAAACGTTGATGTTTTTCTCTGCTAAAAAATGAAGAAACTTTGCCTGCTAAAAATAATTCTTTGTTATTGGTTATTTCTTGTAGTTTACGATTGCTAATTTAGTTTATAATGATTGTTGCCTGGTATAAATATAATAATTTGAAAGAGGAAATTATCAATATCTGTCTGTAATGCTGCTGTGTAGAAGCAGTACTTGTTTTGCACCTTCTTTTAATGTCAAAACCTCTCAAAATCTTTGCTCTTACTTTACTAAGAAAACCCAATTGGTTTCATTCTCTAAGAATAGCCCCATTTTCTGTAGTTATAGTTATTTATTTGCAAAACCCGTAAAGGATTCAAACTTTATTGGAGCCCATAATTTGTTAATGAAGAAAAAGGCCACATTTTGCAACTCGACAATCTCTGCGACATCGCGGAGTGATGAAAAAGCTGTGGGTGGGAATGTAGTTTCTAAAAGGTTGAAAAAGAAAGTGCGGCGAGATGCTCCAGAGGGAGTGCTTAGATTTAAGCTAGATATGTGTTCGAAAGCTGGTGATGTTGTTGAAGGGCTTAGGTTGTATGATGAAGCGAGGAGGAATGGGGTTGAGCTTAATCAACACCATTATAATGTGATGCTTTATTTGTGCTCTCAAAATGGAGGTGAAAATGGAAGTGATTTGAAGCTGATTTGTAAAAGGGGTTTCGAGATATTTCAGCAGATGATTATTGATAAAGTGCCTCCTAATGAAGCTACATTTACAAATGCGGCGAGGCTGGCTTCTGTAATGGAAGATCCAGAAATGGCTTTTGATTTGGTAAAGCAAATGAAGGGTTTTGGTATTATGCCGAAGCTGAGGTCTTATGGTCCACCTTTGTTTGGATTTTGTAAGAAAGGGATGGTTGATAAAGCATATGAAGTTGATGCACATATGATTGAATCTGGGGTTGTGGCTGAGGAGCCTGAGCTTTCCTCTCTTTTGAAAATTAGTGCTGATATAAACAATGCTGACAAGGTGTATGAATTGCTGCATCGGTTGCGAACCTCTGTTAGGCAGGTTATGGAGTCAACTGTAAGGGTTATCGAAGATTGGTTCAAGTCTGAGCATGCTGCAAAAACTGGGAAGGATAACTGGGATGTGATCAAGGTGAAGGAAGGAGTTGTAAGGGGGGGAGGAGGTTGGCATGGACAAGGGTGGTTAGGGCATGGACAGTGGAGAGTGGCCAGGACTCAAATGAATAAGAAGGGTGTTTGTGGTTCTTGTGGTGAGAGACTTGCTTGTATTGATATCGATCCAAGAGAGACAGAAAACTTTGGTATCTCATTATCTAAGTTGGCTTTTGGAAGAGAGGTCCAGGCTGATTTTATTCAGTTCCAGGTATGACACAACTCCTTGTCTGTAACATAAGGTTCAGTAATGATTAATCAATTTAAAGCTTTTGGTATCAACGTTGCCACTGCTTGTGCACAAAAAAAAGAGCTTCCATATGAGAACTTTAATCAAAATTTGCTTCATATTACAAGAATTGGCTCAATGGGTTGTGCAATCACTCTTATACCACTAATTTGTTTATGATTAGGTTCTTCCCATATCAAAGGTCAACATGCCACGTAACTTTTTGGGGGTTTTGGATTTTTTTTAAGAATGGTAGAATAGAAAATGATGAATACTCACTATGTATGCTTATTCTTAAGGGTAAGAATACTTTAAAACAATTCCCAACAAGCTACAACTGATGTACACAGCGAATTGATTCAGGAGTGGCTGCAGCAGCATGGTCCATTTGATGCAGTCGTAGATGGAGCTAACGTTAGTCTTATCAATCAACAGACTTTCAACTTTTCCCAGGTAAGTTGCATGTTGAGGAAGTTTTATGAGATTACATCTCTTATTTTCTTCAGAGAAGGGTATGCTGAATGCTTCTTTTGTATTGTAGCTTAATACTGTTGTAAATCGATTACAAGATAAGAGTCCATCCAAGAAACTTCCACTAGTTATTTTGCACAAAAGTCGTGTAAATGGGGGTCCAGCTCAGAGTCCTTATAACAAGAAATTGCTAGAGAGGTGGAAAAATTCCGGTGCACTTTATGCTACTCCAGCTGGTTCCAATGATGATTGGTGAGAGTGCATATGATTTGTATTCATACATACTTGCCTTGTTTTGCATGTTCTTTTCTGTGAAGTCTACATTGAAGACAAACTAAGATCCAAAATCATAAAATAAGTGCACTCCAGTCCCTGTAAATATCAGCAAAGTAATTGCTGCTAAAAGCCTCCACAAAATTACACCAAGTAAATCAAAACAAAATTCTATCTTCTCTCATAATACATGTCTCATGCTATGCAATTATTTTAAAGTCTTGCATACCTCTCTGTCTGGAACACCAAAAGACTGCACTTATAGCACATTACCAGAAATTCTTGCAATTATTTCCTCTTTCAAAACTCTCAACAAATCAACAACCTGTTAGCATGAGTGTTGGACGTCCAATCTCTCTCTGAACTTTATTAGCCACAAAAAGAATGCACAATAACCTCTTCATTAATAAATTTGGTTGCTGGAAAAAGAAAAGTAAAGCTCAACCATAAGAATGCTTCAATCTTGCTGAATATAAGCAATGAAAAGCCACTAAAAGCCCCTGAAGTTACAGGGAAAAAAGCAAGGAACATATCCAAACCCAATAATATTGCCTTGAATGTGTGGAAATCCAAGAAAATTCTTCTTTCAACATTGCATACTAGATGAATGATTTTTTATCCTCTATTATTGGAAATCTAACCTTGAATCTAGGATTTTATGCAAGGTAATTATTTTTATTTATTGGAGTATCAAAGGATCAAATTTTGAATTAATTCATTCTGTCTAGAGGTGGGGTTTGGGTCTGTCCTAACAAGTGGAACTGCTATTTCTGTTGTGTGCCATAGGTTTTGAGAGAAGGAAAGATAGTAACTTGTTGAGTATGCAATGTTTTCACTTATTTGATATTTGAGGATATAGGGTAGAATCTTTAAATACCATCATCTTTCTAACCAAATGTCTTGGGATAGAACTTTATAAAGTGTCACAACCAAGTGCTATGGTGCATCCTAGGGGTAATCATTGGTTTGGTTTGGTTTTTATCTATAAAAGCAACCAAATCAAAATCATATATTTTTTTTTAAAATGAACCGAGCTTGGTTAGAACCGACCAATTTAGGTTCGGTTCAGTTCGGTTTTTATGTTAAAAAATAGAGAGAAAACCTACATTGTTTTTTGGACTTTCTGGTGGACTTTTCAGATGGGATTTGGCCCCATCCACTAAAGCATTACAGCTTGTAGCATTTATAACATTTTCGTGGGGATTTAGTGTACTTGTGGGTTGTGGGACTATATATCATATCAGGGATTTTGCCACAGATCTTATGACATTAGTCTGTGCAGAAGTTATTCTGGTTCACATTCAGTTTTTGTACGACTTCCTAGCTTTTATTTTCCGACTTCATTCAGTGAATATTTTGGATTGGAGCTCACACCAGTAGCATAATGTCAGTTAACAATTAGACCTCTAAATAATCCATATTATATAGTTATCACTTGTTTAGACGGAATGGATTCTCTTGCTATGTTTGGAATTTGTTCGGTGCGAGATCTCATCTCTCCAAGTTCATGGTGTTTTTGCAAAGGAGTTCCTTCGCTTAACTTCAGAACTGGATCTCTCACCTACATCAAAGCACTAGTTTTTGCACACAGTGGGTCGAATTCTTCACTCCTTCACCATGATTGTTTAGTGGGCAATAATGTCGTTGCCAGTTCTGTTAGTTTGACTTGCTGCTGAATTCATAACCATGGCATGCTCTAGCAAGCATTGATGCCTCATGAACCTAATATTTTAAGCACTTAAAAGGCTAAAAAACTCATAACATTGAAAAGAAAATATTTTGTAAAAGAAGGGCCAAAGAAAGATTGGTCACAGGATTCATTTAAAGCATACCTTAGAGAAGACGGATACATACAAGATCCATAACCTACAGCACGAAAACCCAGAAGAAATCAAACCACAATATATAGGAGTAAAGCCAAGCTAGAGAAAAAAGGGTGGGAGACTCAACTGAGATCACTTTTTGAAGCTCTAGCAGTGCCGGAGAAGTCACAGGAGCCAGGAGCCATGGCTTTCCTTTTAAAGTAATTGTTGAAAGCATGGAATGGTTGGTTGCAGAGGGATGGGGGAGGGACGGAGGGTGATGCAGATTGCAGAGGGAGGGAGGGGCAGAGGGTAATGGTTGGTTGCAGAGGGAGGGAGCAGCTGCTAGGGTTAGAAATTTAGGAAAGAAATAAGATAGTTAGAAATTTTCTATTTATAGTACATCTTTTAATCGAACCGGTTCGGTTCGGTGTACATTAATTGGTTTTAGGCTTACGAAACTGATACTGAACCAAACTGAAAGTTTTTCAGAATTTTATAATCATTTTAATCGGTTTTTTTTAATGGTTCGGTTTTTCCAGTTAATTTTTCTCTGGTTTTCTCGGTTTAATCGGTTGCCCGGTCTTTTTCTCACCCCCAATGCATCCTAACAATTTATTTGGCATTATCTCCTTAATAGTTCCTTCGCTGAAATTGTGCCATGATTTTTACAGGTACTGGTTATATGCTGCTGTTAGTTGTAGGTGTTTACTAGTGACAAATGATGAAATGAGGGACCACTTGTTCCAGTTGCTAGGGACTTCCTTTTTTCCTAGATGGAAAGAAAAGCATCAGGTACTTCAACTCTCTTGGATGTATGTGGCATACATGTACCTTTTATGCTGTGCTGGTTCATGGATTTGCAAAACTAGCTTTGATCTGATTGACAAGTGGGGGAAACAACTTTGTTTCAGTTTATGTGTTTGTTTCCTAAACTAGGTACCTTCTGGTGATAAACCCACAATGTTGTGCATGTCTGGCTTCCGAGTTTTCCTTGGGATCCATTTATTTTATAGAGTTGTGTTTCTCGATTTGTTTGGTTCATTTGCATTTGGCTTCTAATGGGGATACTAGTATTATTCCTCATATTTTACAGCATTTTCCCTTCACATTGCTTAAGATGGCTACTGAATTTCATATAATCTAATACATAAAAGACACTAGAGATTTTGCCAAAGTTTACTTGGAGTTCAGACTGTCCAGTTTGAACTCACCCAGGACTGTGACTAGTTGAAGTTCATCAATAAAAACATGTTCCACTATAATTGTTAGTAGAATTGATAATGCCATGCATTGTAGGAACTCATCTTTCTTTGAAAATTTTGCAGGTTCGGCTCTCGGTATCGCGATCTGGAATTGCTCTGCACATGCCTCCCCCATATTCAATTGTTATTCAGGTGAGATGCTCAACCTGCAGTGTGCAATTTCAGTAACATTTTTTTTTTTTTTTTTATCGAAACACAAGGAATTTCTAAGAGATTTTGGTGTATGATGATGGTATTGTTAATACAGGAATCAGAAAATGGTGGTTGGCATGTCCCCACAACCACAGGCGATGATCTTGAGACTCCAAGACAGTGGTTGTGTGCCACCCGATCTGTCAAATGATGATTCTTGGTTATTCTCATCAGCAGGGACGGGTTTCATCCCTGGCAAGTATTTCTGCATGAACGAACGAGCATGTATTCGCATCAGAGAGAGAGATTCAGAGATTTGTATCCATAAATTCTCAAAAATTTTCTGTAATGTTCGATCATTATATATACCATGTGGAATTGACAAGATACTTTGCACCTTGCCGTTTTATATTCATGAATGTTATGTTGCCTGCGCTTAACAATGAAGAACTTCGCGAAAATGGCAGGACTATGAGCAGCTGACCAGTCAAATTGAATCCAGATGACGATTTTCACTCTGCTTTGTCGAGTCCGGGTGTTTATTTGACAACTGCATGTGAGAATTTAATTCTGTTCTAAAAGTGTGTTTATCTTGAAAAAACTATATTAAATCAATATTTTATAATAATTTTAATGTCCTAATATTAAAAATAAAGAAATATTTTAATATATTTCAAAATAAAAAAATTCTGAATCAAATAACGTAAAAATATTAAAAAATAATATAAATTATGTTTCAAGATTTCATCTAAAAACTAAAACCTTTAAATTAATAGAGAATCGTTTAAAAATCAAATCTATAAATAAAATGATTATAAATAATTTCGTATGCCATTTTAAATTTGTTTCTGGTACTAGATGAAAATGGCAGGCCCATTTCAATATATAATTTATTATATCAAAATCTTCATTTTCATTTTCATTTTATTATTATTATTGATCTGCTGGTTTTAGCGGCCTATATTATATAACTAGCTATATTGCCCGCGCGTTGCCGCGGGTATTTTTGTGTATATAATTTAACATAATTAAATCAACAACGATAAATTTATATGATATAATTAAGAAAAATTATAGATCAGGAGATAAAATGTATAAATTTTTAAGTAGAGTTTGTTGCGCAAGCATAGATAACATTTTTTAGAATATAGATACTGCGTCATAAAATATCACAAAAGAGCGCGAACTATATAACTTGCGGATCATTGAAAAAAAGACGTATGTTGACATGAAGAACAAAGCCAAAACCTTTCTTTAAAATGAGACATTTAATCTCCCTGCTAATTCTCCTATTCAAAAAAATATCATAAGCTATTCAATGAAATGAACATTAAATTGATGTGAATCAATTGAAAATATAGCAAATATCTAAAAAAAACATTGGTGAGGATGCTTTATGGTGCGAATTGTAAATTGAGTCAAAATAATAAATTTGTGCAGAAATCCAGTGAAGTGCAAGTTTTCCATAAAATGTATGAATTTTAAATCGCTATAAATTAAAAGAATAAGGACCGAAATGAAAAATGAAATATATAATTAATTTCAATTGTAGGATAAAATTGAAACAAATAAAAACTTTGGGATCAAAATAAACCATGGAATAATAATGATAATTGTTGTGTAATTTAATAAAAAAATTCAAAAAAGGAAGACTGAAATGAAAAGTAGGATATTAACCAATTTCAATTGGAGGATCAAATCAAAATAAATAAAAACTTCCGTACCGAAATGAAAATTTTTATTTCAGGAAGCAATATTAATTTGAAAATGACTACCAATTTAGATTGAAATCTCAGGATTGAATCGATTAAAAAATCCAAGCAAAAAAAACTAAAAGTATAGATGTATAAATACGAATAAAAAATAAACATTGTATAAGAATAAAAAAGAAACTAAATGAATTAATATAAAAAAACCTCCAATAATCAAATAAAAAAATAAATAGTTAAATTTTGATCAAGAAAAAGATGAATACATAAATTGAAAATCTAATCCTTATGTTATTGTCATTATCATTATTATAACAGTTAAAATTATTATCAACATTACTGTCAAAACAATTTCAATAATTAAATTGCCCTGAAAAATCAAAAACAAAAAGTAAAAGATTTTTGTATAAAAAAAGAAAAAAAAACAACTAAAATTATCATGATCATTGCATAAATAGTCAAATCATAAAAATCATCAAATCCAAAGAGCAAAAAAAGAAACAAAAAACAAAAAAAAACATGAACAGAGAAAAAAAAAAGGAGAAATATTGCCTGGAAAATCATTTAAAAAAACAAAAGATTTGTATAAAAAGCAATGAAAAAATAATCACTAAAATTGTCATTATTGTTGCGTAAATAGCAAAATCATGAAAATAATTTAATCAAAAGAACAAATAAAAAAAAAACATAAAGGGAAAAAATCTGCAATATTAATTTAAAAATAATTATCAACACAAATTAAAATTTTAGGATTGAATCGATTAAAAATAAAACCTAAAAAAACAAAGGATAAAAACTAAAAGCATAGATGCATAAATACAAATAAAATATAAACAATTAATATAAAAAATTCAAAAATTAAAAGAATAAGGACCGAAATGAAAAATTACATATATAAAAACAATTCTAATTGAAGGATAAAATTAAAAAAAAATACTTGAAGGACCAAAAATAAATAATGATAATTGCTTTCATTTTAGAAAAATATTAGAAGAAGAGGGACTGAAATCAAACTTTGTATATATTACCAATTTCAATTGGAAGACCAAATTAAAGAAATCAAAACTTCCGTACTGGAAAAATTGAAGAAATAAAAAATAAATCAAGAATTCAAAGTATAAGGACTGAAATGAAAACTTCTTATATAATCAATTTTAATTGAAGAGCACAATTGAAAACAATAAAACTTTAATTTAAATAAATCAATTATAAAACAAAATCAAAACCCCAGGGACCAAACTGAACTTACCACAAACATCAGGGACCGGAGTTGACTTTGCGGCGGCAGGAGAGAGAAAAACGACAACCGACAAATAAACGTCCGCTTCCGATTAACCGGACATATATGAACGGAACGCGCCGCGACGGAAGAGAGAGGACCTTCAGGTGCATCTTCTGGAACGACGGACGTTAATTTTTGACGGCGGAAAGACGCCGCACGCGCCGCCTAAAGGGCGCGTTCGTGTGGAACGTCGTTGGCGCGGCTAGACGACGCGCTATCTGTCCCCCCGAGGAATGACCCAAACACCTCTGCCCCCATTGGTATTTACGAAAATACCGGAGGGGAAAAGACGCCCCAGCCCCCGTGAACTGTGCACAATTTTATCGTTATCAGGGGCTTTTTCCCTCAGCGCATTGTGCAAAAAACTTGTGAAAAACCGAGGGAGACCCTGTCTCCTGTGCACTATTTTGTCGTTTTTAGATGGTAGATTCGTTAATACACTGTGCACATTGCGGCTATTGAAAAAAAAAGCCAAAAACACCCCCAGCAAAAAATTCACACACGCCGGCTCATTAAGGGTAGAATAGGGTGCACACTGTCACAATCCACAGTGATTTCAGAGAAAAAGCACAGTGAACCGCACAGTAAAAATAGCACGCCTATTATTTGTTTTGTAATCAACCATCCATAGTTCGTTAAAGGAGTCAACCAGCACCATGATTTTCAATCCCCATCAATTCCGTATTTGCCTTTTCCCCTCTTTCTGTTCATGCAAGTATCCAACGCGTCTCAACAAAAGTCTTTGGGCACTGACAAGTTTCTCAAAAAAAAAAAAAAAAAAAAACACTAATAGGAAGGGTGAAATTGGAGGGCCATTGTGGGGCCCTTTAGGTGCATCTTTTTAGGACAAGGTCAAAAATCAAAGTAAAAGTAGAAAAAAAAGTTGACGACTTTGATATGTCGGGACCAAATAATTCATAATCAGATAGAAGATCTTTGTTTTTTTTATCGCTCTGATTCAACTAATGAGATTGTAACCACCTGTCTGTGATGTGAATTCCCACAAGCACTTGAGAGGTGTAAGATGATGACGTGGATGCATAGAATATATATATTCTCGGTCTCCACTGAGCTATAAAGTGAAGCACCAAGTAAGATTACATTTGCAGAGACGTAGGGTTTGCAAGCAAGATGGGGCATTTGCTGAGTTAACACGTGGCTTTGTGACCTCAATTATTGGAGAAGAAGAAAGCTCATACAATACTCAGTAATGGAGGGCCGGGTCGACTCGTCATCGCCACTCCGAAGCTTCATGGGGCAACTACTCAAATATCTAGCACTTGACACCTGAGAATATTTAAATCAATAATGGAGTCGTGTCTCCTCCACAACACATGCTCATGCCCCGTGGGGGAATTCCTAATACGCTATTTTTGGACATGTGTCATCGTTCAGTCTCCTCTTTTAAGAAAAAAAGAAAAGAAATAAAAGTTGGGTGATGATGAAAGGTCGGTCCACCCAGCAAGGATTATTGTAAGTAATCACCTTGTTAGGTCAAAGATTTGACGGTGAAACATCCTCGTCTACAATTATGTAGTGTCGACTGGTTTTTCTATTTTTATTTTTGTACATGTTGAAGGTGGACGAGTGAGAGTTGAATGGAGTTGGCATATGGCGGCCCTCCCCTATAATGTTATCACTATATTTTAAAAATATTTTTGAAAAATATTTATTTTATTTTTTATTTTAAATTAATTTTTTTAATATTTTAAATTATTTTTATATTCTGATATCAAAAATATTTTTTTTAAAAAATATATTATTTTAATATATTTTTAAACAAAAAAAAACACTTTAAAATACTATCTCAAACTCTCAATAAAAAAAACCCTAGCCCGTAGCTAACTAGCCAGACAAAAACCTTAATTCTATTATACTTCGACTGTGCACGTAGCGACTGGGACGTGCACCTTTTCCTTAGGTTTTACTGGGAATTGTTGACGCGGAAAAGGAGGGCAGTTATAATATGATTTTTTTTTTAATTATTATTTGATGATAAAAATTTTTTTTTTGAATATTTTTTATATTAATTAATGGAGTTTTAGTTTGTTTTTTTAAATGATTTTAAGAATGTATATATCATATCAAGCTAATACATTCATAATAATTTAATACATTTTTCTAATAAACATTTTGGGAAAGAATTGATATTGAATGCCTGTCTTTGTAGCATAAATATCATTATTTTTTTAAATGTTATTTACTCTCGGTAGAAAGTAATTGCTATTGAATTTAAATTAATACATTTACACCAAAAATCAATCTGACAACTGCAATGAAAAATAGTCTGCCTGAATAAAAAATCAAAGAAGTTGGTTAATTTTTGCAATATCAAAATAAAAAAATAAAACAACCATTAAATTCATTTTTATAAATTTGAGTAATTTTCTATTACTGGTCCAAGAAGTTCAATGAACCTATGAAAAGACATCATTCATTATTCAGAAACATCTGTAAGCTTCATTTTTGATATAAACGAGCTCCTCTAGCCGGAAATTAAATATGTTTAGGAGGGTAGTAAGTTTTTTTTATTGAAGAGGCTTCACTTTTGAGAGTAACTCTATTCGGGTTCTGCCTTGTAACATTTCACACAGCCTCTATTTATACAAGTTTTGAGGCCTTTGATTATATAAGAAAGCACTCACTTAATAGTACACCACTAAATGACAAGACAAGTGGTTGCTTACATCACTAATTACATAAGAAAGCACACACCACTACATGACAAGACAAGCGGTTGCTTACATCACTGATTATATAATAGAACACTCACCTAATAGTACACCACTACATGACAAGAAAAGTAATAAGTATCAACCAACAATAGGTTCATGATCTGGAGAGAGATTCTAATATGATAAGTTATCCTGAACTTGTAGGGCTAAATCATAGTCATTATCTGCAATCATTTCTATCTCATGTGGTTTTAGAAGTGTTGGGATTCCTAAAATTATCTGATTGATTTTTTTTATTTTTGTACTTCATTCTCAAGTCATGAAGATGATCAGAATAGTGCGGGTCATAAAAGTCATAGTCCGGTTCTTCATCAGGATCTGTGCCTTTAGGCCATAATTCATCAGGAATAATGTTGTTCTTGAGGCATACCGTTTTTTGCATGGTCCTAAGCTCCGGGAGGTATGTAAGGGGTTATTTTCTTGTTTGAAAAAGTATTAAAATAATAATTTTTTTAATTGTTTTTGGACATTAACATATTAAAATGATCTAAAAATAATCTATTTTATTTTCTATGTTAATGTTTTTTGAAAAAAAAAAATGTTATCAAATATATCACAATCTTAACATTTAAAATAATAATCATTCAATATACCTTTAATTTTGAATTCTTGATTGATTTTTTATATAAAAAAATACATTAATAATGCTTTTCTATTTAAAAAAGAACTAATCTTGCAATATATCACGGGAAATCTAGTTATGATCTTAACTTCATAATTTCTCATCATTTCAGGCATCACGGAAAAATCTGGTTATGATCTTAATAACCTCATCATTTCTCATCATTTTAGGCAAGTTAGAGCAGTAGGTGAAGATGAAATTGATTGGTTTATTTATTTATTTATTAAGAATCAGGATCTTTGATTTCCTTTTCCTGCTGCTGCTTGAACAAAGAAAAACATGGTGGCAAGGGCAAGATCGATTGGGAGCTGTAAATTAAGTACAACAAAAGTTATTCTCTCGTTTATTTCATTACAATATACGATAGTTGTACAAATTACACACAATTACAAGCTTAAGACATGTAAAGATCAAACATCTGTGGGATATATGCAATCTTTGCAACAAAAAAAGAATTAATCATACTGAAAATACTTTCTCATCATCGAACATAGAGAATTGATCCAAAATTGTTCCCGACTTGGCAGATAAACTAATCATACCCCCTTTGATGATTTGGTTCTCCTGCTGATCTCTCTTTCCAATTCTTCCTGGCCTCCAACTTCCTCAATTTCCTGCTCCACATCCCAAAAAAAATAATCAGTTTTTCATGATTATCCATATATTTTTAAACAAAAAAACACTTTAAAAAAACAATTTGAAGATACTCGAAACTCACCCTGTGTCCTAGAAACAGCCCATACGGGACACCATTGAATTTATCGGAGTGGTGGATCTAAAACCAGCATTAAAATCACAAAAAAAAGGTATCTTGATGATCAAATTTTGGAAACAAATCAATCAAAGAATGGCACCGTATGACGATCAGATGACTGTGGCGAATTTACCTGGTGAGCTGCTGCTACCCTGGTGAAATATGGGACGTCTGCAATGGGCCCTACTGGGAATCTCTTGTGAACAAGACCATCATGGACAAACATGTAGGCTATGCCAAACACTGTAATTCCTAGACCCTGGTCAACCAAGTCAACAAAAAGTAAGGGCAGATTTGAGAATTAGAAAGTTGAATTTCTAGTCAACAGTCATCCGATTAGAGAGTTAATTCGTCACTGGTTAGGCCCGAAACAAAGGAAAGATCGGAGGGAAAGCAGTGAGACTTACGGCACCGAAACAAAGACCAGGTACAAGGCCCCTGTTGAAGAAACCATAGGCGGCCAGGGAAATTGCTGGGACTGCATTTATTATGGCAAATACATCGTTCAGCTCAAATGCCCCATCTCTTGGTCTATGGTGAGACTGCAAAAAAAGATAAAAAAACAACAAATTACTCAGAAAAAGAACTGAACTCGATTGTTTATTGTATTAAAAAACTGATCTTTATTGCATTTTCATGGAGACTGGCTGGGATTTGGATGGCTTTAGCATTACCTCATGCATATTCCACAAAGAACTATGCCAGAGTTCTTTATGAGCCCATCTTGCCCAGAATTCCATCCCCACCTAAGTATAACAAAACCTCAAATTTAGCCTCAATTCAACTAAAAACACAGAAAAAAGGAATGATTTATCAGAAACAACTCAGATTCCGAAGGAAAATGATACTTACAGCAGCACCTACTGAAAGAGTGAATGTACCAAACATTTCCGGCCAAGACACTTTCCCTCCCTGTTACCACACACAAACAAGTTTTAGAGTACATGTACGAAAGATGGTCTGAGGATATTACATGGTTTGAAACAAGAGTGAAAAAAATAAAGCACCTCGAGCCAATAAAACCTATAAAAAACAGCCAAGACGGCCATGGAAGTGATCCCAAAACTAGACATAATCGCTGCAATCAGATAAGTATCTCTTTCCTTTTGCTTTCTTGCCAATCTTTCGGCCACCCGAGGCGTCAAGATTAGGTTCTTGTTGACTTCTTCAGGCTCTTCTTCTTGCTGATTCTCCAGATGGGCACGAACTGGTTTCGTTTGATAATCAACTACGAAACAAACAGCAAAGCTTGTTTTTCTTGGAACTTTGAATCCACAGTGTAGAAGGTTTTTGTGTCGAATATGAGGAAGAGAAAGTGAGGTTGTTGTTGTTGGTTTTTGAAGGAGAAGAGAGGTGAAGATGAGCCCGGAGGGTTTGGATACGGTGCCAGCAGTGAGTCCTGACGCCATAGCTGGTGGCTGGTGGTGTCGAGGTTTGGAGAGGAAGAGAATGAAGGGGGCTGTGGGTGGTTTATAAAGCTGCTCGACGGGGTGGTTTATTGGTTTTTTTTTTTTTAAAAAAAAAAAACAACTTATATTAAAATGATGTGAATAAATTTAAAAATAATTTTTAATATAAAAACAGATTAAGCTTTACTACCAAACACCCATAAAAAAACCGCAAACACGTGTTTTTGTGCTATGGTGTTTTATTTATTTTTTAAAATAAATAAATGGGACTTGGATAAGTGACAAAAATAAATCTACAAGGTTAGAGATTTGCTACCATTTTTGTACTCATTAATTGGATTTATTTTGTACTATTCATGTTTCAATTTTTATAATAAATTTTTAATTCAATTATTTCACTATGTAAGGAGAATAAAATAATGATTAATTAAACCATCATTATTATATTTTTACTGAATACTAAATCATATACATTCAGTTTAAATTTAATAAATATAATAAAACATAAAAATTAAAATACAAGAGGATAACAATTCAAATAAAATATTTAGAGTTTTTGAATTTAAACATGATCAAAAGAAATTTAACATGTATAGAATGAAATATATACTAAATCTGTCTCCATTTTCTTTTTTAATGAAAAAATAAAATATAATCATACAAAATAACAATTATTAATATATTTTATTTTAACATATAAAATGTAAGGGGTTATTTTCTTGTTTGAAAAAGTATTAAAATAATAATTTTTTTAATTGTTTTTGGACATTAACATATTAAAATGATCTAAAAATAATCTATTTTATTTTCTATGTTAATGTTTTTTGAAAAAAAAAAATGTTATCAAATATATCACAATCTTAACATTTAAAATAATAATCATTCAATATACCTTTAATTTTGAATTCTTGATTGATTTTTTATATAAAAAAATACATTAATAATGCTTTTCTATTTAAAAAAGAACTAATCTTGCAATATATCACGGGAAATCTAGTTATGATCTTAACTTCATAATTTCTCATCATTTCAGGCATCACGGAAAAATCTGGTTATGATCTTAATAACCTCATCATTTCTCATCATTTTAGGCAAGTTAGAGCAGTAGGTGAAGATGAAATTGATTGGTTTATTTATTTATTTATTAAGAATCAGGATCTTTGATTTCCTTTTCCTGCTGCTGCTTGAACAAAGAAAAACATGGTGGCAAGGGCAAGATCGATTGGGAGCTGTAAATTAAGTACAACAAAAGTTATTCTCTCGTTTATTTCATTACAATATACGATAGTTGTACAAATTACACACAATTACAAGCTTAAGACATGTAAAGATCAAACATCTGTGGGATATATGCAATCTTTGCAACAAAAAAAGAATTAATCATACTGAAAATACTTTCTCATCATCGAACATAGAGAATTGATCCAAAATTGTTCCCGACTTGGCAGATAAACTAATCATACCCCCTTTGATGATTTGGTTCTCCTGCTGATCTCTCTTTCCAATTCTTCCTGGCCTCCAACTTCCTCAATTTCCTGCTCCACATCCCAAAAAAAATAATCAGTTTTTCATGATTATCCATATATTTTTAAACAAAAAAACACTTTAAAAAAACAATTTGAAGATACTCGAAACTCACCCTGTGTCCTAGAAACAGCCCATACGGGACACCATTGAATTTATCGGAGTGGTGGATCTAAAACCAGCATTAAAATCACAAAAAAAAGGTATCTTGATGATCAAATTTTGGAAACAAATCAATCAAAGAATGGCACCGTATGACGATCAGATGACTGTGGCGAATTTACCTGGTGAGCTGCTGCTACCCTGGTGAAATATGGGACGTCTGCAATGGGCCCTACTGGGAATCTCTTGTGAACAAGACCATCATGGACAAACATGTAGGCTATGCCAAACACTGTAATTCCTAGACCCTGGTCAACCAAGTCAACAAAAAGTAAGGGCAGATTTGAGAATTAGAAAGTTGAATTTCTAGTCAACAGTCATCCGATTAGAGAGTTAATTCGTCACTGGTTAGGCCCGAAACAAAGGAAAGATCGGAGGGAAAGCAGTGAGACTTACGGCACCGAAACAAAGACCAGGTACAAGGCCCCTGTTGAAGAAACCATAGGCGGCCAGGGAAATTGCTGGGACTGCATTTATTATGGCAAATACATCGTTCAGCTCAAATGCCCCATCTCTTGGTCTATGGTGAGACTGCAAAAAAAGATAAAAAAACAACAAATTACTCAGAAAAAGAACTGAACTCGATTGTTTATTGTATTAAAAAACTGATCTTTATTGCATTTTCATGGAGACTGGCTGGGATTTGGATGGCTTTAGCATTACCTCATGCATATTCCACAAAGAACTATGCCAGAGTTCTTTATGAGCCCATCTTGCCCAGAATTCCATCCCCACCTAAGTATAACAAAACCTCAAATTTAGCCTCAATTCAACTAAAAACACAGAAAAAAGGAATGATTTATCAGAAACAACTCAGATTCCGAAGGAAAATGATACTTACAGCAGCACCTACTGAAAGAGTGAATGTACCAAACATTTCCGGCCAAGACACTTTCCCTCCCTGTTACCACACACAAACAAGTTTTAGAGTACATGTACGAAAGATGGTCTGAGGATATTACATGGTTTGAAACAAGAGTGAAAAAAATAAAGCACCTCGAGCCAATAAAACCTATAAAAAACAGCCAAGACGGCCATGGAAGTGATCCCAAAACTAGACATAATCGCTGCAATCAGATAAGTATCTCTTTCCTTTTGCTTTCTTGCCAATCTTTCGGCCACCCGAGGCGTCAAGATTAGGTTCTTGTTGACTTCTTCAGGCTCTTCTTCTTGCTGATTCTCCAGATGGGCACGAACTGGTTTCGTTTGATAATCAACTACGAAACAAACAGCAAAGCTTGTTTTTCTTGGAACTTTGAATCCACAGTGTAGAAGGTTTTTGTGTCGAATATGAGGAAGAGAAAGTGAGGTTGTTGTTGTTGGTTTTTGAAGGAGAAGAGAGGTGAAGATGAGCCCGGAGGGTTTGGATACGGTGCCAGCAGTGAGTCCTGACGCCATAGCTGGTGGCTGGTGGTGTCGAGGTTTGGAGAGGAAGAGAATGAAGGGGGCTGTGGGTGGTTTATAAAGCTGCTCGACGGGGTGGTTTATTGGTTTTTTTTTTTTTTAAAAAAAAAAACAACTTATATTAAAATGATGTGAATAAATTTAAAAATAATTTTTAATATAAAAACAGATTAAGCTTTACTACCAAACACCCATAAAAAAACCGCAAACACGTGTTTTTGTGCTATGGTGTTTTATTTATTTTTTAAAATAAATAAATGGGACTTGGATAAGTGACAAAAATAAATCTACAAGGTTAGAGATTTGCTACCATTTTTGTACTCATTAATTGGATTTATTTTGTACTATTCATGTTTCAATTTTTATAATAAATTTTTAATTCAATTATTTCACTATGTAAGGAGAATAAAATAATGATTAATTAAACCATCATTATTATATTTTTACTGAATACTAAATCATATACATTCAGTTTAAATTTAATAAATATAATAAAACATAAAAATTAAAATACAAGAGGATAACAATTCAAATAAAATATTTAGAGTTTTTGAATTTAAACATGATCAAAAGAAATTTAACATGTATAGAATGAAATATATACTAAATCTGTCTCCATTTTCTTTTTTAATGAAAAAATAAAATATAATCATACAAAATAACAATTATTAATATATAACCAATTAGAATTCTTTTTAAAAAATGAAAGCTAAAAATATGGAGTGGCATATAAAGTAGTTTATGAAAAAGAAAAGGGTAAATGATAAGGAAGTGGAGGTGGTATGTGGACATGAGGACGATGACAGATGTCGGAACCAAAGAGCTCCTTGAACAGCCTCTGGATTGTCTCGGAAGCGACAGCGAATCACATTGGACTTATATTGGACTTTATTCGCTTTCTTATTTTGCCACGTAGCATCCTGTATCATCTCTAACCGTCACTCCCTTTTTGGGTTGCCTGCTACTTGGCAAGTTTCAATTGGCTACTTTTAGATACGCATGTTCATTTTCTGGTCGTTTATTGTTGAAACTTGAAACCTGGCATTTTATCTTCGACATAACTAGGTCATTTCTCACTCTCACGCTATCATCTCATAATTTTTCCGAGTTTAAAAATATTTAAGGTGTTATAATGTTTTTTTAATAAAAAATAAATATGATAAATAATTTGGTATGATTTAGTTAGCTTAATAGATTTAAAGACAATTCCGATGAATAATAAAAATATAGTTTGACTTCAAAAAAATCAAGATGAGATTTTTTTTTAAAAAAAATATTAAAATAAAAATATAGTAAATTGATTTAGATTAACTTAACACATCCAATATATGGTTATGAGAACTTGATAATCTTATAGAAAGCAAATGAGTTTTTTATTAAATCTAATTCTCAATCAACTCAATGTTAAATGAAAATTGTAAATAAAACTCCACTACAATATCAAGTCGAGTAAACATGTGTTATCCTACCAAACATGGAACATGAGATCAGAATAAATTATGAAAGTCAAATCTCAATTAACCTAATGTTGAAGGATGAAATTAAATAACAATCAAGAAAAGGGCAGCCAAACATCTCGCTCGGGTCATGAGATCAAACTAACATTATAAAATATAAGCTAAAATAAATTATAAATATTTATTCATAATCAACCTAACATTGAACTTGAAATTGAAAAACAAAATCAATTGAAAAATGAAAACAAAGACTGAATCAACCAACCTCACATATTACCTGAGTTATAAGATAGTGATAAACTCATATAAATAAAAAAAATAAAAAAATATTAATCTTAATTCCCAATCAACCCAATGTTGAAGGATTAAATAAAAAAAATCAAATAAAAAAGATAAAAAATAACTTGAATCAATCTAGATTAACTTGTCAAACTCTAGTTAGAAGACTAGGATAACTTCATCAAAATATAATCAAAACAAGCTATAAAGTATATTTTCAATCAACCTAATATTGAAAGATAAGATTGAAAAAAAATATTTAATTACAAAAATGATAAAAAAAAAAACCAGGTCAACCTATCAACCTAGCTAACCCATAAAACTCATGAATTGTGTCATGATACCATGAAAATCCTATATAAACCAAATAAAAAAATGAAATTCAATTCTTAATCAATCTAATGTTGAAAGATGAAGTTAAAAAAAATTATTGATAAAAAAAAAATACCCGGGTCATAAGACCAAAATAGATACATTGACATTAAATAAAAAAAATCATTAAATTCTATACCCAATAAAACCAATATTAGAGGAAGAAGGGTCAAGTTTTAATTATAAAACATGGTTGAATGCTAAAATTACAAGTTGAATAGATTGATCAAAAACAACTTTTTAAAAGGTTTTTAAAGTTAAAATGGTAAGATTACATTCTTTCCTTCTCAAACATGTCTCATACGCTTACATTCATATGCTATATTTTTTAGTGTTTATTTAAAAATATGGTTTATATTGTTTTTCAAAGTACTTTTCATTTAAAAATATATTAGAATAATATTTTTTTGTTATTTTTAAAAATTATTTTTACCATCATCACATTAAAATGATCTAAAAACATTAAAAAATAAAATTTAAAATAAAATAATTTTTTTTTAAAGTTTTAAAACATCTTATCAATAAAAAAAAAACACAAGGACAAACATCATATCAATCAACAATCATGCATGGATGTTATCATATCTAAATGACACCGGCTCTCGGCCTATTTTTCTTAGTCTTCTTTTTATTTATTTATTTAATTTTCTATAATAAAATATTATTTAGAATCATGCATGAATGCCAACAAACATGCATGCTGACATATCAACACTATCCTAAATGAAACCTTTTCCTTAAAACTTCCTCATAATTTAAATTCATACATTACTTTGGTACCTTAAAAAGGTTTGACTGAATTTCCTGCATTAATTATAAAATAATTTCTCTGGATTTCATTCTTTATAATTAATATTCATTATACTCAAAGTTCTCTCTCTCTCTCTCACTCTATATATATATCCTTCCTCTTTGTGCAAGAAAATTGTAATTAACGCTCCCTTCAGACATGGGGTTAGAGTTATGCCCTAATCCAAAAAATTCCATGTACTGTGCCTCTCTCTTTATTTTCCCCTCGTAAATCCCATTGTAATCTTAAATTATTATTATTATTATTATTATTATTATTATTAAGCAATGATTTTCTTCCTTAACTTTTCCTTAAAAGTGAATCAAAATCTAGACTACTCACCACGTTTAATTAATGCCACCATGGAAATTAAGAGTTACTGATATGGGTGGAATTTCAGAGGCTAAAAATAATTCTTTCCATGGTAATTGCTGAACTAGTCCAAGTCCCGGTGTCTGCGTTATGAAATTGAAAATTATTCAAAACCAGGTTACAAATTAATTAAACAATTGAAGAGCTATCAACGAATTTTTGAAAAAAATATAAGCAAGTGAGGAAGCTCAGTGGTGCGTGAGGCTTCTTCCAAACTTCAATAGTCTTTTTTGGTGTAATTAGAATCGGGTTCATAGCTCTCTCCGAGACCACAGGTCGGCAGGGAGTCAATAGCATGGCCCTGATGACAAGTTTTTCTTCTCTTTTTTCTCTTATGGCATTTATTTCCATACCTAACGAGAGAAAAAATGAAAATCATTGCCAACCCTTGGGAGACAGGCCACAATGTTTTCACCATGACATTTCTTTTGTTGCTGTTATTATTCCATATTCCATAAAATTATGGCGAAAAATGAGGTGTAACTGCTCTATTTGGCATCTTAAAAGGATTGAAAATGGCAATTCCATCTAATTACTCTCGTCCATAATATCCCAGAAACTCTCGGGGTAATTACCATCCTTAAACATTCTTCCAAAGGATCTCTATAAATTCTCTTCATTTTTGTACTAAAAGATGAATCATCTCTCACTTACATACACATAATGGAGTTTTGTAAGTACAGAAAGTACCAGGTAGTTTGTCTGAAGCAGAGAAAATGTTTAGTTTTCTCCTCTGCTATCTTCCTTTTCTTTTCATTGTCTTGTATGACATGCAACATCTATTACCTCGGATCTGGTATAATGCAGCGATTATCACATTGTGATGCACAATTCTTGTCCCTTGTTGGGAAAGGAAATGATAGAATTTTATTACGTTGATGATTTACAGGCTCTGCAGATTATTATCTCAACTGTTTTCATATTGGGGTCATCACTAAATGGTTCAGCACTCGCAGAACGCCTCCAAAAAACGGTAGAGTACAAGGCAATAAATTGTCGAAAGCACAGTGCAGTTTTGACAGATTTTGGAGCGGTTGGCGATGGAAAAACATCCAACACGAAGGCTTTTGAAGAAGCAATTAAGAACCTAAGCCAGTATGCACCAGATGGTGGAGCACAGCTTATTGTACCCGCAGGAAAATGGTTAACTGGAAGCTTTAATCTCACTAGCCATTTCACTCTTTTTCTCCACAAGGATGCTGTTCTTCTTGCTTCTCAGGTGTGGATCTTTCCTATTGAATTTTCGAAAAGAATTTATTGCATGAGGCCTACTACCATGAATCCTTGCTCATAAAGGTGATGGATCCCCATAATTTAGCGAGGCTCCGGCTAACCTAACATGTAAATGTGATCTCTGTAGAGCAATATAATCTTGATCTCATATTTTACAAGGAATGGACATGTAGCCTTTACATTCACTTGTGCATGTCGAAAGTGAATGGCTGCGATTCTATGTTCATTTCCATCACAACTGTTTAAAGCGTTTCTCATCTAAAATATGATTAGTTTTTGCTGCTATAAATCACAACATTTTGTATATTTACTTGATCATATTGGCAGGATGAGGATGAATGGCCAGTTCTCACTCCATTGCCCTCCTATGGGGGAGCAAGAGAGAACGTTGTTTTTGAAAGGTCTGGCAGTCTCATTTTTGCTTCAAACGTAACCGACGTCATAATTACTGGTAATCAATATTTTGTAGGCATTGGTTTTAGATAAATTATGAAATATTATGCATGATTTTGTTTATTTTTTCTGATTCTTATGTACCGTTCGTGTTAGGTGACAACGGCACGGTCGATGGCCAGGGCGCAGTATGGTGGGAAAAGTTCAAAGAGAAAAAACTGAAAAAGGAGAGGCCTTATCTGATCGAGATTATGTACTCTGATCAGGTCCAAATATCGAACATAACCTTGATTAACTCTCCGCAATGGCATGTTCATCCTATTTATAGCAGGTTTGACCCTTTTAATGTGCTAAACCTGTGTACAAGTTATGGTAGTTGAGCATATTATGAAAGCAGATTGCATATAATTGTGTGGTTTGATGTTCTTCAAAAATGCAGCAATGTGTTGATTCAGGGGGTGACTATTCTGGCACCGGTTGATGTTCCTAATACAGATGGGATTAACCCAGGTGTGTACTATTTTCGTAGATTTTACTTGATGTTCCATCTTTTCTTTCGGATTTATCGATGATGGTTTCTCTCATTTTGTTTTAGATTCATGCACTAATGTTATAATTCAAGATTGCTACATAGTATCTGGAGATGACTGCATTGCAGTTAAGAGTGGATTGGATCAATATGGGATCAAAGTTGGAATGCCTATGAAGCAGCTAATCATAAGAAGGATAACATGCATTTCCCCGAAAAGTGCAGCCATTGCTCTTGGAAGTGAAATGTCCGGTGGAATCGAGGATGTTAGAGTTGAAGATATTACAGCCATTAACACAGAATCGGCTGTTAGAGTTAAAACCGCTGTCGGAAGAGGAGGTTATGTGAAAGACATTTTTGTCAGAAGAATGACACTAAAAACAATGAAGTATGTCTTTTGGATGATAGGATCTTATTCGTCACACGCTGATAAGGGATATGATCCAAAAGCACTGCCTGAGATCACAAATATAAATTACAGAGATATAGTAGCTGACAATGTAACAATTCCGGGGAAACTAGAAGGGCTCGGTGAGGAACATCCTTTTACAGGAATTTGCATTTCTAATGTAACAATGACATTGGCTGAGAAACATGGTGAACCAGCATGGAACTGCACTACTGTATCTGGAGTTTCAAGCAATGTTACTCCCAGGCCATGTGCTGCGTTGCCCCAGAAAAACTTGGAGTGTCCCTTCCCAGAAGATAAACTTCCGATTGAGAAAGTTGGGCTCCAAACTTGTTCTGCCACTTTCTAGATCATGCCCCATCCAGCCATTGCGGCTCTCCAAGAGATGAATAAAATAGGTTGATGTTACTAGATATCAACGAATTGTAGGATATGTTTGTATTTTGTAAGCCCAAATAAGATAAATGTGTAGATCAAATAAATATAGACTTGCAACTTTTGTGAAGTTCATCAGGTTAATATGTTTAATTGATCAAGAAGGATGAAAATTAGATGAACAGAAAGTTCATAGCTTCATCTCAACAGATAAGAATAAAAATGTCTAAAACCTCTCAGAAGTCAGATTATCCATGATCTTTCAGGTACAACAAAATCTTCCACGCCGGCATGATTTTCCGGTGGAGAGTAATCTTTCTTTCTTTCTTTCTCATGTGTGTTAAAATCACCTTCGCCAAATTTTGCAACAGTGCGACTCTCTCGCTGCGTTTTCCGACAAGATGAGCCATCTATCCTATTTTGACGATCCTACACCGTATAATCGACCGAATAAATCCAACATGTTCTGAAGTTTATATAAGACAGATTTTCTTGGTTCTTACATCTTCAAGCAATAAATCGCGAGGCTCGAGCATGTGGATCACATCTCCCATTGTAGGCCTATGCTTTATATCACGATCAAGCAAAAGCATTCGTTTTAGTTCCTTGGATGGTGCAGATCTGGCAATTTAGGATCCACCAAAAACACGATTTATTTATTTGCAATCATGGAAGTTAACCAGTTAACCAGTCAACCAAATACACCTGCAATGAATGACTGGTTTCTATGATCAACGAAACATTTTTTTATATACGGAGTAAAGTAAAACTAGAATCTTGAAGATAAAAAATCTGTACTTGAGGATGATTTAGATCTGCAGAAACTCTGGCACACATGATCTCCATGACTAGTTTTCAAAGCTGTAAATATCTCTCTTTTCACTCAGAGATCCAGCAGATTAGTCTGCTTGAGCTAGAAAACTGTAAACACTCAGAGGTCCTCTTTGACTTCGTCAGAGCAAATTATCAATTTCACTTCCTGTGTGGTAAGCAAGCTGATTCGAAGAGAAGAAACTCTCCCAGATGTTTCCAATGAGTGAATTGTTACGTCAATCCATTGAGGACTGAATAGTTTAGTGATCCCAAAATCATTTATCTTAGGATTCCACTGGTGATCTAGCAGTATGTGGCTAGATTTTAGGTTCTGATGAATAATCTTTGGCTCAATATCTTCGTGAAGGTAGGCTAACCTTGAGAAGCAAAAAGTACATGTTATGAGCATGAACTAATTATAGAACAGTATAAACATCTGAAGATCACAAAACCTACCCTTTACCTATTCCTCGGATGATGTTCATCCGTATAGCCCATGTTAGAGGGCTGACTTGTTCAGAAAATCCATAAAGCCATTGATGCAGATTACCATTATCAGCACACTCACTCACAAGAAATCTAATAGAAGGGAGAACAAGCAGAAGATTGAGATAAATAACAATTTAGTATAGATTCTGAATTTTTAGAACCTTCCATCGAAAGGGGGTTCGATAAGCGCAAATGGGGCTTGAAAGGTTTCGATTTTCGGCGACAGGGATAGATGATCCAAGCAACGATGATGACCAAAAAGAGAACAGTAAAAGACAACAATCAAAGCAAGTATTAGAACTCGTAATCCTATGCCAAAATACGAGGTGTGCTTTGATATCTTGGTGTTAACAGATGATGTGTTGCGTGCCATGATTAGAGTAGAGATGAAGCTTAAGAGTGAAGTCCATGCAAATAGAAAAGCTGTTCTTGTTTTAGATATTTTAGGACCAAATATTAAAATTAAAAAAGAAAGAAAAAACAAAGATAACGTAGGAGTTAGAGATTAGCTATATGAATTTGTAGTTCAAATCTTTGAAATGTATTTGATCAACAAATCAAAAACAAAGACAATATTGATTGTTCTTTTATGCATGCTTCTAGATAGATCAATGTAACCTTTATCATATAAACTTGTGAACTTGATTAAATCATGTCTATAAAAAAACACATGATTTAATTTTAAATCCAAATTATATAAAAGGTAAGGTTACAAGTTTTTTTATTTCAATTTCATCTCTTTATTTTTTTCTTGACTTCACAAAATAAAAGGTGGTTGTTTTTGAATTAGCCAGCTTGAATGAGGTAAATAAACTATAGGGTTAAAAAGAATTTCTTAATTTAATCCTAAGATTTATCAATAGATTATATTATCATCAGCTATATTATCATCAGCTAAATCAAATAGGCCCCACACTGTTTAATTGTATTAACTTTTATGAGCTTACTCGCTTAACTTACTTGTCATTGTGCTGGACTCAGACCCAACAATTTAAAGGTGTTGTAGCCATCCAGCCTTCAAGGTCCATGGTAAGTATACTAATTTTCCACATCCAATAAATAATACTAGCCAATACCCCGCGTCTCGTCGTGGGCGGCACAATATTTATTTCAACACAAAAAAATATTAATTGTATGTATTTTTTTATTAGAATATAAATTTAATCAAAATAATAGATTTATGTACAATTCTTGTGGAGTGCAAGTTTTATATAAAATATATAAATATTAAATCGATATGAATTTATTTGTTTATTAGTTTCGAATGAAACAACCAGCATAAATTTATCATCATTATTAAAAAAGCAAAAACATTTATCATCAGCATATGTGAATTCTTGCCAAGTTCACTGTATTAAGATTAATTTATTTTATAATTCAATTTAAATCAAACAAAAATAAAATATGAATTGTGAAAATACTTGTAATAATCAAATAACAAAAATAAGTAGTTAATTTTCTATCAACAAAAAGACAAAAACATAAATTGAAAATCCATCAATACGTTATTGTCATTATCATTGCTATAACAACTAAAATTATTATCAACATTATTGTCAAAACAATTGAAATAATTAATTTGCCTTGAAAAATCACTAACATTTAAGGAAAATCATTAAAAAAAATCAAAAGATTTTTATTGAACAAAAAATAAAAAAAATAATCACTAAAATAATCATTATCATTGCGCAAATTATCATTACTATTGCGCAAACAACAAAATAAAATAAAAATGGTATAATCTAAAGAACAAATAAAAAAACAGAAACCACAAAAAAAACAAATAAAGGAAAAAAATAGAGTAATATTAATTTTAAAATGATAATCGACATAAATGAAAATTTCAGCAAAATCATTAAAAAAATCAAAAGATTTTTATAAAGAAGAAATTAAAAAATAATCACTAAAATTATAATTATTATTATTGCGTAAATAATAAAATTAGACAAATCATCTAATCAAAAGAACAAATAAAAATAAAAATAAAATAAAAAACTAATAAAGAGAAAAGGATAGCAATATTAATTTTAAAATGATTACAAACATAAATTAAAATTCCAAGATTTAACCGATTAAAAATAAAACTCAAATAAAAGAAGACAAAAAATAAAAGCTAAAACTAAAACCATAAATGCAAAAACATTAATAAAAAATAAACATTGTCCAAAAAATTTTAAAGAAAAAAAAAGAAATGAATTACTATCAAATGAAAAATTAAAAGAATAAGGACTTGAATGAAAAATAAATATATAATTAATTCCAATTAAAGGATAAAATTGAAACAAATAAAAACTTTGGGACCAAAATAAATAAAGGAATAATAATGATAATTGAATAGAAAAATTGAAAGAAGGAGGACTGCAATGAAAAGTTGTATATATTACCAATTTCAATAGGAGGACCAAATCAAAAGAAATCCAAACCTCTGTACTGAAAAATTGATTGGACGAAAAAGAAATCAAAAATCAAAAGAATAAGGACTGAAATAAAATGTTACTTATATAATCAGTTTTAATTGAAGGGCACAATTGAAAACAATCAAACTTTGAATTAAAAAAATCAGTAATAAAAGAGAAATCAAAACCTCAGGGACTAAAGTAACCTTAATACATACATCAGGGACCTGTCAGGAAGTTTGGCGGCTGAGAGAGAGAAAAACAGCAGCCGACACAAACTCGTCCTTCACCGCTTACCTGAACATTTATGACCGGAACGCGCCGCGCCGGTGGACAGAGGACATGCCGACGCACCTTGATACATGGCGGAAGTGAATTTTTGGATGCCTGAATGAGCCGCACGCGCCGCCTCAATGGAGCGTTGACTTGAAACACAACGGGCGTGTATGGACGACGTGCCCGCCTTCCCCCAAAAAAAATAATAAAATAATAGCTAATGACTCATGCACCCCTCAACCCACTGGTATTTACGAAAAAACTGGAGGGGAAAATACGCCCCTGTCCCCGTTTACTGTGCACAATTTTGTCTTTTTCGAAGGCTTTTTCCGTCTGCTCACTGTGCAAAAAAGTGGGAAAAACCGACAGAACCCCTAGTCACTGTGCACTAATTTGTCTTTTTCAGGGGTTGTTTTCGACGATTCACTGTGCAAATATTAAGGAAAAACCGGTAAAGCCCCTGGTTCCTGTGCACTATCTTGTCGTTTTCGGGGGTTATTTGCGCCTTCGCACTGTGGCAATGAATAGTAAATTGTGTCTGTATGAACAGTGCATCATGCTACAGGAAAAACACCACGCGTTTTATATTACAAGTAATAATATGTTGAGGGAGCCCAACAAAAATGAAATGAGAGGATTCAACTTCAATCACATCGCAATCTGCCGTCTACTATTCACTCATTGGAAACAAATGTCTTCCTGTAAAGTTATAGACCATACCGTGTAGCTCCTAAGCTTACTCAAATGGTATAATTCAAAGATTTTACATAAAAAAAATTCCCAGGAGGCAGAAGTGTTATTCTCCAATTTGTGTGTATTTCCTGTGAGTCAGCCAAGCTTTATTTAAACCTTAAAGTTCTTCTTCCTTTCAATAAGCATACCAAAAGTTTTAAAATATGCTCTATGAGCACATCCATTTCAGTATTCTTGTCTGGAATGCTATGATCTTCGTGGGATGCAAAGCTGTTCAATCACTCCAGCATCAAAATGTTTCGTTATTGGATGCAACTTGATTTCGTAGAGCTTTGGCCATAATTTTCCAGTAACTGCAAAGAAATTTTTAACATGAAAATAAAAGTTATATCACAAGACAAGAATCTGCTACAATATGATTTCTTGTGGAAAACATGATTCAAAATAACAAAGGTAATATATGACATGCATAGAAGATTTGAAAAATTGCATTTGGAAATGCAGACACTTCAGTAGTTAACTCCACCAGTTAGCTACAACATTTCTGTGTGCAAAACATGTCAGCGGATTTCAAGTGGAACAGGAGAAAAACCATCTGCAGCAGCTTACCAAAAAGGCGGTTGTCATTGTCATCCCATGCTATGCCATTTAAAACATCGATGCCCTATAATGTAGTGAAAAATCCAATACATGAATTAGGAAATGAAAAGACTTTGTGAACCCACAATCTATACACGAAAAATGAGCGAGGAAGAGAGAAAAAAAATGGAAATGCAGTTCCTTTTAAGTATTTCTTCCTTTTCCATTTAGGGAGGGAACAAGGTGCATTATATCACAAACTGCTTTTATAAATTATTTGACTAATGCTTACATTATGTCCAGCTGCTATCAACCCTTCCCTGTAAAACAGAAAAGAAAATGAATGACTGTGAAACCCTTAAGCAAAATCACAAGGTATTAATTATCTCATGATCGGATTAGAACAAATATCAAAACTAAAAAGCTATAAAAAGGAATGCAAATGAAAAAAGAACCTTAAATTTGGAAGGAGAATCCATCCAAGCACTGAACCATCTTTCAGCGAGATTCTTGCAATGCAATCGGTCTGCACATAGAGAATAAAAGGTTGAGGCAACATTTAGGAGTCTTTGCTAGCTTGCTTGGTACAGTCTTTGCCATTTGTTTAAGATACAAATGCCTGCATTTGAAAAGTTCTTTGCTATCCTGTAGCTCAATCACTAAACTTAAGCCCAAAAACAGGGGGTTTGGGATAGACGATATCCAAGTATAAAAAAATAACCATTGAAGTCTTAAATCACTTGTGTTTAGTATAGTAATAAATCCCTCAATAGGGGAACTACAATATCAATGTGCTCAATGAAATGCCAGAAAGTAACTATAACAGGACATTATCCACTCAGTAACCAAATGAACATAATGAAGATCCAAGAGCACACCTGCCAAACATTAGCCCAAATTTCATCATTCACGAACTCTAGTTCATTGAGATAGTGTACTTCATGTCCATTATATCTGACAATTTGTTTGCCAATGACTGCAATTGACAAGCCGAGAAAATAAGCGATAAATAATGTGCAGTTCAGAATAGGAGTTAGCACAAAGCATACCAAGGAAAAATAGCACAGCTAAGATAGGAAAGAAACAGGACACTGTTATGAGCAACTACAACAATTGAAGTTTATATGAGCATTGATAATCTTGGGGAAAAACATCGTTGAAAATTGTTCACAGGGAAAAAAGAAAAGGAACAACAAAGAATCATATAATTTTCAGAAACTGACACACTGTTTTATGCAAGAACCTTTCAATGTTTTAGGGTCAAGCTGATATAATGCTGAAGTCCCATCACTGCCGAACAAAACTTTTCCATTGGTAGCCAATCCCCAACCATCATCCATCCCATGAGTGAATTTCCCAATCTGCACTAAATATAAACTAAAATTACAAAATATCCAAAACTAAAACCTTCAAGTCACCCCAAAAAAGGATGTACATGAGCTACAAAGAAAATTATAAGCAAAAATAATGCAATCAAGTATGGAAAATGCAGCATGATCATTTTACTACAAGGTAAAGTTTCGTCTGAAGAGCAGTTTTACAAGCAGAACTAATCACAATTGTAAAAGCAACAACAACCCAAGATTGTAGGCATTCTGACAAGCAAATAATTTTAAGTTTCAAAATTTAGAGCAGGAGATTTATACACAGCATATTACCAAAAAAATGCAGTTTGGTGATACCCAGATGAAAAACAGAGAAAAATCTCAAAATTCCTATACTTAAATATGTAAAACTACCAGTCAACCATAATAAATAAATTTGTATATATCAAAAGTAAATGGTGAAGCACAAACTTTGCTTAAATCATTTGTGTCATATATGAAACCAGTTTTCGTCAACCAAGTTACTTGGAATAGCCTACAAAAGCAAATAAAAATAAGTGTATTAGCAATTTAGCATAATATTTTTAATTTCGGCTACATGGAATTGAATATGCTAATAAATTAAATGGGAGGCTAAGCATGTGTCATCATTATGAATGCAAGTGAAAAGGCCAACCTTCAGCATATTTTAATTCCAAATATATATTTGCTGGATCAACAAGAGAAAACATTGCAGCTGAATCACAAACCTTTTCTCAAACATGGTTAAACCTTCCCCAAAATAAGAATCATCCATCTTCTGGAGAGCCTCAACCTGTACACAAAAAACACAGCTTAAGGCCTAAATTAAAAATCTGTCTTGTTATATAATTTAGGTATTGTTTATTTGTTGAATTAAATGTCACTGCTACCTCTGCCACCTATGCATATAAAGAATAAAAAATCACTAGTACTTTTGCTCTTATCAAATGCAATTGATAAGTCCACTAGCAACACTAATAGCTAACTTCAAACAATTAACTCTCTCCTAACACAGGCATATATGTTCAGCAGTTTCAGTTCAAAATGAAAAGCCATGGAAAATGATTGAGAAAACATCAGACAATAAATGAGAAACCAAATATTAGAGCCCATACCTTTCCAGTATGAAGAGCTACTCTGCGAACAGATGACTGAAATGATTGAGTTAAATAGACTAATCAGTGAATTGCATGTAAAGTAGGTGTAATTGACAAGAAAAGAAAAGACACTGTGCAAAGCATTCAGCCTGCTTTTGAAAAAAATGCAATTCTCTGAAACATCAAGAGCATAGACATCATATGCTGAAACACGATGGCATGCAACTACCAAAGGTAAATCTCATAAGTCATAGAGCGACAGAACAATAAATAAATGACAAAGAAAGAAAGAGAATAAAAGACCTCGATTAATATACAAAATAATATTATACACAGTTGCATACATGAGAATAAGGAAATTTACCTTCCTATAAAGGCCAGTTGATTCATATAGTGTACCATTTCCAGCATAAAGAAGACCCTGAAACCAAGATCGATGCAGTTAATAACCTGGTAATAAAGCATAGGCAATTCAAAATCAAAGAAGAAAAGTCTCAATAATTTGGAATGGCTTTCTGAAATGTGTGCTTAAGGATCTCAATCAAATTGTTAAGGGAAAAAAACAAAATGAAATGAAACGCATGAACAAGACTTGGCTGCATGAATGGCTTCAACTCTTTCATACCAAGTACATAAAAAGGACGGCACATTCACAGAAAGTTCCACATGTTAACAGTCAACAAAAACTTCTGGTAGTGCCATCACCAACTGGAATCCCAGCACGTGTTGGATCCTGCAATCCACCTAATTTCAGTCTAACAATGACTAAAACAAATCCTTTTGACCTCAGTCAAAATGAATGACCGGTCTACAGTTTTGCTTGGTGTAGCTCCAGTAAAAATTTAATTTAAATTAGAGCACGATGAAGAGATAAAACATTTCCAGCAAAGATCAAGAATCAAATCAGGGACTACGTTGCTCTTTTATGAAACAAGGAGATGGCCCAAGAATGAGTCACCTCAGTGAAAGCTTTAGGATCATGAGGGAACTCATTGGGTACTTGAATTGAATAGATTTTTGGGGAGCAATCAACACATGCAAAACTGATCAATATGTTCAAGGAAATTCCCAAGAGAAAAAACAACAGTTATACACATGACTGCCTGAACAGACAGACTTTTGGTGATAAAATGAAAAGTTTAATCTAAGAAGAGACAATGGAAATATTGAGTAGGCTGTTAGCTCCCTTCACAATCCAAAAAAATATTGATGGCAAAAATAAATGAAATCTTTGATTTCTCTAAGCAATAAAATATTGAATCCTCAAAGACTGATGATAATTTGTTTTAAAAGGAATAAACAGTCAACCTACCTCCAAATATGGTACAAAGAATCTATATAGTTATTTCCAAGGTTATATTTTCAGGTTCATCATGTCCTAAAATTAGTACTCAACATTAATGGGGTACATAACACCTATCTTGACCATCAAGTTTCTACTTGCTAGGTTCGTTGTATGTTTCTAACATTAGTACTCAACATTAATGGAGTATATAACTAGATGAAGATTGAAGAGATATGGAGAGAACTGCAAGAAGAGAAGTTTGAAATTATAGCCATTACTAAACAGTGTTTCATTCATAGCAACACGCATCGTTTCAATAAAAACACATGCACTCTTTTCTTTTCCTTCAATAGATTACAAATGTCTTAGGCTTAAAGAATGTCTTTTTATGCGAGGAAACTTCACCCCTGGGAAAGCACACTTTGTGGTTCCAGGTGAACAAGTAAAATCCCGGTTGTCCCACGCTCTTACAATAGGTGCACGTCTTGACTCGAACTTGAACCTGTTGTGCAGATCGCAAGGCCTCTGTCATCACGTCATGCCTCTTGGGGACGTACTCATCTATAACACCTATCGTGACCATCAAGATTCTATTTACCAGATTCATTGGTCCTTCTAACATTAGTACTCAACATAAATGGAGTATACAATACCAATCTTGACATTTCAATTAGTTAAAAAAAAATCGTGCTATCTCTAGCATCATTCTTCATCTACACCCAAAACAAAGCATCATTCTCCATGAGTTTTTGTGATCCGGTCGTCTGAGCAAGTAGGGCTGCAAATGAGTTAAGTCGAGCTTTGGTATGCTTAGGATTGGCTTATCTAATTTTGAGGAAGCTCAATCTGAGGTCATGTGCATGCTAAAATCCTGTTTTCATTTGTCATGGTTTGATCCAGTTTAATTTCACACAACTCTCAACATAATATTGACCTACACTAGAAAAGCAGAAATGAAAGCTAGAAAATTTAAAATCCAAACAATCAAATCAAAAAGAATAAATCCAAATCAAGCAGAAATAAAGAAAACCCATAAAAGTATTTACCTGAGTGAAGGCACTGGGGTCATGAGGGAACTCATTGATAACTTGAATCGAGTATAATTTAGGAACATGAGCAACGCCACTAAAAATGTTCGATGAAATGCCCAAGAGAAAAATAACACCAAAAAACATGACTAAGGAAACAAAGACTGAAACTTTCTTGCGACTAAAACGAGTACAAGACGAAGAGGGCATGGAAATATTGTTGGGTTTTTTATATGGTTTCTTTCTACGAGAGTTTGAAGCCATGGAAATGTGAATTCATTGGGGCCGACCAAGAGGACTTCAACGCTAGAAAAATGCCTTAGGTTCGGTTATAGTAGGTGAGTCTTCGCTTTGACAGTAACAATTTTGGAGTTCCATAATTAGGCCAAGTAGCTGACTGTTCCTCATATGGCAGATTCTTTCTTTTCGTGGGTTGAGGGTTGACTATATAATTGATAAAGTACATTTTGGTGTTTATAGTTTATCATCTGTTTCATTTTCAATTCCTTTACTTATAAATTCTCAACCTTAACATTGATGTGAAAAACCTTTGTACTTTAACTTGGCATAGTGGTTTAAATAAACAATAGAATATTAAATATATATTTATAAGTGTGGTTTAAGTTATTTTTTAAAATATTTTTTATTCAGAAATATAAAATTTTTGGTTTAAGAGATCTTGGAAAGATTAAAAAAATGACAAAATTAATTAATAAAACTTGTATTGTTTTATAATTTAGATGAGTAAAGGTGAGTTGAAGTGGAGTGAGGAAGTTAAAACAAGGTTATGAATTTTTTTTTATTAATATGGGTGTCCGGACCAACTTGAGTGCACCTCAACTAAAATTTAGATTATAAACTTTGTTTGTATAGATCAAGTTGTTAGTTTATTGATTCTTGAGAAATCGTATTGTTATGATGTTAAATATTTGGAAGGTTTATGAATAAAGATCGGGCTTGAGTTTTTATATAATTTTATGATTTTATATGGTATGTGTGAGAAATAGATTGATACACGTGGAAAAAAAATATAGAGTTATTATGCAATCTTGTTGAAATTAATTAATTTGGTATAAGAAGTTTCCATTTAAATGAGAGTTTCTAGTATAGGATAGGTAGGTGGGGACTTTATGTAAATGAATGTCCAAGTCAATTGTCTAGATGTATTATTTATTGTTATAATTTATTTTAACATTTGAGAGCCAAACTAATGATATTTGGTAATGTGTGTGATTTTTATGCTTTCTAGCCAAGATATGTAATGGTTATGTTTATGGGACAGAATAGATGTGTGTGTATAATTGTTATGCCTTTGGAGAGAAATTTAATTGATAGTGATAACATGATTTATTACCTTATGATTTTTGTATGTCAAAATGTGTATTATAGGTGAAATTAATGGATAGTGGACAAGAGACCATCTTTCTTATGAAAAAACAATTACCTCTAAATTTCATATACAAGAAAATTTGAAAGGAAATAATCACACATATTTGTTTTGATCTTAAACCTATACACATATGCATGTGTTGACTTGTGCTTAAGCTTCAGGCCTAGGAATGGGTCGAGATATATTGTAAAAATATATTTTGGGCTCCAAAATATTATTTTTTTTCAAATAAAATTTGGAGTTAGGTTTGCTATATGAAGAATTATTTATTTTGGCATAAAAGTTTTTGTAGTCTAGCCCATGAATGTTATCAGTCTCTTGTGGGAGCTTTTTCTGCAAAACCTAAATATTTTATCAACTAAAAAAACTTATATTTATGGTCATAATATTCAGGTTTAATTCTTAATTCATGGTGGTTAATCAAAGGTTGATAATGATAGAAATTAATTCCAATTATTATAAGAATTAATACTTTGATTTTTTTAACTTTAAAATCCACTACATAAAAGAGGGGTGGAGGTGTTGTTTTAGAATTGAGGCAACTACAACATCTAAGAAGAAGGGTGAAATGGGTGTATCACTAATATAAACAAATTATGCAAATTAATTCAAATAAAACATGATAACCAGATATATAATTAAAAATGTCTAAAATCAATAGGTAAAAGAGAGAATTGCAAACTCTATTTTTAATGTGGTTTATCAAACCTACATCCACACCAAGATTTATATCAAATCGTATTTGAGTATTGTATTCTCTTACTTGTTCAAGTTATAGAGTATAATATTTGTTTGATGAATCTACGTCAAGATTTTTACACCACTTAAAGATACTGGCTCTTCAAGATTTTTCTTTTACCTGAAAATAAGTCTTTTTCAAGATTTTCCCAGGGTAAAAATACCTCACCAAATTAAAAAAAAAAAATTACCTAACTTTTAAAGGTTTACAAGAGTAATATGACTAAAAACTCTAATATCTATATATCTCACAATACAACACTTAAGGGATTTAAAGATATTTTAATGTAGTGAGAATGAGATTGAATACTCTTGTACTAGAGTATGAAGGTTTAACCGTTTAACAACATAAATTAGACTATAATTAGGGATTCATGATTTTGATTATTATTTTTTGCTCTTTAAATATCTTATATATGACATATGTTTGGATTATCTTCTTAATTTTACTATGAAAGAAGTTATATATATGTTTTTAACAAATAATAAATGTTTATAGTCATTACAATCTCACTAACAGGTAAAGTAGTCTTTCAGTGCAAAATGATCAAGTCAATTTGGTCAACCAGTTCATGCAGAATTTCTAGGCATTTATCATGGATGAACAAGAGATTGATATGTTCATGCAAAAATCTCTTTTTACCAGTTTTAATTTAGATTCATTCTTAAAATTATATATCCGGTTTTTAAATCTTTTTAAACTATAGTAACTAGGTTGGTTTGTTTGAAATTACCAAGTGATATGTGATCCAGCCATCCCTAAGTATATTAAAATAAATAAAAAAAACATGAAGATAAAATTCATAAAAAGAGTTAGAAATATTGATCCACTTTATTTTTGAAATATTATTTTGTCAATATATGTACATAAAATGAATACAAAATACTTCAAATAGGTCAATCATAAAGAAAAAGAGATTTTGACAAACATTAAATAAAATAAACACTAAAAGTAAAAATTATTCAGGAAAAATAATTATAAATCTCACAAAACAATTTGAGTTTAATTTAAAAACATATTTGTTTTTGTGTTTTAATTAAAGTGTTTTTATTTATTTTTTAAAATTATTTTTATATATATTTTTAAACTAATTAGTATCAAAATAATTTTTAAAACAATAAAAAATATATTTTGATAAAAATCATTTTAAAAATCAACTAGTAGCCGTAGTACCCCTCAAAGTCTTCGGGACGGTTACAGCTTATTAGTACCATGATTATGGTTGTTTTTTAAAATGTTTTTTGTTTAAAAATATATCAAAATAATATTTTTTATTTATTTATTAAAAATTATTTTTGATATCAGTACATCAAAATAATCTAAAAACACTAAAAAAAAATTATTTAAATAAAATAAAAATTAAATTTTGACCCTTGACTGTAGTTCCAAACAAGCACTGAATAGATTTGAAAAAAGAAAAAGTTAATAGAACCTTCCGGTTCAGGCTTCCATGACCACCCAGAACCTTCTCAACTTCCCTCCAAAACCATCCAATCCTTCCTTTGACGTCATCGTTTCCCAGAACAATCCAGACCCTTTCAGCCTCCACGTTAGAAGAATAACCTAGAAGAACCCATGAGCCAGTATAAAAACCTTAATCAAGCAGTACTCTGATGTCGAAAAAAATAAGATCATAAAAACTCAAGCTTTGTTTGTGTGCGTGTGAAGATAATGGCAGACGTGCAAATGGGAGAAGCGGAGACCTTTGCATTTCAAGCAGAGATCAACCAGCTCCTGAGCTTGATCATCAACACATTCTATTCCAACAAGGAAATCTTTCTTCGTGAACTTATCAGCAATGCCTCTGATGTTCGTTCTTTCTTTTTCATTTTTGGCGCTCTTGGTTTGGTTTCTTTATTTCGATGTACTAATGATGGTGATTTGGGGTTTGTGTAGGCGTTGGATAAGATTAGATTTGAGAGCTTGACGGACAAGAGCAAGCTTGATGCACAACCTGAGTTGTTCATAAGGCTCGTACCTGATAAAACTAACAACACGTTGTCCATCATTGATAGTGGCATTGGCATGACCAAAGCAGGTAACTATAAAATCTCTTGAACACTATTGTTTCTTGATTTTGATTATGAGTTTTGGGACTTGAAGATTTTTATCTCAAGCTCTTGGTGTATGCTCTCATAAGATAAATGCTGAAGTTGATTAAAATTTAGAGTTAAGAATGAAATTGTGGTTTCTTGGTTTGGTTAGTGGTAGGATTAGAGATATTTGATTTTGATTGATATGAATTGGGGAGACTTAATTTTTTGAATCTGTGAAATATTGTAGATTTGGTGAATAACTTGGGAACAATTGCAAGATCGGGGACTAAGGAATTTATGGAGGCATTGCAGGCAGGGGCTGATGTGAGTATGATTGGACAATTTGGTGTGGGGTTTTATTCTGCTTACCTTGTTGCAGAGAGGGTTGTGGTGACTACTAGACATAATGACGATGAGCAATATGTTTGGGAGTCACAAGCTGGTGGTTCTTTCACTGTTACAAGGGATGTTGATGGAGAGCAACTTGGTAGGGGTACTAAGATTACCCTCTTCCTTAAAGAGGATCAGGTAAAAAAAGCTTCCTAATTTAATTGATCAAAAACAATTTTGTTGATCAATGCTGTTGTTGGCTTGTTTGTGTTTGATTTGATGTGGACACTTTTGTTTTTGTGATATTTTTTATAGCTTGAGTACTTGGAAGAGAGGAGGATCAAGGATCTTGTGAAGAAGCATTCTGAGTTCATCAGCTATCCTATCTATTTGTGGACCGAGAAAACCACTGAGAAGGAGATTAGTGATGATGAGGATGATGAACCAAAGAAGGAAGAAGAGGGAGAGATTGAGGAAGTTGATGAGGAGAAGGAGAGTAAATCCAAGAAGAAGATTAAGGAGGTTTCCCATGAGTGGCAGCTCATTAACAAGCAGAAACCTATCTGGCTGCGCAAGCCAGAGGAGATCACCAAGGAGGAGTATGCCTCTTTCTACAAAAGCCTGACCAATGACTGGGAGGATCATTTGGCTGTCAAGCACTTCTCTGTTGAGGGTCAGCTTGAATTTAAGGCAATACTCTTTGCCCCAAAGAGAGCTCCATTCGATTTGTTTGATACTCGCAAGAAGATGAACAACATCAAGCTTTATGTCAGGAGAGTCTTCATTATGGACAATTGTGAGGAGCTTATCCCTGAGTACCTTGGATTTATAAAGGGTGTTGTTGATTCTGATGATTTGCCACTTAATATCTCACGTGAGATGCTTCAACAGAATAAGATTCTCAAGGTTATCAGGAAGAACCTTGTGAAGAAGTGCATTGAGATGTTCAACGAGATTGCAGAGAACAAGGAAGATTACCAGAAGTTCTATGATGCTTTTTCTAAGAACTTGAAATTGGGTATCCATGAGGACAGCCAAAACAGAGCCAAATTGGCTGACTTGCTTCGCTACCATTCAACCAAGAGTGGTGATGAGATGACAAGCTTGAAGGACTACGTCACCAGAATGAAAGAGGGGCAGAAGGACATTTACTATATTACTGGTGAAAGTAAGAAGGCAGTGGAGAACTCTCCATTCCTAGAGAAGCTCAAGAAGAGGGGCTATGAAGTGCTATTCATGGTTGATGCCATTGATGAGTATGCTGTAGGCCAATTGAAGGAATATGACGGAAAGAAGCTGGTTTCTGCTACGAAGGAAGGGTTGAAACTTGACGACGAGACAGAAGAAGAGAAGAAGAAAAGGGAAGAGAAAAAGAAGTCCTTCGAGAACCTCTGCAAAACCATCAAGGACATTTTGGGAGACAGAGTTGAGAAGGTGGTTGTTTCTGACAGGATTGTTGACTCTCCATGCTGTTTAGTGACTGGAGAGTATGGCTGGACAGCCAACATGGAGAGGATCATGAAGGCTCAAGCATTGAGGGACAACAGCATGAGCTCTTACATGTCAAGCAAGAAGACTATGGAAATCAATCCTGACAATGGCATCATGGAGGAGTTGAGAAAGCGAGCTGAAGCTGACAAGAATGACAAATCAGTCAAGGACCTTGTACTGCTTCTGTTTGAGACTGCTCTGTTAACCTCAGGCTTCAGCCTTGATGATCCAAACACTTTCGCTGCTAGGATTCACAGGATGTTGAAACTGGGTCTTAGCATCGATGAGGAAGAGGCTGCTGGTGATGATACTGACATGCCTGCTTTGGAGGAAGATGGTGCTGAGGAGAGCAAGATGGAGGAGGTGGACTAAGCTCCTGAATCGCTGGTTTATTCTTGCTGTTGACAATACCTTTTAATGGGTCTGGTCGTAGGTACGAGGCATGCGTCTGTGTTGTTACTGAAGAGAAATGGTCCTTTGTCAGTGTCTTCCAAGGCGTCTTAAGAGTCTCTTGTGTCTGTTTTGAGGTGTTATTTCGGGTGTAGGAAAAAACTTTCTACCCATCTGTACTGTGGTTACAGCATGAATAGATTCTGTAAATTGTCTGAGCCAAACCCAGCAGTGGCATAATCTTATCTTTGTACGTACTAAAAACATCAGTCAATTGTTGGTGTGTCGTCCTCCATTAACGATGACACAAGTATAACCTGGAGCCCGTATAGCCTAATCATTCGGTCATTATCATCACAGGATGGCGAAATATAAAAATGCATTTAAGCCCTTGTGGCACACAGGAGGTAGCCCGAGTATTCTTTATATTAAATAGTGAAGATTTTTGAGGATGGACTTTGATTAGAAACCTGCCCGACTAGTCGAGTTTCGGGGCAGATATTTATAACATAGCCCTGTTTAAAATGCTATACAACCTCGAGTTCGACAGTACGTTTTGCTAGGTCTTTGTTGATATACTGGAAGCTAGAGCTTGGAAGTAGACAAGATCTTAAGATAAGCTTCAAGTTAATCGAATAGGCAGTTCCTCATTTCAACTTGGAATATAATCTGTGATTACCCTTTTACCTGGTTGTACAGGCATGTGATTGCAGAGATTTTGCAGCAAAAAATGCAGTAACATAACCCCCCGAGTTATTCTGTGTACCTTCGGCAGATAACACTAAGTAATTCATACCCATGGCAAGAAAACAGCCATGATAAAGTAAGCATTGAAATGATGGTAATGTGGAAAAATCTCTGTTCCATTTCATTAAATAGCAAACTTTAAGCAAGATTACTTCAAAAAACAGGCTTTGGTATTTTAGTCTCAATGTTTGCAGATTGCTAAGAGCACCACTGTTCGATAACACAATAAATTCCTTGACTCTGAACCACTACATTTGGTAAAAACAACAAAACTGTAAAAGACTAGTGACACCTTCAAGCAAAACCAGGAGAGCTAGATGGAGCAGCACCATAACCTCCTCCTCCACGTCCAAAGCCAGGCCTTCCACCAGAGCCCTGCAAGTTCCAAGCATGAAATAAAATTAGATCGAAACAAAAATATTCTAGTACTAGTCCCTAATGGATAATAGATCGAAAACAAAACTATTCTAGTACTAGTCCCTAATGCATATTAGTATTTAGCGTAATTGTAATCAGTTGCAAATACCCTGAATGCAGGCTGGAAATCTGCTGGAGCTCCTTCCTTCTCACCACCTTCACCCCCTCGAGGGCCCCCACGATAACCATCACGATCACCAAATCTAGGACGATCTCCTTCAAAACGAGGTGGACCTCTAGAAACCCAAACAAACAACACATTTCAATTAGTATATTCAAAAAAAAATGAATGGGCGAGAACGACACACCAATCAGCAAAATGTCTAAATAGTCTAAATTACCGGGGACGGTCACCAGGTGGGCCTCCAAATGGGCGACCACCAGCAGGCTTTGCCTGCTTCTTCAAGGTGGCAGGAACAATTTCTGACGGAAGATTCAGGTAAGTCCTCAAAAATTCAATCCCATCATTGGTAAGATACCAGTAGTAGTGCATCCATGCAAATGTCTCACGAACATATTCCTTGGATTTGAAGCTCTGCATGAGCTTAATAACCTGGAGATTGGGAACATCGATCTCTGGGTGCTTTGCAAGGTTGAAATCTTTTTTCGCATAGCAAACGCCCTCTATAGATTCAAGAGAAGATCAAGTTAAGTGCATGCAGGTATATCATCCAGTATGTGATTAAGATAAAGATCAATAGTCAGTTAGTCCCATTAAGTTAACTAGAAGAAATAAGAAAACTTCATTATTCAAATCAACTGATTATCTCCAAAATACAAAACAGGTAAAGGTGCAGCAAATATAATTGATGAAAATACTCAGGATAGTCTAATTTTATATTCCAGCTATTGCAAACACAAACCAAAACAGAAAAAAAACAAAGCTGCAGTTTTCACATTACCAGAGCAACAAGCCCTCTAGTAAATTTTTCCTAATTTCAGCAGATCACTAGTGGCTTGGGTGTATTTAAGTCCTCCATGAAAAAGATCAAAATGCTTCTACTTGTCTTTCCACTTCAATGGTTTGAAGTCACTAACAAAAGCTCTAGCAAAAACCATTAAAACCCACAGCCCTAAAAGAGACGAATCAGTAAGAGGATGAGATAATGATGGTGTTTTAGTTAAACTGTCAATGCTATAAGACCAGGAAGAACAAAAGACTATTCCTTTGCAGAAAAACAAGATTGTGCCCTACAACAGACACTCCCAAAAAAAGAATCAACTTAGATTTTCTAATCAAATTGTCATCCATTTTAGAGCCATTACAGAGCTCAAACGTTTTAACTTCAAGCTTTACCCAAAAGCCCAATACGCACACACATATACAAGATGCATACACATCATCTTTGTAGATTCACAAACTTTAAGAAACTGACTGAAACTATTTGTAAACCTAGTTCTCTAAAGCCACAAGAAGAGTTAGACATCCAAAAACCTTAAGAACAACTCAGAATATTTCATTGGTTATCTTTCTTTATGACTAAACATGGATTTAAATCGCAAAAACAAACAAAAAAAGCAATAAAAATAAAAATACCTTGAAAGAGGTACTTGGAAATCTCTCTTCTGTTCTTCTCTGGAATAATCTGAAAAGAGTCAAAGAAAGCATCAAAACAGTGAATACCTTTACGTCTAGATATCAAAAGGAGAAGACACGGAGAAAAGGGTATTACCATGGCTGCTAAAATGTAAGCCCCTTTGTTTTTTGCTTCGGAGACGAGAGGAGATCTCTTCTTTCGAAAGAATGCAAGGGGACTTCGAAACCCTAGAGACAACGATAGTGCTTTTATATGTGGGTTTGGTTCTGGGCTGGGTAAGCGGGTAACCCGTATTCCATTTGAGATTAATTTTCATTTGGGCTTTCTGAAGTACAAATGTAAATTTGTAATTTATGACTTTTTTTTAGGGTATTTTGTAAATTGTATTTATGTTTCCTTCATTGATTTAATTATTTGGAGTAGTTTTTTTGTTTTTTTTTAAATATTTTGATGAAAAATAACATTTTTTTCAAATTATTTTTTTTATATTTTCAAATTATTTTAATATGTTGATATCAAAATTAAAAATTTAAAAAAATAAAAAATATATTATTTCGATATATTTTCAAATAAAAAATATTTTGAAAAACATATTCCACTAGATGAAATCCTAAACACTTATTAATGTAGCCTAATCAAACTTGAAAAATCAATTTATTTGGTTTTAAACAAATTTAAAAAGAAATTAAGTATACTTGCATTTTAGTAATTTGTTGAAATTAGGGGTAAAATTTTCTTGGGTCAATTACTAGCAAAATTGAAAACAATATGACATCAAAGACCAAAGTGAAAAGGCACCTAAATTTGGGAGGTCAATTGCATAACTAACAGTTCCGAGCCAATTAGAGATAAAATCATAGCAATCATAAGATAAAGATCATATTGAACTTTGACATAGAAAAAAATTGATGGGCAGGCGACTCCTTCTCCTTGTATGGTCCATCAGTGTGTGTAGACAACGCGTCATCTAATCACTATTCATTTTTTTCCTTAAAATTTCGCTAGAGATCCTGTTTTGGTTGTAGATACATTCAATGCCTTTATTCTTCTTCAAATTTAACAAAACGTGTTCTTGATTATATCAGGGCATGGTCAGTTCTAATTGATTAAAATCACACAAGCGGTTGTTCAACCTCAAAGTTGACACCTCTTGTAGCTACCAAAATTAACAATTCATGACACCTACTTTAAGGATGATTTTGCATTGAATCAATGTCTAATTTTTTTTCTTTACCTGGTATAGATAAGATTACCCTTTTCTACCAGTATAAATAGAGACGTAATTCATGGCTCAAGGAGGAGAAAGAAGAAGCCCTCGAAGAAAACCAGCCCCTTCCTCGGGTTTTTTTTTTGCGATTTCGGCCACCATTCCACTTCCAACTCTCGGTACCACCAAAAACAGATTCCTTTAGCTCACCGTCAATGACCAATAACAAATCTTCCTCTCCTCGTCAGCAGTAATAGTATCCTCTTCAGCGACAACAAAAATTGTTGCCTTCCTTTCTTTTCTAGTTGTAGCAAACTTTATTTCCCTTTAACAGACGACATCACCCACCATTCTCTCCAGTCTCCACTAGCACCTCCTCTAGTACCGGTCGAACCTCTTCTACATTGCAGAAGAAGCGGGTAACACCCCCCCTCTCCCCGCTGCAACTATTGTTCACATGCAAGTGAACATTAGGCATGTGATTGGGTTGGACGACCCAATCCCCCAAAATTATTGGTTCGTTCTGTCCCATTTTATTGGGTCAGCCCAGCCAGGAAAGTATATAAACAGAAAAAAATGAAAAAAAATGCATTTAAAAAAATACAGATCAATGTTTTATTTTCATACATACTGTTAAATCCTAAAAAAATTTCATATATATTTTCGCAAAAACGAAAAAAAATGCATTTTTTTTCATGTTTTAAAATGCAAATTAGGATATCATAACAAGTTTATGATTATCCATTAGAGTTCAGTTAAAATATCAAAAATCTTTTAACAACTATTTTGTTTATTTTATTTAACTATAGATTTTAATATTTAGGTTATAAAACTACTTTGTAAAGACAATCTTAGATATTTAAAAGATAATAAATACAATGTTAAAATTTAGACCTTAGAACGATTATACTTTTTATCCAATGAGTTAGAGACTCCCTCATAAAAAAAGATTTATTTTGAATCTTAGAAAGACCAACGAATAGAAATCTGACTTATAATACCATATAATGACTCTTAAAATTATAATCATAACTTTATGATTAAAAAAAAAATCCACACATCCCCCTATCTCCAGGCACAAACGTGCAGAAAACACTAGTTGTAATACCATCTATGTTTCAATTTATTTATTTATTTTATAAAGAAAAAGAAAATCAATAATTTCAAAAGTTTGATAAGAAAAAAAAGTGATTTTTAAAACAAAACAGCATTCAACTGAAAAAAACTATTTAATTGTATTATAGGTTGATAATAAATTCTATTAAAACTGAATATTTATTATTTTGTTAGAGGTGCTATAAAAAAAATTCTACAAATAAATGGAATGAGTTAAATTGGAGATTTATTATACAAGCTTTCTTCACCATTAATTAATTTATTTAATAAACTATAAACACTAAGTTACGTGTCAAGGAAAGAAATTATATGTGGGGCTTAATTTATAAACTCCACTCTCACTTGACTATTTCTTATTTCATGTTTCATACGTAGAGAAATATACATATATTTTTATACAAGTATTTATACGGTTCAGCACTGTCGGAGTCAAGTTTAAAATATACATGTATTTTTGTACAATTATCTATACACTCACAACTTTATAGTTAGGTCGTTGAACTTGAAGCATTTTGCAAGAATAAAAAAAATTATTATGCTTGTAGAGGATGTATATACAGGAGGAGATTGAGTGTTTCTTTTTTCTACCATATGTGGTATTTTAAAATCAATATTTAAATAAAAACTCTTTACAAAACACATTAGGTATATAACATCATAGCTCAAGATTAAAATTTATTTTTATTACTGTGGATGTTCGGGTTAGCTCACGTGCATCTTAATTAATCTCACAGTTCTTGAAATTAACGACTATATAAGACTCTAGTGGTTATTATATTAGCAACCATATGGCTCGAAATTAAGACCACAAAAAAAACAAATCCCCTTAATTATAATCTTTTATCATTGGTCACCTACTAGATGGATAAAATTAAATTATCTTGATAAGAGAAACAAATGTGTTATTGTTAAATCTTTTAAAATAAAAAAAATAATTGGTTAAAAAAAATGAAAATAAATATATTTTTATGGATAGTTTTGAAGTAAAAAAAACACAAACATATCCCAGCTATCTTAATAAAAATATAATCCATGTGTTCTCATGTTAAATTAGCCAAACATCCTTAATCTTTCTCCTCCCCTTGTACTAACTTCACATTGTCTACCATACATCCACCCAATCAACGTCTGACACCTCACTTATTTCAATAAAGACTGTTACAACAGACTGGCACGGCATCGGTGTCAGTCTCAGTACTTGGGCTACAAGTTTTCTTCCTTCATGAATTTTTCTCCGCATCCAAGCACACTCTTCACGCTTTAAAAAATCACCCAATTTCCAGAGAGAATCTCATTTTTGCTCTCCAGTTTTAAAATTGCTGGCTTCAGTGTGTTGATAAAATGGAGCACATGATCAAAAAACAAGAAAGAAAAATGATTTAAAAGGATTTCAAGTCACGTTTTATAGTTCATAGTTTTTTTATAGAAAAAAAATGAGTGCAGAGATTGAAGACGTTGCAAAATCAACATCAGATGATGATACAATTCATGAGTTCCACAAGTAATTTTAGTTCCTCTTTTTTTTTTAATTTGTTTAAATGCTGTTCGGATGCTGCGAAAATAAAAGAGAAGTAGAGGAAATTGAAAATGAAGGAAATTTAGAATAAAATTAACTTTTGTTAGTGTTTTATAAAATTATTGTTATTAGTAGTGTTTGTATTTGGTTGCTTTGAAACTGAAAGAAAATTTGAGAAAATTGAACTTTTGTTAGTGTTTCATGAAATTGCTAGTAGTAAAATGGAATAAATTAGCGTATGTGTTTGGTTTCTGAGAAAGTGAAAAAAGAAGATGAAGAAAATGGAAGATTTCTAATGAGTTGTGTCATGCATTTGTGTTTTTTCGTGGAACAGAGAGACAAGATATGCATATAAGAAAGGGTTTCTTTTATCATTAGCTGAAACTGATGAATGCAAGAGGTTACCAAGTGGGTTTGATTCATCAATTTTATGGTATGTTAGCATAATTTGATCCTCTTGCTTGTCTTCGGTTTTATTGCATTTAATTAACTTGATTTGATTGTTGATTCTCTGTGTGTTCTGTCTCACAGTGAACTCAATGCTGCTTCAACTACTAGATCATCATATCTGCTATATGACTCGGGTACGTGATTAAAGAGATGATTTGTTGTGTTTTAATGATAATTATGTTTTTGTGCGTGCATTAACATCTAACTCCTTTGAATTGTGTAATGTGGGATTTAATTACTTGGACTGATTCAGGTATACCACAGCCCTTTATCTTGTGATATGTAATGAATTTATGCATGCTGTCAATAACTTCACAAAAAAAGATATCAAATTATGCTAACACTGAAGATTAATGATTATTTGATGCTCTAATTGATGTGAAGTCTTTTCAAATTCAAGTTGGAGTCCTGATTCATTCATCAGATGAAGGTTGGAGCTCCTTCCTTGTTAACGGTCAAGGGAGTTCTATGTTTGGTCAGCCATACATCTGCATCTTTTTTATGTGTGGTGATGGATTTAATTGCCTGTTTTGTGGGTGGCTACTAAATGAAAGCTGAGGTTGAGTTGAATTTGGTGCATAGTTGAGTGAATGGTATCATATTTAATGCAGGCCGAAGGGATGGCATCAAACCTCTCGATTCATTGATGAATCCTGCTAATGGACTGCCACAACAGAATCCTGTTAATGATCACTCACAGAAAAATCCTGCTTATGGACATCCACAGCAGAATCCTGCAAATGGACTTCTGGGAAAGAGGCTTCTAAGAGCACCTGTATGTGTAGCTGGGTCATCTGCTCAAAATGTTCGAAGTTGTAATCTGCTCAGCAAAAGTAGTGCACCATATCGGCCTCCACACCTTTACAAGGTATACTCTGTTCTGTACACTTTTATTCAGTGCTGATTGTAGAAGGCATTCGATAGCTCAACATGACTTCCTAGTTATGGAAAAGGATATGATAAATTGCATTTTAATTTTATGGCTCAAAAGATTAATAAATTGAAAGAGTATTGTCTGGGATCTAGTGAAAATCATGCGTGCTTTCTTTCAGATGAACCTTCATTCTGAGGGAGAGAATAAAGATGAAATAGATGGGAAAACATTTTGTTTTGCGGAGTGTCCAAGACTTGAGAGTGCAGAAGTTGAAAGAAGGGGAAGGGGTAACTTATTTTGCTTGAGCTTTTCCATGCAGTGGATTTTCTTCTTTTCATTTTATGATTGTGGTTTCATCCCACAAACATGTACGAATAAGCCTTCTAAATTCCAATGTACCTTTCTCAGATTCATCCGAATGGATGGGGAAGGAATATAAAAATGCTGTTCAAGAGAACCAGAACAATATTTCAGATGAGCACAGAGAAAACTTGGACCCAGATGTGGCCACTCTCCCGGATGATTCCAGAACCGAGAAGAGGCTTTTCAACAAGTGCAGTCAAACAGAGGAATGTGTTCTATCATCAACACCAAGTGATGCAAGGCCTTATTCTTCCACACCAAGAACTATAATCAGCAAACTATTACCCAATGAACTGATGAGCAAGTGCAACGAATCAGAGGAATGCTTGCTGTCCTCAAACTCAAATGATGCAAGGCCCTGTTATTCCATGCAAAGTTCTATTCTCAGCAAACCCCATGAGCTGATGAGCAAGTCCCCTGAGCAAAGTTTTGAAACAAAATCCAACAACAAGGATAAACAGCACGAGGTCACAAGTCTTCAGTCAGTCTCTGATGAAATTTGTTTGCCTGATGAGGACAGTTTGATTACTTCTGATGACTTCAAACTACCAATGGACTTGGTGTTATTGCCTGAACGTAACGTGACTGAAACCGATTTGTTTGCTTCTAGTTCAAGAATGCCGGGAAATGTTTCTCAGATGCTAGCTGCTTTAAATGTCCCATTGGATGAAAGATCTTCTGGTTCTGACAATAAAAATGGCTTACAGACTTCTCATGGCAATCTGCGTGCTGGGCAACATTTCCCACAGTCCCATCATTCTCAGACAAACCAAAGCAGCGCCTTGTTCTGTCTTGCAGACTCTCAAAGAGCTCGTAGGAATAAATTCAAGCCCCATTTGAAGAACGAACCTTACAATCATCCTCCTCTCAGCTATATTCCTTTATATGTGCTTCCCATTGACCCATATGATGATGCATCGACCAGATTTGGCGTTCCTACTATGCAACCTATGTCCCAACAGATCCTAGTTCCTGCTGAATTTCCTCACCAAGTAAATGGATTGCCAAGGGGACCATCTTATGCCCCCATCAACGGAATGGCTTCTTATTCTCAAGTGAACCAAATGCAAACTTCTCCTCTGAACAGTTATCGAACTTATAGGGGCCCGGGCTCTCCAACGACGAGTCCAGGTAAAGCACACACCTCTTCTTAATCATATCAACTTCAAACAAATTCCCATTTTGTTTTATACATGATTGTAACTCATGGAAATCACTTTGAACATTGACGTGTTCTATTTCTATTGCTATGTTGATAGTGTCTTTTGTTTTCAGGTTCTGATGTAGTTGCAAACAGTGATCAAGCTGCCATCAACAACAGGCTTCCAGAGATGGAACATATAGCCAACCAGATGCATCCTGGTTGGCCATGGACAGGGAATGTTCAACAATTCAGCCGGTAGTTACTGGAAGACATCTTCTCATACTTGCATCTCAACCCATGGTATGAGAAATAAGATTTCTTTAGTAATAGATTGATCTGCAGGTATGATTCATTTTGAATCAATATTCGAGGAAGACACCAGATTTACTACTACGTGCTGAAACATAAGAGGGTACATATTTCAGAAAACAGAAGGGTAGGTGAATATACAGATAACATTAGTTCGCAAAACATGCTTGTTAATCGTGAAAACATTTGCATGCTCCAGGTCACTGCAGACTCAAAATCGAGTGTAATATCATCAACCATGCCTTCCCTTTGCTGTTACAATCAGCACAAATATCTTGTGGAGATCGAACATGTAGCTCCTAGGATTAACCTTAAACCTAAGTCTGCATCTCAGTTATTGATCGACCAGCCGCAACTTTATCTGCGTGGTATAAGTGCTTGATAGGATGAGGGCATGATTTTCGGGAGATGGATACGTTAGCCCCATAAGAAATCCACAAGGCCCTGAATTAATAAAAGCAAAGGTGCACGAGACATATACATTGGAAGATGCTTGGAGGCCAAATTTGGGGGGGCCTTCAAGGCTGATGGTGAACAATAGTTTCTAGGTCCTGATCAAGGGAATCATCTTACCCAACACATTTCCCTCTAAATCCAATATCTGCAACCGAAGAGCCATTAGAGCTATTTTGGAAAAAAATAGTTCTTTGAATAGTGTATATATGATTTTTTTTTGTTGATGTATGCTTTAATGGTAAAAGCCATTTTAGAGAGTCATTTTTTTTATATATTATTTTAAATATAATACAATTATTTTATATGTAGTTTAATTATGCAATTAATTATACAATTAATAGAAATAGGTTATATAATTAAATAATTGTTTTTAAAAAACCCTCCAACAATATAATTATTAATTTTGTATATAATTTTTTACTCTCTTATTAAGGTATTTTTAAATAAAAACAAAAACAAATTTTTGATATAGTTACATTATTTTCTAATATATATATATATATATATATATATATATATATATATATAGAGAGAGAGAGAGAGAGAGAGAGAGAGAGGGTGGCCCCAAAATTTTGCCTCTCTGCATGAACTACTACAAAATAGCTTTCCTGTTGGAGCTTAAAACATTAAGCAAACATGCTAAAATACTAATTTTTAATTTTTAGCTCTTCAAATGGCACTTGGAGTTGCACTAATAGTTCGGCTGCTAATCTAGATTGATGTTGTAAGCCAATTGTTTACTTGTCAGTCGTGTTTAATCAATCACTATAATTCTAGATGTAGCCCATGAGTGTTTAGCCGACAACCCTAAAATTACCAAGTGAAGGAAAGCTTCATGGGGTCAGCACCATCACACCCCTATCCATCACACGAATGAGAGGACACAAATTTAAGGAAGGAGAAGTGCCATATTGAGGTGCGCAGAACAGTGGGAACACGCGAGAGATCAAAGAGACGAAGAGTTCCATGTCAAATGAACAAGTAAAAATGAAAATTTTCGTACGTTCAACCACTGGATTACAACTCCATAAGAAACCATGCCTGTAGCCAAATAATATACATAGAAACAGTTGAGTTTTAAACATAGGATGAATGTTGCTTACATGCTGAGGGTCAAAACTTTGAGTGATTTGGCACTATACATGCTGACCATGAGATCACTATACACTCTTGAACTATTTATTATACATGATTATGGATTTTTCCTTTCCCCAATATACATAGGAGGAGGACAGAAGTTACTACTTACAAGCTCTGCCATTGATGGCCTAACAAACAGGCGAAGCTGGTAACAGAAAAACTGAAGCAGATGCCTTTAATAGCTGGCATGAAAGCTTTCTGATCGCTATCTTTTTTCCTGGCATACCAACTAATAAGCGTCGGTAATACTTGACCGAAAAACAAACATGAAGCGCATGCAACACTGCTGGAATATTGTTTGATCTTGCTTCCCCACCGAAGTTAAGCAACATTCATTGATTGGTCAACGTTATTGTTCGCACCAATGCTTTCTGAGTCAGTCTCGTGGGTAGAAAGCAGCATTCTCTGCATTAATAGGATAGAGCATGTCAAAATACAAGATTAAATTAGCTGGTTTTGATACAATAGATTTTTGGAGAACTACATTCTGAGACAAAAGATACGAGTGACTAAACAGGCCATGGGCATTTGAAGAAAATCAGTTGGCCGTCCATCTGAACTAGACCCCACCCATGGCAAATGAAGGAAATCAAATGAATGGAAAGGCCTGTTGACTGACAAGTCATGCCTGAACTCTCAAGTACACTTGATGTGATTGCAAAAGAGAACATTGCCCTCATTGAGCACAAGATATTTTTCATATGGTGGCCATGTTTCATCATTAAGTGCATGCACAGACACGAATACGTGATATTATCAAAACTTGAACTGGCGAAACAGCAGTAAACAATACACAGAATTGCTTTTTCAAAAGGGCACTCACATGTTCCTCAAAACTGGGGCTATTAAGGTTTAGTGAGAGGTTTCTCATCAGCAATAGCACCTACAAAGAAACCAGGAAGAAAAATAAATGAACTTTTAAATAGTGAGAGATGTGTGGTGTACAATAACCTTATAACAATAGAAAAACAAAATGGTTGAGGTCGGGCAGAAACATACTGTTTCAACATCTATCGGGTCCATTTTCTTAAGATTCTGCAATTGATCAGTAACATTCGGGTCAAAGACACTGCCGATGAAGCCATATACCTGCGAAAAGTCTGGCAGAACTGCAAACAAAGGGCACTGTGAGTGATAAAAACTGTGCGCATATGAAACACAAAATTAAAGACTAGCACAAAGAAAGAAACTCGTCAAGGCTCTCTGTGTAAAAAAAAAAGGTCTAAAGAGAAAAAGGGGAACAAAAGGACAGCGTACAAGTAAAAAGGCAAAAAAGTCTGTCATATGCAGAAAGGTCTAAATTCATGGTAACTACTTAAACATTCACTGAAAGACATAACACAATTAGACTGCATCGATATATAGAATCCTCTAATAAGTAAGATGCGCTGATGTACCCTGCAGAAGGGAGCAACCTAACAGTGGCAATCTTCAAAAACATTTGGCATGCGGGGAGTGGTATATAACTTTCAATCATCAATGAGAAGATATAGGAAAAATTTCAATCGACCCAGTATGTGTCACCATCCAGATCTACGGCTGGTGATCATTTCAAACTTGAATGCATGGTAAAAGTTCAGAATGCTGAAGGACATCATTTACCATAGAAGGCCAAAATATCCTTATCAATTATCTCTACAGATGAAAAGTATAGATGGTCACATAAAGTCAGAAGAGACAGAATTTTACGGGATGATATCAACATGCATGTTTGTGCATGCACGTGCTTAAGTTTGGTGGGCTGTCATATTTAACACCATATTTATTTCATTAAGATTTTGACCTTTATCCACAGAAACTGTATTTTGCATTTTAGCCTAACTTCAGAAATTGGACGTGAATCATGTATTTACAGGTCAAATATCATTACTGGCATTAAATTGGTAGTACACAGATTGTGGTTGTTAAAGTTTTGAAATGAAATCCTCACCTCTCATTGAATGACCATGATTCCCTTGCTCAGCTGTTTTCCCAGTTAGTTTTGTTCTTGGAGTACTCTCAGTGCCGTTGCAACAATTATTAGCTGCTACTGGTCCTGCAAAGTAATGAGGAAACAAGCAAGACGATGACTTAATTTAACAGCCATGCCAGCGATGTTTATAAGGTTGATGTTACCAACCTTTTGTTTGGTTTGATAAACTAACAGTTGGCACATTGTTTGTCCAAGAAGATGCGACAGCAGCACTAGGAATGGGGTCCACAGGTATTGAAGATGAATCAGGCCTTAAAACATATCCAGGTTCAAGGGGAGCAGACGATGATTGAAAAGCATCTGATGGCTGTGAAGGCACTATGGCTGCCAAGTACAATAAATGCAAGTCAGGGCTACATTGTTGATGCTGTTTATGCATTGATCTTGAAGGCACTAAGAATACTAAATAAATGCACTACTCACCATTTTTTGAAGCTTTTTGAGGATATGGATGAGTGGCCTTCCTTTTAGGCCGAGGTGGAGGCAAATGTTCATTTGTTCCACTCTTCTGAACCTTTAAAAAGTACTTCTGTGCATGACTTCGTATCTGCAAAAATTCCATTTCAAATGTTTCTCATAAGTACCTCTACTTCCAGTCTCCAATGTTCAAAAACACAAAACTGGACACATTTTTCAAAAATACAAGACAGACTGCTTAACAGGTCTCTAAATAATTCAATAGCAGAATTCATCGAAACACAAAATAGCCTCATAAAATCCATGCTTTTCACACCAACCATAAGACTATATAGCATATGTCTTTAGCAACCAAAACGACAAAGAAAACATCATCACTTTTCACAGCTCCATGGCTTCACACTACTCTTTGAACCCCTGACAGCAATCTAGTCCTTTATCAATCTTTACAGCTCCAAGACAACAAAACGCTAATCTTTCAAAACCCCTTATACAAATCAAGCCAAGCCATTTTAATCACTCCAAGGAAACAGAACACCAATATCAGAAAAACCCTTATTACACCATACTTAAAACCAGACAACCTACTTAACATGAAATTAACAATTCCTGAAATTAAACCCTAACAAAAACTTTCAACTCCAAATTATTAACCAAAAAAGTAATTAAATAAAGCACAAACACGAGGGCACGCAGAAACAACAATTTAACCTCCGCCAATCAAATGCATACATTTCATTTATGTAGACAATACCTGAATAATAGTCTTTGAGCCAATAAAAGCTCCAATCTTTTTCCAATCTCTATCAAACCTGAAACACAAAACCAATCAAAACAAGCACAAAAACCTCTCAATTTATCCCGAAATTCAAAATTTCTAAAAAAAAAATACTACAAAACCCTAATTTAACAAATGGGTTATCACCAAAACATCAATTAAGAGTTCATTACAGCTGAAGAGCTTCGAGGAATTTGTCATGTTCCGGCTCGGTCCAACTCTCTCTGGATTTGGTAATCGTGTAAGGTTTTCGGATCTTCTTACTCGGATCCTCCGACGTGGAAGAAGACGTCGTTGTGGTTGTTAGCGGCGTTGTTGTTGTAGCGAAAGGTGAGAGTCCAGGTAATGCTGCCATTCCAGTTGGATCCAGATAGGATCCGTCAGCCGGATTCGGGTTTTTTGAGACCATTGAAGTAGAAGAAATGGGTTTTTGTTGGGGGGTTTTCAGTGTTTGAATCAATGGGTTTTGCATAAAGAGAGAAATGAAGGAGATAATTGGATGCCGTGTGGGAATTTGGAGAATATGGTTGTGTGGCTTATTAGAACACGCCACGTGTGTATATAAATGCAGCGTGCTTTGTGGACCTTTTACCACTCTGAAATATTACGGCACTGTTATTCATTTCGCTTTTAAACAAATTTTTTTAAAATATATATTTTTATTTTTTATTTTAAATTAAATTTTTGTATTGCTTTTAAATTATTTTCATGTGATGTGATGATGTTAAAATAATTTTTTAAAAATAAAAAATATTATTATATTTCTAAATAAAAAACACTTTAAAAACAATTTCAGTCATATTTTCAAATAGACACAACGTGTGTTTACTTTTTTAAGTAGAAACCGTATTTGATTATTTATTATTTACAAATAATATTTTTAAATGGTATTAATGTATTGATATTGATTTTTTTAAATAAAATAAAATAATACATTATTTTCAAGTAAAAAATTTAAAAAAAAACAATTATTATCATATTTTCAAACACTACCTATTTTTTATTAAATAACTCATCTAGATCATAGCAAACCAAATTTTATAAAGTCGAATTTTAAATATATTTTTATTGTATGTTTTTCATCGATTTCTTTATCACAACTTATATTTAACTTTGAATTAGGTGAGAAATATATTTATTTTTAATTTAATTAATTTTTATATAATCAGATAGTTAAGAAATCAATTAAGTTGTATTTACTTAATATTCTAGGATGAAAGAGAGATATATAAAATAACAAAAAAAAAACATGTTTAGCTGTATAGATTGAGATGAAGATGTAAAAATAAAAATTTATTTATTTGACAACTTTAAGATAAAAAAATAAATAAAAATAAACTAAGAAGGCATATCTTTTTATCCTACCTTTCTCTAAAGTTTATTTATTTATCTCTAACCATTATAAACAACAAGGACAACACAATCATGATTAGGGTGGATAAACAGTTATAACAACCACCTTGTATTATTGAAAAAAGTGAAGAAGCTTACCCTGGTCCATGAACCACAGGATTATTAACTGACTGGAGAGTAGGTCCATGAGACGTACGGCTAGAGATAGACTCCCTTAGAGGCATGAAACGTGGCAAGAACCTGTGGCTCAGAAGTGAGATTAGCTGGCTGATGCCTGGCAAGGAGGCTAAGGGCATCTCCAGTGGGCATGCTATATTGAAGAGCCAAAAATAAAAAATTAATATTTTAGTATTTTTTAGTCCTTTTAGGCACTCCAGTGGGAGTGCCAAAAGGGGAGGTAAAAATACATCTCCCTTCCCGAGCTGCTATCTATATTCTATAGCAGCTCGGGAAGTGCTGCTAAAAAAGGTGGCCCCACCTTGGGGCCACCTTTTATATATATTATAATATATATATATATATATAAAATGTAATATATATATTAGAAAATGATATAATTATAACAAAAATATTTATTTTTATTTACAAATACCTTAACAAGAGAGTAAAAATTTATATATAAAATTAATAATTATATAACTTACTCCTATTAATTATATAATCAATGTTGGAGGGTTTTTTAAAAGCATTTATTTAATTATATAACTTACTCTTATTAATTGTATAATTAATTGCATAATTAAACTACATACAAAATAATTATACTATATTTAAAATAATAAAAAATTAAATGGCTCTCCAAAATAGCTTTTACCACTGGAGCACACATCAACAAAAATGTCATTTTTACACTATTCAAAGTGTCATTTTAGAGATTTGACACTCCAAAATAGCACTCCTCACTGGAGATGCTCTAAGGGATTGCTCTGGAGTGCCATTGCTTCTTTTTTTTTTCTTTTATGTTTTTTTTTAAATATTTATAGATTTAAATAATATAAAAAACAAATTTATTCTAGTGTTTTTTTTAATAATTTTAATATGATAATTTGGAAAATAAAAGGTTGTAAAAAATATTTTAATACATTTTAAAATAAAAAAAAAATTAAAAATATCACACACCATGAAAAAAAACACAAATATTAGGTGATGTTTGTCACTGCGTTTCAAAAGTGTTTTTGAAAAAAAATTTAAAAAATTATTTTTATTTTTATTAAAGTTTTTTGTGCTGATACCAAAATATATATTATTTTGATGTATTTTGAAATGAAAAATACTTTTAAAAGCAACTTCAACTATACTCTCAAACAAACACAAAATTAGGCAATAATAAAATCATAGATTGGTTAGGCAAGCAAAAGAGAAGAGATTTATTTATTCATGGTGAGAAAATAGCATTTGATTCGATTCTCATGAGAGAAAAGATGAAAACAATTAAAACAAAAAAGGACATATCCATTTATTATTCACGTTTTCAAAGGATTTAAACTCAATTCAAGATTATTATAAAAATAAATTTATTTTATGTTTTCATCTGTTTTTTTTTTAACCAAACACTTTTTTATTCTATAAAAATAGCATTTGATAAAAAGAAGTTTAATTAAAAAAAATACTTAGGGAAAGATGATTTTTAAAAAAAAAAAAAGTAAGAGAGTTCGAGAGTCGAGTTATTAACTTTACTGGATCTAATTGCCTTAATTAAGTTGAAAATGTGATTAAAAAAAGTAGTCAATATCAACAAATAAATTGTAAAAAAAAAAGATAAACACATTGATTCCGATAATTTAAACTTGTGATCCAAGTCTTAAGGATACGATGATATTGCAGAAAATACACTCTAAAAAATCATGAAATTACTGTTTGGAGTGTAATTGAAATTATTTTTAAAAATATTTTTTGTTTAGAAATATATCAAAATAATTTAAAATATGTCAAAAAAAAATATTTTAAAATAAAATAAAATCAATTTTTTTTCCAAAATATTTTTTGATCGCAATCCGACACACTCCCGAAATAAAACAATGTGGCACCACCCACATACGGCTGCTTTTAGAAAGGGAATAAACTACATCGGGAATCACTTGATGATGAAATTTGGATTGAGCATGTGGTCTCGCGCATGCCTTGTAAAGCTCGAGAAGGGGAGGGGGGTGATTTTCGAAGGTGGTGGATAAGGTGTACGTATGGTGGCAATTTGTTTCTGCTGGGTTTTTTTGATTTAGCAAACTGATTAATTATTCAGTCTGCAAAGAATTATTTAGTTGGTAGATAACAAATTATAATCGATAAATTTTGTTGTAGATTTTTTTCTGTATTGAATTGGTTGGTTTCTGCTATCGGTTTAAGTGCTCGGATAATAATTTAGTTGACAACTCTCAAAATTATAATCGATAAAATCTATTAAAGATGAGTGGATTGTATTTTATAGCCAATTCATTAATGGGTGAACTTGCTTAAATATTTATCGATATATTGAAAAACTATAATTGATTAATTGTTTGGCGTGTTTTAACTGTTCTGACAGTTATTTAATTGGTGGACGTGAAATTGTAATTAATAAAATGAATAAAAGATGAATTATTTTTTCTTGTATCGAACTTGTTGATGGCTGAGTTTATTTTAACGGCAACGTACGATTTAACCGTCAGATAGCAAAATTGCAACCACTAAAATCTATCAGACATGGATTATTTCTGGTTGATTGCTATTTTGTGTCGATTTATTTAATTCATAGATTGCAAAACTGTAATTGATTGATTGTTTGGCGTGTCTTAATTATTTTGACAATTATATAATCGGTTGATGAAAAAAATGCAATCGATGAAATCAATTAGAGATGGATTACTTTATTTTTTGTAGTCAATTGGGCATTCGTTGGCAAGTGAGTGTGTCGTAATTGTTCGGCTTATTATTCTCTTTTTTTATTTATTCTTCACGTCAAATATTTTTTTAAGATCTAATATTTTTTTTGTTTTGTCATTTATTTTATTTTTTAATTGCTTTTTGTGAAAAAAAATATTATGAGGTGTTGAAATTTCTAATTATTGTAGATAAGGCATTCAAAATAATGACAATAATTATTCGTTAATTTTTTCCTTATAAATATGTTAGACTAATTATATAGTTTGCTATTTATTTCATATTAGCGCCTTAAAAATAATGATAATAATTATTTGTAATTTTTTATTTGATAAATATGTATATTTTGTTATTTATTTCATATTAGCGCTTTAATATATATATCCCTTTTTGGAATTGCGATCTCCTTTAGGTATTCTATAAGATAATAATAGTTGTGGTGTGTGTAAGCTGATCCGGACACCCTGATTATATAAAAAAAATGTATAAGTGGCAAAAAAAGGAAAAAATTATTCCAGGGATTATTTGTGGCGCGCTCAGTTGGCCAAGAACAAAAAAAATATATTTTAGGAAGAAAAAATCATGGTGCGCGTAAGCTGACCCAGACACCTCGGTTGGAGAAAAAAAACAAAAACAAATGTATAAGTGGCAAAACAAAACAGGAAAAAAAAAATAGATTTGGAGATTAGTCATGGCACGCGTAACCTGGCCCGAACATCTTAGTTATGAAAAAAAACCATTTTTTTTTTTAAAAAGAAAAGAAAAAAAACAAAATCAGTTTTGTTGTCTCACCGGTTCAAACTCTCGCGCGCCGAATCTGCCAACTCACAGACAACAACTCGGTCATAGCTACTCATTTGTCATTTCTACTGTACAAATTATAAAAAAGAAGCCCTTACTAAAAAAAAAAAACGAGCTCATGTAGATAATTAACATCTGAGTCCGCGTAGTATGAACAGTAGAGGGCAGAGAAGAGCCCTTGCCGCTGCCACACGGGTCCCGATAGAGATATCCTTTACTAGCGAAGGTTCAAGCTTTGGTAGCACAACAATGAGTCTTTTAAGGTCATAACAAGTGATTTATAAATTTTATCAAAACAATCTAAAATTAAAGCTATTAATTGTGGTTTTAATTGAAAAGGTTTTTGCACTTAAAACTTAAATATTTTTAAAGTATCTTAACTCGAGCTATTAATTAATTATAATTAAAAAAAATAAAAAGTCAAGGAAATTCAAACTTATTGACAAAAATATAAAACGTGTTGATGTTTTCATGTTTGGTACGTTGTAGCTACATAGATGTTTTTCAGAGCCGAATATTGCTCTCTTTCTTGGAGGCATGGTGGGGCAAGGAAGCACGAGAGGCGTTCTTTCTTACATGGGATAGGCTTTCTATGGGCATGCGAATTGATGTTTTCGTCTTTTCATGCTTTTTTATTTTCGTGTAATTATTTAATCATTAAGACTCTGATACTATATAAATAATTATTTGATTAAAGATTTCAAATTATTTAATAAAATTTATAAAATATAATTTATATTATTTTCTTAACAGATTTAATTATATGAACACAAATGTGATTCAGCTCTTCAACTTCTCCATTTCCTTTTCTTCATGCTTTCATTTTTATTTGTATCCAAAGATCCCAAAAATTAAAAGAAAAATCCACACCAACATGTGTTGCCACAATTTCTTGTTGCCAAGTACAGAGCATTGAGTAGTAATTTTAGCCAAATATATTTGTTTAATGAACGAGAATTATTGAGTTAATCGCAAGACTATAAAGACAACTTAGACATGAAAAGACAAAATGGAGATTAGGTTGTTCTTCCAAACTAAAGACATTCTTATCTTAAGATCGAATGTGCTGCCCATAACGTTGGAATCTGTCGTGTCAATGAGATGGTAGCTGCTAAGGATACAAGGGGCTGGTTGGGAAACCCCTCGGAAAATGTTTTTTTTTTTTTTTTAAATAAAATAATTTTTATTTTAAATTAATTTCGTTTCTTTATCAAAATAGAACTTTCCATGCTACCAAAATCTTTCTTTATAGAAGGAGAATTGTTGGCACATAAATAATCATTGCACAATAATGATTTTCTTACTAGAAAATCTTAGGCTTAATTTTACTATTATATATAAATGAAAAACTTGATATATCTAGTTTTCATCGCAACTAAAATCACAAGAAAATTGCATTCATAGCTCTAGAAATAACCCAAATAGTTTATGAATGTCTAGTCTGATACATTTGCAAACCTGTTAACCCAAACATTCAAAATTAACCCGACTAACTTTTTTTTGGATCCTTTTAGTTTTAGACTTTGTAATAGACTTAATTAGTATATTTAATAGATTATTTGGTGGTGCTTGCTATTCTCGTCAACTTCTATAAATCACAATATATTTTTATTTAGCATACAACAACATTGTGATACTAAGGAATTACGTGGAAGTAAAAATAGATAAACTACAAGATCTATATGATTGTCATATGATAATTATTGAAGATCTATATGATTATTTATTTTAAAGTTCGTGAATTTAGTCAAAATACACGCAAGTTAACCCCAATACTTAAAAATACCTAGATAATGAAGATTAGGTAGTGTTCGAGAATCATTTGAAAAAAAAAATACCTAAATACACGCAAGTTATTATTTTTAATAATTTTTATATATTATTTTAAAAAAATAAAATAAAAAATATTTTAATATAATTCTAAATAAAAATACTTTAAAGAATAATAAGAACAACTTTCACAAACACTAAATAATACGTCCACTAGATCGTTCATTGCTGACATTTGACCCATGAAAGATTAATTCTCAAATGGGTAGCGTATGAGAATTAACTAGAACGACATGACTTTTATGGTTCTTAAATTCCTGAATTAATTCGTAATTCAATTGTCTTTTTCTTCAAACAATATAATATTACAGCAATTATTTTGTTAATTATTATATTTAAACTTAATATACAAATGAATTTTTTTTTATGATTTTGTTACCATTACTATTAAATAAGAAGTAAAATCTATACTTTGTTATTTAATTATAATCTTCTTACAAAATTTTCTTAGATTAAATCACGTACAAAATCTTGAAACGTGTTTTTAAATATATTTTTTTGCTGAAATTTGTTTTTTTTAGATTATGATCAGTTTTTTTTATTAGAAAAATAAGAAATCATTATTAATAAGATACTTTACTTTTAGTTAGAAAAAAGGCTACTAATAAAAAGTATTTCGGTGAAAAAAATGCACGGGCATCAAGAAAATAATTTATATGTATTATTTTAAAAATTAAATCATTCCTTTTCATATAATTATTTATTTTAATTGTAAATAAATATTTAATTTATCATACCACGAAGATCCAAGTATTCATCAATCTCTTTACAGCCTTACGTGGTATGAGAAGAAGGCGGGAAAGCAAAAAAGAAAACAAGCTCAGTGGATTGCCAAAGTTGAACCGGGAAAGTTTACATTTATTGAATTGACTCCTCGCACGCTAAAACGAAAGAAAAGTAAGCAGATAAACGAAGACCACGAGCCGGCTAATTTTTGAATTGTTTTGATGTAATTCTGTTAAAAATTAATTTAAAAAAATTAAAAAAATAGTATTTTTAGTTTGCTTTTGATGGAAAGCTTGCTTCTTTTCTACAGTTCTAGATTTTTATCACTAAAGTTTCATAAAGTTTTTTGTTTTTGTGGACATAGAATACATATAGATTTTATATTTCAAATTGAAAACAATATCTAATATTTATATGATAAACTTTAATATAAAATAATAATAAACAATGAAGAAATAATGGGCTCGTGCTTGCCAAACAAGTGAAAAACCTCTAAAGTAGTTTACGAGTCTTGCCTTGACTGGATTTGTCCTGACAAGTAGTTGAACAACGGAACAGAACACCGGTAGATCTTTGTAGCTTTTGTTTTGTTGACAAATCTCTCGAGGGACCGGATTGCATTGATGAACAACTTATGTACTCACTTGACTTTCATGAAGTTAATATTTAGTTGTAATTTTGATACGAATGATGTATGGTATAGGAGAGATGAGTTTGTTTTTAATGTATAAAAGTTAATTTAAAAATAATAACAAATTATTAGAAAATAATATAAATCAAATCTTGAGGTCTTATTTAAAATCTTAAGCTCTATTATACTGTCATGCTAAAGAATCATTTAATCTAAATTAAAATAAAATCTTAAAATATAATTTATATTATTATTAAAAAATAATTTTATGTAACGATACCTATCGGAACAAAATTCACAATCATGGTTTGGAGGTTATATTTGATGTTTGAAAAAAAATAATCAGAAAATACAATAATTGGAAACGAAGTCGTTTTCAAAACAGCAAAACACAAATTTGCTTTCCTTTAATGGCCGTACAATTTTGCCACTGCCTGCCATAAGACCACCACAAAGGAACCTTCTTCACCTCATCACCAAGTTTTTCTTATTTAGCTCCTCCTCCTCCTCCTCCTCCTCTGGCCTCACTTGTTCACCGCAGAACTTTTCATTTACTGTCTTTGATATTTTTCTTTGATCAAATCTCTCCAAACTACAGAAATGAAGGTGAGAATCAGCTTTCTCTCTCTATATCTTCTGCTAGATGACTTGTATGCCTGCGTGAAACTTGTTTTGAGGTCGATCATTAACTTATTTTGATGAGAAACTCGTTTCTTTTCCATAACTCAGAGGGTCTGGTTAGCTTAAATTTGATTGTTTTAGTCATGGTTCCATGAGATAATTCCTGGTCCATTAGTCCTTGATGGGGTCATATCATCTTAATCTTGAATTAGCAGTGATGTTTAGTGATCACTGTTTCTTGATTATTTTGATATTGATTTATAACAAAACATGATTTTCTTCTGCTGCAGAAAGCTGTGTTGAAACTGGATTTGCATGACGAGAAAGACAAGAAAAAAGCCATGAAGACAGTCTCTAGCCTTTCAGGTACTGGGTTTTTTCTTTCTTCCATGGCCACCAACTTACAAATCAAGATTATCGATGAGGAATCTGTGATTGATTTTATCAGGAAAAAATAATGATCAGGTGGTTTGAACTGTGATTTGCAGGGGTGGATTCAATATCCATGGACATGAAGGATAAGAAGTTGACAGTGATAGGGGACGTCGATCCAGTAAACATAGTGAGCAAACTGAGAAAGGTATGCAGAACAGAGATAATTACAGTAGGACCAGCAAAAGAGCCAGAGAAGAAGAAAGAAGAGCCAAAGAAAGAAGAGCCGAAGAAGCCGCCAGAAGATCCGAAGAAGAAAGAACAAGATTATATGGCTGAGTTGGCGAAGGCTTACCAGGCCTATTATAATCCTATACATAATCCTATACATAATCCTACACATTACCATGTTAGAAGTGTTGAGGATGATCCAAATGCTTGTGTCATTTGTTAATTAGATGTTAAAGAAATGTCGATGAGAGATAAAATAGATGATTTTTTTTTTATGTTTATTAGATTATGATTTTGGAGAATTTCGGTTTTATGTATTATAAATCAATTATGGAAGTGGTTTTGAGTCAAGTATTATTATTATTTAATATTGGAATGTGTATATATATAGAGAGAGGATATATATCACGTCAACTTTGAGGTTTGGTATTTGTTGACATTATTTGAGTGTACTTGCTTGATCAATATCTTATGGTATTTTAAAAGAAAAATGAATAATCTTACCCGGGGTAAAACTTATCGTTTCATTACTATTTAGAAATTAAAAATATAAAAAATCATTCAAAAATATATTAGACATATATTTATTCTATGTTTTTTTATTATATTTTTGTCTGATTTTTCTATTTTAGGATATTAAATAATCACTACTCTAAGAAAATAAAACAAATAATGTGCTGCATGAATGGATTTGATTGATGAACAAGTTGCATGGAAGCGACAATTCTTCCCCCCCCCCCCCCCCCCCCCCCCCCCCACCTTTTTTCCTCCTCGATGACTTTTGTTTCTCTAATAATAATGTTTTTTTTTCCTTTTTTTTAGGGGAGTTCTCTCTACTTTGTGCATAGCAAGAAGATGCCAAAACTTGGTTCATGTCTTCTTTTTTTTTCTTCTTACTGGATTAGAGATGGTAATAATTTTGATCATATTAATCAAGAACCCCATCCAATCTAGTAAGTAGAAAATTCATTTTTTTTTAAAATATTATTTACTTTTTTTAAAAAAAAAAATCTAGGTTAACACACTATGCTTCGAGCTAAATTGACCCTGATCAAATTTGTTTCTTATAAATATAATTTTGATACTTTAATAAAAAAAATCCATCACTAATCATCATCAAAGCAATATCTTGATAACTGGATTTGTCTGGCATCAACATGCAATAATCACCATCAACTAGCCAGGAAATTTAGCAAGGTCGTCTCTTTCAGACAATTAATGAGCTCCAGTTTTCTTAAGGTCACTCCAGCAAAACCATGCATGCGGGTTCAAGCTTGCTTCTGTCATCTTGTCTGTCGTCGTCCATCAATGTTGGAGCAGGAATGGCATCCTACGTAATATGGTAGACACTTACCAAATAATGGACCATTTGAAGGTTAACACTTGTGATGAAATCAAAGGATGGCTGCTAAAATATCCACTGGTTCTTTCATACAGAGGCAGTTTATTCTAGCTATATTTACGCAACTCCTCCACTTGATGATAAAAAGGATCTTAATCAAAATGAAAAAAAAAAGGTTTGTCAATGTCATTGTGTTTTCCATTGAGATAACGATTTTTTAAAATACTTTTTGTATAGAAATACATGAAAATAATATTTTATATTAATACATCAAAACAGTCAAAAAACACTAATTTTTTTAGTGTCCTAAGTAAGTCATGTCCTAAGTATAAAACCAAATTGGGAATCATTATCTTCTCAATTTAGTCCCCTGTTTTTTTCTTCCATTCCTTCTATTTTTATAATTTTAATATGGTTATTTTTTTTCTCTTAATTTTAATTATTCTCACATTAACAATCATGTGAATTGTTTGTGAATCAACCAAGTAAACTGAATTATATAAAGATAACTCACACAATTTAATTCTAAACTCATGTTAAGCAAGGAGACAAGTCAAGAGGGTTTTATTCCTGTTAAATTTATTTATTTTTTCTTCAATTTTATCCCTATATAAATATATCACTGTTTTGATCAGTTTTATCCTTAAATTTTTTTTAAAAGTTGATTGGAGTGTTTTTGGACCGGTCAAGTAAATTGGATTATATGGAGACATTTTTAATAAACAAATACTCAAACTAGAAAGTTTCAAGATTATCCATTTAATAAAATCTCAAATAATGTTTTACATTCTAAATTATTTTTTATTAATTCAGAATAAAAATAAAGTAATTAAAATATTCAATGAATTTCGGTCATTGTCGAGGATGAGATATTTGAGAGGCATCACCCAAAACCCACTATGAGGACGTTCTATATGGCCAAAAGCAAGGAAGCTTTTTGACAAGATAAGTATCCTCATGCTTATAATAAAATAAAATAAAATAAAACAAAGCATCTTCATCAATAATAAATATTTTATACACGTGTCCTTCTCACGATTCCCTTAGATTTGGTGCCATTCGTAGATGTTAAGATATGATTGAACATGCTGTTCTTTTAGCTGCCTTCTTCCAACAATTAAAGAATTAAAGCTAGTTTTGGAACGAGGCAATAGCAACATTGTCTATTGGCGTGAAGGAATTTCTCTATGTTTATCTATCAAAGGAATACATAAATTGTGAAATTTACCACAATATAATCTATAATTTCTTATACAATAAAAAATTTCAGCATTAAGTTATTAATTCAAGAAAAAATGGAGACAACATTAAATTACTATCTCGAAATAAAATAAAAAAAGAGAATGTGGAAACATATATGGTATTTTTCTTTGTATTAATTATTTTATAAGTGTAAAATTGTCCTCGAAACATATTTATTTTAAGTTCATATATTTTCAACCAACCACTTAATTTTAAGGTTGTTAATTTCATTATGTTCCACCTGGAATGACTGATATATTTTATTTCAGTTCAAAAAATAGAACAAACCAGAAGAAATTTATCTCGCTCAGAATCTCAGTCCATTCTGGAAATTCCGCCCAGAACGTTTCAATTCCGTTTCGTCCAAATAATATTTTTTTTTACATAATGATTTACAATATCAATCATATTTCTTTATTTGACCGCTAGATTGAGATAAAATTTTACAATAAGTCTATTGACATATAAATATATATGAGGTTAAAATTTCAGAGTAATCAGAAAATATAACTACCTTGTGAGATTGATGATGACATTCTCATAATATTATCTAGGTTATGAGTTTATTAGGAATTAAACTTTATAATTTGCTTTATTTAAGGCTATCATGGTCTTATAATGGAGGTCACATATTTGAAAGGTTAATCTAGGTTGACCTGAGTTGATCCCAAATGTCATCGTTTTAATTTTTTTTTTAATATGTCAACTTGATTTTTTTAGTTAAACTATATTTTTGTCAAATTTCCATGTTATCTTTGGACTCATTAAGTCGATCGAGTTATATCGGTTCAACTATCATTTTTTTACTTGCGTTTGAAATTTAAATTGCACAATTTTAAATAATTTTATTTTTTGATTTTGAACTAAAAATTTGTTTGTTGAATTAATATATTTAATCACACACACACACACACACACAAGCATTACAATCCCGAAATAGAACGCCGAAAACTGAAACATTCCATTCTAATTAAAAAAACGAAACACCAACTGAAACATAATTGAGAATCTTGCTTAATTTAGAATGATACTTGAATTATATTTATTTGAGTTTAACTAATTAATTCTCTTAGTGCATAACACATAATTGATTGACCATATACTTGCAATTAACACCATAAGATAGAGAAAAATAACATAGAGAAACTCGAACACCTACCATCCAACTTGCAAAAGCATTAGTGATCCACACCCTCCCATTAGGAAGAACAAAAAAACAATGAAGGGGGGAAAGGCACATGCGAGGCACGTGATCATATCCTTTCTCAATCCCAGGATTTCTTGCCCTCATCTTCTTCTCTCCACATCTCAACCCAATTCTTCTGGATTTGCTCGAACCCAAGAAATGACCCCTTTTCGTTTGGATCCATACTGGTAGATAAAGCTCCGTAAGCAATCCCACAAACAGAAGCCCCTAGGGTAAGAAAAAGTGTAAAAAACATGAACCATTTGGGCACATTCCATATATGTTGCTCCATGATCAAACCTATCAATTGCATTGATGCAAAGGAAAGTGCCATAGGCGCCCCAACAGATGCCAAGACTCTCTTTATGATCCTGTACATCACCTCTTCTGGGATTTTCTCATCATCAGCATCGCTGGAGGTTTTCTTGATGCTAGTTTCCTGTACAGAAGGTGGTGTGCTACCAAAGCCTTTAGCATTTGCTTGCGCTTTCCATGTTGAAGGTGGGTTGTTTAGGGTTTTTTGTATGCTTGTTGGGATGATAGATGGAGCCATTGGCTTCCATGGTGAAAAGTTTGCAAGATAGAGGGGTGATTTTTGTGAGCAAACTAGAGTGTTCATGGTTTCTCAGTTAAGCCTGTACCTTTTTTTCTCATGCTAGCCTTATGCTATGTTCCATGGATCTTATCAAAAAACAAATGGATGGGAGTGCTCTGGTTCCAATTTCAAAGATATTTCTTGATTTAATATTTTGAGTAAAATTCCCGAGGTCCCATCTTGCACAAAGGGACAAATTTGTTACTTTCTGAAGCATTTACTCCCTTGTAGCTAAACGACGATGATTTGTTTTAAGTTGCGAGAACTACTACTTCTCTTCAGGATGAAACTATCTCAGGTGCAAGCTGAGTTTTGAGGTCCGAGCTCAAGTTTAGCAGCTTAAAATTTCATATTATAACGGCAATCATTGCGGGCAAAGGCCTGGTTTGATCTACTTCAAGACCAAGAGTTTCGGCGGCCCTTGTTTCAAGTCTACTAAATGTATTCTAGCAGTAACACAAAACATCACAAGGCAGCCATGATTTTTGCTCACCTGGTAATAGGAAAGTTAATCTCTTATAGAAGTTCATCTTGGGAGCAGCACTTGATTAAATTTTTCAGTGAATTGGCTGGCTGTGTCTTGTCATGTAGAGATTACACAAGAAAGGTGTAATTCTTCTTCTCCTTCGTACATCTGATAGCAGAAATGAAGATGTTATCAGAGAAGGGCCAGAAAGGCAGAATCTTCTGTGACATCAATAAACAACGAGAAATTAGATATACGAAACGTTTATGAAGAGCACCCAAAATATAATGGGGGCAACGGGTTTTCTGTTCTTGAGGCTGCCTGCCATTGATTAGAATCACAGGATCAACCAGAATGTAGGCTCACAATAAGAATCATTTTGTTGCCATCTCTGTAGGAAATCAGATAATCCAAAAAGCTAGAGCTAAAAAGAAATTTGAAGGACACAAAGATGGGATATGGAGCAGAGTCAAGGTGCTTTAATTACCTGCTCAATAGACTCCACCTAATGATTTGATAAAGTTCAACATTGATGATGCTTTCAATCAGCAAAGGAATAGAATTACGGTTCTTACCTGGTGAGGAAGAACATGAAATATTTTAGTATCACTAAATCAAGCAAATTGTTTGAAACTCCCAACGTTGTTTATTGTTCGTCACATTCATGACCAGTTTGCATGTCAAACACGATTAATAAAATAACGAAATGATCTTAAAAAAGTATTTATATCGGCTTTGGGGGACATTTAAAGAATTTAATAATTTTTTTAGAATTTTAAATAACCCTACTTAATCATTAAAAAATGTTAGAGAGTAATATAAATCTAGTGCTGTAATTCACCTAATAACTTAAATTTTTAGGTGAGATATTTCCTTGATATGATATCAGAACCTTGTTGATCTAGCAGTCACGAATTCAAATCTCATAAACCTATCAGACAAAAATTAAAAACAAGATACTGTAAATTTATCTGTAAATTTCTAAGCTCAAATGGATAGGTGAGAATGAGAAACATTCAGGGGGTAATATTGCATGGTTTTCATTTTTATGGACTGAAATACATAGCAGAGGATCTAATTTTTATTCCTCTCTGTAAATAGCCCACGGACAGTGACCATCCATTCCTCCACATCTTACATGGACAAATTCCAGGACATAACCACGTAACCAGAAGCAAAGGTTATTGATTCATGATTTCAATTGAAAAGTTAAAAATAAATAAATTAAAACTGGATTTTAACCAGGTCAGTTTTCATCCTATATTTTTGAAACCCTACTCCAATGAGATCCTGGATTGATTCATTAAGCCGGGTAAGGTTAATAAACACTGGTTAAGTTAAACAGTTTACTTTGATAAATAGAAAGTTCACTGTTTCTATGGTAAAACAACACAGATTCCTTGACAAAAGTCTTGGTCTTTCTCGGTCTCCTTTCAATTTTAATATCCCAAATTTCCAACTTCTCCCTCTCTTCCACACCAAACCTCCATAGCTCTCATTTCCATGGCGTCAAAACCAAACATATCCAATAATTCCGCCATTATAACATCACCCATGTTCCTCACCAATGAATCTTTACACTCAATCCTCTCACACGATTCCTTAATCCAACACTTCCATACCTATCTCCCTACTACCTCTTCCACACTCCACACTCCAATCCGTCAAAGCTATGACCTTTCACAATCATCCTCTCTCCTTTTGATGCCCTCTTGGTCGTCTACTCCCTCCCTCCCTTATATAGGTGTCAAGCTTGTCACCTACTTCCCTCAAAACTCCGCGCTAAACTTGCCTGGAATTCATGCAAGTTATGTGCTTTTTAGCTCTACAACTGGCCAGACTTTGGCTTCAATGGATGGCACTGTTTTGACCCTTTATAGAACTTCTTGTGTATCAGGGCTAGCATCGAAAATATTGGCTAGGAATGATAGTATAGTTCTTGTGATGGTTGGTGCTGGTGCTTTGGCACCCCATTTGATCAAGGCTCATCTTGCTGCAAGACCCAGTTTGCAAAGGGTGATAATTTGGAATAGAACAATAAAGAAAGCTGCAGACTTGGCTGAGAAATTGAATAAAGACTGCATTGGAAATGCTGGGGTTCGTTTTGAAAGTAATGGGAATCTGGAGGAAATTATTGGATTGGGTGATATTGTGAGCTGTGCTACAAATGCTGATGCACCTTTGATCAAGGGTGAAAAACTGAAGCAAGGAGCCCATTTGGATATGGTGGGTTCTTTCAAGGAGACAATGAGGGAATGTGATGATGAGGCAATAAGGAGAGGAAGAGTGTTTGTTGATAACGAGGCTGCGTTGGTGGAGGCAGGGGAACTTGTAGGTGCTTTTGAGAGGGGGGTGACTAAGAAAGAGGATGTGGGATTTTTGGTGGAGTTGATCAAAGGGGAGCAAGTTGGCAGAAAGAGTTCTGAAGAGATCACTGTGTTCAAGTCTGTTGGTTCTGCAGTTGTGGATTTGCTCGCTGCTCAATTGGTGTATGAGAGTTACATCAAGGATAAGTAGCGAGATTGAGAGAGTATATGAATTGTTAGAAGAAATAAAGCGATGATCTATGCTTTAAAATCTAGAAACATGGATGGCAATGAATGCTAATAAAAAGAGGAATTCATACTCGAAATCCTCTTTCTGCTCGCCATCTACACATGTTTTCTGTAATGATCGTTTTCCTCATTAAATATAATTTGTCTTTAGGAAGCTCTTGAAATGTTGATTGAAATCTGCAAGCTATTCACTTTTTGTTTGTAATGGATCTCAAGGACTCAACTTGGATCACTGTCTTAAAAAGGGTCAGTTGATTACATGCTTCACCAATTTGTCTTTGCATTCACCTCACAAAACTTGCCTACTTCTGACTAGTTCTATCAAAACAGCTGGGGGGCAAGTATCAACATTGCAAAAGGGAGCTGGGAAAAAAATGTTTCTCTCAATGATAATTATCTTGAAAAAATGGCCAAGGATACAAACTACAAGAATTTTCTTTCACGCAGCTTGGAAAACTGGATTTCTCAATGATCATTCTAGTATTGTTTTTAAATGGCATTACTACAATTGAATAAATACATCAAAATACAAACTGCGAAAAAAAATTTAACTAATAGAAAGACACATTTGGTTCTCAGCACCAAATGATACAACAAACCATCCAGAAAAAAACTGGATTCTGGCATTTGACAATGTTATTATGTTAGTGATCGTTCTGATGAGTCCGTTTCTTTTTCAGCAGCCTGCTTTGGATCCTTGGGAATAGTAAGTCATTCAGTTGTCTTTCAGCACTATATTCTGAAGTTGCCTGCAAAAACAATGGTGTTGGGAGAAAGAAGTTTGTCATGGGTAAAAAGGAAGGCCAATTTGGAGTAAGCCAAAAACAATTGCATCACTAAAAAACAAACTAATTGATAAATACAGCTGACCAACAGGTGCTGATAAAAATTGCTTACAGAAGCACATACCTGTGAATTGAAGGCAAACCGCAGCGTTTGGATTTGTGTTCCAGAACAAACTCTCAAATCAAATCCAAGGGAATCTAAGTCAATAATTGCCGCCTCCTACAATATGATAGAACAAATCTAATTATTTATGAATTTCAAATAAGCAACAGCAAACTGGAGTAGTGTTTCACTCATGGTCATGTTCAACAAGGGGTTGCCTAGCTAAACATGCATACAGATGTGAGATAGGCACTAGTTCAACATAATATTATAAACTTGAAGTTAAATGAAAAACATCTCCTACACAGGGTGTAGTTTTCACGATTAACTGATGAAGCAAATTTATGTGTTACCTCCACTTGAATACCCTTGCATCTCCAGCACAGAGATTTAAATGCCTGTGTAATCTTTTCTCCACCAGCTTTCATTAGAGATATGATTCTGGCTGCTGAAAGTGCAATGGCGTCAGGTTTTGCCTTCATAAAGTCTTCTACTTCAACCATAGTCTTTACAGAACAAGAGGAGAAGAATTAGTTTCTAGTGAATGAACAAGTCCCAACAGCATATGTATTGATCGTTCATAAGGTGTGAAAATAGAAATAAAAAATGATAATTAAGAAAAATTGTCATTTCACTAACTCTGAGTATCCAGCACTAATTGCTGTAAAATGTGGACACTGAACTTGTTGCAATGGAAAAAAAAGGAAGCTCTCTAGGACTTTATTCTGAATTAAGCAATGATTTTATTCAGTAATCAAAATGTTTGTAACCAAGTTTGATTGCCAACAGTATATGGTAATACTAAAAGCAAAAACAGAATACAGGTGGAACTTTTATCAATATATGATTGTAGAAGTGATGTTAATTTCAATAGGATACATGGACTCATCTTGTGTAGTGACTGCAAAACTTGACATGATTATTTTACTAAAGCTCACAACTGTAACTCCATTGTTTCAACAAGAATGAGGATAGAATCAGAACAAATGTGCAAGAGTCTCTGGTAAGCATTGCATATTCCATTATAAAAAGAAATTTATACGCAACCAATGAATTCTCAAATAAAGATATGAAAATATGCTAGTATACTTGGTGTCCATGAGCTGAAATCAGCTGAATTTTAATCATCTCCAGTTTGTAAAATGAAGTTCCATTTCTTGGGACCTCATCCTTCTCTGATTCCTCCCGTATTGAACTATCTTCAGACGATCCTGACTTGTGTTCACAACCTTTTACCACACCAGATTCTTCTAGTTTGCCTTCTATGCTTTTCCCAACCTTATTTATATTAGCATCACGAGATTGATTGGCAGACATATGCCTCTGAATGTCAGAGTGTTCTTCCATTAAGGCAGGTCTAATAAGGCCCTGGATAGCTAGACCAGCAGGAGGCTGCTCCATCCAGTCTATAGGATCATCTGAAGCAACCTATGCAAAATAAGAAATAACATAGAAATGCAAGAACTCAGCTAAGACCACAAACCATGGCAATTCCACAATTTCATAGTGATGAGAATTAAAAAATACACTTTGCAAGTAGAAAGCAAACAATTATGCATTTTTACACTGACAACAAATGCAATCTGCTTCTTCCTTAAACTGCATCAGGTCAAAGATATGCAATGGACAAAATACCTGAGCCAGCTTTTTGGCAAAATACATTGGATGAGAAGAACGCATCGTCTCTAATTTTGCCCAGTCTCCAAGTTCCTCATCAGAATCATCTTCCTCGTCAGAATCATCAAGAACAGCCACCAGGTCCTACAGACAAGGCAGAGAAATGAACCCAGAAAAAAATGTTCAAATAATTCTGCATTTTAAAACTAAAACCCAACAGCAAGAATGGACTGAAAAGGAAAGAGAAACCAAACCTCATCATAGTCATCGACATCCTCATCGCCCCCATCTTCAACATCACTATCTTCATCTTCAATTTCATCAACCCCAAAATCAATTTCAGATGTACCCAATGACTCCATCTCACTGAGCATTTCCATGGCATCAAAACCTATAATAACTTGCTGTATTTTGCATAAAAACACATAAACTCAAGAAGCTCACAAGAAAATAAGGGGCATTTGAGTTCCCCACTTTATCAAACATAGAAATCTAGCTAAGTGCTTAATAAATGCCCTTTTCTTTTCCGCTCTAATAGCATGTATTCTCTTCTTTGATTTATCTCTTAAAATGCCACTTTGTTTCAAAACCAAAAGAGAAGGTTTTCTTCATCTGAACACCAACCTGACACGTCAATGCAATAAACAGACAGAATATTGCTAATATGCCACCCCTTGTCTCTTGAAAAGCTAATAGGTCATGAAATAAAAATAATAGGCCACATTTTGTCCAAAACAAAAAGGTCTCCTTCATAATCTTAGCATCAGCTTGAGATAATGCAATTCACAGGATATCCAATCAGAAAAGACATTCCATACCACAAAATTATTTTCTGTAGTTAGTGTTTGCAAAATGTCCTCATCATTCTTCACTTGAAAGTATATATCTGCAAGGCATCAGAACAAATTAAAACTTCGATATACAACAACACTTCTGCACCCAGATTAAAGTTAGCATGCAAGACAGAGATGAATTTCAAGGGCTTGACTTACTCCCATGTTCGTCAGTCACATAAGGCAAGTCTGGCCAGATAAGGTTCTCATGAAAATCATCATTTATCACACCAGTCAACATTAGAGTTGCTTTGCTTTTTGCCTAAAAATAACACACTACAGGCAACATTAGCTCTGCAAACCAGCATAAAATAACAATTTACATGAAAAATTATCATATAATGAAAGTCCTAATGGCTTGAATTTATGAGGAGTCAATGCATTTCATCCCCTCTGGATTGATAACAAATATATAGTGCTTTGCAAAAAACCCATACATGATGTCTTTCTTTCCTTCCTTTCCAACTCAATCTCCTAGTCTGCAGTTTGTGTGTCTTAGAAAGTAACTTTGTATGAAGGATAATTGCTTGATGTTAGATGTAACTTGCCCTAGTTGATCTCTTACAATTATTATCCCAGTGTCAAAGTAAACCTTCTTTGATGATCAATTTTGAAATGTTCATTTCAGAAAGGGTCTAATTATCAGCAGTATCACCATTGCTTCAGATCAAATACGAGACTACAAAATTTGCAGATTTTCTATTTTGAAATCAATATGCAACCATCATTTATATAGATTATAGAGGTTCAACAAAGAGCTCTAGCTTGATGGATTGAATATTGTGCATAGATGACATGTCAATACTCGAGTGATGTTGTTATAGTGCATAGTATTGACATGTGTTATACTTGTTTATAGAAAAGCGCTAGGAGCAGCAGAAGTCATTCTTTGTTGAAGTGATGACTAGAGAATGTAATGTTATACCTCAACGATAGTCCTAGATGTTTCTTGAGGTGTAAGCATAGCATCACAGCTTGTTTCTGATGTTGACACTGCAATATCCTCAAATGGATGGTATCGCAGTTTACCATTCTGCTCTGAAGATTCCAAGTTTGAATCTAAACTCTCTGCAGACGCTTGAGTCTTACTCTTTAAATGACTGCTCCTTCTTAAGAAAGACCCACCATTTAATCTTCGAAATTTATTCCTGTAAAATATTGATAACTACCTGTCCTTAATATCTGCAACTACTTATACTATGTTGCGAAGCATTTGAAGAAACAGAAACAGAACAACGAACCATTGCAATCAAAATTTAAAACAATTTCCATTTCCAGAGAAACATATGTAAAGTTCTCGGTTTTACTGTAGAAAATGATAATGCAGGATTTAGAGTTCCAATATTTTGCCAAGATACAACAATTTAAGATCCCACATAAACTGGAAGGAAGTTTGTGGTGTATGTTATTTCTAACAACGAAAATCTTGTGTTCCTTTTAACATCCTTTACCTTTCAAGTTTAAATGCCAATACTTGAGAAATCACCTCTTTGTGGTACATTCTCTGATATGTAACTAAAACATAATGCTGAGCAAATTGTTTTATGATGTGAATGCCCAAAACCAGTTCTAATCAACAGTTGAAAGTAAAGGGTCCACGAGTTAGAGTACAGGTTTGAATGATACTAGTCCCAAATAAAATCTACTCACTATCAGTGCTGAGATCTCCAAGATATACGAAGACCCTTGAGTTCATGCCTTGATTATGACTAACTCATAAGATTATAACCCTTCTTACCACTAAAAACTGTCAATCAACCAATCATGACCAGAATTCACTCCTGAATTCCACCAAAAGGACACCAATTCACACCTTCCCATTTTATACGTACATAACCTCCATCAACACACCCACAGTCGCTTCACTTTATACCAGTTCCCTGTTGTAGCCTGCCAAAGATACTAACTTGAGCATAAAAAAGTCTCACCTTTGATTTCCTTTCTTTACGCAGAACCATGTATAAGCTAAGCTTTACCAATCCAGAACCAGGTTCATTACTTAATTCTGTACACCAAAACTCCCAATTTAACTCCGGATTAAGAACAGAGGAGCTGATAAAAAAATTGGTGAATTTCCAGTGATCTTAAAAAACCCACTTTCATTATCTTGAAATGTAACAGAAAAAACTTTAACTATGGCAGTATCCAGGGCAGCAAATCATAGAATCGAGAACAAAAATGCTACTCCACACAGATGACAGAGAGCAGTACAATTTTTAATTAGAAAACACATTGAAAGCTCTAAAAATACAGAAAGAACAAAAGGGTATCTAAACCGACTTCAATACCACTAATCAGAGATTGCATTTCTATAAAAACTCTCGTTTTTACAGTACAAAATGGACTAAGAAATGAAGCTATTACAGATAGCATGCCAGATATTATTGATAATAACAAACACTAGAGTGGCAATGATGCAATTCATGTGGCTAGAATGTTCACATTTTAAGCTCTTAAAAAGCAGAAAAGCTCTTAAATTCTGGTTTTTAGTCACCAAGAAATGGCAGAGATGCTGCGGGGCAAGGAGGAGCAGAAATTTGCTGCCGGAGCGGTGGAGGGGGGGAATCGGACGACTGTGGTGGTTTCAGTCATCATTGCCATGGACATCATCATTTCTTCTGTTTGCTCCCTTCGTTTTAAGGTTAGGGAGCTTAGCTTAGCTTGGAAATATCTGTTTAAGGAAGAGGTAGCTGCTTTTGAGGATGAGCATATAGGGTGGGATTCTCTGCATATGCTCACACTTGAATTTCCTACTATTGGACACGCGTTACATAGTTAATCTACTTTGTCTTTAAATGCTTTAAAAGACGAAATCTCCTTTTACTTTTTTTCTTCTTCTTATATATATTATCGAGCCAACTTTTATAATTAATACCCTTCTTAATTGTATTTCATTATCTTTTACGTATTGTGTAGATGATGTATTTAGTAATGATATATACGATAAAATAATTATATTTATATCATATGTAGTTGTGATAAATATGATAAGATAATTTATTTTTTTATCTTTAACAAATATTGCTGTCAAACTTGTATATTAAAAAAATAACTAAACATTTTTTTTTATTTACTAATAAGATCAATAATATTATAATAACTCTAGTCTTGACAAATTGACTTAGAACTTGGACTAATCTGGGTTTAAGACAAACAGAGAAATGATTAACTCAACAATAGAGAAATGATTAACTCAACTTGACCTTGTCAAAACCCAAGTTCACTCGGGATAAAAACAAGGGTAAGAACCAACTGATTATTGAGAGAAAAAATGATCAAAACAAGATTGTTTTAATTATTTTTTAAAAAACAAATTGGATTAACTAACTTGACTCTCCAAACCTATGACCTAAGTCTTGTCATGTTCAACCTTTGAATCGAGATTAGCTATAATAACAAAAACTTTTATTCTCAATGCAACATTTAGGGCACGCACCACCCTATAATGTTTATGCATCAAGATCTTTTAAATATTGTCGTGGAAGGTAACATTTGGTTATTGGATAGTCCCACTCATGTCATCTAGATGCTAGCAATTTTTAAAATAAAAATTAATATGATAAAATCAATGTAAAATAACAAAAAAAAAATTGTTGTGTGAGAATTATGTTGACTTTGTCTTAAGAATATCTAAGTAATTATAATATTTAGAAAATAAAAAGACAAAAACACCCTTGAATAATAGACATTATATTGTTTTATATAGGGGTTAAATAAATAATTTTCCTACAAAATAAACAAAAACAATTTTATCATTTTATTGTAATAAATAGTGAAGTGGCATCTTGCATGGTAATCAAACTCGCGAGCCAACTCGCAAACTCGTACGAGTTTGCGAGTTGGCTCAGCAAACCTGGTTGGACCGGAAAGAAAAATCAAACCGGTCAAAATCGGGTTGACTCGTAAAATCGGACCGGATCGGTTCGATTTTACGATCCGGGTTTTTCATTATGCCCCAGTTCAAAGCTAATTCAATCCTACATCAATTTTGATGGCCAGTGAAGATTCTGTGGAAAATCAGTCTACCAAATCATCCGCAAAGCCAACTTTACTTCGACAAGAACTGCACGCAATTCAAACGGAACCAAGAAAAAAAATGGAGAAGAGGATGAGAAGGAAGAGAGTAAAGAAGAAGAGGATAAGGAGGAAGAAAAGAAAATGGAGATGAGGAGATGAGGGTGGGCGGCGGCGTGGGAGAAGGAAATTGGGATTTAGGGTTATGTTAGGGGCTTTTATACTTAGTTATTATAATAATTATAATAATAATAATAAAAAAAAAAAAGAAGAAGGTAGGTTTCTAGGGGGGGGGGGTATATAAATTATTATTATTATTAATAATAATAAAGTAGGTTTATACGGGGGAGGGGTAATAATAATAATAATAATAATAATAATAATAATAATAATATGGGGGTTTATAATAAAAATAAAAATAAAAATAAAAATAATAATTAGCATAAAAAATAGTTAGCATAAAAAATATTTTTAAAAAAATTCTATTAATTTAAGATAATAAATAACATTAATTAATTTATATTTCACATCAACAAAATATTTATTTTTAGTTTGTTAATTTTTACCTAATGAAATTCTATGGACATAATTGTTTTGTAATGTATTTTTCAATTATTTTGAATCATGCATGAACCTTAACTAATGAAATTTTATGGCCATAATTATATTATATTATATTCGGAAATATTTTACTTACGATTTTACGATTTTTCTACCTACACGATTTTAGCTGTGATTTTACGTTTTTTGTACGAAAAAATTCGGGTACGATCTTACGATTTTACGATCCGATTTTTCGGAGTCCTTTTCGATTCGTGTCAAAATCTCGATTTTGACAACCTTGGCATCTTGGACTACCGTAACTTCTCCCTTTATTTATTTATTCATATTTTTAGTTACCCTTACCACGGCGCAATAGAACGTTCCTTGCTTGGTCCTATCCTTATAATGAATTATATATCCCAAAACATACCATTGAATCAAATCAAATTTTTGTGGCTCTAACATATGATGCGTGAAAAGATATAGAGAAAATAATTTATCCATATCCTAATGCAAACAATCTTCTATATATAAGAGAATTAGATCCACACAAGAAACTGATTTTGTTCAATAATATATGTTACCGACTATTTCAGTCATTGCAAGATGGGGTGACTAGTCGATTTATCAATTTAGTATAGAATATATGGAAAAATCCTGCCGCCGAGTTAGAATGGAGACAGATAGTATCACTACAGAAGCTGTTAAGTTCTTCCACGATGTAACTAAAAAAACAATAGTTTATGTTTTCTTCATCGACAATCAAAATAATGGTACCTCATTCCTCGTCTGAACCTGAAGAACTCTCTGAGCTTGAGCCTTTTTTATGCACTTTGCCATTGGCAGAGCCCCCCTTCTTTTTCGTATCCTTTTCATCTTCCTCGTCTTCGCTATACTCGCTCTCATAATCATCGTCATACTCTTCTTCTTCATTCTCCTCTTCCTCCTCAATTCCATCCTCTGCAACAGGTCCTTCTTCAGATACCAAACCACCCCGAGTGCCGGCCCGTGTTCGTTTCAGAACTTTAACCTTCAAGCCTGTCTTCTTGTCACAACCAATCCAGGAGTCGCACAAGCAGTAACAGGTCAAATTGTAATTGCCCTCTGCTGGGGCAGGAAACCTGCCCATCACTAACCTAGAGCCACTCCGCACCCTCTCCACTGCTTCTCTAACTGCTGCACTAGTCTCTCTAACACTTGCTCCTGAACGCTCCATTGTATCCTCAATTGTCTTGGAAGCACCAGTTATAGCTGCAGCTTCATCCATAAAATTTACCTTTTGGGAAAACCAAACATCATTTGAGGTCAAATCTGCAAGCAGAAACCAGAAATTTTCTTCCTTGTGAAAAGGGAAATTGGGTGCATGGGGAAGTGCACCGACTAGGCCATTAGCACGTTTGAGTGTTATCCAAGCTTGTAAAGTAACAAGGTCTCCCTCTTGTATGCCCTCTTCACCTTCAGTCTCACATCTAACCTCGACTGTTACAGAAGGCATCATTTCCAATACCATTTCAACATCTTGTACTTCAGCTGAGGAAAATCCAGCTACTTGCTCAAGCAGCTCTGCACGTTCTTGCAGAGTCATGTCATGAAAATCCTCAAATGTTCTCACTTTCTGCAATCAGAAGGCAAAGCTCACGAGACAGATCAGAAAAAAAGGAAACCGACTAAAGACTATAAAAGATTGTTTTCAGTTTAAAGAGATTAGTCTTCATCTGGACCAGAGAAAAATAAAGAATCCCAGCGTATCAGCATATTTCAGTTAATAAAGTCAATTATGCTAACCACATGCAGGCAAAACTTGATGTATATAATTGCAATAAATGGAGGACTAATGCTTCAAATATGATGCTCCAGAGGCTGATTATTTCTTTAGTGTCTGAAGGACTCAAGGGCAGGCGGCAAGAAAAGAATTAAGAAGAAAGCGTATTCCACATTCACAGCTAGCAAAAGGTTCATTAAATCATTGTACTCTAATTATGACAAATAATTTTGTCCAGCTACCTTGCGAGCTATCTTCTTGATAACACTTTCAGTAAAATGTGGCAGCTGCAAAAAGGGTGCAATCCCTTCTGTGGATCCACCTGTTGCCTTCCTTGCACTGAGAGGAACAGCCTGTATCGCACAGTTAAACAATGAATCATGTCAATCATCAGTCATCGGTAGAGTAGAGGAAAACAGGTCAAACCATCCAACACATGTTAGCATATGGCAGTGGTTAGCAAAGATGAGAGCACAAGAAGAAGACAGAATATTCATGATTCTTTGCAATTATGTATAACAACAGAGCAAAAGAGCAATCAGGTTTTTGAAGAGACATGTGAAAAGAAGCAAGATAACAGGTTTCTCAAGTCATGTGTGGCTAGATTCCAAAACCAAACTACTTAAATGCTGAAATGAGAATAAAACAGAAGAAACACAATAGAGACAGTCAAATTGAAGTCTAGTTGAGACTAGTGCACTGACAATACAACCACCACGATTTACACGTGACTGGAAACTGAGAAAGTAGCTATGCAAGCATGTATGTAAAATATTCTCAAAAAGGATGGAGAACAGTTTGTGTCAAATGGAGAGTATTTGAGGAAAGCAACAGTGCATGATGAGAAAAGAGGGGCACAAACATGTTTTGGTTTCCATGAATTCTAGACATAAAAGAACTAAAATCACTACAGGGGAACCAGGAAAGTCTAATAACTAAATGATGTGAAGATTATGGACTTCTTTATCTGTGATATTTGTGAGAGGCTTTTCTAGGCTTCAACTATCCATAACCAGTAGATAGGGTGAAATCAACACCTGAATAATACATTGAGAGAGTTCAACAATCCCAGTTGCGGGTCTCAGCCATCCATGTCCCTGGGAAGTTCGTGGTCTAACAGCCATCTGGATAAAGAGTAAAGAATTAGTATTCTGTAAAAAACTTAGCGAATGGCTAAAAGAGTAAAAGGAAAGACTTGTCAGTGGAAAATATCTGCAGAATTACACATAAGAAGCTGCTGCATTGAAAAAGTAACAGCCAGTGAAAGAAGCAACTGGCTCCACTTCATCTCTTCTACTTCAGCCAATATAATTTCACAAGGTAATAGCACCTTTCTTAGGCTATTTAACATCTCAATAGGAGCCGCATAAACATCACCAAGTAATATAAGTGACTTAGTAAAATCATGGACACCAGGGCAGCACCCTTGGATTTAATCACTGAAACTGTTTCTGACACTATCAACTTTTCAAGTGCATCTCTCTTACATCAGTAACTAATTAATTCAAGTAAAAGGTGATCCCTCAAACACACACAGACACTCCACTATCAGTCTATTACTCTATACAACATTAAAAAGAGTACTTCTAATCTTCAGCCGTGAAGAATGGAAAACAAATATCTTACTGGGATACATTCATTGCCTATGTAAAAAATATGTCTATGCCCATCCAAGTTCTACTAAAAATAAACTTTCAACTGACAACTTCACAAACATGCCAAAATGTGGTTTTAAATAGTTTCCAAATTACAATGGAAGTTTTATTCTGCATCCATGCGGAACCACTCTGCAGTCTGCACTTGATACCACCTCAAGCCTCATGCAAAGAGAAGGTTGTGGGCTATATAAGATATGCGAAGGGTGAAGTATTTATCACATTGATCAATGACCCATCAGAATAATTCCTTCATTTTGCCAGTTCCCAAAATCAACTTTAAGGATGAAACACTGAATTTAAGGCTACCTTCATCAATTCTTCAAGAAGGCGAGGTGCAAGTTCTAGTACACGTCTGAAATCTCCTAACAAAGCTGGTGGCAAGTCTGCTGATTCGCGAGTTAACTGAGCCTGGATTAACAACTCTGTCTGAACAGAAATGAAGAATAGTAAGTTGATGAACTTCATTGAAATTCAATGCTCAGATCGCACATTATATTACAATCTGGAAAACAGGCTACCTTAACTAACGCAGGATGCTGCTTCCAAAACTTAGCCTGCTCTTGCTTAATGTTCTTGAGGTCCAGATTCAATTCACTCCTGACGGACATAAATAGCTTCTGAAGTGGTTCATTGTCAGTCCTACGAACTGGAGATTCCATATACTCAGCAGCCTTAATGAAGACTTCCATTACTTTACTGTATGATCAAGGCATAGTATAAGCATAGTAAGCAACAAATATACTCAAAGATGTTGAGTGCAAGACATCATATTAGGAAGGAAAAAGATGCATGTCTGAACCATTACAAAGACATCAGAACTGGATACTCCAAAATGAAGGAAATAACAGGAAAAAAATGCAATGATAAAAGTGCCTTGGCATAGTTATGATGAAATTTCGTATAAGTCACTTGAAAAATCATAATCAAACAGAGATTCTGATTATTCTCTTATTTCTTGATAGAATAATATTAAAAGTTACAACTGATATCTAGTAGCTAGAATCTCAGCTTTGGAGGAGGCATTTAAATTGAGGAGCTGGGAAACTTTGTGATATCAGCTGTGCTTACAGAGAACAGCTGGTGAAATGGCCATATAAAGTCAAAAGTTCTATTTACACGGAATTGAACCACCAAAATTGGCACAGTGTCGGTAGGAATCTGTCCATTTTACATAATAAGGCAACAGATTGCAATGCTCTTCTAGCAAGAAAGAGTCAGGGATAAAAAAAAAAAGAAGGTGCACTTGCTCTAGATTACGGATGAAAAGCAGCTTATACAATTTCTATCAACTACTTAATTATTCAATGTGATATTCACTTCATTAAAATAATCACCAAATAGTTTGAATTACCTTGAGGCCAAAGAGGGCTTCATGAAGTAATAGTATGCAGACATTGTCTGGTGCATGACATAATTTCCCGTATATTTGGCCGACCTTGAAAGATATATTACAGCTATCACCAATGGCAAGAGTATACAAACACCAACAATCCAAAGTAAAAGTATTCCACCGGATGCCCCATCAATATCAAGTAAAAATTGAGGAAGTGCTATGCCCATTTTGAATCCCTGAAAGAAACACTATGAATATTAGTTTAACAAAAAAACGTGAATTATTTCAAGAAATACATTCAAAGGCAAATCCGTGTTCTTTCTTGTAGAAGCAGCAGAACATCACCTGTCTACCATCAGGATGACCATATTTCTCATAATTCTCACGGGATATTGGATCGGTCAGAGCTTGATAAGCTTTTGTTATGAACTCCACGAAATAATTGTTGGCCTCTGAAAAGTAAGGTGTAAAGAAAACATTTAGCAAGCACATGCTGCTCCTCACAAGCCTCGTTTTTTCATGCCAAAATATACTTAAAAATGAATACAACCAAAAGGACAAACACAATCATCAACCTGGATCTGGATTTTTATCAGGATGGTACTGAACAGAAAGTCTCCTATAATTCTTCTTTATTTCTGAATCCAAAGCACCAGGCTCCAGTCCAAGAATAGCATACGGGTCGAAAACTTGAATCTAATCAAAATAACCAAAAAAATGAAAACCCTGATCAAATCCCACATCCAAGACCTTAACTCCCTAAAACCTAAGACAAAAATCAAACAACAACAAATTGTAATTTCCAAACGATCACCTCACGGCTCATATTCTTAATGTAAAACACCAAAAATATCATCACAGCCCAAAGCAATATCAACGTCACGTTACTCCAAGTCGAAAACTTCGAAATCTGCCAAAACAACAAACATCAATTACAACCCAATAACCCTAATAAAACAGAAAAAAAACATATTTTATAACTCTTTGAGTGACTCACCCTTTTGAAAATAGATTTCCGATACTTGCCAGACCGCGAACACTCAGAGCAATTACAATGAATACTCTTACTCTTTTTCGACGCGGCGTGGCATAGCTTCATCACTGTATATGGCACCGAAGGTATCGCCATTATTGTTAAGATAAATATCGGAAACAATGAACTGTTTTCCTCCGATGCCGCCATTTTAAATTATTAATTTTAACTAATCCACCTCCTATATAAACCCTAAAAACAACACAACACAAAAATTCATCCGTCAGTAATAACAAGTTAATCAAATTTGAAGCTCAGAAATTGAAATTTTAAAGATCTTTTTTATAAATACATACCGTGAAATTGAGAGAGAGACAGGGACAGAGATTTTTATTGTCTTGGGGTTTTTATTATTTCTGTGAGATCCGTAAGAAGCAGGAGGGAGTGGCGTTAGTTAACGGATGGGTTGATTTGTACCGTTTTACCCTCGACAAGATATATTTGTGGAGTTTGACTTGTCACTAGATATATATGTTTTATATTATTATTATTTTGGATAAACTAATTTTTAGGTCCATGTAGTTTGAAATATCTTGCTATTGATCTTAATATTTGTAACACATTTTAATATAGCCCTTAATTGTTTGATAACTAATCAAATTCAATGAAATATCCAGCTTAGAAATAATATTTGGAAATTCTCATTTTCTTGAATATACATAATTAATATGATATGTGCGTCAGTGAAATCGTTTACAATTAAAAATTCTTTTCTTTCATTTTTTTTTTTAATTTTTCCTTCCAATTTTCCATACACGTGTGGAGATTGTTTTAAGAATTTAAATAGATTTCAAGTCCATGATATGAAATTTAGTTTTTTGCCAACTATTTAACAAGAAAAGACCAGATTTTTTTTTTAAAAAAAACATTAAATTAGATTCGTTTAGGAAAGTTTAAATTATAGGATCCAAAATAAATATTTTTAGACTTTATAAGGGTGATGGTGTAATTTACTGTGTAGTTTTTTTAAATGAAATTAATGCTTTAATTATATTATTGACTGATTTTCCTAAAATAGAATCATATTCTAATTTTAAAAAAAAAAATCATATTTTTCTTATACTCATTTAAAAGATCACAAAATAATAGGTAACAAAATAAATTGTTGTAAAAATAAAATATTTTCTATTTTAGCTGATAGAAAATAGTCGGATATTGAGACAAAACAATCAATCTATTAAATTAAAAACACAAAAAAGAAATAAAAAAATCAAAGAAACCAAATTAGAAATAAAAAACCACTCGGTCCGGTTTAATTTTAATTTCAAAAAGCTAAAACTAAACCGAATTGATTCAATTGAATTTGAATTTAAATTGGAAAAAAAAAAACTTAGACAGTTACCCTAAATCATTGTATCATTTTCAGCCACCTCATCTTCCCCTCTCTATTTTTCTATCATGTAAACTTATAGCTTAAATATCATGTTTGAGATTGTGTTTCAAAAATATTTTTGAGAAAAATAATAATTTTATTTTATATTTTAAATTTAAAAAATGGTGTTTTTAGATCATTTTTCATGTGTTGATATCAAAAATAATTTTTAAAAAATAAAAAATATTATTTTGATGCATTTCTAAATGAAAAAATTCTTTCAAAAATAATTTTAATCACACTTTCAAATAATTACTCTCTCATTCTAAAATATGGAGCTAACTATAAGTCTTGGGGATGCTTTTAAGCCCTTCAAGTTTCTTGACAAAACTCCAAAGTTATAGGCAAAGATCTCGGGGTTTGATATGAATAATGATTTGTTCATGAATGATGTTGATGAATGAGCAACACTTTTATTGTCAAATATTATCCTTTTAAGTGATTATTTGACACTTTATTTTTTAAGTTTTTTTAAAATAGTAATTTTAATTTTTAATTATTTTTTGTATTTATAGATTAATTTGACGTGTTGATATTAAAAATAATTATTTATAAAATAAAAAATATCATTTTAAAATATTTCAGAATGAAACCCTTTAAAAATAAAAAAACTTAAACACAGTTCTAAATAAACCTCAAAGGATTAGAAGTGGGAAAAGGAGTAGTAAAAGAGATTTGGAGTTCACAAGAGCTTTGAGGTTATATGAAAATGCAGTGAATATTATTTTTAAATATGTTTTTTTAATTAGAAAATTATGAGAATATTTTTTTTTATTTTTTAAAAATTATTTTTAATATCTCACATTAAAATAATTTAAAAACACAAAAAATAATTTAAAATAAAGAATAAAAATATATATTTTTAAAAATACTTTTAAAATATAGCACTAATTGAATAGCAAGTGACGGTAGATGAACGAGTTAACAAGGAAGAAAGTAAGGCTTTTCAATCAACTTTCCTTGAAGAGAGTTTCCAAAGAACACTTACCTTTAATGTTGTAAATTATAAAACTTATCTCTTTCCCGTTTTTAGGGCAAGTCCAACGGGAGAGGCATCCCAGCAGGCAAAGGCAAATTTTGCCTCTTTTTGTTAAATTTGTCACTCCAACGGGGAGAGGCAAATGAAAAGGCAAAATGCCTCTTCCAATTTCGGGAGCCATTCCCACAGGTTTTGGCCAAAGAGCCAAATCAAAAAAGAGCCGTTGGTATTCAAGAAATTACCGTTGCATTGCAAAATATATTAAAATACAACAACAACAATCAACAATGAAAACCACAAAATCACAACCCATTCACAGATTATTCATCTAAAATGTACTCACTTGACTTCCAAGAATTTGTTTTACAAGAACCTGTTTGTTTTTTTTGCTGCTCAGTACTGTGAGAGCGAGAAACAATCGGAGCTGGAGGAGGTGGGATTTCGATCACGTCAGGGTCCATGAACACTCTTTGTCTTTGGTTAGTGAGAAAATGAGGAAAAAAAGAAACGAAAGGGAATTTCAATTCAAGAAAAGGAAAGGAAAAAGAGGTATTGAAAGAGAAGAAAGACTTGAAATTCAAAGGGATGTGCAGCGGGACGACTTCATTGATGAAGATGATGAGGGAGGGAGGCACGGGTCTGGCGAGGGAGAGGGGCTGGAGAGGGAGGGGGCGGCGCATGAAATGTGAAGGTAGGTAGGGTTTGTGTGGGGTGGGGTGGGGGGTTTTATGTTAATAATTATTATTAATTATAATTAAATTTATTTCAGGTGTGGATGGGGTTAATTAATAATAATATTTAGCAAAAAAAAAAGAGGTTAATTAATAATAATATTTAGCATAAAAAAATAAGAGGATAGTTAATAATAATATTTAGCATAAAAAAATAATTATGCAAAATTGATAAATTATGAATTTTTGAATCAATTAGCTTAATTACATGTTTTAAATTTACTGTTAGATGTTTAAACTGTGTAAATTTTATGTTTAAAAATATTGTGCATTTATTCGTAAATAGATATTTTTAATTACAATTAAATTCATTTTAATTACACTATATACAAAATAATTAAATTTTATTTAAAATAAATTTCAAAAAATGGCTCTTAAAAATGACTCTTACCATTGGAGACCACATTACCTCAAGAGCCATTAATACACTATTCAAAGAGCCATTTCTATCATTTGCCTCTTAAAAATGCCTCCTACCATTGGACTTGCTCTTAATGTCAAAAAACCTGACCCAATCAAACCAAACGGTGTGGTTTGGTTTGGTCCGGGTCAAGTTTTCGAAGAAGATCTATCAACTACTAGTTCGGTTAGTGTTTTCTTGCCCAAACCGGATTAGAGTTTAATCTTACAAATAATTTAAAAATTAAAAACTAAGGGACTAAAGTAAAACTCTATAAGCTTTTAAATTGTTTGTTTTTTTCTTTGGAAAACAAACTGCCTTTATTTTTTTTTTATCAAAATAAATATTTTTACGTTGGAAGAAAAAGAAAATCTCTCTCAAAAAAAAATCCCGAGTCATCCGACAAAGCCATCACTCCCTCCCCTTCCCCTTAAGGCCCTGCTGACCCGCCCTGCCACCATGCCTTCACCACCAGAACCACCACTGCAACACCCGAACCACCACCAGCTATCCATCTTCCTCAACTCCACAACCAAATCCCTAGTCTCCCTTCTCTCTCCTCACAACACCCCACCTTTACCACCACCACCACAATCAAAAATTTGCATCCCTTTCCAACTTCCCACCTCCCCTCTTCCACTCACTCAATCTACTCCCTCTCTCTTTGAGTCAATTCAGCCTGAATCAGTCTCCCCTTCAAAATCATCATCAGCCACAGTAAAAGGTTTATCTTCTGCCGAGTCAAATTCCGGGTTTCCATCAGCAGTCAGGATTGGAAGGCTAAATTCTAATGGCAAAGGCGGCGGGCCTGCTTTTGTAGGACAGGTTTTTAGCATGTGTGACCTGTCAGGGACTGGTCTCATGGCCGTTTCTACTCATTTTGATGTTCCCTTCATTTCCAAAAGGTCTCTCCTTTGGTTTGGCTGCTGTTTCCTTTTTAGCTTAGCTGATTCAATGTGTTAACTTGGTTTATATTTTGGTCTTGGATTTGAGGAATTTGAACATGGGCCGTCAAAAGTTTCAAGCTTGACTTGTTATAGTAACTTGCTAAGCTGAGAGAGATTGATCTATGTATTGATATTAGGTAGAATTGGAACTGGCTAGTGTAAGCAAGGAGGTCTTTTAATGTTAATTGGTCTAGTAGAACTTTGCCTATGCTAGCTTAGGTTACAATAGCCGGTCCCAAGCCTGGATATATGAGGAGGGTTGTTGGAGGTTGATAGCCAGCATAAAACCTTGACATTTGTAGTTATTTTTGGCTTGGTTGTCAGTTTTTGTTTTGTTGCTGATAAGCTGACACTTGTGTTCGATGTTTGATACATGCATCATACTTTCTTTTTTTGAAATTCAGTCAGTTTCGTAAGGTTTGGCTTGTGCTGCTATCCTTTACTTGATTGGTATTCTTTACTGGCCAGGACACCTGAGTGGCTTAAGAAAATATTTGCAATGGTTACCAAGAGTGAGAGGAATGGTCCTGTGTTTCGTTTCTTCATGGATTTAGGTGATGCAGGTATGATTGAAAATTGCTCCATAACCTCATATATCTTTTCCTGGGTAGGAAAAGATTCCAATATTATTCCTGGTTTTTGGAAATCACTCTTTTTTTCTTCTCTTATGTGAACCTTAGTAGAAATGAATACCCAAAATTTGCTTATCTATTACTATGGATGCTAATCATGGTTAGAGCCATTAGTGCTTATATGAGCATAAGTTGCTTGCAATAGAAAGGGCTTGTTTAATTTTATTGTCCTTCCTTTTGTTTTACATAATATTTGTGAATGCTGTTATTCAATATGCTGATTTATCTTGCAAGCTATAAGTAATGTCCATTCTGAATTGGTTTGTGTTTCAAGTTGCTTATGTAAAACGGCTGAATATTCCAAGTGGTGTGGTGGGTGCTTGTCGTCTTGACTTAGCATATGAACACTTCAAGGTATGCTACTCACTTAGTTAGATGGATAGTCTTTATCTTTTATTAGGTATGCAGCCACAGTGTAATATCACATTGGAACCTATTTTTGACAGCTTGTTTCTTTCCTTTCATTTTCTTATTCTCAAAACATGCATTCAGTAATTCACTCTTTAGATTCATGCACGTGACATATGAAGTTTAACTCAGTTTAATTTCTTCACTTTCACCTAGGTTTGTTTCATGATGTATTAACTTGCTATCCCTTTGCTTTGAACTTATTAACTTGTGATGCTCTTCTTCTATAAATTTTAAGTGTTCCAGTAGTATATGGGTGCTGTTCAAATCTAGAGAGTCTAGCAACTGATTAACCCTTGATGCTCTACTTCTATAGCAGTCCAAATTTTTCTTTTTTTCTTGTGTGATTTGATTGAGCATGCTTGCAGAGTTTTAGTGCTGCCTTTTATTCACAACCAATCCAGATTATTAGGATGTGGTTTTTGTTGATTCATGTAGTTATTTGTTTGAAATATGCAATTATGAGTGTTTTAGTTGCAAAACTTATATGCACTTATTTCCCTTGACAAAATCCAAATTTTCCAATCCTATTCATATTTCTAATATCATCTCATTTTCTGGAATAATGCATTTTTATTTTGCTTTCTGTTATGCAGGAGAAACCTCAACTATTTCAGTTTGTTCCAAACGAGAAGCAGGTACCATATGGTCAGACCACATGATATTCACAAATTTGTATTTATTGTGATATATTCATAATTCTGTTTTTATCTGAGTTTTGCTCTCACAGGTCAAGGCAGCACACCAACTTCTCAAGACTATTCCACATAGCAATGGGAGAAGGAGGGTTGATGGAGTTCCTGTTTTCAGTGCACAAAATTTAGATATTGCAATAGCTACCAAAGACGGGATTAAGTGGTGTGAATTGATTCTCTTGTATGATAAAAAAAAAAGTCTGGTTCATAGATTGAAATCATCTTTTATCTGAATTTCTCTATCTTGATCTTCTCTCCAAATGGGGCTTGCGTAGATATGAATTTTGTAGTTAGATTAATCTTTTTCATCCTTTAGTTTGGGATGTTGACCTTGTCAACCTTTATTAGTTGCCTGGGATGTTGACCTTGTCAACCTTTATTAGTTGCCTTCTCTGCTTCTATATGCAACTCTCGTTTGCCTTTCAATATAAAACAATATGAGAATCATAATCTCAGGATGCTCATCTTAATTTCTTACAAATGACTGGTCTCCTTATTGCATTCCCATTTGTGTAAACTTGCTGTTTATTTTTCTTTCATCTGAAGGAATATTCATGTTTTCACTTTTCTGTGTTTTATCTGTTAATCAGGTATACTCCATACTTCTTTGATAAAAACATGCTGGATAACATTCTTGAGGAGTCTGTTGATCAGCATTTCCATGCTTTAATTCAAACCCGGCACATGCAACGCCGACGTGATGTGATTGATGATAATGATTCTTCAGAAGTGATTGAAGAAATGGGAGACAGCCTATTGGAGCCACCAGAGGTGCTAACCTTGCTAGTCTAAAATTTATGATGTTCTGTCTAGTCATTATGCCTGTGAAACAACAGATTCATCTGGGCAATGTGGGTGCTTTTGGGATTCAATATGTGTGCATAAGTTATGGTGGTTTTTTTTAACAGTTGTTTTAATTCAATAGGTTCTGGAAGTGCTGGATGAGATAGGGCATCCTGCAATACCTCTTAGTGTAATTTCAAAGGCTGCAGAAATTCAGCTTTTTTATGCTGTTGACAAAGTACTTCTTGGTAATAGATGGTTGAGAAAAGCCACTGGCATTCAACCGAAATTTCCATACTTGGTTGATTCATTTGAGGGAAGGTATTCCCATACTTTTTTCAACTCCTTTGTGTTTTACGTAGTGTATGATATATTCATTGCCAACTCCTTGAAACCCACAAGATTTCATGACAAATGAATTTGAAGGCAAAAAAATAAATCAACTTATCAATTTACTCTGCTTGTCATAATTTGTAAATTTGCAATGCATGTGCATGAAGGTGACTTATGTAAAAAACTTAGTGTTTCTTCTGTTTTGTTCATTTGTATGCATGTGTGGATTCTTTCAGATTTCTATTACTCTACACTTCTGCTCTCTGACTGGCGTACATTCCAGATCAACTATCATAGAGAAGCAAATAAAGGTTTTTGAGTGCATGTGAACTGGAATTTCTAAGATTTTACCATCTTTGACGGGCATGATTTCTTGTATACTGAAGATGAAATATTAGTTGATAGAGTTCCACTCGATATCTAGTGGATCAAATGCATTCATAGAGTGTGGAGAGTACTATTGACTGCAAAAATGCAGTGACAAATAATAGCCATTAAATCTCTTGACCTGACTTTCTTTCCTGTGTTCAGATTACATTGCTGTTGAGTGAATTGAACTTTTACTTCTCTCTGATCATTGAAGAGCCTGAAAGGATGACCGATGCAATTCTCAAAGTAAAACAACTTATACAAAGAAAGAAATAGAATATTGATATTATGTGCCTATATGAAAGGAGACAAACTAGTCTCTTTTTTTTGAGTTCCAAATGAAGGCGTAAGGTGCTGTAGATTTATGTGATACGAAATTTGGCAATAGACAATTACCTTTTTTATCTGTTCTCTTTTATTCTCCGAAACTGAAATGTGGTCTCTTTTCTTGATTTGCTTTTCTGTAGAATCCCGTTACTGAATTCTAATCAACGCTTTGCAACAATATGCTTACTTTGTTGCAGGAGTGCATCTTCTTTACAAAGAGCGTCAGAGTCAACTAGCTGCCTTGACAACTGTAAAACAGATGATAGCACTTCAGAAAATAAATTAAAAGACATTGTTCAAACTGATCAAGTACAGAGAAAAGATCTGCGGTTGCCATTTAGAGATTGGTTTAGTCATCCATGGTCGAAAACACTGGGCAAATCTGAAAGGTAATCAGACACAAGGTGCCACATATGCTGAACCATGTGACACTAACATATGCATTCCTTATGTTCTCTCACACTTGTCACATTCTCCTTTTTGCAGAAAGGAAGCCCCACCAAGGGACTCAAAACAGAATATAGAGTCTAATCCTTTTCTTCCAAAGGTTACAATGGTTGGTGTCTCAACTGGAGATGCTGGACAATTGAGCAAATCTAGTGTGAAGAAGACTATGGAGGATCTGACCAAAGAGCTGGAGCACACAGGTCAGGCAAATGACAGTGGTATTAGCAACAGTAGTGGTGAGTTCAGAGTCGAAGATAGGGATCCACTATTTGTTGCAAATGTGGGTGATTACTATTCAGGCATGGCAAAGACAGGTTCCCCTTGATGGGTCCGTGGAGAAAATAACTGAAGAGCCACCACAAAAAGACGCATCTTTGGCGTGAATTGCATAATTTCTTTTAACCAAAGTGAAAGAAGATGTAAATTGTAAAATTGATAGTGCATTGTTTAACAAGTCATAGGTCGGCCAGCTTCTTCCAGAGTCTGTTGTTACTGATGCATCAGTGTGCATTATGCAGTCCTAATGTTGTCAAAAGTTAACTTATGTAATTTGATGCAGACCATCTGTCAGTTGATCTGGTTTTGTCATGTGGCTTGAAATTTTGAGACAATATTTCTTCTAGAACTTAGATTTCCTTTTCCGATTACTTTTGTCCTCGGTGACTTGTTGAGTTTCCCTTGCTCTCTCAAGTAATCTAGTGTTCATCAGCTTTAGCAATGGAGGAAATTGAAGTGATTGCCAGCTTCAGCCAAGAGTTTCTCTGGCCTCAAGTTTGTGCCAGCTGTGCTATAATATGAACCCTGGAACTTGATGCGCTGCCATGAGTTGATAGAACAGGATTTCTGTGAAAGGTTTGTGCAAGAATGATCCATATGAATCTTGCATTGAGCAAATGGGATTGGACGAGGTTATCTCACGGAGAAAAATAGAGCTGAAACCTGAATATGAAAAGCCCTGCGCTTAGTCCCGCCCATGTATCAACTTGAGATTAAACACCAGTTGATCAAGTAAACTTGAACAAAGTAGTATAGATGAAGATCTTCTTCTTGCTATTCATCTGTGATTTATGACCCCCAAAACGGTCCCGTTCCATTTCTGGTAACAAGATTCACAATGACAAAATAATGAGCAAACAGTGTCTAAGCGTAAGAGTGTCCTATTGTTCACTAATGCTTTCACATTTTAGCTGAAAAGGGTACAAATTAATACCATTTTTCGGTGGTTTTAACTAGTTTTGAGATGCTTTTTTGAATGGTAATGAAGTGAAGATGTCAAAATCATCTGACATCTTAAACGTATTTTTGTCACATTATCAAACACACGTAGTGGTGATAGTTTCCTGGTGCCACGGGGGGCGTCGCAGGGGGTGGTGCCCCCCCTCGCCTCGCCTCTCATACGAAATGTGGAATGCGAAGTGAGGAGAATTATTGGATTTGAATGAACAGAACAAGAAACAAAAGTGGTGGTGGGGGATGAGGCTGCTGTATATGGATTGATTTCTTTGCTTTTCAAACTACAATGCTATCTCAACATGAATCACCATCAAGACAGCCAGCCCGACGAGCACTTGCCAAACCCACCTTCAAACCTTAAAAAAAAAATGAAAAAATCGAATCCATTTCCTGCATATGATCCCAAAATGACAGTAAACATCGTGTTATTACTAAACCCTACCCATCTTTCAGGCTCCATAAAAGCATAAAGTTATGTCTGAATCTTATCTTAATTGAACAAAAGTCAAGAAGGTGGTCGGAGGATTATGTTCTTGTCTAAAACTGACACAATGCTGGCAAGTGAACTAAGGTATAGCAACTTTCCAAAGTCAATTTGGATGGTCTGATAAGGGCATCCTCAATCCAAGTGGATGAAAATAAACCATCCAAAATGTTGTGGTCATAAAAATCTTTATTTAAAAAAACATTTATAATTTTTTGTTATAACGTGGATGTCCGAGTTACCTTACACGTATCTCGACTAATTACATGAGTCTTGAAGTGAATAACCAATTACTAATTTTTAGTAATCCCGAGAGTTGTGAGACTCAAATTAATAATTTCTAGAAAACAAACCTAGAACTGGATTAGTGAGTTGCACCCCTAAGAATTAATTAATTTATAATCGCTATATGATAATTTGGGAGCATTGGACTGAGATGGGATAGATAGAGCACTATAAAGATGCAGTGTTTGATGAGTGCACGTAAAGGTGTGTTGTTTATATACATAAGACTAGTTATTGTGGTTAAGGAATTAATTTAAAAGAGGGGGTAATGTTGTAAATAAGACTATATGGGTAATGTTGTAAATAAGACTATATTATTACTTTTTACCGCATCACAAAATATTGTTTTTTTTTCTTTTAATTTCTATTTTAATAAGTTTATTGGATTTCATATTTTAATAAGTTTATTGGAGATTAGATTTTATAGTTTATTCTAGTTTGTTTTTTATATGATTATTTTAATTTCACAACCCGTGTCACAAGTTTGATAGATTATTTCAATTAACCCAAGTTTTTTTTTGTCTTTTTTAATAATATTTTTAAATTTCATCATTCAGCATCGAGTTTGTTATGATTTAGGTTTATGATTTATCTTTGTTTGTTTTTTATGAAGTTATTTCAGTCTCAGGATTCAAGATATAAGTTTAGTAAGTTAACCCAATTAAATAGAGTTTTTTTTAAAACTATTTTTCTATTTCATCCTTTAGCATTGAATTGGTTATGAATTAGTCTTCATGGTTTATTTTGGTTTGCTTTCTATGAGGTTATCTTGGTCTTATGAATTGAATCATTTGTTTTGCAGGTTAGCCCGGGTAAACTTAGGTCATTTTATAATATCTTGTTTCTAAATTATTTTTTTATTTTTTAACAATGAATTTATTGAGAATTAGACTTCATAATTTATTTTGATTTTTTTATATGATTATTATAGTCTCATAACCTTGGTCGCGGGTTTGAAAGATTAATTTGGGTTCACTTAAGTCATTTTCTTGTTTATTTTCTATGAGGTTATCTCAATGTCATGATCCAAGTCACATGTTTGGTAGATTAACTCATGTCAATTTTTTTTGTTATTTCTTAATTATTATTTTTCAATTTTATTCTTTAACATTAGATTGATTGAGAGTTGAGTTTCATAATTTATTATGATTTTTTTTTATATGGTGTTATCATGATCTCATGATTCAGGTCGTAGATTTGCTAGGTTAACCTGAGTTGGTATAAATCGATTTAATATATTGTCATTTCAATATTATTATTTTTTAAAATATGTTGTCTTGTATTTTTGTTAATCAAACTATGTTTTTACCAATTATTTCGATTATCTTTAGATTCATCAAGTCAATCAAAGTCACATTAGATCAACCTCCACATAGTTTAAAAAACTCTTTTTACTAGAAAAATGTTAGAAATGCTTGAATGTTTTTTTTTTTTTTTTTTTTGTGTTAAAAAAAATATCTAACCCACAATGTAATGCAAGTCAATAATATAGTTAGGTTGTGAAGCATGCAATTTTATGTTATCAAATTAAACTAGTAAATAGATATAAATAACCCATCATTCATATTGAGTATATAAAGAAAATATGGTAATTACAAAGTCATAGCTCGTATATTATCACACATAAAACCAAGAAACAATTAAAAGTAAACCGATAATAACTTGATGTCAATAATTAATCATTTATCCTTAAGAATTTATTACTTTCTTATAACCCCTATTGATACTAATCTTGTAATCAAAACTAGTGAAGAAATAATTATGGTAATTATTTTCTTTTTTTTTCCTTAATGATTTTTTTAGTTTTAAAACCAAATGTTTTTTCTTTGAAAAATTGCTTACAAAGAGGACAATTCTTTGTTGTCAAAATAATTATTTTGCAATAAACTTAAATCCAAGTCTATAAGGATATGGGGCCTTGGGTCAATCCTTAACCGAGCACGTGTATAAAGGTTAGACTTTTCATTATATAAATCAAAAATAAATATTTTATCTTTTAAGAATTATGATAAGATAGTTACTATCCTAGTAGTTTTTGTTTTCTTTTTCTTTTCTGATATACCGATATTTAACTATATAAATAACCCCATTAATCACACACATGTCCCCCAAATTAATCTACTAAATAATTATTATGTTATGAACTACGACTCAAACAACAATTTCCTATGTAAGAAAATGTTTTTCATGCGATCAATTGTAATTTGAAACGTGTGTGATCGTGTAATAAAAACATTTATCTATAAAGCAATTGTATCTTATTGCAGTATTTAAGAGGCGTGATATAATGAATAGAAGACTTGTAATTTGTATAATAGATCTCAAATTTTAATCAGAGTATAGGATTTTTTATAAAAAAAATTAAAATAACCAGAATTTTAATATTTATCTATATTTATAAAATACATTTAAAAAAATAAAGTTTACTCTAATAAAAAATAAAAAAATTGTAACACATAAAAGGCCTAGTAATTTAACCCCCACCTATCTTTCACAACCACCAACCGTTAAAAAAGGCCAAGATTCCCACATTAAAAAAAGGCATCAATCAATAAATAATATAACATCGAACCTAGCCGTCTATTTTTAACGGCTCAAGATTCTTCACCGAAAAGACAGGTATATAAGCCAACCCACAGTGAGAACATTTCCTTTTCCAACGTTGCATTTGATCGTACGATCAATATTGTTTCATCACCGCTCGGTATTTTAGAGAGACAGAGACGAGGCTTGTTTAATGGGACCTGTGGGACCCATTCTACTTGGTGATGTTACATTTTACTCCTGTTATTTACTATACCTTTCGAATTTAGTCCCTATAAAATGCATGCTTATGCTGTTATTCACTAAATATCTCAAACCAGATAGCGAGTAAAATGTCGACCATTCTCATAATTGTTTGTATAGATGGTTTTTCTAGGACAAAATTTAAGAAATATATTCAATCTTATTACACAAAAAGCATGTAGTAATTGAGAATTGACTTTATAATAATTATTAATAATAAATAATTATCTTGTAAATATACTTGTAATAGTTTTTTTTAAAACAAAATTAGAAATAAATATGTTTGTATTGTCTCTTATTTCTTGTCTTTTCTGTTGTGAGACAGCAACAAAACATAATCTTATAAAGCTTCAACCTCAAGATAGATAATATCTATAATTTTTATATTGCATGGTTTGATAAAGTAGCATAGCACATGTTTCTCTTTATTGATGTGTTTTTAAACCTAGATTCAAATGAGAAATATGTGAAATAAATTATTTTATTTATATAAATTACTTATTTTTTCCCCATCTCTCACCATCCAAATAATGGAGGTCTAAGGGCAAGTCCAACGGAGGAGCCATCAGAGGAGGCAAAGCCAATTTTTTTTTTTAAATGGCTCTTTTTGTTAAATTTGTCACTCCAACGGGGAGAGCCAAATGAAGAGACAAAATGCCTCTTCCATTTTCGGGAGCTATCCCCACAGGTTTCAGCTGGGGAGGCAAAAGAGAAAATCCGACCGTTGTAATAAAAATAGCCGTTGGAATACAAGAAATTATACCGTTGCAGAAACATAAAACATAGCAGCAACAATCAACAATGAAAACCTCATTTAATTCCAACAAAAACCAGATGAACCAAAAAAACAAGCCATCTTGTAGTAATAAGAGGAAATCGAAAACCCTAAAATTGCTCTCGGTACTGGTGTGGTTTAGGGTTCGAAAAGAAGAAGGAAAGGGAGAGACCTCGATCGATCGATCAACTGTAAAAAGAAAAAAAAAAGGAGAGAAAATGAGGGAGGGAGGGAGGGAGGAAAACGATGGCTAAAGAGAGATTAAACGAGTGTGGGTGGATGGGGAACGACTAGAGGGAAGTGGACGGGTGGGCGGTGGCGACGGCGGCGCAAGCAGAGGGGAGAAGAGAAGGATGATAATGTTTTTTTAATAAGTTTGAGATGGGGAGGGGGGCGGCGGCCAGAGAGAAGAAGAGAAGAAGAAGAGAAGAAGGTAGGGTTTTGTGATTTAAATGAAAATAAAGGTGAAAAACGGGGTGGGGGTGGGTTTTTATAGTAAGTATTATTATATTATAATAATAATTATTAATTATAATAATAATTAATTATAATAATAATAATTAATTATAATAATAATAGTTAGCATAAAAAAAATAGGGGTATTAATTTGTAATTAATTTGATTGAATTATTTGTAATAGAATGTATTTTAATTAATTATGTTTGAACTTATTGATTATTTATTAATGTGTTCATTTTGTTTTTTTTTTAGTTTTTCTAATAATGAAAGACAATAAGTAACATTAATTAATTTCAAATACAACAACCATAAAAAAACATAGAATTACTTAAAAAAACATATAATAACTAGCTTAAATTTCAAATATTGTGGGTTTTTTTTAATTATATTTAAATTCATTTTTTTAATTTATATATAATTAAAAAAATAATTTTATTGTTTGAGAGTTTTTCAAAAACAATTATTTAATTATATAACTTACTCATATTAATTGTATAATTAATTGCATAATGAAACTACATATAAAATAATTGCACTATATTTAAAATAATATAAAAAAATGGCTCCCCAAAATGGCTCTTAGGGCATCTCCAGCAGCAGAGGCATCCAGGAAGCCAAAGCCAAAAATTCAAATATTTGGCTTTTTTTGCTTAAATTTCGTCTCCAGCAGAGGAGCCAAGTGAAGAGCCAAAATGGCTTCTTCAATTTGTGGAGCCATCCGGGAGCTATTCCCACAGATCAAAACCTGCAGAGGCAAATTAAAAATGACCGTTGCAATATAGCCGTTGGCCATGCCACAATAAAAAGCCAGCAACAAAGAAATTGAAACACACAACACAACTGATTCAACAAACCCAGAATTCAACACAACAACCCACATAATTAAAAAATTAAAAAAACATTTGATTTTACATCCAATCCGAAGAAGAAAAGTTGGCGAGAAAATACCTTAATCAAAGTTTGTTCCTGTCAAACCTTCTGCCCCAGAATCGTCGGTTTGTTTTCTTAACTTGATATATTTTTTGTCTGTACAAATTTGTTGATAAAAAAAAATAGAACCCGTATGCTAGAAACTTGACAGAGGGGGGAGAGCAGAGTGAGAGGGAGTCGAGGGAGAGGAGGAAAAGAGTAGAGTGAGAGGGGGGGAGCGCCATGGGAGAGGCTTGAAGGGAGCTGTGAGGGACGGAGAAGGAGAGATGGAATTTTGTGGGGGGCGGCGATAAGAAGTGAGAAGGAGAGATCGGTGATGAGAAGTGAAGAAGAGATCGGCGATGAGAAGTGAGAAGGAGAGATGGAATTTTGTGGGGGGCTGCGGCGCAAATGTGATGAATTGAAAGAGATAGGGTTTGGAGAGGTGAGCTGAAATTTTATGGGGGGCGGCGATGAGAAGTGAGAAAGATGTAGGGTTTCGGGGGTAGTATTTAGGAATATATAATAATAATATTTAGGAGGAAAAAAAAGTGTAATTAATAATAATATTTAGTAAAAAAAATAATTATGAGAAATTAATAATTATATTGTTGGAGGGTTTTTTAAAACTAATTATTTAATTATATAACTTACTCCTATTAATTGTATAATTAATTGCATAATTAAATTATATACAAAATAATTGCATTACATTAAAATAATAATATAAAAGAAATGGCTCTCCAAAATGCCTCTACTGCTAAAGTGCACAACAAAGCCAAAACCATTTTTACACTATTCAAACATCAATTTTAAATATTTGGCTCTCCAATTTGCCTCTACTGCTGGAGATGCTCTTACCATTGGAGCACACATCAATACAAAAGCCATATAAACACTATTCAAGGAGCCATTTATAGATTTGACTCTTAAAAATGGCTCCTACCATTGGACTTGCTCTAAGAGCATCTCCAGCGGGCATGCCAAATTGAGGAGGCAAAAATAAAAAAATAATATTTTGGCAATTTTGAGTACTTTTCGGCACTCCAGCGGGAGTGCCAAATAGCAGCTCGGGACATGGAGCTAAAAAAGGTGGCCCCACCTTGGGGCCACCTTTTATATATATATATATATATATATATATATAAAATGTAATATATATATTAGAAAATAATATAATTATATCAAAAATATTTATTTTTATTTACAAATACCTTAACAAGAGAGTAACAATTTATATATAAAATTAATAATTATAGTGTTGGAGGGTTTTTTTTTAAAAATTATTTAATTATATAACTTACTCTTATTAATCGTATAATCAATGTAATATATATATTAGAAAATAATATAATTATATCAAAAATATTTATTTTTATTTACAAATACCTTAACAAGAAATATATAAAATTAATAATTATATTGTTGGAGGGTTTTTTAAAAGCAATTATTTAATTATATAATTTACTCTTATTAATTGTATAATTAATTGCATGATTAAACTACATACAAAATAATTGCACTATATTTAAAATAATATAAAAATAAATGGCTCTCCAAAATGGTTTTTACCACTGGAACACACATCAATAAAAATACCATTTTTATACTATTCAAAGTGTCATTTTAAAGATTTGTCTCTCCAAAATGGCACTCCCACCGGAGATGCTCTAATAGGATTCTTGGGGGCATGTATACTTTATTCCAGCTACGTGGAGGCAGTGACAACACTAGCCCCACTCTCATTCAAGGTTTTCTTGACACACTCTAGTGGGGATGTGTCCTATTTACAAGACATGCCACTGCCAAACCCAATACCTTTCCTAACTTCCAATCAAAGTTCAAGTGGGAAACAAAATAGTTTCAAGCAAGTAAGCAACTCTACAAGCATAGGAACCCACCTCCCCTGCCTTGCACTGCCGTATTGCTTTGCTCTCTCTGGCCCCCCTTTTTCTTTGACTTTTTCACAAAGTCAAAGAAAAAGCATAAAATACATCACCCCCCTCTCTTTGTATAAATAACATTAAACATCTACCAAGTCAAGTGCTCCACCATCATCTGTCCTCTCTCTCTCTTAATCTTAAAAGTCAGCGCAGTCCTTTATGCATTGCATCCACTCTTTTCTTGCCATTAGAATCAGCACGAACGCGCAGAGGAGGGTTAGGATTTCTAGGTAGATTGAATCTTCAATGGCAGAGGATCAGGACTGGGATTTGTATGCAGTAGTAAGGAGTTGCACCTCTGCTGCTGCTGCCGCCGCCGCCACTACAAACAAAAACAGCAGCAGCAGCAGTGAGAATTTTGAGAGCCCTTTTGATCAGCGCTTGGCTTCTTTAACTTTTGATGGCGGTGGTGATGAAGAATCCAGCCCGTTTTCTTTTCCAAATCTTGCTTGTCAGCCTAGAAATAACAACTGTTTGCAAGAGTTGCGAGATTCCTGCAAGCCCTTTTTGCCTGGCTTCACCACCAGTGCTGGACGTCTCCAAGGTAAGAACACCAACAACAATATTCCTATCTTCTCCATTTCTGATTCTGGGGTCATTTTTAGTGGCCAAAATCAAGCACAACTTGCACAACAGCAGCGCCCATCACCATCCACTGGTGTTGCCATTAGTCCCTGGTTCAACAGTAGCCACAAGCAGCCACCACATGTACAGGAACAACAGAATCAAAGGAGACAATTGCACCAGCAAGGGACTAGCACTTCTTCTCTCTTTCCTTTAAGAACCACACAATCTCAGGCCCCAAGAAAAAAGTAAGTAGGTTAATTAATTCTTCAATTCCCGCTAGATAAATATTACTCGTAAATGAGAAAACTTTACAAAATGCTCATGCTTAAATTTTCCAGCTTTTTTCCTTTTTGACAGAAAAAGCAACCAGAAGAGGCTGATATCGCATGTAACAGCAGAGATTCTCGCTAATGATGTGTGGGCTTGGAGAAAATATGGTCAAAAACCCATCAAAGGCTCTCCCTATCCAAGGCTAGCCCTTTATTCCTTTCTCATTTTTGCCTTCCTTTCATTAAGAGATTTTGATTCTTGTCACTAAACATGGCCTAAGAATTGGGTTCCTTTTTCTTTTACAGGAACTACTACAGATGCAGCAGCTCAAAAGGGTGTGCAGCAAGAAAGCAAGTGGAGAGGAGCAACACAGATCCAAATATGTTTATTGTCTGCTACACAGGTGATCACACACACCCTCGTCCGACTCAGAGGAACTCACTTGCCGGCAGTACAAGAAATAAGGTCCAGCAACCAGCTCAAAAGCTGGAAAACAAAGAATCCGAGCAACCCATTTTAGCTCACAGGGGCTTGTGCTCTTCTCCACTTTCGGCCACTACTTTGTCTCATAGAACCACACTTTCAACTCCCATTTACCATATTGAGGAGGTAGGAAACGAGCAAGAAAGCATCAAAACACATAGTTTGGAAGGTGGGCAGGGAAGCGATGATCATGAAGATGGTGTTGATGGCTGTGATAATGACATTAATGATGATTCTGATGATGATCTTTTGATTTCAAACATGGCCTTAAATGAAGATCTTATTAAAGGGTTTCAGGAGATTGTTAGTGGTAATGAAGATGGTGGTTTAAGCAATAGTCCTGCTTTCGGAGACAACTTTTCCTCTCCTGTTATTGGTGGCTCTGCCAGCACAGCTGCCGGAGCAACTGGTGGTGGTGGCTGGTAATTATATAAGTTGCTAGAAGTTTTTCTTTTTGATATTAAAGAAATTAGTATTGTAGTAAAAAAGAAGAAGTAGAAATTGGGTTTGATGGAAACTTTTTCTTCCCCACCAAGATCGATGTAGTAGAAGGTTGAAAGAATCTTTTCCCTCACCACTTTGTCTTTTGACCTTTTTTTTTTTTGTCTTTTTTCTTGTTTTGTTTTTACATAACTTAATTGTTGTTTCAGATATAATAATAATAATAGTAGTAGTAATAATAATAGTAATACAATGAACAGATAACATGTTTTTGTTAAAATAATACCTTTTTTATATCTATTTTTTAAAATCAGCACCTTTTAACCGTGATAGTGTGTGAAATTGAGCTCTAAATGTTTTAATTTGTCAATTAATATGAGTGTTTAGGCTAGCTCGCGTGTATCTCGATTAATTTTATGAGCCTTAAAATTAATAATCATGTAAATTTCTAATAATAACTATATTAGCAATCACAAAACTCAAACGTGAAATCATATGAGAAACAAACTCTTTAGTATTAAGTTCTAACTACAAGATCACCTATTAAATAGTTAGAATGACCAGCTTTTAAACATCATTTTCTTTGAATTTATCTTAGTACTTTTTTAAGAATTAATTCTTAATAGGAATGATCACAGGAGGAATCTTAGACAAAGATATTGGATTGATAAAGTCTACAATAAACTAGAATTAATCTCAATCGATATATTTATTTAATAATTATTAACAAGAATAAAATCAATTTAATATAAGGTGAATAGATGGGAAGGAGCACCTCTAAAATTGAATTGCAGTCCAATTTCACTTCATCGTTAGACAAAAATTGAAGAAGAAAATCCAGACAAGTCATGCTGGATGGATGGTGAAACCCTAACAAATGATGACTAACCCTAACAAACAAAAAGGATAGCCTTGTCACCTCTTACTGTTTGATTAATAATAATAATTACAATCGAGCCAGTGATGATAGTTATACCAGAAAAAATAATAATTATCATACAAGTAATTATTTTGTGGCCATCCCTTTTAATTGAGAAAGAACTGCTCCTCCATTGAAAAAATGGTGGCAAGCTCCCTCACATCCACTCCAAAATTAGGGCAATTTTGCTTTTGTGTTCATGCAATTATTTTAACTCAGTGGAATCTACTGTTCAAATCGACAGCAATAAACAAGTATCCTATGTGCTATCAGGTTCAATAATTTCCCGCAACATAGTTTCTTATTGCTTCAATAACTTATAGGTTGTTTAGGAGGGCGGTTGTACCGCTGTTTTCCTAAAATTTGATTTTTTTTTCTTTTTAAATAAATTATTTTTAGTGTTTTTAAATCATTTTGATGTGCTGATGTCAAAAATTGTTTTTTAAAAAATAAAAAAAATATTATTTTGATGTATTTCTAAATAAAAAGCACTTTAAAAAACAACTGCAACAGCCCTTCCAAATAAGCCTTTAATTGGATTTCTTTTCTTTTTTTTGTCAATTGGAGGGTGTGGTATTGTTTTTTTGCCCCGTGTCAACAAATATTTAATGGTTTGAGATTGATTATATTATCTTGAATTGACTATAATTTATTATATTTTTTTAAGAAAAAAGACCTAATAATGTTTGGTGGGCTATGAGAATCACATATTTTATAAGTTATCATTCGAGTTGACTATAAGCTAAAAACTTTTTTAAATATTCAAGAAATATTATTTTATATATGTATTACAAGTAGTGTCTTGAACAGTCCTCATTTTGTACTTATGATTTTTTTTTTATTAAGTGAGGATAATTTTAATTTTATAAATCATGATTGATGAAATATATATTGAGGTTTTTTTTTGTTAAATGGAGGTCTCGGATCATTATCCAAGTGACTCTTGGCATAAGCTAGCTTTAAAAGTTAATCCGATTAAACTTGAATAATCATGAGGAGTTAATCCACAATTCAATTAACCTGGTCCAGACTTGAGAGAGATTGAAGTCAACTTTGTTTTTTTTTTTTTTAAAAAAAAAAATTACGTAATTATATAATTGATCAAAGTTAATTTGTCAAATTTATAATTATAAATCTTGAGTCTGGTCATGACCAATCTGATTTTATAACTGCATAAATAACTTACTTGAAAATTGGTTGATGAAGACATGAACAAATTTAGAGAGATTTTCAAGTTTTCGGGTATTGGAATTTAATTTTTCATTTACCCACACATCTATGCTTTATTGTTTTTTTTTATAGGAGCCAAATTTTGAATTATTTCGAAAGCCACCCTTTATTTTGGTAATTTTTTCCAAAAAAAAAGAAGAAGTAAATATGGCATTTGAAACTAAATTATAAGCAAGAAAACAAACCATAAAAATACAAAAATAAACCCACAGTGGTATTTTTATGGTTAGTATAAAATTAGTCTTAAATGAGGTATTTTTATGGTTTCTTTTTGTATTTAAGACTATAATTTTATACTAACCTCATTCTTTGAATAAATCTAAACTCATATTTCTTAATCATCAAGAAAAAGAAGAAGTCATGATGGATGGTTAACCGAGTTTTGCTAGATTAATACATAAAATGGTTTAAAATTCATTCCAAATTATGCTCTTGATCATCAGGTTACTCGATCAAGTTTAATAATTATGTATTATAATCAATTATTATTTTTTAATGAAATTGATGCTGTTATATATATATATATTATAATGATAAAAGACTGGGCCAAGATTTTTACATGAGCCACTGTGGGCTAATCGTAATAGATGGCCCACACTATTAGATCTTAAGTGCCCAGGACCCACAAATTTACACTCAAATTGACGGTCAAGATTTACTCTTTGTCACACATATTTTCTATCCAACCGTACTCGATGATAACTCAATCAACAGTTCCTCATTTCTCCCCCAAACCCGAAAGAGAACACAACACTGAGAGAGAGAGAGAGAAGAAAAGCAGTCGTGATCCAGTGTGACAATCGGCGATGTTCCTGCGGGCGATCGCACGGCCATTACTGGCGAAGGTGAAGCAAACCACAGGGATCGTCGGTTTGGATGTGGTCCCGAATGCGAGAGAAGTTTTGATCAATCTATACAACAAAACCCTAAAAGAGATCAAAGCAGTACCGGAAGATGAAGGATACCGTAAAGCAGTGGAGAGTTTTACAACACATAGACTTAAAGTTTGTGAAGAAGAAGTAGACTCGGAGAAGATTGAGGAACGGATTGGATGTGGTCAGGTCGAGGAGCTTATTGAAGAAGCTCAAGATGAGCTCAAGCTCATCGAGAAAATGATCGGTCAGTACATTTCGTATATTTTCTTTTAATTATTTCTCTTAGTTTATGATTTATTTCTGCTAAAAATCAATGCTTGTGGCGGAAGATAATTTAGGTTTAAATTTAATTTGTTTTTTCGCTAATAAATGAGCTTTGAAAAAGTATTTTAATTTAGAATATTATCTTGTATGATAGTGGTTGTTGATTTAGGTTAATTATCATTAAATTGTGTTTTTCCAATGAGAAATGAAATTTCAGTCGATTCAAGTGATTTTTTTCAATAATGTATTAAGAGATGAGTTTTGGTAGTACATTTGCCATCAAGTTTGGTAATTTGTGCTCAATTCAACTAATCATAGCTCCAAGCTAGTTTTTGCTGTGCCGGCTGCGGCTAATGGAGGATACTACGAGATTAGGGAGCTTTTATGATCCTAAATCGAGTTATGCAACTAATTTAAGCATACTTTGTATGTATGGTTTGAGCATTGCAATTGGTTATGTCCTTCAAACAAACAAACAATGAAATAAAATAAAGTGGATTTATATTAGAAAGGTGAAACAAAGAGAGACTCGTGGAGTTTGTTAAGGCAAGCTTGAAATTTCATTTGCAGTGGCCGTTCATCACTAACTGGTTTGTTTGATGCTTGTTGGGCTAATTACTGTATCTGAAATATACGAAGATTGGTGCGATCCTCTACATTTTCCACCTTCCTTACTGCAGTGTTAAATTAGGTCTAATGTGAATTGAAGCTTGATTCTATAGGTATTTTGTCAATAATGTTGGATTTAGAGATGAGGGTTGTGTTATTAATGAGTACTGTACTCAAATCGGTTACATTTAGTTCCTCCATTTTGTTCTGATCTGAGGCACTCGTTTTTGTGAGCTTAAATAATAGTCATTTTTTTTTTACCACCTGGTATATATCATATAAGTTTACAAATTTGTATGCTTTGAAATTTTTTGTTGTGTATATTATCTAAAAAGAAGAAAGGGAGATAGAGGGAGAGATAGAGTATGCATATTGAGTTTACTTCCATTTACATTAGAATCATCATTGTTTTTAACTCTTTTTTTCTTGTGCGCATCTTGTCGGGGAACATACTGCATCTGAAACATGAATTTCAGCTTTCAAGGTTTGTTAGCTAGCATTTTTATTCCAGGAAGAAACTGCAAAGCAGCCACATGCGAGATCATCTATCATGTGTGGTTAATAATTTCTAAGAAGCCTGCATTGCATGCTAGAGCATTATTATGTATTTTATATCACTGAGAAGATCTTGTTCTGTTGAACACAGAGTGGGATCCTTGGGGTGTTCCTGACGACTATGAATGCGAAATTATAGAGAATGATGCTCCCATTCCGAAGCATGTCCCAAGGCATATACCTGGTCCTCTCCCTGCAGAGTTTTACCAGACACTCGAGGCTGTGCAGACAAAGCGTGTGGAACCGAAGGATGCACCTGCTGTAACATCTGGTGAGTCGCTGTCGAAGGAGTAAAATGCTGCGGACAGTTATTTCAGAAAACACTGAGCTTCAGTGCTGAATCTGTTTCATTGTTTAGTCTTGTTTGTGTTTGCTATCTTGTAGTCCCTATTTCCCAGATTCAAATGGGATTCATTATATGAGACTCTGGCTTGAACCATTCCGGCAATAATCCAAATGGGTGTTACAAGAAATTTGTTGTTTTTTACCAGTCACTTTTGCTTCCTGTGAAGAATAACACATCTAGTATTTGACTGATCAGAGTATGGGTGATGTTGACCTCGTTAGCACTTGTAATATAACCTAACTAGCGCATGTGTGGATGGCAAAGCTATTTTATGATCACCGATGGCATGGCGATTTCATTTTCTATCTTTGATGCGTTAATAAGCGAAGTAAAATTATTACAACATAGAGAGTTATAGTTTAGAAAACTAAATTATAGTAACAGTGGTTCCCGAAATTAACTTGCCTGTTACCCAACCAGAAGTGTTATAAATATAATCACAGAACTGTAGTTGTCCATTCATTGAATTATTTTAAGTGGGCTCCCTAGTTAAATTAAAAAAATTAAGAAATTAAAATTGTGTTTGGTTAATATCTCGATCGATATTAAAACATGTTAAAAATAAATGTCTCTGTATCCTCTGTCTCAATTGCTTGTCTTTTCTATTCCAAGGCACTAATACTATTCTTCGTGTAAAAGCAATATATCCATTTACGTGTGAAAAACAAACAATGGTATGCAAATCATCCACCTCAAAAATCGAAGGGAACCTTTGGATTTAATGATTATGAACCAAAAGTTAATGATGAATTTCAAGTGTTCATTTTAATAAAAAATCTAAGAAAAGTGTCGAAATTTGTAAGTAACTACAGAAATTGATGTGAACAAAAATAACTTCGAAGATGTGTGCCAGAGAAGATCATGAGACTGCTAATACTGCAATAATGATTAGTTGCAATAGTCGCTGTAAAATGGAGATTCTAAGAATGTCCTGTCCCATAGATGAAGAAAACTGAATTGCTATTAAATAAAGAATAAGGTTTAGGATTACCACTTTGGACAAGTCCAGAAAATTCACACGGATCAGTGCATTACTGTGTGCTCTTCTTGATTGCAAATAGAAAACACCTTGGTCTCTACAAGCTAAGCTCTACACAGAGAAGCTAGTAATGGCACATTTAGGTGAAGTAATAATTAATCTTTCTCATCCTGGTAAAACTGGTCGTCGTTCTCGTCAGATTGATATCCTTCATCTTTATACTTTGTAGTTAGTGATCCAAAATTTTCATACATCACACTAGCACAGGATGTGAACTACAGCTCTTTTGTGGAAGAGATGAGCCTTTATCTCTCACCGACCTGCGAATCGTTGCAGCTAAATCAGACCGTCCAGAACTATCATAAAAGTTAAAAAACTCTGGCATGTAAAAAAAAAAATATTGCATGGATTTTACAAGTATATAAAATTTCAAGAATTTTGGTCTGTATTTGCAGGGATGCTAATAATTTTACTTTAAAAAATCAGTTTCTTTATCCAAACCCTAAGAATATAGTTTGGGTAAAGAAACTGATTTTATTTTTATTCTTTTTTTTTCACTATTTTGTTATTAATTTAATTTAATGATTAAAGAGTCCTTTCTACTTTAAAATAATGAAAATGTTTTCCATTTTAGAGTTGCTTGCAATTAAAAGAAAATAGCTATTGATTTTTTTTTGTCTCACTATAATCTATTAATTATAACGGAATAAGATAGCACATTTAATTTGAACACGACACTTTGTCTATCTGAATTGTCAAAATTGCTAACACCATTAAAGTATTTGACTGGTTTGGTACTCATGGTGCGTGTGATTGGAATGCGGTTGAAATGGTGTATTCAAAATAATTATTATTTAATATGTTAATATTGAAAATAATTTTAAAAAATAGTATATTATACATTTTAAAATAAAAATATTACTGCATGGGAGGAGAATCACTATGGATTATAATAGTTGCTCAATTTTCAGTTCGTGCGAGGTCGTTTGGTTTACCGATTTCTTATATTTAGTTATCTTGACACATTAAAATATAAAGAAGTGCCCGTAGTTTAGTGAATAACACGCCCCTTTACTAAGCAGGAGGTCCTTGGTTCGACCACTGCATAGCGTGCCTGATTGATTATACCTTTTTTTTCCTTTGAATTATTTTTTTCCTCGTTTATAATTTTGTTTTTTGATTTTTTTAACTTATATTGTTTTTTATTTTTCTTTCTTTTGATTGTTTTTTATTAGATTTTTTTTATTTATTTGGATGTCAAATCATTTTTTTTTTGTTAAAGTTATTGACTTTTTTTTTCTTTGATTGGATTTTTCTCTATTATTAACGCAATAAGAATAATAATTTTAGTTTTTTTTTTCTTGCTTCCTCTTTTTTTAATGTTTTTGATTTTTTTTCGTCAGGGTAATTTAATAATTTTTAATTATTTTAGCAGTAATAGTAATGATATTTTTAGATATTAAGCCTTTGATGTTCCTGCTGTTATAATAGGGTGTGTTGACGTGTTTCATTATATCAAACCTTGCATATATAGATGCTATACTTTATTTGATTTTTTCAATTTTTTCATTTGATTGAAATTGATAATATATTTGGTTTTGTTTTTGGCCCTTATACTTTTGATTTTTGATTTTAATTCCTTTAATTTTTTATAGTTCTTAAATAGTTCCTATTTTTATCTATGTTTATATATATGTTCCTTTAGTTTTGGTTTTTAATTTTTATTATTTTCTGTTTTTTTGAGATAACATTTTTTTTCAAAAAAATTGTTCTTAAAATTTAATTTATATTTATAGTCATTTGAAAATTGATATTTCTTATTTGGTTTCCTTTGATTTTTCTTTTGATTTTTTATTAGTTTTTTTTTAGCACTCAACAACAAAAGCTTGGCCATTGCAACTCTAGCCATATTCTTAATTACTTTAATTTATAATTTGATTGGAACATCCTAAATTGAGATTGGGTCAGTGTTATGAACTCAAACTTAAAGATTTATAATATATGAGTTACAAGATTATTATGAAAGACTTGAACACATCTGCTGAACTCTCAGTAAAACAATTAATGAAGAGTTGACACCTTGTTTTCTATATATTACTAAAGAAGCTAAAAGGGATCGGACATTGACTGTAGATTACTGTTGCTCAAGACTCATTGTCACTGTTCATTGGCAATAAGTCTCGGTGCATCGCGGGTGTTGGTCCTCTTTTTTTTTTTCGATTTTAAATAGTGTATTAACGAAATTAGCCCCCGAAAAAGACAAAAAACGCCGCCATTTTCAGGGGCTGAACGGTCATTGACCATTTTCGGTCTGGACCGGACCGGTCCAACCACCCGGTCCATTCAATATTTTATATTTCATTTAAAGTGCAAATAACCATTTTAGCCCCACAAAACGACAAAATCACATTCTGCCGTTGAGGGGCTCCCCCGTAAATTAACCCTTTTTTTAATTTTTTCCACCGATTTATTGCGGGCGCGTCGCCGGACGCGCCGGACATTTTCAACGTTCACGCGTTGTTCAGGCGGCGCGTGCGGCGTATTCAGGCGTCCAAAAATACCCAACCGGCGTCTACAATGATTTTCTTAGATGTTATCTTCCCTCCGGTGTGGCGCGTGTACTCCCACGGTGGCCGTAGACGGTGTAATGGTCGTTTGAAAATTTTCACCCCTTTTCTCTCTCCTGTCTGCGCAAGCTGACGTCAGCGCAACTGTTTTTTCTCAATTTTCACTTCAGTCCCTACACTTCGAATTGTCTTTTTTTGGTCCTTATTGTTATTATATAGGTTTTGATTTCTTTCAATTTCGTCCTTCAATTGAAATTAAGTATATATTGTAGTTTCATTTCGGTCCTCAGACTTTGAATTTCAGAAATTGGTCTGGAATCCATATTTTTTAAAGTCTCAAAGTTTTGATTTATTTCAATGTTATCCTTCCATGCAAATTAAGTATAAATTAAAGTTTCATTTCGGTCCTAATTCTTTTAATTTCCGGTTTTCTTTCAAATTATTTAATTTCATTAGTATCCATGCTTGGATTTATTTCAATTTTGTCCTTCAAATTATATTTATTATATATGTTCGTTCTTAATTTTATCAATTAAACTTTTAATTCCTTTATTTTTTTTATATATTTCTGTCCATATTTATATATACATGCTATTAGTTCCTATTTTCAAATTTTATTCATTTCTAATGTTATTAAGTTTTTTATTTAATGTTCAAATTTTTGTGTGTGCTGGTAATCATTTAAAAATTGATAATTATTATGATTTATCTTTTTTCCCCTTCAAGTCACATAATTTGATATTATTATTGATAAGACATTCAAAATAATGATAATGATTATTTATTAGTTTTGTTTTCTTCTAAATATGTCAGGCTAATTATATTCTTTGATATTTATTTAATTTTAATACTTTTAATATAATAATATGAGTAATAAAATTAACTAATTACAGCACATAAAAAAAATATTTGTTGGTTTTGTTTTCTGTTAAATATGTCAGGCTATTTATATTTTTTGACATTTATTTAATATTAGCGCCTTTATATATATATATATAATTCATTATATTATTATATTAAATGTATATATATATATATATATATCAGTATTTTGAAATACATTTAATATAATAATATAATGAATAAATCGGATAGCATAAAAAAAGATAATAATATAAATATCAATAGGCCTTTCTTATATAGGCTTGTGTGTGGGTGTCATAGATGACGAATTCATCATCTATTATGAACTTGCTAAGAAGGACACCCACACACAAGCCTATATAAGAAAGGCCTATTGATCTTTCCTCCAGCAGAAAAAACCCTTCTACTTCTCTTCGTTTTATTTTTATTCTCTGGATTTTAATACCATGGCCCCAGAAATGTTTCAACAACCTCTTCAACCATTAGACCCATCACAGACACCGCCTCCCTCTTCTTCCATTGATCTTGAATCCCAATTACCAGAAACACAGGCACAGACCTCTCTTGCCCTTGCCCAAGAAATATCTCCAACACCACAGAGACCTTCCCCTGCCATCACTGCACAACAAATCAATGGGGTCACTGTCAAGCAGATCAGTCTAGAATGGCCCAACATAATCATGGCATTCTGTTTCGAGGCAGCAATTCAGATAGCTCTCCAATACGAAAAAATTCAGCAGTCCAAGCTCCCTCTTGCCTTCTACTTGCGTTCTCTTTCCATACTACTCACCTTTGTCTCCCTTCTTTCTTCGCAGCTGATTAGCAAAACGTTTCCTGGACCATCCAAAGTATTGGAGAAAGTAGCAATATTCCTTGCTACCTTTGCATTTTTCACCACGATTGCAACTCCATTAGCCCTTCCCCTCAGCTGAAGTGCAAGTGTAACGTTGTCCTGCATTCACAAAACCTACTTTGGAGGAGATGGTTGTCAGCTCTGACTGCCGCTTATCAGGAGAAATAATTATCTGTTTGTGCAAGTGTTTCAATTTAAAAATAATAAATTAATATTGTTGTTTAGGGGCCGCATGTAAGAAAGTTGTTTCATAGAAATAACGAGCTGTATGCCCGCGTGATACGCTGTGTTTTTTTTTATCTATGTAGAAAATTGATTGTTTTTATATGTATTGTATTTTGTTATTTTAATATTTAATTAGTTAAATTATAATTGATAAAATCTGTATAATTAAAATGGAAAGTGATTCGTATATTTTGTAATTGTAGATAACGTAGGTAATATTTTTTTTATGAGTTGCATTTTTTCCTCAGTATTATTAGATATGACACATTATAAATAAAAATATTGTAATATTTTTTTTCCAGAAATAAACCTATATTTTTTGCGTGCTATAATTAGTTATTTTAATGTTTAATAACTGAAATTGCAATAGATTAAAGTATGCTTGCCCACGCATTGCGTTAGGATTTTTTCTATGTAGAAAACTAATTGATTTTTTAAATGCTGTAATTAGTTGTTGAAAGATTTAATTATTAATACTATAATAGATAAAATATGTAACATATAAATTTTTTCCTTGCCTAAAATGAATAGTGTAATCGAAATGGGAAGTGGTTCGTATATTTTTTAATTGCAGAAAACCAAGGTAAATTTGTCAATCTTTTTTTAGTTGCATTTCCCCCCCAGTAATATTAGATTTGACAAATTAAAAACAAAGATATTGTAATTTTTTAAAGAAATGAACTAAATTTTTTTACGTGCTCTATTGACTTATTTACCGTCTAAAAGGAACAGTGCAATCGAAACGGGAAGTGACTCGCATATTTTTTAATTGTAGATAACCTAAGTAAATTTGTAATTTTTTTTTTAGTTTAATTTTTTCCCCAGTAATATTAGATTTAAAATATTAAAAATGAAAATATTGTAAATTTATTTTTAAGAAATAAACTTAAACAAAAGAGTTTCAAATTTAAATTCAAAGGCAAATTTTTTTTTTAAGATTTATTAATCATATTATTATATTAAATGTATTTAAGAATATTGATATTATTTTTTTTAAGAAAAAAAATCACAGGTGATTTTTTTTCTCTCTATATATATATTTTAAGGCGATAATATTCAATAAATATTAAAACATATAATTAGTTTAACATACTTTATAGAGTAATGAAATGGGAAGTGGTTCATATATTTTTTAATTGTAGATAACCTAGGTAAATCTGTCATTTTTATTTTTATGAGTTGCTTTTGTTCCCAAGTAATATTAGATCTGACGCATTATAAATAAAAATATTGTAATTTGTTTTTAAAAATAAACATAATTTTTTTGTGTGCAATAATTATTTTTTTGCCGTCTAAAAAGAACAGTTTAATCGAAACGGGAAGTGACTCGCATATTTTTTAATTGCAGATAACCTAGGTAAATTTGTCATATTTTTTTATGAGTTGCCTTTTTTTCCCAGTAATATTAGATCTGACACATTGCAAATAAAAATATTGTAATATGTTTTTAGGAAGAATTTTTTTTTTGTGTGCTATAATGACTTATTTGTCGTCTAAAAAGAACAGTATAATTGAAACGGGAAGTGGCTTGCATATTTTTGAAATCTAGGTAAATGTGTAAATTTTTTTGTTTGAATTGTATTTTTTGCCTAGTAATATTAGATATGAAATATTAAAAACCAAAATATTGTAATTTTTTTTGAAGAAATAAAGTTTCAAAAAAGAGGACAGAATTAAAATTCAAAGCCAAATTTTTTTTTATGCTATCCGATTTATTCATTATATTATTATATTAAATGTATTTCAGAATACTGATATATATATATATATATATATATATATATATATATATATATATATATATATATATATATATATATATAGAAAGGCGCTAATATTAAATAAATGTCAAAAAATATAAATAGCCTGACGTATTTAACAGAAAACAAAACCAACAAATATTTTTTTTATGTGCTGTAATTAGTTAATTTTATTACTCATATTATTATATTAAAAGTATTTAAGAGCAATGATAGTAAAATTAAATAAATATCAAAGAATATAATTAGCCTGACATATTTAGAAGAAAACAAAACTAATAAATAATCATTATCATTATTTTGAATGTCTTATCAATAATAATATCAAATTATGTGACTTGAAGGGGAAAAAAGATAAATCATAATAATTATCAATTTTTAAATGATTACCAGCACACACAAAAATTTGAACATTAAATAAAAAACTTAATAACATTAGAAATGAATAAAATTTGAAAATAGGAACTAATAGCATGTATATATAAATATGGACAGAAATATATAAAAAAAATAAAGGAATTAAAAGTTTAATTGATAAAATTAAGAACGAACATATATAATAAATATAATTTGAAGGACAAAATTGAAATAAATCCAAGCATGGATACTTTATTGAAACTTTATAAAAAAATTTGGCTTTGAATTTTAATTCTGTCCTCTTTTTTGAAACTTTATTTCTTCAAAAAAAATTACAATATTTTGGTTTTTAATATTTCATATCTAATATTACTAGGCAAAAAATACAATTCAAACAAAAAAATTTACACATTTACCTAGATTTCAAAAATATGCAAGTCACTTCCCGTTTCAATTATACTGTTCTTTTTAGACGACAAATAAGTCATTATAGCACGCAAAAAAAAAAATTCTTCCTAAAAACATATTACAATATTTTTATTTGCAATGTGTCAGATCTAATATTACTGGGAAAAAAAGGCAACTCATAAAAAAATATGACAAATTTACCTAGGTTATCTGCAATTAAAAAATATGCGAGTCACTTCCCGTTTCGATTAAACTGTTCTTTTTAGACGGCAAAAAAATAATTATTGCACACAAAAAAATTATGTTTATTTTTAAAAACAAATTACAATATTTTTATTTATAATGCGTCAGATCTAATATTACTTGGGAACAAAAGCAACTCATAAAAATAAAAATGACAGATTTACCTAGGTTATCTACAATTAAAAAATATATGAACCACTTCCCATTTCATTACTCTATAAAGTATGTTAAACTAATTATATGTTTTAATATTTATTGAATATTATCGCCTTAAAATATATATAGAGAGAGAAAAAAAATCACCTGTGATTTTTTTTCTTAAAAAAAAATAATATCAATATTCTTAAATACATTTAATATAATAATATGATTAATAAATCTTAAAAAAAAAATTTGCCTTTGAATTTAAATTTGAAACTCTTTTGTTTAAGTTTATTTCTTAAAAATAAATTTACAATATTTTCATTTTTAATATTTTAAATCTAATATTACTGGGGAAAAAATTAAACTAAAAAAAAAATTACAAATTTACTTAGGTTATCTACAATTAAAAAATATGCGAGTCACTTCCCGTTTCGATTGCACTGTTCCTTTTAGACGGTAAATAAGTCAATAGAGCACGTAAAAAAATTTAGTTCATTTCTTTAAAAAATTACAATATCTTTGTTTTTAATTTGTCAAATCTAATATTACTGGGGGGGAAATGCAACTAAAAAAAGATTGACAAATTTACCTTGGTTTTCTGCAATTAAAAAATATACGAACCACTTCCCATTTCGATTACACTATTCATTTTAGGCAAGGAAAAAATTTATATGTTACATTTTTTATCTATTATAGTATTAATAATTAAATCTTTCAACAACTAATTACAGCATTTAAAAAATCAATTAGTTTTCTACATAGAAAAAATCCTAACGCAATGCGTGGGCAAGCATACTTTAATCTATTGCAATTTCAGTTATTAAACATTAAAATAACTAATTATAGCACGCAAAAAATATAGGTTTATTTCTGGAAAAAAAATATTACAATATTTTTATTTATAATGTGTCATATCTAATAATACTGAGGAAAAAATGCAACTCATAAAAAAAATATTACCTACGTTATCTACAATTACAAAATATACGAATCACTTTCCATTTTAATTATACAGATTTTATCAATTATAATTTAACTAATTAAATATTAAAATAACAAAATACAATACATATAAAAACAATCAATTTTCTACATAGATAAAAAAAAACACAGCGTATCACGCGGGCATACAGCTCGTTATTTCTATGAAACAACTTTCTTACATGCGGCCCCTAAACAACAATATTAATTTATTATTTTTAAATTGAAACACTTGCACAAACAGATAATTATTTCTCCTGATAAGCGGCAGTCAGAGCTGACAACCATCTCCTCCAAAGTAGGTTTTGTGAATGCAGGACAACGTTACACTTGCACTTCAGCTGAGGGGAAGGGCTAATGGAGTTGCAATCGTGGTGAAAAATGCAAAGGTAGCAAGGAATATTGCTACTTTCTCCAATACTTTGGATGGTCCAGGAAACGTTTTGCTAATCAGCTGCGAAGAAAGAAGGGAGACAAAGGTGAGTAGTATGGAAAGAGAACGCAAGTAGAAGGCAAGAGGGAGCTTGGACTGCTGAATTTTTTCGTATTGGAGAGCTATCTGAATTGCTGCCTCGAAACAGAATGCCATGATTATGTTGGGCCATTCTAGACTGATCTGCTTGACAGTGACCCCATTGATTTGTTGTGCAGTGATGGCAGGGGAAGGTCTCTGTGGTGTTGGAGATATTTCTTGGGCAAGGGCAAGAGAGGTCTGTGCCTGTGTTTCTGGTAATTGGGATTCAAGATCAATGGAAGAAGAGGGAGGCGGTGTCTGTGATGGGTCTAATGGTTGAAGAGGTTGTTGAAACATTTCTGGGGCCATGGTATTAAAATCCAGAGAATAAAAATAAAACGAAGAGAAGTAGAAGGGTTTTTTCTGCTGGAGGAAAGATCAATAGGCCTTTCTTATATAGGCTTGTGTGTGGGTGTCCTTCTTAGCAAGTTCATAATAGATGATGAATTCGTCATCTATGACACCCACACACAAGCCTATATAAGAAAGGCCTATTGATATTTATATTATTATCTTTTTTTATGCTATCCGATTTATTCATTATATTATTATATTAAATGTATTTCAAAATACTGATATATATATATATATATATATACATTTAATATAATAATATAATGAATTATATATATATATATAAAGGCGCTAATATTAAATAAATGTCAAAAAATATAAATAGCCTGACATATTTAACAGAAAACAAAACCAACAAATATTTTTTTTATGTGCTGTAATTAGTTAATTTTATTACTCATATTATTATATTAAAAGTATTAAAATTAAATAAATATCAAAGAATATAATTAGCCTGACATATTTAGAAGAAAACAAAACTAATAAATAATCATTATCATTATTTTGAATGTCTTATCAATAATAATATCAAATTATGTGACTTGAAGGGGAAAAAAGATAAATCATAATAATTATCAATTTTTAAATGATTACCAGCACACACAAAAATTTGAACATTAAATAAAAAACTTAATAACATTAGAAATGAATAAAATTTGAAAATAGGAACTAATAGCATGTATATATAAATATGGACAGAAATATATAAAAAAAATAAAGGAATTAAAAGTTTAATTGATAAAATTAAGAACGAACATATATAATAAATATAATTTGAAGGACAAAATTGAAATAAATCCAAGCATGGATACTAATGAAATTAAATAATTTGAAAGAAAACCGGAAATTAAAAGAATTAGGACCGAAATGAAACTTTAATTTATACTTAATTTGCATGGAAGGATAACATTGAAATAAATCAAAACTTTGAGACTTTAAAAAATATGGATTCCAGACCAATTTCTGAAATTCAAAGTCTGAGGACCGAAATGAAACTACAATATATACTTAATTTCAATTGAAGGACGAAATTGAAAGAAATCAAAACCTATATAATAACAATAAGGACCAAAAAAAGACAATTCGAAGTGTAGGGATTGAAGTGAAAATTGAGAAAAAACAGTTGCGCAGACAGGAGAGAGAAAAGGGGTGAAAATTTTCAAACGACCATTACACCGTCTACGACCACCGTGGGAGTACACGCGCCACACCGGAGGGAAGATAACATCTAAGAAAATCATTGTAGACGCCGGTTGGGCATTTTTGGACGCCTGAATACGCCGCACGCGCCGCCTGAACAACGCGTGAACGTTGAAAATGTCCGGCGCGTCCGGCGACGCGCCCGCAATAAATCGGTGGAAAAAATTAAAAAAAGGGTTAATTTACGGGGGAGCCCCTCTACGGCAGAACGTGATTTTGTCGTTTTGTGGGGCTAAAATTGTTATTTGCACTTTAAATGAAATATAAAATATTGAATGGACCGGGTGGTTGGACCGGGTGGTCCAGACCGAAAATGGTCAATGACCGTTCAGCCCCTGAAAATGGCGGCGTTTTTTGTCTTTTTTGGGGGCTAATTTCGTTAATACACTGTTTAAAATCGAAAAAAAAAAGAGGACCAACACCCGCGATGCACCGAGACTTATTGCCAATGAACAGTGACAATGAGTCTTGAGCAACAGTAATCTACAGTCAATGTCCGATCCCTTTTAGCTTCTTTAGTAATATATAGAAAACAAGGTGTCAACTCTTCATTAATTGTTTTACTGAGAGTTCAGCAGATGTGTTCAAGTCTTTCATAATAATCTTGTAACTCATATATTATAAATCTTTAAGTTTGAGTTCATAACACTGACCCAATCTCAATTTAGGATGTTCCAATCAAATTATAAATTAAAGTAATTAAGAATATGGCTAGAGTTGCAATGGCCAAGCTTTTGTTGTTGAGTGCTAAAAAAAAAACTAATAAAAAATCAAAAGAAAAAACAAAGGAAACCAAATAAGAAATATCAATTTTCAAATGACTATAAACATAAATTAAATTTTAAGAACAATTTTTTTGAAAAAAAAATGTTATCTCAAAAAAACAGAAAATAATAAAAAATTAAAAACCAAAACTAAAGGAACATATATATAAACATAGATAAAAATAGGAACTATTTAAGAACTATAAAAAATTAAAGGAATTAAAATCAAAAATCAAAAGTATAAGGGCCAAAAACAAAACCAAATATATTATCAATTTCAATCAAATGAAAAAATTGAAAAAATCAAATAAAGTATAGCATCTATATATGCAAGGTTTGATATAATGAAACACGTCAACACACCCTATTATAACAGCAGGAACATCCAAGCCTTAATATCTAAAAATATCATTACTATTACTGCTAAAATAATTAAAAATTATTAAATTACCCTGACGAAAAAAAATCAAAAACATTAAAAAAAGAGGAAGTAAGAAAAAAAAACTAAAATTATTATTCTTATTGCGTTAATAATAGAGAAAAATTCAATCAAAGAAAAAAAAGGTCAATAACTTTAACAAAAAAATAATAATTTGACATCCAAATAAATAAAAAAATCTAATAAAAAACAATCAAAAGAAAGAAAAATAAAAAACAATATAAGTTAAAAAAAATCAAAAAACAAAATTATAAACAGGGAAAAAAATAATTCAAAGGAAAAAAAAGGTATAATCAATCAGGCACGCTATGCAGTGGTCGAACCAACGACCTCCTGCTTAGTAAAGGGCCGTGTTATTCACTAAACTACGGGCACTTCTTTATATTTTAATGTGTCAAGATAACTAAATATAAGAAATCGGTAAACCAAACGACCTCGCACGAACTGAAAATTGAGCAACTATTATAATACACTAGCTATATTGCCCGTGCGCTGCCACGGGCATAGCTGTGTATATAATATCATATAATTAAATCAATAACGATAAACTTATGTTATATAATAAATAAAAAGTTAAACACCAGGACATAAAAGAGTTAGCTGTACAAACATAGGTTAAATCTTTTAGAATGTATGCAGTGTCAAAAAAGATGACAAAAGAGCACAAATTATACAACTTGTGCATCATTGCAAAATAAAGGAATGTTGAGGTGCAGGACGAAGTGAAAACCCCTCTTCAAAATGAGTCATCTCATTTTGTTGCTAATCTTCCTGTTAAAAATAAAACATTGCAAGGTAATAAATGAAACGATAAAAAAATCTTGTCATCTAATAGAAAAATGCAGCAAATATCTTGAAAAAACTGCATGAAAAACCAGCCATTAAGATAGATAATTAAGAACAAATGTTGGAAATGGGCAAAAAAAAAAAACAATCAAGAACTAACACCATATGTTGCAAAAATTGTTGCAACCACTAAAAAAAGAAACGAGGAAAAGAATGCTATAATTGGGAAAAATTTGGAGCCTCGGAAAACTATCATGCCAAATTATAGCAAGGAAACACATGGATATGTAGTTCCAAATGAAAAGCTAAACATTTTGAACAACATTAACCTTAACAATAATAGAAACAAACTAGGTAAGAATAGCAATAATATAGGTAAAAATACCATCAGCGAGTAACTATAACCAGAGAGAATTTTTTTTTCGCATCAAGGTTCTTTTCGTAAAGAATTTTTTTCTTATAAACTATTTTCTGGCATGTAGATTCAAGTTGAATCCTTTTCCACCTGCAAGCAAGAAACTTCTGGGAAATCTATTTACATTGGTTTTGTTTAAGATTTGTAAGCAATGCTACCCTAGATATGAGGTCTTTCAGTCTGCTAGCTTCAGGACCGGTTTAATATTGTCCAGGTTCCCAACCTCAGAACATTTGGGACAACCAGAGCACCATCAACCAGGAGTGAGGCTCCCATTCTTCCGGCAAAGTAAATCCTTGTCAATCTTATCCAAGAAAGGATCGTCGTGTTTGAATTTTCTGGCAAAGGAAGCACCACTCGTAATCATCTCGTTCGTGTCATTGATGGTGAGGATGTGAGGATGCTGCTTGGGAGGATTGTCCCCGGCAATGTAGTGCAGGTCATGGCTAACTGCGGTTTGAGCAAATCTGGCACATTGCATATTACTGTGTGGAAGTATCCTTCAGGTGAGGAAATGAAGTTTGTGTAATAAATCAGCAAGGTTCGCGGTAGATTATCCCAACCCCAAATTAAGTATTCAACAAATGAGGGAGTGAGAACCATCCATGCTGAGGCTGCAGAAACAAATGGAAATCATTTAAATTCAGCTGAATGCAGAATGGCGGGTCTTCATAGTTGCTAGCATTTTCAGTGTTTCGGCAGCAAAGTATATGTTGGAAGCCATTGAAATCTAGCAATAACCAAAATTCATGGCTTCAGTTTTCAGAAAAGCAAAGGCTGCAATTGGACTCCTGTTAATAGTTGACTCAATTAAACACCACTGGTTTGTTAAATTGAAAAAAAAAAACATAATGATGCCAGCCTATGAAAGAGATACCTCTAGCAATTTTAATCAATACACAAAGCTTTTAACTCTTTAGTTTTTATTAATTACATGAACTTGAGGAATATAGAAAAGGAAACTTGTCCACCATGAAACTACAAACATGTTAGTTAGTTAGTTACAGAATGCACTTTCATCTTCCATTTATTTCTAGAGGAAACCCAAAAGAAGACATAATTTTAGTTGCCAGTTGCAAGTTGCATTTGCCATTAGACAAACTTAAAACTCTATCAAAGAAGCAGAGGTTACTAACAAATTCATTTACAAACTGAGCAAAGCTTCAGTAGAATTGTTAAAATTTGCCGATTTAAACAATTCAAACCTAATATGTGTCTATTTATTCCTTTTCAGGAACTACACATCAACAATAAATCTTACCAGCAAGTGTCCGTGGAAAGAAAAGACATGTTGATTCTGAATACTAACCGGTGAATAATTTAAATGCTGTTGGCAAAGATCTCAGTGGAGTGGCCCCGTAGATATCTGCTTTAGTTGTCGAGTAAGGACCAGGGTCCACGATCAAAGGCATTCCTCGTTTCTCCCTAAACACCGCATCAGATATAAGATCACTCACTGGAAACAGATTAAGATTGAGAGACAGAGAGTGCTTACGCTTTCCAGCCCACCTGACTTGTGTGCTCAATGAAGTTCAGATTTCGGTTTATAGTTGAAAATGTGTTAATAAGATCTGCATATTAAAAGCTAAATAATCAGAAAGTTGTTTCAACCACTCACTACAACCTCCTTTATGATTCATGAAGGGAATTTTAGTTGTGGCATTTCTCCTTTGGACTGTTATATAGCTTCCTTTTCAAAACCTTTCTCGATTCTACACAAAGTTGCATTGATGGTTTTCTAATGAGTTCAGTCATGTGGAAAGGCCATCTCTTTCAAGTTAGTAATGTGTATAATCAAATTATGACATGAAGATAGATGGTATCAATCAAAATTCGTTTTTTCAGTGAAGTGTTTGATTGATAGTATTTCTTTCTAATTGTTTCTTAAAATTGTTTCCTAGCCAGAAGCATAAATCCTGTTCTAGAGCCTATATTGACTTTAAAAGGCCTGACGATGTTATTGACTTATTCCACTATCATTACGTGTGCTAAAAAATGCAGTAGGTTTGATAAGGCTGTGCAGTGGTTTGAAAGAATGTATAAAACTGGATTAATGCTTGATGAGGTCACATATTCAGCTATTTTAGATATTTATGCTAAATTAGGCAAGGTTGAAGACTTTTTAAGTTTGTATAAGAGAGGGGTAGCCAGCGGGTGGAAACCTGACCCTATAACATTTTCTGTATTGGCAAAGATGCTTTGAACAGTTGCAACCTAGATATATATGATTATAGTTTTCTTGATTTAAGTTATACTATATGAATTTACTATATTCCATCATATGAAAAAAATACTCAAACTTGCCATGCCATAGATAACAAAATAGTTATTGTAACAAAAGACACACATGCAAACTTATCAAACAACAAAATGAAACATCTCCACAAACATCTGACTTGTTCAAGCTAAGGTGCTATCTGAGCATATCAACCATAACTTAACAGAAAGTGCAATTTCTGCATGGTTTTTCCTAAGGCTGGCTCTTTGAAGAGCTCAAACAATCCCCACCATTTATACGCACCATAAGCATGAAAGTTTGGTTAACTTTGATGAAAATATACATGGAGTTTTTAATGCTAGTTAATTTCTGATATATCAAAGTGTGATGCACATCAAAGTTCTTTATTTGGCAATATCAACTGCCATCAACCGAAAGCTAGACAGCAATGGCAATTTCCATGGATGATTATGAGAGGTCAATACTAAAAATCAATCAACAAACCAGCAAACAATTACTGAAGACCATAAACAACTAACCTCAAAAGTTGCACGAACAACACAAAGGATCAAACGTAGTTTTGGCAGCAAAAGGTGATAAAGAGCATGCAACAGCTTCATAAAACAAAACCGAAGGAATCAAAACTCAATGAAAATGAAAAAATAAATCTTAGCTGAAAAACTCAATGGTCCCATGCCAAACAAACACCAGCACACCAAAGCCAAACAACCAGTCATTCGCAACAGAAAATGCAGGACAAAGATACAAAGAGAAGCATAAAAAGCATGAAAGAAAGTGTCTAATCAATAGGTTAAAAAAGCATCAAAGAAATCAGGAAAAACATTGCCACAAAACCCAACCAAAACAGCAATTTCCAAGTGCCAGCCTGGCTGGAATGGCACGAAACAACAAAAACATACTAAGAGAACATGCCGAAAAGCCAAGGACCAAAAGGATAAACGCAAGAAAAGGAGAGCGAAGAAGCATAAAAAGCAGCAAGGGCAATGACAGAAATAACTCAGAACTGAGACCGAAAAAACATGAAAATAGCAACAAAACAGCCAAACCCACAAAGCAAGAAAACAAACAATCAGCGCTATATCTTAAAAAGAAACTGAATCAACTATTATAAAACCTCAACAACAGCAACAGTAAATGGAAAACAATAACAACGACATAAAGAAAGCAAAGAAACCACCAAGCAACTATAAAATAAAACATAACTTACCTTAAAAGCAGCAGCAGGAGCACCAAAAACCCACCCAAATACTGGCAGCAGCAGTGCAAAACCAACAGACAATAATCTGAATAGACAAAACCGAAAAATGAGCACAAACACTAAAACAAAGCAACTAATATGATGCCAAAAAAGGACAGAAATGAAACAAAAAAAAAAGGAAGCAACAGACTAACCTGAGAGGGAGAGAAAGCAATACAGGACTTGGACACCCAAAAAACAGGAGAAGACACTATAAATAAGCGTGACCAGTCCCCCCCAGCTCAACCACCCCCACCAACCACAGAAAAAAAAGAAGTCAAAACACAGCATGGTCACCTGCAAAAAACACAGGAAATCAGCATGCGGAATGACAGGCCAAAATCTCACTAATTAAATAAAATGGACAGCAAACCAAATTAACAGGAAAAATGACAGCACACCATATTAACAGAAAAGACAGTACAATCAACCGGGTAAACTCAACGAACTCCGTAAAATTCCCAACAAAATCACTAACTCCCTACATCAAACGTGCGAATTTTCTAATCTACGACTGGCTAAGATAGTCATCTTGAGACAAATGAAATTGGTTATTTCTCTTTCAGTACCTGTAATGCAATGGCAATGCATGGTTGTGGCAGATTGTCCCCCCCTTCCCGGTCTTTCGATAATCTGCATCCAGCAATGCTAGTGAACCCAGATTTAGAAATGCAATAATTAGATTAAACTGAATCAAATAAAACTATAAAAAACAGAGAGCACTTAAAATAAAATAATAAATAAAAGATCAAATCTATAGGTAAAAAATCTCAATTTAAAAAATAATAAGAGAAAAACAAATAATATAAAAATATTTTTGACATTCATACATGAAAATAATATAAAAAAATTTAAAAATATTTTTGAATTCTTTTCAAAATAGTAACTTCAAAGGCAACACCGAAAACTGACGTCTCGTTGATAGATACGGCCACACGCATCTTCCAAGGCCACAAATACCTTCTGCAAGCTAGCACAACTACACTGCATGCATCGGCTACTATTTTTTTTAAAAATAATGTTTTATATTTATCCTCTAAATCTACCCAATAATTAAAAAAAAATAGGAAATACATAAAAAAACCCTTTAAACTAACCCAATAAAAAATACTTTCTTGAAAACTAAACTAAATTTCTGTTTTGACTTAAGAATATACAAACAAACGCAGAAGATAATCGGAAAAAAAGAGAAGCTGAATTGAAAAAAGAAGAAGAAAACTTCGTTGTTCATCCACTATGTCTCCCAGATCTTTTAGAATAGCAGGGTAATGAAATTCTACACATGCAAATTACATACCCAGCAAGCTGTTTGGTTTTTGGCCGGAAAGTGACCCACGTTTCTCATCATAGAACAGATCTCCAACTCCCTCTTCCTTCTCTGAACCTCAGGGAAGAAAAAACCATCACTGAAAGGGTTCCCGAAACAACCAAAGCTTCTTCTTCCTGTCTTACAATTATAATTTTACCATGTCCTTACGGTTACAAAACACTTTTAAAACATATGGGAGAAGGGCATCACCAAACACATCAATCTCTAATCCTACTTTGAATCTTACTTACCGAGCTTGAAGACGAACAAATCTCGTAGTCATCATCCCCCCAGGAGCTTCTCCTTTTCTCTCTCATTCTCACACACATATATAAATAAAAAGTTTTATTACAAAACCTTACACTTTCCATTCAATTATTATTCACCACTGCCACCAATAAGGTTTTTTTTTCTCTGTTTTTTCACATCTTCATACCCAAAAAAAATCAACCCCGTACCGATAAATCCTAAAAAGATCCAATCTTTCACCCAAAAAAATCACCCTCAAATAAACCCTAATTCTCCCTCAAAACCCCACTAAAATTCTTTCTCAAAATCCAAAATTGAACCAGACCCATTTCAATTCTCCCATCAAGAACCGTAAAAACAACAAAATCAAGAAAAAAATTACATACCTATTCTTTTTGTATAGGTGATGGGCACAGTCAGGTTTTCTAGCAGAGACCTGTCAGCAGGAACAGCCTCATCAAACCCTTCATCATCAATCCCGCTCAACACCTCACACCTTCTCCTTCGATCTTCTCTCCCTCTCTCTCTCCTGGCCCTCACCGCGGCTCTTGAATCTCACCGCGGCGAGGAGCTTGTCCCCGCTCCAAAGAGAAAGAATTATATAGATAAAACAGAAGTAGAGAATGAAGAGGAAAAACCGAAAAGAAAAGATGAAAACGGGCGCAGAGAGAATGAAGAGGAAAAACCAAAACAGAAGCAGAGAATGAAGAGGAAAAACCGAAAAGAAAAGATGAAATGGGCGCAGAGAGAATGAAGAGAAAAAACCAAAGCAGCCCCTACAAACAAAACCAAACAGGCGAGCTCATTAAGGGTAGAAGCGTCCGGACACTGCCACAATCCACAGTGTCTTCAGTCTTGGTGCACAGTGCACAACACAGTGTTTTGGCCACACGGTTTATATGTTAGTTAATATTATAAAAAAGGCGAGCTGAACGACCCAATCGACCCGATCCGACCCGAAAGCTGAGCAACACTATTACAATCCACAATGATTTGTCTCACATGCTACAGTAACCGAACCCTGACCTCTTTTAGTATATAGTACGAGCGATATGCCCGCGCGATGCGCCAGGGCTTTTTTATCTATGTAAAAAATTGATTGCTTTTATATGTATTGTATCTAATTATTATAATATTTAATTAGTAAAATTATAATTGATAAAATCTGTATAATCAAAATGGAAAATGGTTCGTATATTTTGTGATTGCAGATAACGCAGGTAATTTTTTTTATGAGTTGCATTTTTTCTTCAGTAATATTAGATCTGGCACATTATAAATAAAAATATTGTAATTATTTTTTCCAGAAATAAACTTATATTTTTTTCGTCCTATAATTAGTTATTTTAATGTTTAATAACTAAAATTGCAATATATAAAATATGTTAGAAATGAGTTTTTTGCTTCGTATAATTAGTATGCTTGTCGGCGCATTGCATTAAGTTTTTTTTATGTAGAAAACTAATTGATTTTTAAAATACTGTAATTAGTTGTTTAAATATTTAATCAGTAACACTATAATAGATAAAATATGTAACATATAAATTTCCCCCCCGCCTAAAATGAATAGTTTAATCGAAATGGAAAGTGGTTTGTATATTTTTTAATTATAGATGATCTAGGTAAATTTGGCAAAAAAAAAAATTGAGTTGCATTTTTTCCCCAGTAATATTAGATCTGACACATTAAAAATAAAAATATTGATTTTTTTTTAAGAAATGAACTTAAATTTTTTACGTGCTATAATGACCTATTTGTCGCTTAAAAGGAACAGCAATCGAAACGGGAAGTGCCCCGCATAATTTTTAATTGCAGATAACCTAAGTAAATTTGTAAAAAAAAATTGAGTTTAATTTTTTCCCCAGTAATATTAGATTTAAAATATTAAAAATAAAAATACTATGAATTTGTTTTTAAGAAATAAACTTAAACAAAAGAATATAAAATTTAAATTCAAAGGCAAATTTTTTTTTTATAAGATTTATTAATTATATTATTATATTAAATGCATTTAAGAATATTGATATTAATTTTTTGTAAGGAAAAAATCCTAGGTCATTTTTTTCTCTCTCTATATATATTTTTAAGCGATAATATTCAATAAATATTAAAACATATAATTAGTCTCACATATTTTATAGAATAATCGACATGGGAAGTGGTTTGTATATTTTTTAATTGTAGATAACCTAGGTAAATTTGTTATTTTTTTTATGAGTTGCTTTTGTTCCTCAGTAATATTAGATCTGACGCATTATAAATAAAAATATTGTAATTTGTTTTTAACAATAAACATAATTTTTTCCCGTGCAGTAATTATTTCTTTGTCGTCTAAAAAGAACAGTTTAATCGAAACGGGAAGTGACCAACATATTTTTAATTGTAGATAACCTAGGTAAATTTGTCATATTTTTTTTTATGAGTTGTTTTCCCCCCCAGTAATATTATATCTGACACATTGTAAATAAAAATATTGTAATATGTTTTTAGGGAAAAAAAATTGTGCTACAATGACTTATTTGTCGTCTAAAAAGGACAGTGTAATTAAAACAGGAAGTGGCTCACATATTTTTGAAATGTAAGTAAATGTGTTAAATTTTTTTTTTAGTTGTATTTTTTGCCCAGTAATAAATATTGTAATTTGTTTTTAGAAATAAACATAAATTTTTTGCGTGCAATAATTATTTCTTTGTCGTCTAAAAAGAATAGTTTAATAGAAACGGAAAGTGACTCGCATATTTTTTAATTATGGATAACCTAGGTAAAATTGTCATATTTTCTTTATGAGTTGTTTTTTTTCCCCAGTACTATTAGATCTGACACGTTGTAAATAAAAATATTGTAATATGAAATATTAAAACCCAAAATATTGTGATTTTTTTTAAGAAATAAATTTTAAGAAAAGAAGACAAAATTAAAATTCAAAGACAAATGTTTTTTTGTTATCCGATTTATTAATTATATAATTATATTAAATGTATTTAAGAATACTGATATTAATTTTTTTTATTGAAAAATCCTAGGTCATGTTTTCTTCTGCCTATATGTATTCCTAGGCGATAACATTCAATAAATATTAGAACATATAATTAATGAAAGACTAAAACTATTCCAGAAACTTTAAAAAAAGATAAAACAAAAAAATAAAATAAAATTTAAAATTATCTTTGCTATCACTATCAAAACAATTAAAATTATTAAATTATCTGGAGAAAAAAAAATATTAACAAAAGAGTAAGCAAGAAAAATAATTAAATTATTATTATTATTATTATTATTGTTATTATTATTATTATTGTGTTAAGCACACTTATATATACATGGACAAAAGTAGGGATTATTCTTCAAATATAAAAAAATAAAAGTATAAGGGCTGAAATGAAAATCAAATATAAAAAGATTAAATTGAAAAATTAAAAGTCTAAGGGCTGAAATGGAAACCACATTTATTATCAATTTAAATTAAAGGACAAAGTTGAAAAAATCGAAACTTGTGTACCGAATTTATTGAGCTATTTACAGCCAATCCGGAAATTAAAAGTAGAAGGACCGAACTGAAACTATATATTATAATGATTTTGAATTGAAGGACGCAATTGAAACAAATCAAAACTTATATAATTGCAATAAGGGTCAGAACAACAAATTCGGGCGTGTAGGGACTGAAATGAACTTTGCCAAAAACACTGCTTCGCTGACGTCAGCTTGCGCAGGAGGAGAGAGAAATGAGGGGGGGGAATTCAAACGACCATTGACACGTACCTGGGAACCACATGTATACAGGCGCCGCCCCATGTGGAAGAGAGCATGGCAAAACATCGTTCTAGACGCCGATTGCTCATTTTTGGACGCCGTAAGACGTAGCACACGCCGCCTGAAACACGCGTGAACGCAGAAATGGACGACGCGTGATGGGACGCACCAATAGTAATCTAGAGCGAAAAAAATAAAAATTGGCTAATTACCGTTTCGCCCCTCCCACCCTGTGCGTTATTTTGTCCTTTTCGAGGGCTAAAACGGTGACTGCACTGTTTGTAGAAATATTAAAAAAAAAAACCGCCTGGCCGGACAGGGCCTGACCGGATCAGAAATGGCCAATTACCTAAGAGCCCCTGAAACCGGCGGCGTTTTTTGTCTTTTTCGGGGGCTTTTTTTGCCAATATACTGTGGAAAAAACGGGAAAAAAAAGGCAGAGGTGCACCCGCGAAGCACCGGGTGAAATTACACATCCACAGTGCACATGAGTCTTGAGCAACAGTAATGAACAGTGAATCACCGATGTATTTTAGTGTTTTTGTTAATAATAATTTTCCTTTTTTTTATGCAAGTGACCAAATATTTACTTTTTGCAGAGTCGTTCGGGTGTTTGACCGTTTGAATTAAGGATAGTTAATTCAATTTTCTAAAGTAATATTATGGTGAATTATGCCATGCATCGAGACAAAAAAAGTTATCAAGGGACAACCTTTATCATTTTACATTGCATGATTTACCAATAGAGTTAAGGGGGGGACCCTCTCCCTTATAACCAAAAATAAAGAAAGAAACCAGCAGGTTTTGTCCCAGCGATAGGTGGAAGGCGCTCTCGGGACTGTGATTCGAGTGTCTCAGCGGAATTTTAAGGGTGTCTCCTTTCATGACACCCTGGTTCGATCCCTGCTCGATATGTCTATCACCCCTGTGGTGCCTTACATGCTCACTGGACTTGCAGGATGTTTAGTGGGTCCGGGGAATAGTCAAGGTACGTGCAAGCTGGCCCGGACACTCCAGTTAGCAAAAAAAAGAAAGGGAAAAATAATTAAAAATCCGGCCCGCTAAACTATTGGTTAAAATATAAGCACTCCATGAAAAAAAGGATGCAATTGATATCTAAACAAGTTTGTGTTTGCTATCTTGTAGTCCCTATTTCCCAGATTCAAATGGGATTCATTATATGAGACTCTGGCTTGAACCATTCCGGCAATAATCCAAGTGGGTGTTACAAGAAATAATTTGTTTTTTACCAGTCACTTTTGCTTCCTGTGAAGAATAACACATCTAGTATTTGACTGATCAGAGTATGGGTGATGTTGACCTCGTTAGCACTTGTAATATAACCTAACTAGCGCATGTGTGGATGGCAAAGCTTTTCAATTTCTATCTTTGATGCGTAAATAAGCTAAGTAAAATTATTACAACATAGAGAGTTGTAGTTAAGAAACTAAATTATAGTAACGGTGGTTCCCGAAATTAATTTGCCTGTTACCCTATCAAAATTGTTATAAATATAATCCCAGAACTGTAGTCGTCCATTCATTGAATTATTTTAAGTGGGCAAGAAATTAAAATTGTGTTTGGTTAATATCTCGATCGATATTAAAACATGTTAAAAATAAATGTCTCTGTATCCTCTGTCTCAATTGCTTGTCTTTTCTATTCCAAGACACTAACACTATTCTTCGTGTAAAAGCAATATATCCATTTACGTATGAAAAACAAACATGTTACGCAAATCATCCACCTCAAAAATCAAAGGGAACCTTTGGATTTAATGATTATGAACCAAAGCTTAAAGATGAATTTCAAGTGTACATTTTAATAAACAAATCTAAGAAAAGTCTCGAAATCAGTGAGTAACTATAAAATTGATGTGAACAAAAATAACTTCGATGTGTGACAGAGATGATCATGAGACTGCTAGTACTGCAATAATGATTAGTTGCAATAGTATTTCCATCGCCTCCTCTAGCCGGCCGGCTCGGCCAAGGAGATCAAATAAGCAAACATAGTGATCCAACTGAGGCTCTATGCCATGCATTTCTTCCATTGAATTAAAATACTCGAGACCCATGTCAACTAGACCACCGTGAGTGCAGGTGAAAAGCACTGACAAGAAGGTAAGTGAATCAGGCTTGACTCCGGCTAACCTCATATTGTCAAAAGCAGAGAGAGCAGAAGAGATATGCCCGTACGATGCCAACACGGATATCAACCCATTCCACGAAACGATGTCTGGCTTGCTTATTTCTGCAAATGCTCGCTCCGCATCATGAGTAAGTCCACATTTCCCGTAAAAGCTGACCAGGCCATTGGAGACTGAAATGAAGCTGCCTAAACCAGATTTCACAGAATAACTATGAAGTTGCATTCCAGTTTCCAAACTATTCAGGCCAGCCGATGCGGATAAGAAGCCGGCCATGCTATATCCGTCCATCTTAATGTCATCGTTGAACATGTGATTGATTACATGCAATGCCATTTCATGATGGCCCATCTGATTGAGCCTCGTGGCCAAACCTGTGTATGTGAGGGCATCTCTTTCGCTCATATTTCTAATCAAATCCCATGCTTCATCTACCCAGTTTCGAATAGAGAGACAGCAGATTGTTGTTCAGATACACGTGGTCTTGGAAACCCAGTTTGATTAGTGGACTGTGAATGTAAACACCTTGTCTCAATGACATGTTAAGTAAACTTAAGATCTAGTTAAACTTGGACTTATTTAAAACAAATTTATCTGCTATATAATGGTTGAAGCACTGAACAACAAAAGCATTGTCCTTGAAACTCTAGCCATATTCTTAATTACTTTAATTTATAATTTGATTGGAACATCCTAAATTGAGATTGGGTAAGTGTTATTAACTCAAACTTAAAAGATTTATAATATATGAATTACAAGATTATTATGAAAGACTTGAACATATCTGCTGAACTCTCAGTAATACGACTAATGAAGATTTTCCAGCGCAAATCGACACCCTGTTTTCTATATATTATTTCTATGAAACAACTTGCCATCATTTTGTCTATTGAAAACCCCAAAAGGAAGATTACATGCGGCCCCATAGGCGGCAGACATAGCGGACAACCATCTCCTCCAAAATAGATTTTATGAATACAGGGCAACGTTATACCTGCACTTCAGCTGAGGGGCAGGGCTAATGGAGTTGCAATCGTGGTGAAAAAGGCAAAGGTGGCAAGGAATATGGCTACTTTCTCCAATAATTTGGATATTTCAGGGAACTTTTTGCTAATCAATTGTGAAGAAAGAAGGGAAACAAAGGTGAGTAGTATGGAAAGAGAACGCAAGTAGAAGGCAAGAGGGAGCTTGGACTGCTGAGTTTTTTCGTATTGGAGAGCTATCTGCATTGATGCCTCGAAACAGAACGCCATGATTATGTTAGGCCATTCTAGACTGATCTGCTTGACAGTGACCGCATTGACTTGTTGTGCATTGATGACAGGGGAAAGTCTCTGTGGTGTTGGAGGTGGTAAATGTAGTAGCTCTATTTCCATGGAAGAATGAGGTGCGTGTGGTATTGCAACCATATTTCAGGGTTGACGGCTGTGAAAAGTGGCGGTTGTGTTTCTGGGGTTTGTGGTATTTCTTGGTCAAGGGGAAGAGAGGTTTGTGCCTGTGTTTCTGGTAATTGGGATTCAAGATCAATGGAAGAAGAGGGAGGCGGTGTCTGTGATGGATCTAATGGTTGAAGAGGTGGTTGAGACATTTCTGGGGCTATGGTATTAAAATCCAGATATCGGTTTTGTGATGCTTGGTTGAGAACAGGAGAATGAGTGAACCAGGTAGGATTTTGAGATGCTTGGTTGAGAAGAAGAATAAGTGAACCAGGTAGACCAGCTGAATTATATAGGGAATTTGTTAAAGAGCCTAAGGAGTAATTACTTGCGCCCGCTGCAGTTCATTTTCCTTTCTTTTATATTATTATTTTGGTGTGATGATGTGAAATATAATTTTTAAAAAAATATACACACCCCCACGAAAGCCTGCGCTCCCGAGCGGAACAACTTCCGCCAATGTTATAATGTTGCGGAAGCGTACACGTGTAGGGTTGGATGAGAGATTAGAGGGAGTAGAGGTCGAGTGTGACTCTCCGCGTGGAGCTATCTAAGTTTATTTGAAGAAGAAGAAAAAAAGATATCAATAGAGTTGACCAAACCTGGTAGAGAGCAAATCTAACGAAATGTATGTTTATGAAAGATATAACGAAAGAACACAGCCAAAAATTTCGAGCTGATAATCATTCCTGTATTCCAAATCTGTCCCTGTGGCAACATACCTGAAGATGTGATCGTTGTCCAAATCCCTCGTTTTATAGAACGGGCTTCTCTTTTTCTATGACTAGCCAGGAAAGGCCGGTCAAAATAAATCTTGAATTGGAAGGTTCATGTTCTTGTCTTTTATTGTTAGTTTTACTTCAATCCAACACTGATTATGGCGCCTACGATCTTATGCAAAGATATACTCTCCACCTCTAGTATCTCTCTATGAACATATAAATTTCTCTAATATTCCATCCACATCATAAGAAATTAACAAAAAAAAATCTCAAGAAAGACACGTGTGAATATAATCAAGTACACTTTTGTGTCGTAGGAATTTCTCTGATTTTTTTTTACTAATTTTTAATCTTATTGTCATTACACAGTTATAATTTATTGGGATTATCGAGTTAATAATAATAAAAAAAGGCTAGGTGGGTTTTAAGTTTTGACCAAGCAAATAATCATACTCATAACTCACAGCTTCCACGAGATTTCTGAAAGGCACAGCGCTAGATATTTCCTTTATTGTTGTTAGTTGACTTTTTTTAGAAGTTAAAATTGTTTTTCAAAATATTTTTTTGTTTAGAAATAAATTAAAATGATATTTTTTTATTTTTTTAAAATTATTTTAATATCAATATATCAAAATAATCTAAAAACATAAAATAATTTAACTTAAAATAATTTAAAAAAAAAAAAAAAAACTTTTAAAACTCACAGTTAAACACTCATTTATAGGCGAAGACATTTTCTTCTGACAGCTTGTTCCATCCCATTCACCAAATTTCTCTCTAATTTTCTATTTGTCTATTTGGAGATAATAAGCGGCGGGACCTCACCAAATAAACTGTTATCGCATTTTCTATCTTTGATGCGTTAATAAGCGAAGTAAAATTATTACAACATAGAAAGTTATAGTTAAGAAACTAAATTATAGTAACAGTGGTTCCCGAAATTAATTTGCCTGTTACCCAATCAAAATTGTTATAAATATAATTCCAGAACTTTAGTTGTCCATTCATTGAATTATTTTAAGTGGGCACCGTAGTTAAATTAAAAAAAAATTAAGAAATTAAAATTGTGTTTGGTTAATATCTCGATCGATATTAAAACATGTTAAAAATAAATGTTTTTGTATCCTCTGCCTCAATCGTTTGTCTTTTCTATTTCAAGACACTAACACTATTCTTCGTGTAAAAGCAATATATGCATATACGTGTGGAAAACAAACATGGTATGCAAATCATCCACCTCAAAAATCAAAGGGAACCTTTGGATTTAATGATTATGAACCAGAAGTTAATGATGAATTTCCAGTGTTCATTTTAATAAAAATTCTAAGTAAAGTGTCGAAATTTGTGAGTGACTACAGCAATTGATGTGAACAAAAATAACTTCGATGTGTGACAGAGATGATCATGAGACTGCTAATACTGCAATAATGATTAGGTGCAATAGTCGCTGTAAAATGGGAATACTAAGAATGTTCTGTCCCATAAATGAAAAAAAAAAACTGAATTGCTATAAAATAAAGAATAAGGTTTAGGATTACCACTTTAGGATCAGGGCAATGCTGTATGCTCTTCTTGATTGCAGTAGGCCATGTGTGCAATCACAGATAGAAAACACCCTGTCTCTACAAGTTAAGTTGTACACAGAGAAGCTATTAATGGCACATTTTGGAGACTGAGTCCAGTAATAATTGATCTTTCTCATCCTGGTAAAACTGATCTTCGTTATTGTCAGATTGATATCCTTGATCTTTATACTTTGTACTTAGTGATCCAAAATTTTCACACATCACGCTAGCACAGCATGTGAAATTGTGAACTACAACTCTTTTGTGGAAGAGATGAACCTTTAGCTTTCACCGACCTGCGAATCGTTGCAGCTAAATCAGACCGTCCAGAACTGTCATACAAGTTTGCAAGTATCAGATTGAATGCAGGGTCTGATGGATCAAGCTCGAGACCTCGCCTGGCTATATCTTCCCCAAGAGGCACAATCCTATGAGCTCTGCACGCTGCCAGCAGAGTCTTGTAGATTGAAGCATTTGGGCTAAAAGGCATGGTTTCTAGTATTTCCATCGCCTCCTCTAGCCGGCCGGCTCGGCCATGGAGATCAAATAAGCAAACATAGTGATCCAACTGAGGCTCTATGCCATGCATTTCTTCCATTGAATTAAAATACTCGAGACCCATGTCAACTAGACCACCATGAGTGCAAGTGAAAAGCACTAACAGGAAGGTAAGTGAATCAGGCTTGACTCCGGCTAACCTCATATTGTCAAAAGCAGAGAGAGCAGAAGAGATATGCCCGTACGATGCCAACACGGATATCAACCCGTTCCATGACACGATGTCTGGCTTGCTTATTTCCGCAAATGCTCGCTCTGCATCATGAGTAAGTCCACATTTCCCATAAAAGCTGACCAGGCAATTGGAGACTGAAATGAAGCTGCCTAAACCAGATTTCACAGAATAACTATGAAGTTGCATTCCAGTTTCCAAACTATTCAGGCCAGCCGATGCGGATAAGAAACCCGCCATGCTATATCCGTCCATCTTAATGTCATCGTTGAACATGTGATTGATTACATGCAATGCCATTTCATGATGGCCCATCTGATTGAGCCTCGTGGCCAAACCTGTGTATGTGAGGGCATCTCTTTGGCTCATATTTCTAATCAAATCCCATGCTTCATCTACCCTTTCATTTCCAGCATAAGCATCTACAAGGGCATTACTGACAACAATATCATGATCAGCATTCGTCTTGATTACATGTCCATGCAGCTTCAATAATTGACTTTCAGATTTTGCTGCCCTACAGGATCTGAGGATGGTTGATAGCGTCACAGAATTTGGTTGCAGCCCAGAAGCTGTCATCTCCGTGTACAAGTCAAAAGAATCTCGATGAAAACCATGTTCAGAAAGGCCAGCAATCAAAGATGTCCAAGAGATTACATCAGGCGACTTTATGCCTTGGAACATTCTCAAGCCATCTTTTGCCCCGTGAGAACATTTCATGTACATATCAACAAGGGCATTTCCAACAGGAAGATCATCCTCCAAACCAGTCATGATCACCCTTGCATGGATCTGTCTCCCTAAATCAAGAGACAGCGTTAACGAGCAAGCATTCAAAATACTCAGGTATGTAAAATTGTTCGATATAATTCCTGAGGCCTCCATCTCCTGAAATGCAACTACAGCTTCCCTTAACTTCAAGTTTTGAGCCAGCCCAGAGAGAATAGCAGTCCATAAAAACATATCAGACTCTGGTGTCAGCTTTGAAATCCTTACAGCGTCGTCCATCCTCTGGCACTTGGAGTACATATGGACAAGGGCAGTCTTCACTACCAAATTCAACTCGACCCCGAAAACTATCAAATGAGCGTGAACCACTTTTCCATGTTGCAAACCAAGAATCCCCGCGGCAGCTAAAACCTTAACAGAAGTGAATTCATTTGGATAAACACCAGCCTTGATCATATCAATATAAATCCTCAATGCCTGACTCCACTTCCCTCCTTGAACAAGGGAAGAAATCATCGTTGTCCACGAAACAACATCGCCATTATCCACACAACTAAATAGTCTACATGCCTCCTCAATAGAACCATACTTAGAATACAAATCAATCAAAACGGACCCCAAAATCGGGTTCGAATCAAACCCATGTTTTATGACACATCCATGAATACACTTTCCATAACTGAATTCTCGTAAAGCAGAACAAGCCCTTAAAACACTTGAAAAGGTGAATTCATTCGGACAAGGACCAGAGCTCATCATTTCCTGAAACATTCCAAGTGCTTCTTCGTGTTTTTCATGCTTAACATATGCAGAAAGAATCCCAGTCCAAGACACGACATCTCTATATGGCATTTCATCGAAGAACTGGCGTGTGCAGTCCAAAGTAAAGCATTTCGAATAGAGAGACAGTAGATTGTTGTTCAGATACAAGTGATCCTGAAAACCCAGTTTGATTAGTGGACTGTGGATGCAAACACCTTGTCTCAATGACTTGGAGTTGCAGAAGGAAATAAGATGAGAACATGTTTCTTGGAAGCAGGGGAGTTCCGTTCTGCCGAAGATCTTTGTTGCTGTTTTGCTTATCATCTTGCATAAAAAAAGACTGCTAGAAACTCCAAATTCTTGAAACACTAAACGAAGTGGACTCAGTTCACGTGTTGGGTTTTGAGATTAAATGTTTTGGGCTCCTCAGGGGCCAGGCTCGTCGAAAAAATAAAGCCCAACTGCTTGCCCAGAGATAAACAGTGCTATAATTAAAACCTCAGTATATCTGCGAGGTTAACCTCAAACATAATCTGAGTTAGATTTTAGTCGAATCTAAGTAAAAAATAATTTAATCAAACTTGATTGACATGTTAAGTAAACTTAAGATCTGGTTGAAATTAATAAACTTAGACTTATTTTTTAAAAAAATTAAACAAAAATCATATCATTTTAGCTGTTACACTAATTTATGACCCTAACATTGATTTAAATAATGGATAAAGCAATTACGTGGAGTCATAGGTTAGAATTTTAGAATAATCTAAGTATAGAAAGATCTTGTAAGACTATTAATTATATTGTTGTAATTTTTTTTTCAATTTGTAATTTTATTTTGAAAGATTATTTTTATGTCTTTTTTTAGATTTAATTCTTTTCCAATTTCATCACTTAATAATATATTTATTAAAAATTAAGTTTCATAATTTATTTTGATTCGTTTTACTTGTGGTTATTATGATTTCATGACCTGAGATCATTAAGTTGACATGAGTTGATATAATATGTAGTTATCTCAATATTTTTTTTTAAAAAAATATATTAGCTTTAATTTTCTTAACTCAAACTATATTTTTACCACTTGTCCAAATTATCTTTGAATTTATTGAATCGATTGGGACATATTGGCTTAACTCTCACTTTTTTCTTTGTGTTTGACACTTGAATTGTATAATTTTAGTTTAATTTATTTTTGAATTTAAATTAAATTATATTTGTTGAATTAATATTCTAAATTATATATATAAATACAATCTCAAAACTGAAATGCTCCAAAACTGAAATTTATTATCCTAATTAAAAAAAAATAGAACACCAATCAAAATAAAATTAATGACCTTCCTTTCTATGTAATTGTTGAAGCACTCAACAACAAAAAGCATGGCCCTTGCAACTCTAGCCATATTCTTAATTACTTTAATTTATAATTTGATTGGAACATCCTAAATTGAGATTGGGTCAGTGTTATTAACTCAAACTTAAGGATCTATAATATATGAATTAAAAGATTATTATTATGAAAGACTAGAGCACATCTGCTGAACTCTCAGAAAAACAATTAATGAAGAGTTTCCAACGCAAATAGAAACCTTGTTTTCTTTATATTATTTCTATGAAACAACTTTCTTACAATATTCAAGTTGTTGCCATCGTTTTGTTTTCATTAAGAAACTCAAAAGGAAAATTTCATGTGGCCCCATAGGACGATGAAAACTTGTGAGTGATTGATCCTTCAAGGTCGTATAGTCAAATTTTCATATGCAATATGACGTCGTGTCATGTAGAAAAGCTTCATGAAGAAGATGGGCATATCGGATCCTACATGATGATCCGAGTAACAAGCCACGGCAAGCAAACTCTCTCTCTCTCTCTCTCTCTCTCTCTCTCTCTCTGGTATATAATCATTCATTGAAATAGAAAAGGACTTGGCATTTTGTTTTTTGTGTGTGAAGATTAGCCAGTGTTGTCAGGGCGAGGGAAAGAAAAAAACACAACCTTTAAATATATTTAGTTTAATTATTACTAAACTATTCAATTAAAATTTTACATTAGAATAATAAGGGTTTTTTTTGGAGTGTGGTTGAAGGTTTTTTTCAAAAGTATTTTATATTTTATTGAATATAGCCAAAAATCCTAAAATTATTTAAAAATTTAAAACTATTAAAAAACATTTAAAAATATTAATTTATTATTTTTAAAAGTGAAACACACTTACAAAAAAAAAAAAAAACTAACGATTACCAAGCAGATAATATAATTATTACAGTAGAACCAAGAGAGAGAGAAACACTATTATCACTCTTATTTTAAATTTCTCCTAATAAGCGGCAGTCATAGCGGGCTACCATCTCCTCCAAAGTAGATTTTGTGAATACAGGACAACGTTATACTTGCACTTCAGCTGCGGGACAGGGCTAATGGAGTTGCGATCGTGGCGAAAAAGGCAAAGGTAGCAAGGAATATGGCTACTTTCTCCAATACTTTGGATATTCCAGGAAACTTTTTGCTAATCAGCTGTGAAGAAAAAAGGGAAGCAAAGGTGAGTAGAATGGAAAGAGAACGCAAGTAGAAGGCAATAGGGAGCTTGGACTGCTGAGTTTTTTGGTATTGGAGAGCTATCTGAATTGCTGCCTCGAAACAGAATGCCATGATTACGTTAGGCCATTCTAGACTGATCTGCGTGACGGTGACCACATTGATTTGTTGTGCATTGTTGGCAGGCGAAGGTCTCTGTGGTGTTGGAGGTACTGGTAAATGCAGTAGCTCTATTTCCATGGAAGAATGGGGTTGGGGCGCCTGTGTGTGTGGTATTTGCAACCATATTTCTGAGTTGACGGCTGTGAAAAGCGGCGGGTGTGTTTCTGGGGCTTGAGATATTTCTTGGACAAGGGCAAGAGAGGTTTGTGCCTGTGTTTCTGGTAATTGGGATTCAAGATCAATGGAAGAAGAAGTAGAAGGCGGTGTCTGTGATGGATCTAGCAGCTGAAACATTTCTGGGGCTACGGTATTGAAATTCAGAGTCGGTTTTCCGGGTTTTGAGATGGCTTTTGGATATAGCTGTGTTTGTGATTCGAGGTTGAGAGCAGGAGAAGAAGATGGGTATATTTGATGAATGTGAGGTTAGGTTTGAAGCAGATACATTCAGAAGCTGAATATATAGAGAAGAAATGGATTGGACATGTGGCTAGTTTCTTGCGTAATCGCGTTTCCTGTCCTGCCTAGAAAAGCAGACTGTGACATGAATTTCTTGGTCCATGATCTCGGATCTTGGTGCAAGAACCGAATGGCTACAAGATTCGTGCCCCGACATCTGACGACGGCTGGAGAAGCAGTGTGGAATAAATAATCTAAGTGGCAAATGAAAAGAAGTCAAGAAAGAGAAAAATACACAGGAAGATTAGTCGGATAGGCCACACCTTCTCAACAATTTCCTTGGCCTCTCTTATCTTAGTGTTATAGAACCGAGGATAGGTAGAATCCATGTTAACAAAGTAAAAGAAATCAGGAAAGTTGTGACCTCCTTCGTGATATGATTTGGGTTCGTATTAGGTTAACTAAGATATCGACAAGCGCTAATAAATGGTTTGACATAAAATTATTTAACTATAACATGTTTTGGGATATGAGATAAAAATAAATCCTAAAAAAATAAAGGGAAATTATAAAATTCAAGGTTTAATAAACTAATACCAAGGATAAACAAATAAATAAAGGAATATAAAAAAATTACACGTGGCCCCATAGCCTTGCTGACGAGGAAAACATGCGAGCAATTTGAGTGATGGATCCTTCAGGTTCATTGAAATAGAAAAAGAATTGGCAGTGTTGTAGAGAAATAAATATATTTAGTATTAATTTTATTACTAAACCATCCAATTAAAATTTTACGATATCATTTTAAATTAAAAAATAAAAATAAATATGATTTAAAAGTGTATTTAAAGCATCGTACCAAATAAACACTAAATAAAAGACACTAAGTTCTATATAAAATGACACTGTTTTTTTTCTTTATATATATATATACATATATAATTTAAATGAAAATACAAATATAAAGCTTATAAATGGATGCAAATTCTTCATTCAAAACTTAAAAAAAAAAAAAAAAAAACAGATAGTAAGATCGATAGCAAAAAAAAAATCAGTATAAAAATGATATTATCTATTTGATTTATTTGAGAAGATATATAAAGTTTGCATGAAATAACCATACCTGATTATCAACACTAATTAAGAATAGTTTTTTCTATTTAAACTAGAATTATGATAAGGTTTCGTGCTCCATTCAAAAAGACAAGTCTTTGTGGTACCCAAAATAGGCCCCGCCATTTTCAATCTCAACCGCCCAATGTGCTCATCAAGAAGACATAAAAACAAACTTGCTTGTCAGCGTCACACCCTCTTATTATATTAAAAAATAACTCATAAATATAAAATTATAGAATAAACTCGGTATAAAGCCCGGCTGATTTTCTTAATAAATGGCTTTAGAATAAGGTTGCTGTCTGCCCACGTGGCATGATGGTGACATGGCCGTGGGCCTGAGCGGATTCCTACACGTGTCGGAATGTGGTTGAGATTGTACAGAGAGAAGAGGTCTATCGTGAGTCTGTGACTATCCGCGTGGACGGTGGGGCCTGGCTAGTTGGGATTGTAAATCAACATTGTCAAACAAGAGTGGGGCCCAATGAAAGAAGAATGAAAAACGATGTGGAAAAAAGAGTTACCTCAGTTGTTAAACCTGGTAGAGAGTAAATCTATTAACTAAGTCATGATTTAGATGTTTGAATTCAAGTTTGATGTCGAATGAAAGTTGAGATAATTTGCAATACATTAAACCTTTGGATATAGATTTATCTTCATTTGTCAATAATTATATAGACTTGTCCACATCCACATGTATTCTTCTTATTATAGAATTTTTGGAGTCCTAATTATAATAGTAAGAGCAGTAATCTAGAATTAATTCTTGGATATATATATATATATATATATATATATATATATAATCTTGGCGTGATGGAGTTTGGAATGAATTTAATTGAATAAATCAAATTATGGAAAAGTAGAAATATATTATCTATTTGATATGTTTGATAGAATGACTAAAGTTACTTTTGAAAGTGTTTTTATTCAAAAATATATCAAATTGATATTTTTTTAAATTATTTTTGTATCAATACATGAAAATAATCTAAAAACACTAAAAATTTTAATTTAAAATATAAAATATAAAATATTTTTAAAATTTAATGCCAAACAGAGCTTAAGTTTAAGAAGAGATTTGATGCAATCGTGCCAAGCAAGGATGGTAGTTTAAAAACAATCATAACTTTTAATCTAATTTTTTGGTTTAACTCAAACTTTTACTAGTTTATGAAAACTGTTTACTCTAAAATAGCCTTTAGTAAGATGTTGAGATTTTTTGCATATTCTATAATATAAAAAATTATGTTTTGTTTATTTAATAAATAAATAAACCAAAAATATTTTTATATTTGAGCATTCAATAAAAGTACTTCTCTTAGCATAAAAATCCAAGATAAGAAAGATGTTTTTTATTTTGAGTTGGCATTTGAATAAAATGTTCATGTGTAATTTTTTTTTTTGAAAAAGTGGTTGTATATATTTTGAATTTAATAAAAAAAATTATTAAATCTATCAAGACTTGACCAAAACCAAAAGGTTCATCAAGTCTACATAGTTATTAAACTCAAAAACTCACCTTGATTTTCATTTACATAGTAACTAATTTGAATATATAAAGAGATGGAGATAGAGAGCACGTGAGAAAAAGAAAATAGAAACAACTTGAGTAATGTTCGTTGATCAAATGTTGAGCTAGTTCACTTTTGGATCTAGATGAATTATTAATAAGAGATTCCAATCATATATTTTTTTATTCTAGATTATTGTATTAGTGAGAATATAGTTGAAATTATTTTTAAAATGCAGTATCAAACATAAAAATTGAAGGTGACTGTTAATTTTGTTAGATATTTTTCTAAACTTTTTTACTTTGATGGATTCAAAGAATATATTGTTATTGATTATGTGAGTTGTTGCCCCGTATTTAAAATGTTATTACTTGTTTGTCATTATATTTTAAAAATATTTTTGAAAAAAAAAATTATTTTTATTTTTATTTTATATTTAATTTTTTTAGTGTTTTTAGATAATTTTATATACTAATATCAAAAATAATTTTTTAAAAATAAAAAATAATATTTTAACATATTTCTAATTAAAAATATTTTAAAAAATAACCTCAATAAAAATCAAATCAGAACCAATTACTAATAAATAACAACATCGTGTATCCATTATTGTTGATGATGGTTAAAGTTTTTGTGCGTGCTATGTTCCCTACTTTTTCTTCACATGGTGCTTTCCACGTAAGAAATCTGACAAGTCTTTTCTTACAGGGACCAATGTTAAAGTTAAATCTTACGATTTACAAATCTCCTTTTTCCGAGACTTGTGAAATTTTTTGCAAGCAACAAAAACGACAAGTCTCCTATTATTAAAAAACACCAATGCCATTGTTTGATTTTTGTGAATTGTCGCACGGGTGCGCAAAGACCAGGGTGTTTTAAACCCTATTTTTAAGAGTACTTTTATATTTATATACATCTGATAATATTTTTAAATAGCATCAAGATTCAGAACACCGTATATACTTCTAAAATAAATTATAATATTATAAAAAAATATATAATGACCATGCATTTATGCCTCTAGCAGGTCAAGTAGAGCACCTCAGAAATCTCATCTAGCGCAGTGGCCATGGTGGCGATTCTTTTCTTGGTGTATTAGGCTTTTGGAGTTTGATTGAGATTGTTTTTTAAAATATATTTTGGTTAAAAATATATTAAAATAATATTGTTTTATTTTTAAAAATTTTTTTTGCTATTAACACGTCAAAATAATCTAAGAACAAAAAAAATAATTTTAAGTGAAAAATAAAAAAATTCAAAATTTTCCAAAATATTTTTGAAATCATTGTCAAACACCACTTATTATGTATTTGTCACTGCATTTCAAAACAATTTTAGCATCTGTGTATTGTTTTTTCATAACGTGTTTTTTGGAGACAGAACAAGGAGAAAGCGTGTCAGCCCGCTGATGATTTGCTTGTGGACAAAAGACATTTGATTTTTATTTGTTTCTAACTTAACTTACGAGGATGATTATTTTTTGTTCGGTTTGATTTTACTTTTTAAAAAATCAAATCCAAATTTTTGATAATTAAAAAACAAAACATAACTAAACCGGTTCTAGTTTCAGCCGATTTGATTTTGTTCAGTTTGTTTCGGTTTCTTATGTTGTAAATTGGAAAAACCGGTTGACTTCAAAACAATAAAATATTACAGGTTTTATAAGTGCAAAACCCGAGTTAATTAATGTACATGAGTATATAATAACTATAAGTTAGCAATCATTTATCAAAACATGAAATGATATCACATTCAACACAGAAGGATATAATCATTTACTTATATTTTATAATTAATTTGCTCTTGGTGTGTAATAAATTATTGTATTTTAATGATTATTTAAAATATATTTATATTCATAAATATTTAAAGCCCAGTAGAAACTTATCCAAGTTTGTTCATGAAAACAACTTTTTAGTATTTGTTTTTTCAATCCTCTATAAAACATAAGATTGTTAGAGTGATGGGCCAAAGGAAACAAAGGAGAGATTAGTAAAGCCTAGAGAGAAGGCTCGTGTTCGCAACTCATTCTCAAGTCAACAATATTCCCTCCTGCTCTCTCTCTCTCTCCCTCTCTCTATTCTAGAGTCTTCCACTCCGCCTCCGCCTCCGCCTCCGTCTCCGTCTCCGCTCCCTGAATCGATTTTTTTTAATTCAATCGATGGCCGATCTGGAGAGGAAAGCCAAAGAAGCATTCATCGACGACCATTTCGAGTTAGCCGTCGATCTCTACACCCAAGCCATCGCTCTTAACCCTACCAATCCTGAGCTCTTCGCTGACCGTGCTCAGGCCAATATCAAACTCAACAACCTCACTGGTATACTTAGCTGACCCTCGCTCCGCCATCACCACAGTTCACTTTCACTCGCTTGCTCTCTGTTTATTTAATCCTGTTTTTACGATTTTCTATTGATATTCTCTGTTTATTAGTTATTAATAAATTGTGATTTATTTATTTAATATGTAATTGTGAATTAATGAAGGTTTGGTTAACTTTGTGATTTTAGTAATGAGAGACTGAAAGTTTGTTTCTATTTTGGTATGTTCTTAAAGAGGCTGTTGCGGATGCAAGCAGAGCGATTGAGTTGGATCCTTCCATGGCTAAAGCCTACTTGCGGAAAGGGTTAGTTTGCGAATTTGTTTGATTTGATTTTCGGTTTCTGAGCTGATGAATTTGTGCTTGGGGTTTAGTGGAATTATGAGTGGAGTTTGTGGTTTCACTGTGTTTTGGTGGTATAATTGGTAGTGTGTGCATGTTTGTGATTGAGTTGAAATGTGAGTTTATGATAATTCTGAAGAAAATTTGGGTTTGTTGTGGTAGTGAAATCGAGATTGCAAGTGAGAAGTGATGCCTCTGTCTGGAATTCTATTTGGTTATTCATTATTTCATGGTGTAAGGGATCTGTGTTTTATAAGTAGTGCCCTTTGTTATACTTCATGCATTTGTATCCTTCTTCTCATGAATGATCTGATTCTTTTCACTGGATTTTCTGACTGATTTTCCCTTGGCACTATCTCTGTTGCAGAATTGCATGCATGAAACTTGAGGAGTATCAGACAGCTAAGGCAGCCTTGGAAGCAGGAGCATCTTTGGCAACAGAAGAGCCCAGATTTGCTAACTTGATCAAAGAGTGTGATGATTGCATTGCAGGTAATTAGTTCTCCTTTATCATTATCAGTGTGAATACTTGGTCCAATTATTCATATTTTATTAATCGTGTTTAGGATGGTATTAGCGTGTTTAGGAACATTGTTGCTTTATCATGATCCGGTGAACAAATTTTTCATGTTCTTTCAGAGGAAACTGGTGAGACAAAAAAGCAAGCAGTGGAGGCCCCGCTAAACACTCTTTCCCTAAAAGAAGAGCCAGAAGACATTTCTAGCAAGGCTTCAATGGTAACACCTTCCAAGTCAAAGTACAGGTTAGTGCAAATTTGCACTTGTGTATCCTTATGGACACCTTCAATCTCATGGTTTTGATTTTCAAAGGCAATTATGGTGAATGATTGCTTTTATCCTGAAATTTTCTAGTATTGTTTCTGATTTTGACTGAATACTAGTATTTTTATGTTTTTCTCATGCGAATATCTAATTGATCTACTGAACTGCACAGGCATGAATTCTACCAAAAGCCAGAAGAGGTGGTTGTGACTATATTTGCAAAGGGCATACCAGCCAGTAGTGTTACTGTTGATTTTGGTGAACAGATTGTATGCACTTCATTTGGAAATCTTTCTTTTTATATTTTACTGGGTACAAGGAGTTAAACTTCTAGATTCTAATATGCGATGATTGCTTTACAGTTAAGTGTTAGCATAGATGTTCCTGGTGAAGATGCATACCACTTTCAAACTCGCTTATTTGGGAAGGTATTGATTGAGATTAACGCACTGGAATCTACCTCTCTTTTGAGCAGGCTATAATTTTTTGATTCTTTAGCATTTACTTGTTTGGCATTAGAGGAATGAAGGGTTATCTAAAATAATCAGCATCTTCTACTACTGCTATTCTTTCCTCTGTAGGGGCAGCTTTTTCTTGTTTTTGCCTTTGTGTAATACTGTAGGGGCAGCTTTTTCTTGCTACTTATTATGGATGCAAACTTTGTGCCAACAGATTACACCTGACAAGTGCAAATTTTACGTCTTGTCCACCAAAGTTGAAATCCGTCTCACAAAAGCTGAATCAGGTCTGCACTGGGCATCTCTTGAATACAACCAGGAGACAGCAGTGGTAAAAAGGATTACTGTATCGTCGGGTATGTCAACTTGCTAGTAATACATGTGTATCATCTCATATGTTAAATAAGAGGCTAGCAGTACATATTTGTATCATCTGATACGCTAAATAAGAGTAAAATGCAACACATCTGATATGCTAAATAAGAGTAAAATGCAACTGTTTAGCAATATTAACTGGAGGCTGAATTGAATGTGATTTTCATTTCCATGCTTCTAAACATTTTCTTTAACCCCCTTCCTCTTACCCATTGTTCTCCAGGTGATAAATTATACATGTTACATCTTGCTTTATTAAGCATTAATTGTTATGAATTATAATATTTAATTTTGTACATTTTCTCAGCTGACTTGGTGTGTTTAGTAAAAAAATTTATACCCAGTATAGGTGAAATTTTCGCAACTAATATTGCAGTCCATTTGTGTAACTAACAACCAAAAGAACCAATGACTTATTATGGGAATGTGCCATGTGTGATGAGATGCATTTCCCAAGGGGTCAGGGCTTGTTTTGGAACTGTTTATGTTAGAATTGTGTCTGTAGGATCAGGGCTGCTTTTAGTCTCTTAAGTGGTAGCTTGAATTTGTGCATGCTGCATAGTCGTGCTAAATTGCTTGCTTTTCATGATGAATGTTGCAGAAATTGCTCAAAGGCCTACCTATCCCTCTTCAATGTCAAAAAGAGTTGATTGGGACAAGATTGAAGCTGAAGTGAAAAAGGAGGTAATATTTGTTGATTCTGTACTCATGTTTTGTGTTCATTTCATAACTGAAGCATGAGATATCATTTGATGGATTTCAGGAGAAAGAGGAGAAGCTAGATGGGGATGCAGCTTTGAACAAATTTTTCCGAGAAATTTACCAAGATGCTGATGAAGACACAAGAAGAGCCATGAAAAAGTCTTTTGTAAGGCCTTTGAATTAAAATTATACAAATACATATACATATTTATGGGGGTGAAGGAACTGCTTCCTGATGCTTGTTCTTTGTGTTGTTTTAATAACAACAGGTGGAGTCGAACGGGACGGTGCTGTCAACAAACTGGAAAGAAGTGGGCACTAAGAAGGTGGAAGGAAGCCCTCCTGATGGTATGGAGATGAGGAAATGGGAGTTCTGAGCCACACCGATAACTGGAAATGTATTGTAACCAAAATAGTGCTGTGTTTGTTTGTTGGTGTGTGTTTGTTTTAAAGAAAAACTGTGCAAAATAGAATAGGTTGGCAGCTTGTGTTCCTCCCTTCCTTTCTTTCCCGGTGCTGTTGAAAACATAATGTTTCGTTTGTAAAATGCCTCGAAATCTTTCACTGGTATGCGACTCTTCATCATATTGTGCAATCTACTTTACTTGTACTGGTCTTTTTGCCTCTTCTTTGATTGTCCATCCTCTCTCATGCTCGAATCCGTTTAGTGTTGATTCATATAAGATTAAGATTGTATATATATTTATTTATATATAGCTTTGATTTCATCAAGTCAGCTTAAGGTAAGGTGACCCTTTTACCCCCCCTGGCTTCATGTTAGTTATTGCGGTGGCTTTTTAGCTATTGCAGGCAGTAACATGAGCTTTTGATCCAACATTTATGTTTTTATTTATGAAATTAACATGTAAGGAAAGCTTTTAATGATAGGGGGCTCAAAATATTTATTCAAAATATGATTTTTTTTTTAAATGTTCAAATTTTGTATTTCATAGTCTTAACCGATAATCTTTTCTTACATACCTGGTTGGTTGCATGAGTTCTGGTACGAGACACAAAAAATCAAAGAAATAAGAAGAAACAAAAGATCTTCCGAGCTGTGAAGACATGGTCGTGTGGAGGGATTTTAGACCTCCACATATCTTAGAGTCTATAATATTTGGGACTTTTATATCTAGTGCGTGAGTGATGTGTGAGTGTTTCATGTGGCTGTAACAATCCATTATGGAAAACCAAAATAAAGAAATTCATGGACCCATTACCATGCATATCTTAGAAGATACATTTATTTAATTTGTTATATTATGTGAAAAATAATTATTTAAGTTGTTCATGGTAAGTTGGATTTCAACAATTATTTTCTTAAGTAATTATTTATTTAAACCTGATGATTTTTTTAGGAAACATTGAGCACGTAATTGCAGGGGAGATGCACGGATAATCCAATAATTCATCTAGAACTCAATCTAGATTTGTGGTTGAAGGCTGGACCGTCTGATGGACTTGATATAAATGAAGTCAACGGTGTATCCAAGATCATGGACGAGGATATACTAATGAGTCGTAGTGTGTAAATCGTTGGTACCTTGGAATCAGATATAAATGAAGTCTACGGTATATCTTAGTTTTATTCTTTTTATATATATATATTTTGATTCATGCACGGGTGTTCGAATTAGATGACTAATTTCACGATTCTTGAACTAAATTGTTATATAAATTTATATTTATCCTTGTATTAACAATCATATAACTCTAAATCCCCCCCAAAAAAAAACAAAGATCATAGTTTCAATTCTCGCAGAGGTGGCTGCCAACTACACCAATATATGCACTTTGTCCTGAATTCTGCCCAGCTTCAAGAGTTCTAGGTTTGAATGGTAGGTGGCGAATATTTTATTGTTTCATTGAAACTGAGATGAATGACTAGAGATACGTGTCTAAACAAATCATTGAAAACTTTTGGCAACGCGTATTTGACCCTATTTCATGCTCCGATGCTGTTTGTGGCCTTATTTCTTTCCTTTCGAAACTGCTCAGTAGTGCTCTCTCCCTCTCTCTCTCTCTCTCTCAACGTTCACAGGAGTATAGGAAAGGCCAGGAGCAGCCATGGAGCGGGCCATAGTTCTGTACCCATCACCACCTATCGGCCATTTGATATCTATGGTGGAGCTAGGGAAGCTCTTATTGACCCACACACCTTCCCTTTCTGTTCACATACTCATCACTTCTGTGCCCTATGATTCTGGATCCACTGCCCCATACATTGCCAACGTTGCTGCCACCATTCCCTCGATCAAATTCCACCACCTTCCTACTGTAACCCTTCCTTCTACAAAAACCATCCATCATGAAGAACTCACTTTTGACGTCCTTCGCCTCAGCAACCCTCTCGTTCGTGAAGAGCTACTGTCCATCTCCAAAAACTACACCGTTCATGGACTTGTTGTGGACTTCTTCTGCTGTGCTGCGCTCTCTGTCGCCAAGGAGCTCAATATCCCTGGCTACCACTTCTCTTCTTCTGGTGCTGGTATTCTCGCTGTTTTTTTTTATTTCCCAACCATTCATAACACCACCACCAAAAGTCTCAAAGATCTAAAGACCCTTCTTCATATTCCCGGCGTTCCACCAATTCCATCGTCGGACATGCCACCACCGGTACTTGATCGCGACGATAAGTCCTATGAGTGCTTTTTAGATTCCTCAAGGACCTTTCCCGAGTCGGCAGGTATTATTATAAACACTTTTGAATCACTCGAATCCAGAGCTGTGAAAACAGCATCAGAGGGATTATGTATGCCCAATGACCGCACGCCACCGATTTACTGTATCGGACCATTGATAGCCACTGAAGGTCGTAAGAATGATGCAGGCACTCGCAATGGCGCCGCGCTTGAGTGTATAACATGGCTGGACTCACAACCAGGTGGAAGTGTTGTTTTTCTTTGTTTTGGTAGTTTGGGGCTGTTCTCCAAGGAACAATTAAGAGAAATAGCTGTCGGGCTGGAGAGAAGTGGCCACAGGTTCTTGTGGGTGGTTCGGAATCCACCTTCTGATAAAAAAAACGTGGCACTCTCGGCACATCCAAACATCGATTTGGACTTGTTGCTCCCTGAAGGTTTCTTGGATCGAACCGAGGAGAGGGGACTCGTGCTGAAGTCGTGGGCTCCGCAGGTAGCAGTGTTGAACCATCCATCGGTAGGCGGGTTCGTCACTCATTGTGGATGGAACTCGGTGCTGGAAGCTGTTTGCGCAGGTGTTCCATTGCTGGCTTGGCCACTATACGCAGAGCAAAGGCTCAACAGGATCTTATTAGTGGAGGAAATGAAACTTGCATTGCCGATGAGGGAGTCTGAGAGCGGGTTTGTGAGCGCCGCCGAGGTGGAGGAGCGAGTGAGAGGGCTGATGGAGTTGGAGGAAGGCAAGCTGATCAGGGAGCGAACCGTTGGCATGAAAATTGCAGCCAAGGTTGCATCAAGTGAGGGTGGCTCTTCTCGGGTGGCTTTGTCTAAACTTGTCGAGTCATGGAAAGACAGATGAATTAGGTTCGGTGTATGCCAGTGTCTATTGCCTTGTGTTATCTTTGACGTTGTTGTTTTTAAAACTTTATATTATAATATATGAATATTAAAAAAAAATTAAATTTTAAATGAATGAATAATAACTAAAATACATCTAATTGACTCATGTGTTTACTTTGTACACTCTCCCTATAGTTTCTATGAAACTGCCATGACCCCTCGGGACCTCTTTGCTCCATTCCCCAACTCTGACTGCTCATGTCTCACAGAATAAGTAAGATATACCAATTAAAAATTAAAAAAAGAGAGTAGAAACTCAAAACAAGTCAACCTGCTAATATAATCTAAGAATCTTAAAATTTCCAATAAAATTAGTATTTAAATACTTACAAAGTGCTAGAGATAGAAACAAATGTTGGATTTCATGATGAGATAGAAGCCTGAAATCTCGTGGCCCTGCCCTTGTCCATCGATGGTGGTGCGGGCTAAGGAAAGCTAGAAGATGTATCTTGGCTACAAAAAGACTTGGATTCTCACGTCTGTGCTAACTACTATATTTGCTTACACTATTATTTTCACTGTCCTGAATGTTGTCCAACTTTAAGATTTTTAGGCTTCAATAGGAGGTTGCTTATATTTTATTTAATTTTTTTTATTGTTTTTTAATTAGTTTTTCAATTACGCACTTTTTATTTGATAACATAGCTTCATTTGCTTTTAATCAATTTTCTTTTGACAGTATTATCATATGATATTATGATCGAGTTGTAAATCTGACATGCTAATCCGGTAAGCTCGGATTGATTTTTTTTTTTTTTGATGTTTTATTAGTTTGTTTATTATCATTGTATTTTTATTTATATTATCGAAATCATATGAGATTATTAAATTTAATTAAATCAATGACTCATGTCTTTATTTTTCTTCTCTTTAAAAACACTCACGCGAACTTAGTATCTCTAATATGAAGAAAACAATTTGGACTAGTGCTCAACGTCCCGAGACCACTATAAAGTGGTATCTATGTCTCAAGGAAAGATAAATGCAATTGGCTTTGTTTGCCTTGAAGATGTATCTTGGCCATGAAAAGACATGGACATGATCAATCACTTAGCATATAGTAGTGAAATACATATAAGATAACAAATAACATACGAAACCCTATTGTCTTTATAAAAAAAATGAAGTTTTTAGCCTCGATGATTGTGTGAGGATCATTCGCGACAGCTTGATACCTCTCTCACCAGCTAATAAACTAGTATGTGCATATAGATTAACCACTCTACAAAATTATGGAGTTTCTGACAAGTATCATGACATTAGAACACAACAATTATTTGTATCCTTATGAAAGAAAATAACTATAACATCAAATAGAATGTAGTTCAATGAAGCATGAGTTTCAATTCAAGAATAGATCGTTAAGGAACCATCTCACCTAAAAGCTTAAGCTTGTAAGTGAGGTACCAGAATATGATTTATATTATTCTCTAACACATCCCCTCAAGTGAAAGCCCTTTGAGCTTGAAACTTGCACAGGTCCACATCACCTTGTGCTTGGTTTTTATCAAATAGAATGGGGGTGATGAGATTCGAACTCGTGACCGCTAGGTCAACAAAGCTCTGATACCATGTTAAGGAATCATCTCACCTAAAAGCTTAAGCTTGTAAGTGAGGCCCCATAATATGATTTATATTATTCTCTAACATAGATGGGGACTCAAAAAATAAAACAACATATATAGATGTTCAAGAAATAAGTAGCTGTATACAATATAGAATCAATATATCTTATTTATATTACATGAATATTAAAGATTTATCTCATTCACCTGGAAAAAACAAAAGATAAACAGACACAAAATTAGAGATTAGTCGACCAATCAGTCGATCATGACCATTAGAATCTTGATTTGTTAGTCTCCTCGACCGCAGATCCAAAGATAATCAACAAGTTTAGAGTCGAATTCCTTGGCATGGATGGGATAAAAGTCACAGTAAGGAGGGAAGACGAGAAGATAAAAATCATTTCTTTGGAAGAAAAAACTCTCTCTACATACATATTATGTCGGGTTTTGATATTGGGCCAGACATGGGCCTGGGTTGATGGGCCATAACATGGGTCCTACAAAATAAGTGTCGGTTCTGAGTGTAATTTTGAGTACTGATTACTATATTTATTTATTTATTCTCATCAATTAATTGTGGATGCAGATACTTGCAATGTTATCTCTTGGATAAAAATAATAATTACGTGACATTGGCTTTTGAAAGGTGTGTTTAGCGCTATACATGCAATATACTACCACCTATTGTGGATTCAGATTGTGACGTCTGTGCTAACTACTAGGGGCCTGTTTGGGAGGGCGGTTGTACTGTCGTTTTCTTAAATTTTGATTTTTTATTTTATTTAAATAATTTTTTTGCTGATGTTAAAAATAAATTTTAGCAAATAAAAAAAAAATATTTTTATGTATTTCTAAATGAAAAGCACTTTAAAAAAACAACCGCAACCGCTCCTCCAAACAGGCCCTATATTTGCTTGCATTATTATTTTCACTGTCCTCAATTTTGTCCAACTGAAAGTATATGAACAGTAGGTTTGACCTAAATTTTTATTTTTATTTTTATTTAAATTATGTTTTCAGCATTCAATTATTTGATAATAGAGCTTCATTGCTTTTAATCTATTTTCTTTTTCCAGTATTATCTTGTTATTATGATCCGGTTGTAAATTTAACATGTTAATCAGGATAGTCTCTTTGATTTTTTTTTTGTTAGTTTTTTATTATTATTATTAATGGAGATTTTTTTTTTATCTATATCATCAAAATTATATGAGCTTATTACAATTAATTTAAAATGTTTTTTTTTCAAAAAAATTATAAAATTATATTATTTTTTATTTTTTAAATTTATTTTTACATTAGCCTATTAAAATATCAAAAAATACTATTTTTTATTTTAAAATAAAAAAATATTTTGAAAGCTGTGACACACGGGCACTTAGAATATGTCACAGAAAGACTCACTGACCTGAATTTTTTCCACCTTTAAGAATTTTAGGTTTGAATGGTAGATTGCTAATATTTTATTGTTCTTTAATATGAAGAAAACACTATCGACCAGTCCTCAACATACCAAGACCACAATAAAGTGGTAGCTACATGTTAAGGAAAGATAAGTGCAGATGGCTTCGTTTGCCCTAAAAATTTAGATGTATCCTGGCCACAAAAAAACATCGATATTATTAATCTCTTAGCATATGGTACTGAAATACATATAAGATAACAAATAACATAATTAATTTAAAAATATAATTATAAAACCAAAACAGATTCAACTAATCCATCTCACACATGTCTCAAATTGATCAAACCTAGCTGAATTGATTAGTGTCTACTGTCTACTTCTTCGCCCATCAATTCACTAAAATTGAGCAGTTAGTCGACCATGACCACATGACCAATAGGTGAACTAATCTACTGACACCATTACAATCTTGATTTGTTAGTCTCCCAGATAATCAATTCTAGTCCTCCAATCATTTTCTTTTCTTAAGCCAAACCAACATCCTCCAAGACCTCTCCATCATCCACTTATCAAATTAATATATCAAACATCATAAAATCCTAAAACACTTCTATAATCCACAAGCTATCAAAATCACCTAGAACATTCTTGGCGTGGATCGATTCAAAAGTATTTAACCCACGTGCTACTATCCAGATGCTAATCATCACTGGAGAACAATAAAAAAAAAAAAAAAAAAAGAGTACTTGTTTCTTCAACTCCTCTTAAAACCTAACAAATAAATATGAGCTTATTACAATTAATTTAAAATGTTTTTTTTTTCAAAAAAATTATAAAATTATATTATTTTTTATTTTTTAAACTTATTTTTACATTAGCCTATTAAAATATCTAAACATACTATTTTTTAATTTAAAATAAAAAAAATATTTTAAAAGCTGTGACACACGGGCACTTGGAATATGTCACAGAAAGACTCACTGACCTGAATTTTTTCCACCTTTAAGAATTTTAGGTTTGAATAGTAGATTGCTGATATTTTATTGTTTTGGCAGATGCAGAGGGCGAGAAACCATGATGAAACAAATCACCAAATTGGTGGAACAACATGTATCTCACCCTATTTAATGCTCCTGATGCTCAGTTGCTTCATGTACCTTGTTCCTTTCTTCTTGAAACTTCTCCACAAAGATTGCTCGCTCGCTCGCTCTCTCACTCTCTCACTCCCTCTCATCAGGTACACAGATTAAAGGCCAGGAGCGGCCATGGAGGAGGCCATAGTTCTGTACCCATCCCCACCTATTGGCCATTTGATATCTATGGTGGAGCTGGGCAAGCTCTTATTGACCCACCAACCTTCCCTTTCTGTTCACATACTCATCACTTCTGTGCCCTATAACTCTGGCTCTACTTCCACGTACATTGCCAACGTTGCTGCCACCATTCCCTCGATCAAATTCCACCACCTTCCTACTGTAACCCTTCCTTATACAAAAACCATCCATCATGAAGAACTCACTTTTGACGTCCTTCGCCTCAGCAACCCTCTCGTTCGTGAAGAACTACTGTCCATCTCCAAAAACTACACCGTTCATGGACTTGTTGTGGACGTCTTTTGCTGGGCTGCGCTTTCTGTCGCCAAGGAGCTCAATATCCCTGGCTACCACTTCTCTTCTTCTGGTGCTGGTATTCTCGCTGTTTTCTTTTATTTCCCAACCATTCATAACACCACCACCAAAAGTCTCAAAGATCTAAAGACCCTTCTTCATATTCCCGGCGTTCCACCAATTCCATCGTCGGACATGCCAGCACCGGTACTTGCTCGCGACGATAAGTCCTATGAGTACTTTTTAGATTCCTCAAGGAGCTTTCCCGAGTCGGCAGGTATTATTATAAACACTTTTGAATCACTCGAATCCAGAGCTGTGAAAACAGCATCAGAGGGATTATGTATGCCCAATGACCGCACGCCACCGATTTACTGTATCGGACCATTCATAGCCACTGAAGGTCAAAAGAATGATGCAGGCACTCGCAATGGCGCCGCGCTGGACTGTTTAAAATGGCTGGACTCGCAACCGGGTGGAAGTGTTGTTTTTCTTTGTTTTGGTAGTTTGGGGCTGTTCTCCAAGGAACAGTTAAGAGAAATAGCTGTCGGGCTGGAGAGAAGTGGCCACAGGTTCTTGTGGGTGGTTCGAAATCCACCTTCTGATAAAAAAAACGTGGCACTCTCGGCGCATCCAAACATTGATTTGGACTCGTTGCTCCCTGAAGGTTTCTTGGATCGGACCGAGGAGAGGGGACTCGTGCTGAAGTCGTGGGCTCCGCAGGTAGCAGTGTTGAACCATCCATCGGTGGGCGGGTTCGTCACTCATTGTGGATGGAACTCGGTGCTGGAAGCTGTTTGCGCAGGTGTTCCATTGCTGGCTTGGCCACTATACGCAGAGCAAAGGCTCAACAGGATCTTATTAGTGGAGGAAATGAAACTTGCATTGCCGATGAAGGAATCCGAGAGCGGGTTTGTGAGCGCCACCGAGGTGGAGGAGCGAGTGAGAGGGCTGATGGAGTCGGAGGAAGGCAAGCTGATCAGGGAGCGAACCGTTGGCATGAAAATTGCAGCCAAGGTTGCATCAAGTGAGGGTGGCTCTTCTCGGGTGGCTTTGTCTAAACTTGTCGAGTCATGGAAAGACAAATGAATTTGGTTCAGTGAATGCATGCCTGTGTCTTTTGCCTTATGTTATCTAGCTTTGACGTTGTTGTTTTTAAAAAGTTTATATTTTAATATATGAATATTAAAAATAAATTTTATATGAATGAATAATAATTAAAATACATATAATTGACTCATGTTTACTTAGTATACTCTCCACAGTTTCTGTGAAGCTGCCATGACCCCAGATGACCCCTTTGCTCCGTTCACCAACTCTGAACTGCGTAAGAGCTTGTTTGGCTGTGCGATCCAACCTGTTTTTGGCTGAAATTTGAATTATTTTTTTTTGCATTTTAAATGAATATGTTTTGGTGTTTTTAGATCATTTTGATGTGCTGATATCAAAAAATGATTTTTAAAAAATAAAAAAACATCATTTTGATACATTTCGGCACGAAAAGAACTTTCAAAAGCTACCGCAACCGCACTCCCAAACAGGTCGTTAGTCACACAGAATAAGCAAGACTAGCCCATGACCCCGCGCATTGTCGCGGTTTACCCCATATTTTTCTCAATATAATAAATAATATTAATTATATAATTTTTTTTATTATAATATAAATTTAGATAAATTAATAAATTTGTATAGAATTCATTTGAGGTGCAAGTTTTTTATAAAATATATGAATTTTAAATTGAATCAAATTTATCTGTTTAGTATGTTTTAATGAAATAACCATCATAAAATTATCATCATCATTAAAAAAGCCGGAAGATTCAGATATCTAAATTATCGAATTCGCTGTATTAAGATTAGTTCGTTTTATAATTCAATTTAAATTCAACATAAAAACAAAATATAAATTGTGAAAACACCTACAATAATCAAATAAAGAAAATCAGTTATTGATTCTATATCTATAAAAGAAGAAAACATAAATTGAAAATTCATCCCTACTTTACCATCATTATTATTACTATAACAGTTAAAATTATTATCAACATTACTGCCAAAACAATTAAAATCATTAAATTTCATAAACAATAAAATAAAAAAGCAAAATATTTCTACAAAAAATAATTTTTTTTTTTTACTAAAACTATCATTATTATGGCGCAAAAAATAAAATCATAAAATAATATGATCTGAAGAAGAGATAAAAATAACAGAAAACACAAAAAAAGAACAAAGGGAAAAATAATTTTAAAATGATCACCAACATAAATTAAAATTTCAGGATTGAATTGAATTAAAATAAATCCCCGATAAAAAATAAAATGAAAAAAATTAAAAACAAAAACTAAAAGTATAGATGCATAAATACAGATAAAAAAATAAACATTGTCCAAGAATGACAGAAAAAACCAAAAACAATTAATACCAAATAAAAAAATTCAAAGAAGAAGGACCAAAATGAAAATAAAATATATAATCAATTATAATCGAATGACAAAATTAAAACAAATAAAAACCTTGGGACCAAAACAAATAAAGATATCTTTTTAAAAAATGACAATGTAATTTTATTAAAAAAAATTAAAAGAATAAGGATTGAAATGGAAATTAACATACGTGACTAATTTCAGTTGGAGGACACAACCAATACAAATTAAAACAAACTAAATAATTAATTTCAATTGAAGGACAAAATTCAAATAAATAAAAGCTTGAGACCGAAATGAATAAAGATATTTACAAAAACAAACTGTGTAATGTTTTTACAAAATTAAAAGAATAAGGACTTAAATGAAAGATAAAATATATGACAAATTTCAATTGGAGGACCTAATTAGAAGCAATTAAAGTTTGCATACCGAAATAATTAGAGGAACCAAAAGCAAACCAAAAATCAAAAGAATAAGAGCTAAATTGAAACTCAACATATATAATTAGTTTCAATTGAAGGGCACAATTGCAACAAATCAAAATTTACATTGAAAAAACCAGTAATAAAAAAAAATCAAAAGACCAGGGACTAAAAAAACCCTCACAAATCGTGAGGACCGAAGTGTATTTCCGAGCCACACAAGAGAGAAAAGGAAGAAACATTTTAAACCCATCCATTGGGGCTTCACCGACCACCATAACCAGACACGCACCGCATCGGGAGGCGGAGAACATGTCAGCGCACCATGGGACACGACAGACGAACTCTTTGCACCGTCGGATGAAGAAGCACGAGCCGCTTGAATGTGCGCCTGCGCATGAAACACCAAGGACACATCCGTATGATGCACATGCAGTGTTTCCAAAAAAAAAATAATTTAGTAGTTTTACTGTGTAGAAAAATGAGAAAAACCAGAAACACCCCCATTGTTCCGCATCCTTTAGCCAGCACCTAGGGGTAAAGTAGTAGTTTTACTGTGCAAAGAATTCATAAGTGCCATCCATGTCCCCTGAAAATGGCAAAAATACCCTCAGTCATGGGTTTAATTTTTTGTTTTCATCCTAGAGGTAAAATGATAATTTTATTATAGCAATCCACAGAGCGAACGGTGTCTGTGTGAACAGTGCAAAATTGAACAGTAAAAGAGGCACGCTGATTATATTTTAGTTAATATACCAGTTAAAAATTAAAAAGCAGAAACTCAAAACAAGTCAACTTGCTAATATAACCAAGAATCTTAAAATTTCCCATAAAATTAGTATTTAAATACTTACAAAGTGCTAGAAATAGAGACAAATGTTTGATTTCATGATGAGATAGAAGCCTGAAATCTCGTGGCCCTGCCCTTCTCAATCGATGGTGATGCCGCCTAGGGAAACATCAATGCAATTGGCTTCCATTGCCATGGAAATCTAGAAGATGTATCTTGGCCACAGAAGGACTTGCATTCTCACGTCTGTGCTAACTACTATATTTGCGTCCACTATTATTATTTTCATTGTCCTGAATTTTGTCCAACTTGAAGAATTTTAGGCTTGAATGGTAGGTTGCTTATATTTTATTTAAAATATTTTTTTAATAATTATTTTTTTTCAATTACGCACTTTTTATTTGATAATATAGCTTCATTTGCTTTTAATCAATTTTCTTTTGACAGGATTATCATATGAAATTATGATCAAGTTGTAAATTTGACATGTTAATCTGGAATAGTCTCAGATTGATTTCTTTAAAATTATTTAAAAATTTTACATGTCAAGGAAAGATAAATGCAGATGGCTTCGTTTGCCCTAAAAATTTAGATGTATCCTGGCCACAAAAAGACATCGACATTATTAATCTCTTAGCATATGGTAGTGAAATACATATAAGATAACAAATAACATAATTAATTTAAAAATATAATTATAAAACCAAAACAGATTCAACTAATCCATCTCACACATGTCTCAAATTGATCAAACCTAGCTGAATTGATTAGTGTCTACTTCTTCGCCCATCAATTCACTAAAATTGACCAGTTAGTCGACCATGACCACATGACCAATAGGTGAACTAATCTACTGACACCATTACAATCTTGATTTGTTAGTCTCCCAGATAATCAATTCTAGTCCTCCAATCATTTTCTTTTCTTAAGCCAAACCAACATCCTCCAAGACCTCTCCATCATCCACTTATCAAATTAATATATCAAACATCATAAAATCCTAAAACACTTCTATAATCCACAAGCTATCAAAATCACCTAGAACATTCTTGGCGTGGATCGATTCAAAAGTATTTAACCCACGTGCTACTATCCAGATGCTAATCATCACTGGAGAACAATAAAAATAAATAAAAAAAAAGAGTACTTGTTTCTTCAACTCCTCTTAAAACCTCAAAGCTTAAGTTTAGAGTTGAATTCCCTTGTATGGATGGGAGAAAAGTCACGGTAAGGAGGGAAGACGGGAAGATAAAAATCCACTCTTTGGACTTATTGTGGACTTCTTTTGCAGTGCGGCTCTCTCTGTGGCCAAGGAACTCAATATCCCTGCCCACTACTATTTCACTTGTTGTGCTGGTGTTCTCGCTGTTTTGCTGTATTTCCCAACCACTCATAAGACCACCACCAAAAGCTTTAAAGATCTAAAAACCCTTCTTCGATCATATTCCTGGTGTTCCACCAATTCCATCGACTGACATGCCCGTGCCAATGCTTGAACGTGAGGATAAGGCCTATGAATACATCAAAGATTCCTCCAGCCGCTTTCCCGAATTAGCGGGTATTAGTTTATATATTATCATTGGATTTTTTTTATCTATATTATCAAAATTATATGAGCTTATTACATTTAATTAAATCAATGAATCATGTCTTTATTTTTTCTTCTTCTTTAAAACACTTACGTATGTTAGAGTATAATTGTATACGTATGACAAAGTAAGATCTAGCACTGAAGGTACACATCCTGAACCTTCGTCTTCAAAGGAGCCTTTTAAACCTCAGAATTTATCTGTTGTTCTTCATATTCTTGCTATGAATTTTCATATTATGCAGACTTATAGTAAAAGTGGTAGCTACGTGTCACGGGAAGATAAATGCAAATTGTTAAGGAACCATCTCACCTAAAAGCTTAAGCTTGTAAGTGAGGCCCCAGAATATGATTTATATTATTCTCTAACACACCCCCTCAAGTGAAAGCCCTTTGGGCTTGAAACTTGCACAGGCCCACATCACCTTGTGCTTGATTTTTATCAAATAGAATGGGGGTGGTGAGATTCGAACTCGTGACTGCTGGGTCAACAAGGCTCTGATACCATGTTAAGGAATCATCTCACCTAAAAGCTTAAGCTTGTAAGTGAGGCCCCAGAATATGATTTATATTATTCTCTAACACAAATCGCTTTTGTTCTCTTGAAAATTTAGGGTCTGTTTAGAAGTATGATTGAGATTGATTTTTAAAGTGATTTTCGTTTGGAAGAATATTGGAATTACATTTTTATTTTTTAAAAATTATTTTGATATCAGAAAATAAAATTAATCTATTTTTTTTTTAATTTTAAAAAATAAAAATAAAGTTTTATAAATATTTTCAAAAACACATTTCAAACCGAAATAACAATCGTCCACTTAGAAGATGCCACATAAGGACTCACTTACCTGAATTTTGTCCGTTTTTAAGAATTTTAGGTTTGAATTGTAGATTGCTAATATTTTTTTGCTTTGACAGAGGACGAGAAACCAATATGAAAGAGTTGAGAACGATCATTCAGTGCCTATATAAACATATCATTCAAAACTTTAGTGGAACAACATGTATGTGACCTTGTTCCTTTCTTCTTTAATTGATTGCTCGCTCCCTCACTCGCTCTCTCTCATCAAAACACAGAGGTACAGGAAAAGCTAGGAGCAGCCATGGAGGAGGCCATAGTTCTGTACCCATCACCACCTATTGGCCATTTGATTTCTATGGTGGAGCTTATTGACCCACCAACCTTCCCTTTCTATTCACATACTAATCACATCTGTGCCCTATAATTCTGGCTCTACTTCCACGTACATTGTCAACGTTGCTGCCACCATTCCCTCGATCAAGTTCCACCACCTTCCTACTGTAACCCTTCCTTATACAAAAACCAACAATCTTGAACAAATCGTTTTTGACGTCCTTCGCCTCAGCAACCCTCACGTTCGTGAAGAAGTCTTGTCCATCACCAAAAACTACATCGTTCATGGACTTATTGTGGACTACTATTTCACTTGTTGTGCTGGTGTTCTCGCTGTTTTGCTTTATTTCCCAACCATTCATAACACCACCACCAAAAGCTTTAAAGATCTAAGAACCCTTCTTCATATTCCTGGTGTTCCACCAATTCCATCGACTGACATGCCCGTGCCAATGCTTGAACGTGAGGATAAGGCCTAGAATACATCAAAGATTCCTCCAGCCGCTTTCCCGAATTAGCGGGTATTATTGTAAACACTTTTGAATCACTTGAATCCAGAGCTGTGAAAACAGCATCAGAGGGATTATGTGTGCCCAATGACCGTACGCCGCCAATTTACTGTATCGGACCATTGATAGCCACTGAAGGTCCTAAAGATGATTCAGTCACTCGCAATGGTACTACGCTGGAGTGTTTAAAATGGCCGGACTCGCAACCAGGTGGAAGTGTTGTTTTTCTTTGTTTTGGTAGTTTGGGGCTGTTCCCCAAGGAACAGTTAAGAGAAATAGCTTTCGGGTTGGAGAGAAGTGGGCACAGGTTCTTGTGGGTGGTTCGGAATCCACCTTCTGATAAAAGAAACATGGCACTCTCGGCACATCCAAACATTGATTTGGACTCGTTGCTCCCTGAAGGTTTCTTGGATCGAACCGAGGAGAGGGGACTCGTGCTGAAGTCGTGGGCTCCGCAGGTAGCAGTGTTGAACCATCCATCGGTAGGCGGGTTCGTCACTCATTGTGGATGGAACTCGGTGCTGGAAGCTATTTGCGCAGGTGTGCCATTGGTGGCTTGGCCAACCCGAAAGCTATTTCTCTTAACTGTTCCTTGGAGAACACTTGTCTTTCCATGACTCGACAAGTTTAGACAAAGCCACCCGAGAAGAGCCACCCTCACTTGATGCAACCTTGGCTGCAATTTTCATGCCAACGGTTCGCTCCCTGATCTGCTTGCCTTCCTCCGACTCCATCAGCCCTCTCACTCGCTCCTCCACCTCGGTGGCGCTCACAAACCCGCTCTCGGATTCCCTCATCGGCAATGCAAGTTTCATTTCCTCCACTAATAAGATCCTGTTGAGCCTTTGCTCTGCGTATAGTGGCCAAGCCAGTAATGGAACACCAAATTTGGAAGAGGTTCGGTTTTGCTTGAAGACTTCACAGGTGAACATCGAATACTTACTAATGTCTACTACATCCCAATGTTGAAGAGCAACATAATAAGCCTTGGTCAGTTGGATGAAAACGGATGCAAGGTTATGATTGAAGGAAGTGTTATGACTATTTTGGACAGATTACAAAGGCTACTAGCAAAAGTGAAGAGGTCAAGCAACCGGTTATATGTGCTTAACATAGCACCAGCTCTACCCGAATGCTTTCTGGTAAGGAGCAAAGAAGAAGCTTGGCCACTATACGCAGAGCAAAGGCTCAACAGGATCTTATTAGTGGAGGAAATGAAACTTGCATTGCCGATGAGGGAATCCGAGAGCGGGTTTGTGAGCGCCACCGAGGTGGAGGAGCGAGTGAGAGGGCTGATGGAGTCGGAGGAAGGCAAGCTGATCAGGGAGCGAACCGTTGGCATGAAAATTGCAGCCAAGGTTGCATCAAGTGAGGGTGGTTCTTCTCGGGTGGCTTTGTCTAAACTTGTCGAGTCATGGAAAGACAAATGAATTTGGTTCAGTGAATGCATGCCTGTGTCTTTTGCCTTATGTTATCTAGCTTTGACGTTGTTGTTTTTAAAAAGTTTATATTTTAATATATGAATATTAAAAATAAATTTTATATGAATGAATAATAATTAAAATACATATAATTGACTCATGTTTACTTAGTATACTCTCCACAGTTTCTGTGAAGCTGCCATGACCCCAGAGGACCCCTTTGCTCCGTTCACCAACTCTGAACTGCGTAAGAGCCTCTTTGGCTGTGCGATCCAACCTGTTTTTGGCTGAAATTTGAATTTTTTTTTTGCATTTTAAATGAATATGTTTTGGTGTTTTTAGATCATTTTGATGTGCTGATGTCAAAAAATGATTTTTAAAAAATAAAAAAATATCATTTTGATACATTTCGGCACGAAAAGAACTTTCAAAAGCTACCGCAACCGCACTCCCAAACAGGTCGTTAGTCACACAGAATAAGCAAGACTAGCCCATGACCCCGCGCATTGTCGCGGTTTACCCCATATTTTTCTCAATATAATAAATAATATTAATTATATAATTTTTTTTATTATAATATAAATTTAGATAAATTAATAAATTTGTATAGAATTCATTTGAGGTGCAAGTTTTTTATAAAATATATGAATTTTAAATTGAATCAAATTTATCTGTTTAGTATGTTTTAATGAAATAACCATCATAAAATTATCATCATCATTAAAAAAGCCGGAAGATTCAGATATCTTAATTATCAAATTCGCTGTATTAAGATTAGTTCGTTTTATAATTCAATTTAAATTCAACATAAAAACAAAATATAAATTGTGAAAACACCTACAATAATCAAATAAAGAAAATCAGTTATTGATTCTATATCTATAAAAGAAGAAAACATAAATTGAAAATTCATCCCTACTTTACCATCATTATTATTACTATAACAGTTAAAATTATTATCAACATTACTGCCAAAACAATTAAAATCATTAAATTTCATAAACAATAAAATAAAAAAGCAAAATATTTCTACAAAATTTTTTTTTTTTTTTTTACTAAAACTATCATTATTATGGCGCAAAAAATAAAATCATAAAATAATATGATCTGAAGAAGAGATAAAAATAACAGAAAACACAAAAAAAGAACAAAGGGAAAAAGAATTTTAAAATGATCACCAACATAAATTAAAATTTTAGGATTGAATTGAATTAAAATAAATCCCCGATAAAAAATAAAATGAAAAAAATTAAAAACAAAAACTAAAAGTATAGATGCATAAATACAGATAAAAAAATAAACATTGTCCAAGAATGACATAAAAAACCAAAAACAATTAATACCAAATAAAAAAATTCAAAGAAGAAGGACCAAAATGAAAATAAAATATATAATCAATTATAATCGAATGACAAAATTAAAACAAATAAAAACCTTGGGACCAAAACAAATAAAAATATCTTTTTAAAAAATTACAATGTAATTTTATTAAAAAAATTAAAAGAATAAGGATTGAAATGGAAATTAACATACGTGACTAATTTCAGTTGGAGGACACAACCAATACAAATTAAAACAAACTAAATAATTAATTTCAATTGAAGGACAAAATTCAAATAAATAAAAGCTTGAGACCGAAATGAATAAAGATATTTACAAAAACAAACTGTGTAATGTTTTTACAAAATTAAAAGAATAAGGACTTAAATGAAAGATAAAATATATGACAAATTTCAATTGGAGGACCTAATTAGAAGCAATTAAAGTTTGCATACCGAAATAATTAGAGGAACCAAAAGCAAACCAAAAATCAAAAGAATAAGAGCTAAATTGAAACTCAACATATATAATTAGTTTCAATTGAAGGGCACAATTGCAACAAATCAAAATTTACATTGAAAAAACCAGTAATAAAAAAAAATCAAAAGACCAGGGACTAAAAAAACCCTCACAAATCGTGAGGACCGAAGTGTATTTCCGAGCCACACAAGAGAGAAAAGGAAGAAACATTTTAAACCCATCCATTGGGGCTTCACCGACCACCATAACCAGACACGCACCGCATCGGGAGGCGGAGAACATGTCAGCGCACCATGGGACACGACAGACGAACTCTTTGCACCGTCGGATGAAGAAGCACGAGCCGCTTGAATGTGCGCCTGCGCATGAAACACCAAGGACACATCCGTATGATGCACATGCAGTGTTTCCAAAAAAAAAATAATTTAGTAGTTTTACTGTGTAGAAAAATGAGAAAAACCAGAAACACCCCCATTGTTCCGCATCCTTTAGCCAGCACCTAGGGGTAAAGTAGTAGTTTTACTGTGCAAAGAATTCATAAGTGCCATCCATGTCCCCTGAAAATGGCAAAAATACCCTCAGTCATGGGTTTAATTTTTTGTTTTCATCCTAGAGGTAAAATGATAATTTTATTATAGCAATCCACAGAGCGAACGGTGTCTGTGTGAACAGTGCAAAATTGAACAGTAAAAGAGGCACGCTGATTATATTTTAGTTAATATACCAGTTAAAAATTAAAAAGCAGAAACTCAAAACAAGTCAACTTGCTAATATAACCAAGAATCTTAAAATTTCCCATAAAATTAGTATTTAAATACTTACAAAGTGCTAGAAATAGAGACAAATGTTTGATTTCATGATGAGATAGAAGCCTGAAATCTCGTGGCCCTGCCCTTCTCAATCGATGGTGATGCCGCCTAGGGAAACATCAATGCAATTGGCTTCCATTGCCATGGAAATCTAGAAGATGTATCTTGGCCACAGAAGGACTTGCATTCTCACGTCTGTGCTAACTACTATATTTGCGTCCACTATTATTATTTTCATTGTCCTGAATTTTGTCCAACTTGAAGAATTTTAGGCTTGAATGGTAGGTTGCTTATATTTTATTTAAAATATTTTTTTAATAATTATTTTTTTTCAATTACGCACTTTTTATTTGATAATATAGCTTCATTTGCTTTTAATCAATTTTCTTTTGACAGGATTATCATATGAAATTATGATCAAGTTGTAAATTTGACATGTTAATCTGGAATAGTCTCAGATTGATTTCTTTAAAATTATTTAAAAATTTTACATGTCAAGGAAAGATAAATGCAGATGGCTTCGTTTGCCCTAAAAATTTAGATGTATCCTGGCCACAAAAAGACATCGACATTATTAATCTCTTAGCATATGGTAGTGAAATACATATAAGATAACAAATAACATAATTAATTTAAAAATATAATTATAAAACCAAAACAGATTCAACTAATCCATCTCACACATGTCTCAAATTGATCAAACCTAGCTGAATTGATTAGTGTCTACTTCTTCGCCCATCAATTCACTAAAATTGACCAGTTAGTCGACCATGACCACATGACCAATAGGTGAACTAATCTACTGACACCATTACAATCTTGATTTGTTAGTCTCCCAGATAATCAATTCTAGTCCTCCAATCATTTTCTTTTCTTAAGCCAAACCAACATCCTCCAAGACCTCTCCATCATCCACTTATCAAATTAATATATCAAACATCATAAAATCCTAAAACACTTCTATAATCCACAAGCTATCAAAATCACCTAGAACATTCTTGGCGTGGATCGATTCAAAAGTATTTAACCCACGTGCTACTATCCAGATGCTAATCATCACTGGAGAACAATAAAAATAAATAAAAAAAAAGAGTACTTGTTTCTTCAACTCCTCTTAAAACCTCAAAGCTTAAGTTTAGAGTTGAATTCCCTTGTATGGATGGGAGAAAAGTCACGGTAAGGAGGGAAGACGGGAAGATAAAAATCCACTCTTTGGACTTATTGTGGACTTCTTTTGCAGTGCGGCTCTCTCTGTGGCCAAGGAACTCAATATCCCTGCCCACTACTATTTCACTTGTTGTGCTGGTGTTCTCGCTGTTTTGCTGTATTTCCCAACCACTCATAAGACCACCACCAAAAGCTTTAAAGATCTAAAAACCCTTCTTCGATCATATTCCTGGTGTTCCACCAATTCCATCGACTGACATGCCCGTGCCAATGCTTGAACGTGAGGATAAGGCCTATGAATACATCAAAGATTCCTCCAGCCGCTTTCCCGAATTAGCGGGTATTAGTTTATATATTATCATTGGATTTTTTTTATCTATATTATCAAAATTATATGAGCTTATTACATTTAATTAAATCAATGAATCATGTCTTTATTTTTTCTTCTTCTTTAAAACACTTACGTATGTTAGAGTATAATTGTATACGTATGACAAAGTAAGATCTAGCACTGAAGGTACACATCCTGAACCTTCGTCTTCAAAGGAGCCTTTTAAACCTCAGAATTTATCTGTTGTTCTTCATATTCTTGCTATGAATTTTCATATTATGCAGACTTATAGTAAAAGTGGTAGCTACGTGTCACGGGAAGATAAATGCAAATTGTTAAGGAACCATCTCACCTAAAAGCTTAAACTTGTAAGTGAGGCCCCAGAATATGATTTATATTATTCTCTAACACACCCCCTCAAGTGAAAGCCCTTTGGGCTTGAAACTTGCACAGGCCCACATCACCTTGTGCTTGATTTTTATCAAATAGAATGGGGGTGGTGAGATTCGAACTCGTGACTGCTGGGTCAACAAGGCTCTGATACCATGTTAAGGAATCATCTCACCTAAAAGCTTAAGCTTGTAAGTGAGGCCCCAGAATATGATTTATATTATTCTCTAACACAAATCGCTTTTGTTCTCTTGAAAATTTAGGGTCTGTTTAAAAGTATGATTGAGATTGATTTTTAAAGTGATTTTCGTTTAGAAGAATATTGGAATTACATTTTTATTTTTTAAAAATTATTTTGATATCAGAAAATAAAATTAATCTATTTTTTTTTTAATTTTAAAAAATAAAAATAAAGTTTTATAAATATTTTCAAAAACACATTTCAAACCGAAATAACAATCGTCCACTTAGAAGATGCCACATAAGGACTCACTTACCTGAATTTTGTCCGTTTTTAAGAATTTTAGGTTTGAATTGTAGATTGCTAATATTTTTTTGCTTTGACAGAGGACGAGAAACCAATATGAAAGAGTTGAGAACGATCATTCAGTGCCTATATAAACATATCATTCAAAACTTTAGTGGAACAACATGTATGTGACCTTGTTCCTTTCTTCTTTAATTGATTGCTCGCTCCCTCACTCGCTCTCTCTCATCAAAACACAGAGGTACAGGAAAAGCTAGGAGCAGCCATGGAGGAGGCCATAGTTCTGTACCCATCACCACCTATTGGCCATTTGATTTCTATGGTGGAGCTTATTGACCCACCAACCTTCCCTTTCTATTCACATACTAATCACATCTGTGCCCTATAATTCTGGCTCTACTTCCACGTACATTGTCAACGTTGCTGCCACCATTCCCTCGATCAAGTTCCACCACCTTCCTACTGTAACCCTTCCTTATACAAAAACCAACAATCTTGAACAAATCGTTTTTGACGTCCTTCGCCTCAGCAACCCTCACGTTCGTGAAGAAGTCTTGTCCATCACCAAAAACTACATCGTTCATGGACTTATTGTGGACTACTATTTCACTTGTTGTGCTGGTGTTCTCGCTGTTTTGCTTTATTTCCCAACCATTCATAACACCACCACCAAAAGCTTTAAAGATCTAAGAACCCTTCTTCATATTCCTGGTGTTCCACCAATTCCATCGACTGACATGCCCGTGCCAATGCTTGAACGTGAGGATAAGGCCTAGATTACATCAAAGATTCCTCCAGCCGCTTTCCCGAATTAGCGGGTATTATTGTAAACACTTTTGAATCACTTGAATCCAGAGCTGTGAAAACAGCATCAGAGGGATTATGTGTGCCCAATGACCGTACGCCGCCAATTTACTGTATCGGACCATTGATAGCCACTGAAGGTCCTAAAGATGATTCAGTCACTCGCAATGGTACTACGCTGGAGTGTTTAAAATGGCCGGACTCGCAACCAGGTGGAAGTGTTGTTTTTCTTTGTTTTGGTAGTTTGGGGCTGTTCCCCAAGGAACAGTTAAGAGAAATAGCTTTCGGGTTGGAGAGAAGTGGGCACAGGTTCTTGTGGGTGGTTCGGAATCCACCTTCTGATAAAAGAAACATGGCACTCTCGGCACATCCAAACATTGATTTGGACTCGTTGCTCCCTGAAGGTTTCTTGGATCGAACCGAGGAGAGGGGACTCGTGCTGAAGTCGTGGGCTCCGCAGGTAGCAGTGTTGAACCATCCATCGGTAGGCGGGTTCGTCACTCATTGTGGATGGAACTCGGTGCTGGAAGCTATTTGCGCAGGTGTGCCATTGGTGGCTTGGCCAACCCGAAAGCTATTTCTCTTAACTGTTCCTTGGAGAACACTTGTCTTTCCATGACTCGACAAGTTTAGACAAAGCCACCCGAGAAGAGCCACCCTCACTTGATGCAACCTTGGCTGCAATTTTCATGCCAACGGTTCGCTCCCTGATCTGCTTGCCTTCCTCCGACTCCATCAGCCCTCTCACTCGCTCCTCCACCTCGGTGGCGCTCACAAACCCGCTCTCGGATTCCCTCATCGGCAATGCAAGTTTCATTTCCTCCACTAATAAGATCCTGTTGAGCCTTTGCTCTGCGTATAGTGGCCAAGCCAGCAATGGAACACCAAATTTGGAAGAGGTTCGGTTTTGCTTGAAGACTTCACAGGTGAACATCGAATACTTACTAATGTCTACTACATCCCAATGTTGAAGAGCAACATAATAAGCCTTGGCCAGTTGGATGAAAACGGATGCAAGGTTATGATTGAAGGAAGTGTTATGACTATTTTGGACAGATTACAAAGGCTACTAGCAAAAGTGAAGAGGTCAAGCAACCGGTTATATGTGCTTAACATAGCACCAGCTCTACCCGAATGCTTTCTGGTAAGGAGCAAAGAAGAAGCTTGGCCACTATACGCAGAGCAAAGGCTCAACAGGATCTTATTAGTGGAGGAAATGAAACTTGCATTGCCGATGAGGGAATCGGAGAGCGGGTTTGTGAGCGCCACCGAGGTGGAGGAGCGAGTGAGAGGGCTGATGGGGTCGGAGGAAAGCAAGCTGATCAGGGAGCGAACCGTTGGCATGAAAATTACAGCCAAGGTTGCACTAAGTGAGAGTGGCTCTTCTCGGGTGGTTTTGGCTAAACTTGTAGAGTCATGAAAAGACAAATGAATTAGCTTCGGTGGTTGCCTGTGTTTTTTGCCTTAAGTTTATATTTGACTTTTTTGGTTGTAAAAAGTTTATATTTTAATATTTGAATATTAAAAATAAATTTTAAATGGATGAATAATAATTAAAATACATATAATTGACTCTTGTTTACTTGTATATAAAACGCATACTCCCCACAATTTCTTGGGAAAGAGACAAGAAGATATTTGAAAAGAAAGATAATGACAAAATACGACTCCTGTATTGTCGGCTGGCCACGCCAAGAACCTTCTTTGCTGCAAAATGTAGATGCATGGCTAGTATCTAGAAACTATATAAATAGATTTTATTATTTTTTATATCACAGCTGAATTTAACAAGAATGAAAATTTTCAAAATACATAGAGCATATTATATGTAAATCAAGGTTGTTAGTACCGTTTTGGTTGATGTTTTGATTTTTTAAATGGAACATAATGTTTCAGTTTCAAAGCATTTCGGCACACCATTTCGGGGTTGTGCTATTTATTTATATACATATAATTAAATATATTAATTAAAAAAATATTTCAAAACCAAAAATAAAATTATTTAGAATTGTGCAATCTAAAAAAGACACAATAAACTAATTTTTCTGAATAAAATTATGAAAATGTATATTATTATAAGAATATTATCATCAATCTTATAAGGTCATTACATTCTCTAATTGCTCTAAAATTTTATATATATATATATATATATATATATATATATATATATGTCAAGAGACTCCTCGTACAATTTCATCTCAATCTAACTGTTACATTAAGAGATATGATAGATATTGTAAAATTATTCTTTATTTAAAAAAACATGATTGGGCCGAAACGGAATGGGCAGAACGAAACTGAAATGTTTCGTCTAGTATTTGGCCAAAAAACCCAAACTAGAATTTAAATTGAGATAAAAACAACGTTGTTTTATCTTATTTTTATAACTAGTACGAAGCGTTTCGGCCATTTCAGCCGAAACGGAATAAAACTAACAACCCTAGTATAGACAATGACTTTTTATATATATATATATATATATATAAATATGAATATCAAGGTATTAATATTAATTGGTCTAAAAACAGAATCTGATTATATATCATTATTGTGTGCATAACTTAAAAAATAATTTTTTATATATTATGAAAATGATTAGTAATTGAGAATTAAATTTAGTAGAAATTTACTCTATTTTTTGACTATATGAAAATATGATTAAAGTTGTTTTTAAAAATATATTTTGTTTATAAATATATTAAAATAATATTTTTTTAAATAATTTTAATATCAATACATCAAAATAATCTAAAAATACTAAAAAATTAATTTAAAATAAAAAATTAAATTTTTCTAAAAATATTTTTGAAATATAATACCAAATGACACGCTATTACTTTGTATTCTAGCTTTGATTGGAAATAAAGATTTTTAAATTAAATATTTTAAAAAAATGTGACAGTATGAGAAACACACCTCGGTCTTGAGAAAAAGATGGGTCTACAATTTATAAATATAATATTATATAGTTGAGTTAATAATGATTGGTTGGCCAGTACCTGTCACATCAATCGCCATACAGTTGAGGCTTTGATTGTTGTCCAAAGCATAGTTATTAATCCCGTTCCGTTCCGGCCGGAACGACCCGTTTCAGTTCAAAATCTGGAACAAAACGGCGACGTTTTTGTCCCGGGTGGAATTCCGGTGGGATCCGGAAATTCCGGCCGGAACGCTCCGGTTTTATTCCGGGCGTTCCGTTCCGGACTAAAGAAGGGAGACACCGAACTGAATTGTGGAGACTGAAGATTATAATGGAGAAGAGTTGAGATTGGAGTTGTATTTAATCGATGTGGGACAAGTAAGGAGAGTGGAGCGGAGAGTGGAGTGCAGCTGCAGAGTATTTATAAAGGAAAAGTGGGGAGATTGGAGTGCAATTGTCCGTTGTGGGACTCCCACATCGGACAAAATTCAAATTGAATTTGTCCCAGCATTCGGACATATTCAAATTGAATTTGTCCGAATGCTGGACAATTATATATATATATATATATATATATATATATATATATATATATATATATATATATATATAATTTTTAATAAAATTGTTGTGTTGATTTTATAAAAAAAATAAAAATTATATATATATATATCATGGAATCACTCTTGAAAATCAGTAATTGTTTTGTTTTGTATTTTTAAATTGTTTTCTAATGTATTTTTAAATTATTTTGAATTATATATGAACCTTAATTAATGAAGTTTTATAGTCATAATTATGTTGTATTGTATTTAGAAATATTTTACTTACGATTTTACAATTTTTTATTTATATTATATTGTGTTCCGAATTTTATTTATTTTTTTTCAAAATCTGTTTTTTTCTTTTCTTTTTGAACATATGATTTTCAGTACTATTCTCTTTGTAATTATCTTACTATGGTATTTACTATTTTTTTGGGATGCATAATAAGAAATTCTAATATTTTTATATTAATGATGTAGAAGATGTTTGATGTATTTTTCTTTTATTTTAGAACATTTTACTTTCATAATATTTTGGAATTTTAAAGATGTTTCTAATTTTGAGATTATGTTTGTATTGTATAATTTAAATTTCATTTATCTTGAATTTAAATTATACTTGTTAAATTAATATTTTATTTTATATATATATATAATTAAATAAATATAAACAGTACAAAACCGGAACGGAACGCCGGAATACACCAAAACCGGAACGTTCCGTTCCAAACAAAAAACCGGAACGGTACCCGGAACGGAATTAATAACTATGGTCCAAAGCATAGTGATATCGGATGGTTTTTAAGATTATTATTATTATTATTATTATTTAGTTTGGGATAATATTAATTTTTTTAATAATTATATTTTCTAGAAATTGATAATTTTATTTTTGGATTTTCTAGTTTATTTGTATTGATTTTTATGTAAATTGTAATAAAGTTTATGATTCTTATGTTTTACGCTATTTCAACCTTTGTAAATTATTGATATATTTCTTACAAAAATAAAAATAAAAAATACAACACTTTATACCCTGCTAAAATCTCTTCCACACTTCATCCTAAATTCTGTTGTACCTGTTTATGTTCTTTCTCTCAAGAGCGCAATGGAAGAGACAATAGTTTTATATATGCTAAATTAATATCAACTAGAATTTATGTTAATAAAATTTAGAGTTTATAAGAGTGTTAAAATTGTTATAACCCCAAAATATTAAAATTGTTATTTATTTGAATTTTATCATTGTTAGATAAAATTCTTGTTAAGTGAGAAATCTTAATTAATAAGAATTTGTTGAAGATATTACAGCAAGATATTCAGCAGCTTTATTACAGCTGTATTACAGTATTACAGTAATTGGTTATTGTGCTACTCTACTGTAATTAATACCAAACAGTATTATTACCGTAAGCTATTCCCTTCTCTTCATTGTATAAATTAGTTCTGTACATATCAGTTGATTTCAAGATTGAATAACAAATTGCCGAGAGCAACATCCTTATTTCTTTACATCAAAATCTTCATGGTATCAGAGCTGTGATTCAGCTCATTAACACCTATTTTTTCTTCTATCGATTCTCAAATTGACAGACATGGACTGTCAAGAATTTGGGAATAATTCTCAAAAAATTATTCCTCATTCAAACATTGACAGTGATGTCAATTCTTCACAAAAGGTAACCACAGTGTTACTCAACGAATTCAACTACTTACCTTGGTCAAGAGCAGTGACCATTGCTCTTGGGGGCAGTTTTCGGTTGGGCTTTATCAATGGGAAAGAAATTACTCCCGATAGCAGCTCCCCGGAATTTGACAGTTGGTTAGCCAAAGACCAAATGGTAATGTCTTGGCTGTTGAACTCCATGGAACGCCACCTTGCTGAGATGTTCAGCTATTATCAATCCTCACATGAACTGTGGGAGGCAGTGAAGGACATGTATGGCAGCCAAAACAATTCAGCCCGAATTTTTCAAATCCAACAAGAAATTGCTGGTCTTCACCAAAATGGGCAGCCTTTCGTCAACTTGTTGAGCAAATTCAAGGGTCTGTGGAACGAATTGGATGTTTACCGTCCACACTCAGTGGACCCAGTTGTTCTTCGCAGCCGCAAGGAAGAAGATCAAATCTTTCAGCTACTAGCTAGCTTAGGATCGGACTATGAAGATCTTCGCAGCCATATTTTGATGAACGACGAGCTTCCCCCATTGAAGAGTGTCTGTGCCACAATCCAAAGAGAAGAAATCAGAAGGAAGGTGATGACCCGAGAAAACCCATCCAAAATTGTTGAAGCTCGTGCGTTCGTTGCCCAGAAAACCCATGAACAGGGCACCTCCAAATTCGCAGACAAACAACCCTTCAAAGGTAATCGATCGAACCTAAAATGCAATTATTGTCACTCTGTGGGACATCAAATGGATCGTTGTTGGATCCTTCACCCCGAATTGAAACCCAAAAATTTGGGTAATCGGCAGCAATTTCCCAAAGAAAACCCAAAGAAATTCCTAAGACCTAGGGCTCATGTGGCTGCGCATGACTCGAATTTCTCTAGCCCAATGAGTTTATTAACTTAGTTTGCAAGCTTTCTCCAAGAAAAACAAAATGGTGGAAGAAATGGAGAAGAAGGGAGTTCGGGTGAAAATGGCGAGCTGGGCGATGCCAACGCGTTTTTAAGCCATTTCGGGTTGACCCGGGAAAATGGCTCAGCCGGGTTGACCCGAGAGGCAGCAGCTGGGTTGACCCATGACTATGCTGAAAAATTCCAAGGTATGTACATAGCTCTTATGACTGCGTTTGAATTAAGTAAATTACATAATATATGGGTAGTGGATTCGGGTGCGAGTGATCACATGACAAATAAATTAAATAAAATTCATGATTTTATCCCCTTTCCGATATCATCCTTTGTTTCTATTGCTAATGGATCTACTGCAGCAGTGGAAGGTAAAGGAAAAATTAAAATTGTGTCAAAAATTATTAATTCTGATATTTTATATGTTCCGTCATTTCCATTCCAGTTATTATATGTTCACCGGTTAACCACTTCCCTTAATTGTGATGTTATATTTACTCCGTTTAAGGTATTTTTTCAGGACCATTACACCAAACAGAAGACTGGTGAAGGATTTTATTTGAATGGTCTTTATTTTTTCTGTGATTCCGAAGTTCCGAAAGGACTACAAGCTATTTATTCTCCGGTCAATGATCATCAATTGTGGCACTTTCGTCTGGCTCATGCTTCCGACTACATCATCTCAAAAATACAACCTAATCTGTCCAAGAGAAATTATGATTGTGATACGTGTCATTTTTCCAAATCAAGCAGACTTCCTTTTAAATTATCTGTGTCCAAAGTGTCTCAAGTTTTTGAACTGATTCATTCAGATGTATGGGGACGCTTTTCAATGTCAATTGATGGTTTCAAATATTTTGTCACTTTTATTGATGATTTTTCAAGAGTTTTTAATTGTTTTAAAGACTTTCACAAACTAGTTTCTACTCAATTTTCCACACACATTAAAATATTCTGATCTGACAACGGATCTGAATTTACATCCCATGATATGGAAAATTATTTAATTTCTAATGACATAATTCATCAAACTAGTTGTGTTAATACTCCTCAACAAAATGGAATTGCTGAACGCAAAAATCGAGATTTATTAGAAAAAACTAGAGCTATAATGCTTCAAATGAATGTTCCAAAAAAATTCTGGTCCTATGGAATTCTTACTGCTACCTATATTATTAACCGCTTACCCAGTCAAGTACTGGATTTTCAGTGTCCTCTTGAAATTTTGCAGGGTAAACCTCCTAATATCTCGCACTTAAAGATCTTTGGGTGCCAATGCTTTGTTCACCTACATCCAAATCAACGTGACAAACTTGACCCTCGAGCCTCCAAATGTATTTTCCTAGGGTACTCTCACACCAAAAAAGGGTACAAATGTTATGACTCCGTGCATCAGAAGCTTTATGTCAGCAGGGATGTTCGATTTATCGAAACCAGCCCTTATTTCACTACTCCCAATCAGGGGGAGTCCTTGGAGGATCTAGTACCTTTTCCTAGAGCAGAAATCTGCAGCCTCGACGTGACTAGTCCAAATACTCCAAATGAGATTATCCCGGTTGACGAGCCTTCATCCGCGATCATGCCCACTGAATCTGTGTCTCCAATTTTATCAGAAGAGGCGCCAACTCCAAGACGCAATCCTTCTCGACCGCGCCAGTGCCCTTCCAAATTTCAAGACTATGTGGCTTATACAGTCAGGTACCCTGTCTCAAATTATTTGGATTACTCAAAACTCTCACCCTCGCACTCTGCTTTTTTGTCAGTCATATCCAATGATCATGAACCTAGAAATTTCGCTGAAGCTCAATCTCAACTGGTGTGGAGAAAAGCCATGGAGGAGGAATTGACCGCCCTAGCTGATAATAATACTTGGAGTCTAGTTCCTCTTCCAAAAGGTAAACATGTCGTCGGTAGCCGATGGATATACAAAACCAAGTTCAACTCTGATGGATCTGTTAATCGGCACAAAGCTCGCCTGGTGGCTCAAGGTTATACTCAAGAATTCGGTGTTGATTACAAGGAGACATTTGCTCCTGTTGCAAAAATGACCACTGTAAGAGTTCTTTTATCCGTTTCCGTCAATAATGGATGGTTTTTATCTCAAATGGACGTAAAAATGCCTTTTTACACGGAGATCTAGAAGAAGTGTTTATGAAGCTTCCTCCGGGCCATTCCTTGAGTGCCACTCGTAATTTGGTATGTAAACTTCATAAATCTATTTATGGGTTAAAGCAAAGTCCCCGTGCTTGGCATGCGAAGCTTAGTGGTGCTCTTGCTACATTAGGTTTTAGCAAGAGTTCTGCTGATTCTTCTCTATATATCCGGTTCCAAAATGATGATAAATTGATGGTTTTAATTTATGTTGATGATTTAATTATATCAGGAAATAATATTGACTCCATTGCTAAATTGAAGAAAACTCTTCAACAATTATTTCCTATTAAAGATCTTGGTGCCTTAAAATATTTTCTTGGGATTGAAATGGCCTCATCCAAGAAAGGATTTTTTCTGAATCAACGTAAATACACTCTTGATGTCCTTCAAGATGCAGGTATGCTTTCAACTAAACCCTCTCCTACTCCTGTTGATAGCAAACTAAAATTATCTCTTGCAGGTACGGCCCTTACATTGCCTAAGTACTATCAACAGCTTGTGGGTAAACTTATTTATCTAACAATTACTCGTCCAGATATTACCTATGCAGTCAGTCTGGTCAGCCAGTTCATGCATGCTCCAACTGTCCATCATTTCAGCATGGTCAAGCGAATTCTGCGATACCTGAAAGGCATTATTGGTCGCGGAATTGTCATGACCAGAAATAACCATACCAACATCATGGGATATACCGACTCCGATTGGGCTGGAAATCAACTTGATCGGCGCTCGACTACTGGATATTGTATGTTTGTTAGAGGTAATCTTGTGTCCTGGAAAAGCAAGAAACAACATGTTGTTGCTCGATCCAGTGCCGAAGCCGAATATCGTGCAATGGCGGCTGCGGCTTGTGAACTTGTGTGGCTTCGGAGCCTGCTAACAGATATGGGTTGTTTATCAGTCACTCCAATGAGCCTGTTTTGCGACAATCAAGCTGCCATGCATATTGCCAAGAACCCTGTGTTTCACGAAAGAACCAAACACATAGAAGTTGACTGCCACTTTATTCGTCAGCAAGTTCAATCAAACAATATTACCACTCATTATGTGCGGACCGGTGATCAACTTGCCGATGTGTTTACCAAAGCCGTGCCTTCTTCCCAGTTTGATCGTCTTCTGTGCAAGCTTGGATCCATCAACCCCCTTGATCCAGCTTGAGGGGGAGTGTTGAAGATATTACAGCAAGATATTCAGCAGCTTTATTACAGCTGTATTACAGTATTACAGTAATTGGTTATTGTGCTACTCTACTGTAATTAATACCAAACAATATTATTACCGTTAGCTATTCCCTTCTCTTCATTGTATAAATTAGTTCTGTACATATCAGTTGATTTCAAGATTGAATAACAAATTGCCGAGAGCAACATCCTTATTTCTTTACATCAAAATCTTCAGAATCCTTGATGAGGAAAGATTTGTAATAGACTAGTTTATTATAATCCTTATTTAATTTATCAAAAGTGTATGAGCTTATTAAATTTAATTAAATCAATTACTCATGTCTTTATTTTTCTTCTTCTTTAAAGACACTTACGTTAACTTAGTATCTTTAATATATATTAAACATTTTAGACCCATTCTCAGCATAACGAGAGCACTATGAAGTGGTAGATACCTATCAAGAAAAGACTTCGTTTTCTTTTAGAATTTTAGGTTTGAATGGTAGATCGCTAAAGTTTTATTGTTTTGGCAGATGCAGAGGACGAGAAACCAAGATGGAAGACTTGGGAACGATTATTCAGTGCATATAGATAAGCAAATCGGATGCATTTTGAGACCTTATTCCTTTCCAAGTTTCTAATTCTGTTGTGTTCCGAGCTGGTATAACTCTTTCTAGTTTAAAAAATGGAATAAACCGGAACAATTTTTATCTCGCTCAGAATCTCGGTCTGTTTTGAAAATTCCACCCCAAATTCTGCCCAGAATTTTCTTGTTCTATTTTGTCCGTTCCATTTCAGTCAAATAGTATTTTTTTTAAAATAATAATATCTAGTCTTACAATAGCAAATATATCTCTTAATCCGACAATTATATTAAGCTGAAATTTTACAATGAGTCTCTTAACATATTGATATATTTCAGGTTAGAATTTTAGAGTAGTCTGAGAATATAAAAGCTTTGTGAGATTGTTGATGATATTCTCGTAATATCATCTAGGTTCATAATTTGTTCAGGAAAATCATTTTATATATCTTTTTTAATATTACATTTTTTTTCTCAATTTCATTATTCAACAATGAGTTTATTAAGAATTAAACTTTATAATTTGCTTTGATTCTTTTTCATTTAAGGTTATCACGGTCTCATGACTTAGATAACACATTTGAAAGGTTAATCCAGGCAGACCCGAGTTGATCCAATTTATTGTCGTTTCAATATTTTTTAAGAGGATTTCAACTTGATTTTTTCAGTCAAACTATATTTTTATCAGTTCTCCATATTAATTTTGGACCCATCAAGTTGATCGAGTCATATCGATTCAACTCCCACTTTTTACTTGTGTTTGAAACTTGAATTGCACATTTGAAACTAGTTTATTTTCTGATTTAAACTAAAATTTTGTTTATTGAATTAATATCTTGAATTATATATATAGTATTACGACGACCGTTTTTTCCTGCTTCGCGTTGTCATTCCTTGAGACAGGGAAGAGGTGTGCAAACAAATGATTTTTTATAACCATAAAATTATGATTATAATTTTTAGGAACACCACCTAGTATTAAGGTCACCAGAAAACCTAATGGTCTACGAGAGTTCGGGTAAAGGGACTTGTTATACAAGGAGAAGACGCGATACCCCTAGTGCATCCTGCCTAAGGTAAGCTGCATTGTTGTCTAATTATTTTTCTAAATCAGATTTTTCATTTATTGGTATTTTCTAAGGGTCGAAGTAGATCTCTCTTCGTGAGAGAGTCTCTACCTCATTGGGTCAAAACTTACCGTTCTATGGTCTTAATTTTAAAACTGCATTTACTGTACTTTAATATCAATTATGTACTTTACAATGTAATTTTACACCCTAATAATTAAAATTTATAACTAAAAAAATGAACAAAAAGATTGTCGAAGGATTTTTGATATTTTGGTCAAAATCTAATGGAGAATCATAAACTGGTTATGATATTCCATTTTCGTTTTAAAAATATGGGAAAGGATATAATTTTTTATATGAAAAATATCCTTGGACAATTTTAGAGTTCATTTGTATGCACGAAAACAAAATATTTTTTAAAAACTAAAATATATTTTTGTATTTTGCAAATTTTCATGTAGATATTTTTTATTTTCTAAAGTTTTTAGTTTTCTTTGTTTTTTCTATTATTTTTTTTAAATTTTTTTTGTTGAGGGTCGGCTACCTAGCCTGGATGGGCTGAAACAACCCGTCACTTGGGGGCTGGACTACCAGCTTGGGTGGGCCAAAACGACCCACCCCTATTGGAGGCTGGGCTACCCAACTCAGGTGGGCCAAACGGCCAACCCTTTTCTGGGGGCTGGATTACCCAACCCTGGTGGGTTGAATGACCAACTCTCTTTGGGTGGTTGGCTGAACACCACGTCTAGCTTGGCCATCGCCCACCGCTTACATGTAGGTGAACAATGCAAGGATGAGGGGGGAGGAAGACAACAAGCACACCTATCATTGATGCAGTGTAGAGGAGGTTAGGCTTATTCTGCTAGTGGTTGTGGTGTTGGGAATGGTGGTCCGTGGTGGTTGTAGGAGGAGCCGAAAAGTTGTTGCAATGGAGAAAGAAGGTGACGTTGCTACTGGAGGACACTAAGGGGATGCCATCGATGCCAAAGGGCTGGTGGTGGTCAGTTGTCGCAGGTGTTGCCAAAAGACAAAGTTGTTGCTAGTCTAAAATCGTGTCTGGCAACTACGAGGTAGAAGACTGGGACCTTTATTGACGAGGGAGAAAAAAGGGATCACCGCTGCTGATGGAATGGAAAAACCGCTAAGGCCACCGGTGCTGAGGAAGGAAAAGCTTGTCGTGCTGCCGGTGATATGGAGAAAAACTTAGTCCCCGTCTCCCTCTTTTTTGTTGTTCTGTGTTTTTTTCTGTAGTTCCCCCATGTTCTATGTTTCTTTTTCTCCTCTTCTGCATGTTCTTTCTCTCTGTATTTATAGAATGAAAATGGTTATTCAATTGCTGATTAGTGCACACACATGCTGCTTCTTCCCTTTAGTGGTGATGAAGATGGCGACAGACGTGTACTGTTACATATCAGTGCATAGAACACTTTAATGGTTGCCTGAAAATTCTACAGGACGGTAGAAGCACAAATTGATCTCTCAATTAATAATTGCTCTAATTGCATTTCTAATTGACCTTAAACTTTTAATATCATGCAATTATGTCCCCAACAAAATTTCAACAACATCCTTAAATTTACGCACATTTTTTATTTTGGTCCCTAGTCTTAGATTTATGTAATTTGACCCTCAATTGTCCATTAAACTTTCAATTGTCTTCTATTTTGCCCTGATTTCAACCAATTGACTTAGAAAAAAAAATTCAATTTGGTCTTTGAAAATTCCAATCTTTTATTTAAACCCGAATTAGGCTCCCGAACTTGAATTTTCATCAAATAAGCCCTTAATAAAATTAATTTGATCAATTTAAAGTATAATTAAGTTTTTGCACTTAATTAAATCCTTCTATTGGACCTAAAATTAATTCCCACACATAACTGTACTTAAAATTGGCCCACGATTAAATCAAATCGGCCTATAAAAAATATAATTATACCTTTCATCTTAATTTTATGCATATTTATTTGATAATCATTTATTTTAACCTTGAATCTATATTTTCCTTCATCTCTAGACACAATAGAGGTACGATCAGGCTCTTTAATCTGTCCAAATTTTTCAATTTGATTTTTCCACCAACGCCAACCCCATCTTATTTTATTTCTGTTATCTATATTTTATTTTGAGTATATTTTAGAGAATAACCCAGAAATGAGTTATGACACATAGTATAACCCCAAAATGAAACGCCTTACAAATAAATAAAAAATCATTCTAATTTAAAAAATAAAACACAAACCAGACGGAACTGATAATGTTGTTTGAAACAATACCATAGTGCTTGCTTTCAGTATCAATTAAATTTTAGTAGTATTCTAGAAAAATTCCATACATTCAAATTTAAAAAAAAAATAGGTTTTATAAGATTTATTATTTAATTTGTTAATTTGACATTTGATTTTAATAACTTTAGAAAGTAAATTTATTTCTAGTTTTAAAAGTTTTAGACAAAATTTTCTCAATATAGAAATTATACCAAAAATTTTGTTTTGCTTAAAAAGATTTCTAAAGAACCACAATAATCAAACTTGACAATTTCTCACATTTCATAATCATAGGTAGCCGTACAAATAAAAAAATATGTACATACAAAATGAATCTCAAATATTTAAATTATACAACATTCTAGCAATTGAAAGCCTAAAATATATCAACACAAGCTATCTATCTATATCTATGTAGTCTACTATATGATCTAGGCTTATAAATAGCATGATTGCATTGTGCTCCTACTTTAATGGAATCATCCTCTTCCATGATATCATCAAGAGTTAACCTCTCTCTAATATCAGGTCCATTGCGAAAAATAATTAACCGCTTAGACACATAGGTGTATCCTATATTTTCTTTGTGATATTACAAAGCACAAATATGGCCTATCGACCCTCCCGTAATAACAAGTAATCCTAATATTAATAAGATATTAATGTTAAATTAAAATATCAATTAGTAAAACTCAACATCTAATAGATATTAATTATTAAAAAAATTAATAACTTATGATATTTTGAATTTGTTAGACATGTTGCTCGTATTGCATATAGAGGAACCTACTCGGGATTCAAAGTAATGACCCGATTTATGAAACTCATGTGCTTCTTTGCAAGCTGTAAATCAAATACTCTTTATTTGTAATCACAAGATGTATCTTTATAATTATCTTATTCTTCTTTGCACCTCACTATGATATATAAGCTTCACGGTGGCTTAATAATATTAGTATATAGCTAAAACAAAACAGCCCGGTGAACAACAATATTTTGCACTGTTCATCTATACTCAGATGCACTGTGGACTGGAACAGTTAAATTATATAATCATATTATTATTATTTGTATCAAAGAACTGAACAAAGGAGTCACTTGGCCGAGTGGTTAGAGCACGTCCAAGCGGGGCGCGGGAGTTCGAATATCCCTAGCGAAGAATTTTTGGAACAGTTAAAATATATGATAATATTATTATTATTTTTATCCAAAAACTGAACAAAGGGGTCACTTGACCGAGTAGTTAGAGCGCGTCCAAGCGGGGCGCGGGAGTTCGAATGTACCTAGCGATGAATTTTTGGAATTGTTAAAATATATGATAATATTATTATTAGTTTTATCCAAGAACTGAACAGAGAAGTCACTTGGCCGAGTGGTTACAACGGCTTGTCCAACGGCGGGCGTGGGAGTTCGAATCTCCGCAATGAAACAATTCGGTTTTTATCTGATCATAATATCTGCAAAGGTTTTTTTTAGGCATAACAGATAAATCTCTAAAAATTATCTGAAAAAAGCATAACTAACAAAACTTATATGATCATCATGGTGCATAATTTTTTTATTTTTTCATAGATTTATTAGTCACAATCTCAGTTAAATTATATGATCATATTATTTGCAAAGGTTTTTTTTTCGAACTTCTTTTTTTTTGGCTTTTTTCATAACCGAAGTGTTCGGATCAGCTTACGCGCATCATGATAAATCTCTGAACTTACTTTTTTTTTTTACAATTTTCATTGTTCATTACTATTTGAAAATGTGCTTTCCCTTTTTTTTATCAGGCTTCCTTTTTTTGTTTGTTTTTTTATAATCGCGGTGTCCGGGCCAATTTACGCGCAACACGATATTGTTCCCATGTATATTTTTTTTATAACCGGGATAGCTTACACGCGCCATGAATAATCCTTTGACCCATTTTTTTTAATAAAAAAATCTGTTTTTTTTTCCACTTGTATATATTTTTATAAATGGGGTGTTCGGTCTAGCATACGTGCACCATGACTATTATTTTATAGATAGCCAAATGAGATCGCAATTCCAAACAGTAATTAACAGTGATTTGAATTGTTGTTTTCTTTGTTGATTATAATTTTAAAAGGCGAATTGAATTGTGGTTCTGGTGGGAGATGGCAGGAGTGTTTGGGAAAACGTTTGGAAATCGTTTTTGAACAAATTTGAAAAACATTTATTTTAAATTAAAAAATTCGGTGTTTCTAGAAGATTTTTATGTTCTGATATCAAAAATGATTTTTAAAAAATTAAAAAAAAAATCATTTCTATGCATTTCTGAACGAAAAGAACTTAAAAAAAACCTCAATCACTCCCAAACAGGCACGATATGGGAGACTAATTATATGTTTTAATACTTATTTAATATAATTGCCTTAATATATATATATATATATATATATATATATATATATATATATATATATAGAGAGAGAGAGAGAGAGAGAGAGAGAGAGAGAATGACCTAGGATTTTTTGAAGAAAAAAAATTAATATTAGTATTCTGAAATACTTTTAATATAATAATATGATAAATAAATCTTATAAAATAAAAAATTATTTTGGCTTTTAATTCTAATTTTCTGCTCTTTTGTTTAAGTTTATTTCTTAAAAAAAATTACAATATTTTTATTTATAATATTTCATATCTAATATTACTAGGGAAAAAAGGCAACTAAAAAAAAATAGGTAGACAAATTTACCTAGGTTATTTACAATTAAAACATATACGAATTACTTCCTATTTTGATCACACTGTTCCTTTTGGGCGGAAAAAAAACTCGTTTCTAATATATTTTATCTATTATAATTTTACTAATTAAATATTAAATTAACTAATTACAGCACGTAAAAAATCAATTAGTTTACCATATGTAAGAGACTATGTAAAAAATTTAAACTTGTAAAATACACAACATATTACTATTTGGATTGCCAAAAAACAATTGATTTTTTTCCTTTTCACTTTTCCTTCAACTATTAACAATTGAATTTTTAAACCAAACTCTATTTAGCTACTCACCTTATTTTTCTATTTAATCATTTATCCAACAAAGAATATAATCAATTAATAATAATATAAAAAATAATTCAAATAAGACTAAAACATAACACAAATTCATTGAGAATAAAAATATTATCAATTAATGGTCCATTAATAATAGGTAAATTAAGTAATAATTAAAAAATATGCAAAAAACACAAAAATAACCATTTATAAAAGAGAAAATATAAATTAATAATAGAAAAAATAATTATTTTTTTAAAAAAAACTATTACAAAAAACACACACCAAAACCATTAAGAACAGAAAAATAAGCATTAATATCCATTAATAACAAAATAAAAAAATAAAAACAAATAATAATAATAATAATAATAAAAAACACATAAAGTTAAGGGGGGAAATGAAAAATCTTACCTTAATTTCGTTGTAAGGGAAGCAAAGAACAGAAAAAAAAAAATCAAATAACATTTTTTTTGTGAAAAGAAGTGTTAATTAACAAAAAAAAGGTGTAAAAATGAGAAGAGAAAAGAGGACATACCTAGCGTGCGTGGAGTAGAATAGAAATGAAAAGAAAGAGTTAAGAAGAGAAAAAAGACAGAGAAAAGAAAGAAAGAGGAGTGATAAAACATTTTTGTAGCCAGATTGTATCTATAATCTTATGTATTCATCTTGCAAGTAATTGAAATTAAAACAAGACATACAACACAATAACACCAATTTTGTGTGTAATTAAAACAAGACATACAACACAATAACACCAATTTTGTGTGTAATAATAAAATCACCTAAAATAAGTGCTTCATTATGATTTTATAATCAATACACATTAAGGTTAATTTCATCTAAAATATAATATTACAGTTTATGGCATTACAATTCATGTTGTGCAAATTAATTAAAATTGTTTATTTCTTCAATTTTATTATCGTCATAGTCATCACAATCTTTTATATTTATTTCATCATTATCGTCATAGTCATCACAATCTTTTATATTTATTTCATCATTATCATCATAGTCATTAACAAATGTATGTTCATTGTTTCTCGAAAAAATATTTAACTTCTCAACATCAACATTAACAAAATCATTCTCGGTGACGTGAAATAACACATCAAAAAATAATTTTTCTAAGTCATTAGATCAAATAATTCATTAAGTTGAAAAAGATCATCATTTCCAACCTCAAAAACATAGACACGACCACTAAACTTGGTTTTCATATCCAATCAACTTTTTAACGATCCTTTCTATACAAAGAAGTGTATGTGTTAATAAACTTGATGGCATTCTTGGCAAAGGCAAATACATCATATACACTATGGGGTATAGGATTTGTATTAATTTCAACCAAACCATGACGTGGATCTATTTTAATTCCTATATTAGTGGTATCATATCACTAATATTTGAATAAAAAAATTATATTTCTATCACTATAATATTACAAATTCAATAACTTCTATAGTAGTTAACTTTAAGCTCATTAGAAGTTTATCTTTTGTTATAGACTCCATTGAAAATTTAGAAGATGCCACAAATAGACATGGAAATTATTATTTTCACTGTCCTGAGTTTTGTCCAGCTATAAGAATTTTAGGTTTGAATGGTAGGTTGCTGATATTTTATTGTTTTGGCAGATGCAGTGAAAGACTTGAGAACGATTATTCAGTGCATATAGATAAACAAATCATTGAAAACTTTGTTGGAACAACATATATCAGAGATTGATTTCTAGCTCTCTCGCCAAGTTCACAGAGGTATAGGAAAGGCCAGGAGCAGCCGCCATGGAGGAGGCCATAGTTCTGTACCCATCACCACCTATTGGCCATTTGATTTCTATGGTGGAGCTAGGCAAACTCTTATTGACCCACCAACCTTCCCTTTCTGTTCACATACTCATCACTTCTGTGCCCTATAATTCTGGCTCTACTTCCACGTACATTGCTAACGTTGCTGCCACCATTCCCTCGATCAAATTCCACCATCTCCCCACTGTAACTCTCCCTTCTACAAAAACAAATAATCATGAACAAATCGTTTTTGAGGTCCTTCGCCTCAGTAATCCTCAAGTTCGTGAAGAACTCCTGTCCATCTCCAAAAACTACACCATTCATGGACTTGTTGTGGACTTCTTTTGCAGTGCTGCTCTCTCTGTTGCCAAGGAACTCAATATCCCTGCCCACTACTATTTCACTTCTGGTGCTGGTGTTCTCTCTATTTTCCTTTATTTCCCAACCATTCATGACACCACCACCAAAAGCCTTAAAGATCTAAAAACCCTTCTTCATATTCCTGGTGTTCCACCAATTCCATCGACTGACATGCCCGTGCCATTGCTTGAACGTGAGGATAAGGCCTATGAATACTTCAAATATTCCTCTTGCCGCTTTCCCGAATTATCAGGTATAATTGTAAACACTTTTGAATCATTTGAATCCAGGGCTGTGAAAACAGCATCAGAGGGATTATGTGTGCCCAATAATCGCACACCACCAATTTACTGTATCGGACCATTGATAGCCACTGAAGGTCCTAAAGATGATGCAGTCACTCGCAATGGTACTACACTGGAGTGTTTAAAATGGCTGGACTCGCAACCAGGTGGAAGTGTTGTTTTTCTTTGTTTTGGTAGTTTGGGGCTGTTCTCCAAGGAACAGTTAAGAGAAATAGCTTTCGGGTTGGAGAGAAGTGGGCACAGGTTCTTGTGGGTGGTTCGTAATCCACCTTCTGATAAAAAAAACGTGGCACTCTCGGCTCATCCAAACATCGATTTGGACTCGTTGCTCCCTGAAGGTTTCTTGGATCGAACCGAGGAGAGGGGACTCGTGCTGAAGTCGTGGGCTCCGCAGGTAGCAGTGTTGAACCATCCATCGGTGGGCGGGTTCGTGAGTCATTGTGGATGGAACTCGGTGCTGGAAGCAGTTTGCGCAGGTGTGCCATTGGTGGCTTGGCCACTATACGCAGAGCAAAGGCTCAATAGGATCTTATTAGTAGAGGAAATGAAACTTGCATTGCCGATGAAGGAATCGGAGAGCGGGTTTGTGAGCGCCACCGAGGTGGAGGAGCGAGTGAGAGGGCTGATGGAGTCGGAGGAAGGTAAGCTGATCAGGGAGCGAACCGGTGGCATGAAAATTGCAGCCAAGGTTGCATTGAGTGAGGGTGGTTCTTCTCGGGCAGCTTTGTCTAAACTTGTCGAGTCATGGAAAGACAAATGAATTAGCTTCGGTGCATGCCTGTGTCTTTAATGTTATATTTGTTTTTGTTGAAGAATTTGGTTTCAATTCTGCTACAAATTCGTCATAATTTTTTTTATTAATATTAGTCATTTAAATTCTAGCATTTAGTAATATGTTTTGATTGGTTTTTTCTATTTTTAGTTTATATCTTATCTTTGATAAGTTTAGTATAAAAGTAGTGTTTGATTAAGGTTCTTGTAATGCTTTGATATCTTCTATAAATACAATTAGAGGGATGAAATAAAAAAGATATTTTGGATTTTTGCCCCTTGATTTCTATAATTCTTTGTTCTTTGTTCTTAGCTAAGGGTTAGAATATTTCAATTAAAATAGTAGGCACCTCTTCATTTCAACAATATTTGACTTTGTTGTTTGTAAAAAGTTTATATTTTAATACATGAATATTAAAAATAAATTTTAAATGAATGAATAATAATTAAAATACATGTAATTGACTCATGTTTACTTTGTATATAAAACGCACACTCCCCACGGTTTCTTGGGAAAGAGACATGAAGAAATTGAAAAGAGAGAAAATGACAAAATAGGACTCCTGAATTTTGTAGAAATTTACTCTTTTTTTTAATAAATTATTTTGTATGAATGATAGGTCACCATATTACTTTGTCTTCTAGCTTTGATGGTAAATAAAGGTTTTTAAATTAAATATTTTTAAGAAAATATAACAATTTATAAATCTTAGAAACACACCTCGGTCTTGAGAAAGAGATGGGTCTACAATTTATAAATATATAATATAGTATGGTTGAGTTAATAATGAATGGTGGTCCACTACCTGTCACATCAATTGCCGAACAGTAGAGATGAGATGAAGGCTTGATTTCTGTCCAAGCATGTTGATAATGGAGATTGAGATAATATGTGATAGAGGCGAGCATTGCGATTGTGCACAATAAAAATCCTCTTTAACTGGGGACAATATTAGGTATCTGTTGCTATCCAGCCTTTATTTTTCTTTAAATCTTGAAATTCTACACTTTCGCAAGTGAAATACGGTGTGAGTGAATATATATGTATGTGTTAGTGAATATATATGTATGTATGTATATGTATATGTATGTGTGAGTGTATATGTATGTGTGAGTGTATATGTATGGAAACTATATGTATATGTATGTATGTATATGTATATGTATGTGTGAGTGTGAGTGTGAGTGTGCAATTTCATCGTGGATATTTTTTTCCACACAAAATAATATATGATCTGAAAACAAATAAAAATAATAAAAAATAAAGAAAAAAAGTGAAATATTAATTTTAAAATGATTATGAACATAAATAAAATTACAGGGCTAAACTGAATAAAAATAAAACTCTAATAAAAAATAAAATAGCAAAAATTAAAAATAAAACTAAAAGAATAAATACATAAATACGTGTAAAAAATAAACATTGTCTAGGATGGGCCGAAAAAACCAAAGGAATTAATACCAAATAAAAAATTCAAAAAATAAAGGCCAAAATAAAAAATAAAATACATAATTAATTCCTATTGAATGACAAAATTGAAACAAATAAAAAACTTGGGATCGAATGAAGAGATTTTTTAAAAAAAAAAATGTAGGGGTAATTTTGTTAAAAAAAAAATAAAAGAATAAGAAACGAAATGAATAGTATCATATATGACCAATTTTAATTGGAGAATAAAATTAAAAAAAAAACCTGCAAACCAAAAAAATTAAAGGAACAAAAATCAAAAGAATAAAGACTGAAATGAAAACCAATATATATGATCAATTTCAATTAAAGAACACAATACAAAACAATCAAAATTCTCATTGAAGAAATCATGAATAAAACAAAATCAAAAGAACAGGGATTTAAATAAAACAACCAAAACAATGAAGGACTCTCATGTATTTTTCGACTGCAGGAGAGAGAAAAAGAGGAAAAATGAAAAACCATCCACCGACGACCTTCATACGACACGCACCACACTGAAAGGAGAAGGACATGGTGGCGCACCCCGATGCATTGAATATTTTACACTATATATAAACACCGTACGTATCGTCTGATAGACGCGTGCACATGAAAAACTAATAACGAGTTCAAACGACGCATCTAGAGTAAATTTGAAAAGAATAATAATGCAGAATTACCTATATACTCCTGACATAGTGATAATCATGCAAAAACTGGACATGAAAGTACCACAATGCCTCTAACATCAGACCTTTTTTTTTGTCTTTTTATGAGGGTGCTTATGTAGTTTCATTGTGTATGAATATGTGAAAAAACAAAAATACCCTCATCTGGCTCTTGTCTTTTTGTCATCTCCCAGGGGTAAATTGGTAATTTTACTGTGCAAATTAAAACAGAAAATATTAGAAAACCCCAAAGAATGTGAAAATACTACATAGACCCCATGAAAAATGTTCAAAATACCTCGGTGCTGAGGGTTAAATTTTTAAGTATGAGGGGTAAAATGATAATTTTACTATTGAAATCTACAATGATTTGTATCTGAGGATACAGTAAAACCACAACGTGTTTTATTTTTTTTACAACATAATATGTTGTAGTATTTTGAATCATGATTTTTTTCCAACACATGTTAGAAATAGCACTCGCGAAGAAAAATATGTTTTAAAAAATTATATTTGATATCAGCATATCAATTAATAAATGAGTTAAACCTTTTCATTCTGGTATTGCGTTTCAAAAGCATTTTTGAAAAAAAAAATTATTTCTTTTTTTAAATAAAGCCAAAAATATTAATTCACGACTCTTGAGCCCGTCCATGGGTTTCTCGAGCTTTGGGCCGTTTGAAGCCAGACTTCAAAGTTCAAATCCTACCTTAGCCCAGAACAAAAACCACCATCAGAAGCCCTCAATCTTGCAGCCGAAAAGGGGGTAAAACTCTAAGCTTCCCGCCTCCCCAATGCAAGAAAAAGCAACCCTTTTGTGAGAAATCCAGAGATTTTCATCGCCAAAGAAAAGGGAAAAATGGTGAAATCCAAGAAGACAGAAGCCAGCAATTCTAACAGAGAAAACCCAGACGTGTTAGAGAGGAAAAGACTGAAAAAACTTGCCATAACCAACGGCATAGTATCAGACAACCAAGTCAAGGCTCCATATTCATTGAACCCATCAAAAACTGTTGCCAAACATCATGGTAAAGATATTGTTAGGAAATCTCAAAGAAAGAACAGATTTTTGTTTTCATTTCCTGGTCTTCTTGGTCCTATTAATGGAGGTGGCAAGATTGGCGAGCTCAAAGACTTGTCCTCTAAAAACCCTGTTCTTTACCTCGATTTTCCTCAGGTTCTTAAAAACATTTCTGGCCTTTGTTTGTTTTTGTGCTTCCAATTGGGGGTCACTGTGGTTTTTGGGGCGTTTGTGAATGAATAACATGTCGTTTGTGTTTTTGTTTGCAGGGACAGATGAAGCTGTTTGGGACTATTTTGTATCCAAAGAATAGATATTTGACATTGCAATTCTCTAGGAGTGGAAAGAATGTTATGTGTGAGGATTATTTTGATCACATGGTATGTTTCTTTCTTTCTTCTTTTCTCTCAGCTAATCTGTTGTTTGTTTGCAAACTTTACTCATTATCTTCTAAGTGTGATAAGTAATTTGACCATTTGGTGATGAGCCCAGATTATATTTTCTGAGGCATGGTGGATTGGAACAAAAGAACAGAACCCGGAAGAATTGAAACTTGATTTTCCTAAAGAACTGTTTGAGGTTGTTTCTTTTTATTTAAGTCTGTCTTTTTTTTTCTTTTTTATTGTATTTTTGAAAGAAGGGTTTATGGAAGATATACTTGGTAATCTATTTTTTCTTATTTGATTGTTGGTTTTAGGGAAAAGGTGTTGAATGTGATTTTAAAGGCGGGGCAGGAGCAGGATCTGTCAATAAGCAAGTGGTTCAAAAGAGTGGTGGAACCAAATATGTAAAAGAAGAATCTCCTGAAACCGAGCTTGATGATGATTTATCGGATGATAACAATGATTTTAAAGAATTGAAGGAAACTACACCAATTCGGCAATCTGCAAGAACTTCTGGGAAAAAATTCAAGTAATGGCTATGCTTTTGCTTAATACATAGTTACATACACTGCTTAGATTGTGTAAAGATGATGGTAGTTTCTGGATTTTCTCGATTTTCTATTGCATTATTGAGTATGCTTGCTGTTTCTCTAATGTAGCAATTGTCTGTATTCTTATTGATGGTTACTATTCTTTTACATTTGTGATCTTGTTAAACAAGGGCTAATCTTGAATACCTCTCTAGAAAATAAAAATCATCCTGCAGAGTTCGGTATAGCAAAATAACAACAGTCACTGATTGACCTGATTAGCAATATCAATTTTCCCTCACGATAAATTGGAGCAGTTGTTACAAATTTGTTTGGCATTTCTTAGTTATCTACTATTCAAGTTTTTATTTCAGTAATTCTCCAGTTAACCTTGCATTTTAGGAATTTAGTAGTGTAATTCATCTTTAGCCTATTTCTGAATCAGGTTTACTGAAGTTTCCTCAGGAGATGATTCTGCTGAAAGAAGTCCTGATGCCTTGGGGATGGAGGAGGAAGAGGAAAAGAAAGTAAGCAGAATGCTTGGTATTTCATTAAGAAATCATATAGTTGATACATCATAGTTTCATGTAATTTGATCAGTCAGCATGGCATTCATATGCTTCTTCTGTTGCAAGCTTTCAGTTGTGCAATTTTATCTAATATCCCTGCTTATGCTGCTGCTGTAGGAGATATATTTTTTATTGGTCTTTCATTTACTTATTGAAGCATTCCTTGTCACTGATCATTTGATTCCCTGGTCTGTCTTCCATTTCCCAGGTGAAAACTAACATTTCATCTGGTATAATTCCTGACATTGAAAGTGAAAGTTCTAGAGAAGGGAATCAACTTTCTGAGCAAATTCAAGCACCTGTAACCAAATCTAAAAAGCTTTCCGAGTCTTCTTTTTCAGTGACGATACCTAAGGAAAACTCCTATGATAGTCATGGCTCACTTGTTCAACCAACCATATCCACATTGTTCAAGAAAGTGCAGGAAAAGAAGAAAGCAGAGGAAAAGGTTAGGTTGGACAACTTTGAGGGTAATAGCTAATTATGCTGTCTAGTCAGAACTTGTTGAGAGGCTATAATCCGTAGTATTTTGCTGCAGTCACTGAATAGAACAATATATGAGTCTTATGAATGCACTTATCTAGGTAAACTTATCCCCTTTCAATAATTTCTATATAAAGCAACAGCAGTAGTTGTATCATTTCTGGGCATGGCTTCTTATGCGTTGAGCATTCATGTAGCACATGCATGCTATTTATGCATGGTACCATGCATGCATACAATTTGTGTGTAAATCCTGGCATGTACAAGGTGATATTCTCTGTGTATTAACTTTCAATTTTAGCTTTGTGTTTATCTAAGTAATTGTAAGCATAATACAAATTGGCCAATAGCTAATTACTAGCAATTGTTAGCATAATATAAGGGACTAATAGTTCAGAGGGTGTCATAACTGCCAAACCCTCCATCTAGCCTTATCCAATTGTATGCTTATTTCATATCAAAATTTACTCATTCATGTCCACTTTCTCCACAATTTTCCTCACTGATGACAATATCTTATTACCAGGATGAATTTGAATAAAACCCAGTCTGTTAAATCTCTTTAACAAGAATTATTTTTTTTCCATGACCAGGGGGCACCGAGAAATTCAAGGAAATCCTCATCATCAAAAGGTTTCTACCATTCCTGTTTACTTTTCTTAGTATGCAATATTGAAAGTTGAAGATTCAGAAGATATGTACTTTTGGTATTCCACAGTTCCTGATCAGAAGTTGAAGAAAACTGATTTGAAATGGAAGATTGATCCAGTGAGAGCTAGCTTTGAATTCTGATCTTCTCTGCTCCAATTTCAGTTTTGGATCTTCTTTTCCTTATATAGTTAGAACTGTTTGTCATGGAGCAATTCAGACTCAACTTGTGCATTGGATGCATTTTGTGTTGCAGGTTGAAGCACCTACGAAAAGAGGAACAGTGACTGAAGGGAAGAAAGCTGGTTACTCTCTTGCTCTGATTGTTTTACAATTACAGTTGTTGTCTTGATGAGGATTTTATTTTTGCTTTAAAAAAATATTTCAAAAGTATTTACTGTGTTAGTTTCTGAAGTTTCCTAGTCCATTGTGTATGGTGAGTTGATCAGTGCATCTAGTTTTAATATCCCAACTTCTAAAGATGTTACTGTTCATGATACTTGGGAAAGGCACACATTCTTATCCCTGGAGTATCTTGCAGCATTATGCTTTTTTTGTTAAAGAAACCAACGAGTTTTCTCATGCAGACATGTGCATATATGCAGAAATGTCCTGTGCCTATAATGAAGGCTACTCAATTTAAAATATTTTACCCATGTTGATTCTTCATTCTAAACCTTAGTATGCTTACCCTAGGTTGATATCCCTAAATAATTAGGCAACTTCAGCAAATTTGTCTTACCATTGATTCTTATGTTATCATAGGGACGGGAACCAAGACAAAGAAGAAAGTGAATGAGGTATGAATTGTTCTATATTTAAAAATGAATTCCTTGATTTGTGTTGAAGAAAACAAGAGAATGTTTCTGTTTTTTTTTTTTTGTTCCTATTCATTCAAGGAAGAAAACCTTATGATTGAATTCCTCAACTCTCGGAAAGGCCTCTCTTGATATGACAATTCTTTGTTTTTTGCTCTTTTTTTCTTTTTTGAAATTGGAATCCATGTTTTATTATTTTCACAATGGAATGAATCTTTATCATTACTTAAATGGAATTATTTTGGAACTTCACTGTGTGATCGTTTTCCCTTTTCATTGCTCAATTTTGGCAACCTCAACCTGTTGGCCAATTCTCTGGAAGTTGATGTCTTCATTTAGAAAGCTGATTGTTCATGGATCTCGTTTGAGGATCTACGTTTTCCATATCTTTTTATATTGATGTGTTGGCTAATGATTACAAAAACCATGCAGGTTGAAGATGATGACATTGAAGAATTCTCAAACTCATCACAGGTGACATCCCATCAAGTTCATGTACTTTTACATTGTTGTGCAAACTTGAGAGTTCAAATTTATGTCACATGAAAACGTGCAGAAATTTGAAGTTTCAATTACTGCAATCTTGTTAATTTTAGCAGAATTTCAATATTATCCATTGACAGCTGTTTGTGAGTGTGCATTCTTGTAAATGTTGGCATTTATAGGGTTGGTTTTCCTAAGCTCGTTGCACTATACATTTTCTCAGGGTACTGAAGGAAGCGATGGAGATTGGGAAGCCTGAGACTGTAACTCAACTTTAGTGCATGGAAATACCATAGGAAACCTTGAGGTTGCATATAGGCAAACGTCCAAAATTCTCGTCTGTAGGGAAGGCATGATGAAACATGTCTGGATTATATTTCTTGGTTCTCTTCCGGATGCAAATCTACTCATCCATTTCTGATAATGGCATTGGAACTGGCAAACATAAGTTTCAAATCAATATTAGAAGAAGAATCAGTCAGTATGCAGCTTTGCTCAGGAACAAATTTCATTAATGGAGTTTTCTTCATCGTACGAATCAAAAGCCACGGACTTCTCATATGTTGGCTTGCCGATTTCCTTAATTATACTGTAGTCATTTGCAACAAGGACCCTGTGATTGGGGTTCGACCGAGTTAAATTTGTTGAGTTCTATCGTTAGTCACTAACTCGCTATTCCTAGTTGGCTCCTGAGACAACTGTTGACATTGCCTCATCCTCGTCACTGTCCTTTCACAGATTTTATTAAGAAACCTCAATTAAGAAACGTACAAAATCAAGCTTCCAACACACATATCGACGGCAAAGTGCCTGATTGGGAGAATGGATATTTCATTTTTTATTTAGAAATATATTAAAATAATATATATATTTTTTTTAAAAAAAATATTTTTGACATTAGTATATTAAAATATAAAAAAATTCATTTAAAATAATAAAAAATTGAATTTTAATCAAATACCGGTTTGACTGCACAAAATATGGCCCTACCAATACTCGACTGACTTGTAAAATAATCAATACACCATCTAAATCCACACATAGAGCCATTTTAATTTATTTTTGTAATGATCTCTTGGCCTTGCTCGGCTCTTCCTTGTGTGAAAGCTCACTATCCTAAATTTATTGGCCATGTACACTTTGGAATCTGAATGTATTTTCTACTGTTAAATTAAGAAACCTACAAGAGGCAGGAACTTAAAATATTTATTCCACATATATACTCAATTTGAAAATTGTATGTGTCCCCAAGTTTTCACGAAGAAATCATCATATTGATTTGCAAAACATTCGACAATAGCATGATTGATTGATGTAAAAAGAATACAAATAAAAATTAATATATATATATATATATATATATATATAAAATAATTATATAAAACATGCAAGCCGGCCATTATTAGAGAACCATAAAAATTTGAAACATAAAATTTCTTTTTTTGCCAATTTCTTTTAGGTAAAATATTTCTTATCCATTTTATGATTATGTTGTGACTGACCTTTCTCAACTTATGATTTAACTTTATGGTAAACATCTATTCAAATTTAGGCTTTTAATTTACTAAAATTTATGTACTCATCTTATAATAGTTTGTCTAAATCTTTCAAAAGATAAAAAAAACCTTGGTCGTGTAAATATATTATCCTAACCATTCTCATCCCTTTCATAACTATACTTCTCTAAGAATTACTATTTTCATCTATAACTTCATGCACATTGCTAGAATTAGAAGTTATCTTAATTATTCTTTTTGCCATGATCTCATAAAGAACATATGATTCTTTGCGTGAGAACCAACACAAGTATTTCTCCATGATTTTTTTTATAGAATATGCTTCATAACAATATCTGGACCGATAAACTTTTTATTTTTACATCTCTTGCATGGACATCTAATATCATCCTCACTAATATTTTTTTTTTTATTTAGATAGTGTGTAATTAATAAAATCCTCAACCTCATTACAATAATCTATCTTGCACAACGCTTAAGGTGAAACTTGATACATCCAAAAAATGACCATCCATTATTTATATGAAACCTATATAGAATATTGATGACTATATATATTGATTAATGATATGAAGTAAACCAATTATCAATACCTATCATATTAGTCATCATTGGTTTAAGTCAAAATTATTCAATCTATCTTAATAGTACTTTTAAATCATTATCAATTTTTTACAAGAATTCAAATTCCTCTATATTTACCAAAATTCAACTTATCAATCAAATTGACAAAATATGAAATGTATCCATTAAATAAACCATTATTTATTTAACTACAGCACACCTAAGTCACAAGATTAAACTCTATTTCTTACATTTACAAAAAAAAATATAATTTTTTAAAATCTCAAACAAACCCCACATGTACAAACCATACATTTATAAGACAAATTTCTATGAAAAACTATAAAACAAGTAAATACACAAACAAACTGCATATACTATTTCAACATGCCAAAAATATTAACAATTTAAAAATGATTTACAATAATAAATAGGCAGTTTTGCTTAGGGAAATCTTAAAAAAAAATTGATCTAGAATAGAGATATTAATAGACAGAATGTTGGGATGACCAAGGATATAATATGTTGGTAAATATCATGATCTAGTAGTAAAAATTCCCTATGTATTTCTTGTTTGTGCTTACAAAATTTCCAGAAGTGGTTGGATTTATTGTCATTATGTATATCTCCCTTGTGTTTTATTTATTTATTTATTTATTTATTTATGATTATCAATCCACCCGTTGGGCTGCTTAAGTGTTGTGTGTGTATATATATATTAGGGAGATTAGTGATCATATTTTATTATCTGACAATTTTGTTTTTGAAATAAGAACTTGGGAATCATGGCTTTGTGTACATTCACCATCACAAAGTGAACATTTGACCCATGAATTTCGGGAGGTCTGAATCAGAACATCCAGGAATCTGCCACTTGGCAGTCATTAGGAGATTTATAATTAAGATAATAGGATAATTTAAGTTAAATCAGTCCCCAACGTCGTTGTTTCGTAACAACGTCTAAAAAAAATCGTTTGGGAAGCATTTACAAAGTATTTTTTTTTTAATTTATTTTACTATAAATAAATTTAAAAAATACTTTTAAAAAACTATTAACACAGTAAAAATACATTTAATGTGAATTGTGTTTTGATCAACAATAAATCATGAGCGTCTTTCTTTCTATGTTCTAATCAACGTCATGCTATAATAGGCACGGCTTGTAAGCGTATTGGTAACTCATGGTTAAAGATGATTTTGAAAGTTATTTTTGTTAAAACATATTTTTTTTTATTTTAAAAATTATTTTTTATATCAGTATATAAAAATGATCTAAAAATATATATATTTTTTTTATTGAAAAACACTTAAAACGTATTAACAAACCTAGAGATTTTGGCCTTTCAAAGCCATTGGTTATATATATAAATTTTTTTAAAAGATACTGATCGTTCTCTTTGAAAAACCATGTGATACTTTTTGCAACAGTTTTTAAAAAAAAAGAAAAAGAAGAAAAAACAAAATGTAAAACCTGAATGGAAAAGAGAGAATTGCTGTATGTATTTCCATTGATATGTATGTGTAAATATATACAGACTCTTAAGTATATCACTTCCTATAATTGAGCTATCATAGCCATCACAATACAGCAGGACTCTTGACTTGATTAACTACAATTAAGGGACTCTAAACAGGAAACAAATACTTGCTAGTTAATATAGAATATATTACAGATTTACTTCTCAACACTCCCCCTCAAGTTGGAGAGTGGATGTCTTGCAATCCCAACTTGCGAACCATTGGTATAAAGAGTTCTTTTCCCAAAGCCTTGGTCAAAATGTCAGCAAGCTGGTTTTCAGAATTCACAAATCTAGTTTCCACAGAACCGTCTTGAACCTTGTCCCTTATAAAGTGACAATCCATTTCTATATGCCTTGTACGTTCATGGAAAATAGGATTCGCTGCTATGTGTTTTGCAGCCATGTTGTCGCAATATAGCAACGCAGATTCTTGATGCAACACGTCCAAATCCTTAAGCAAATAACGCAGCCACGTCAATTCACAACACGCTCCTGTCATTGCGCGGTATTCAGCCTCGGCTGAAGACAAGGACACTGTTTTCTGGCGCTTCGATCTCCATGAAATTAGTGAAGGTCCCAGAAATACACAGTACCCCGTAGTTGATCTTCTTGTGAGGGGGCATCCTGCCCAATCTGAATCGGAGTAAGCTCGCAGTCGAAGATCATTGGCTGAGGAGAAGAAGAGGCCTTGGCCAGGTGCAGACTTTAGATAACGCACAACCCGTAATGCAGCTTCCCAATGATCCTTCCGAGGTTGATGCATAAATCTGCTCAATATGTGGACTGAATATGTAATGTCTGGCCTAGAAACCGTGAGGTATATCAATCTCCCAACCAATCGTCTATACCGTTCAGAATTCTTTAGCAGCTCACTCTTATCAGACAGTTTCAAACCACGCTCCATGGGAGTATTGATGGGGGCTGCCCCCAATAAACCTGCATCTTTGATAATATCCAACGCATATTTTCGCTGACACATAAAGATACCATTCCTAGATGTGGAAATTTCAATACCTAGGAAATATTGTAATCTGCCAAGGTCTTTAAGTTGAAATTTATTGTGCAAGAATTTCTTGATCTCAATTATACTCACGGGATCATTGCCAGTAATGAGAATGTCGTCGACATATATTAAAAGGGCTGTGAAAAACTTGCCTTTTTTTTTGATGAACAAAGAGTAATCGGCTTTGGACTGTGCATACCCTGCTGATCGAATAGCTTCCGAGAACTTGGCAAACCACTGCCGAGATGCTTGCTTCAGGCCATATAGTGACTTGTGTAGACGACAAAACATGTGTTCCTCCCCCTGTCTCCGTAGCCCTGGCGGTGGAGACATGTAAATCTCCTCGTCGAGGTCGCCGTGAAGGAACGCGTTATTCACGTCGAGCTGGTGAAGGGACCAACCACGGGCAGCTGCCAGAGCCAACAAGCAACGCACAGTGATGATCTTGGCTGTTGGAGAGAAGGTATCCTGGTAGTCAATTCCCTCCAATTGAGTGAAACCCTTTGCCACAAGCCGGGCCTTATACCTCTCAATTGACCCGTCTGCCTTGTGCTTGATCTTGAATACCCAACGACACCCAATCGGTGTTTTACCAGGCGGCAGAGGAGTGAGGGACCAAGTCCCATTAGCTTCAAGAGCTTGTAATTCTGAACTCATTGCTTTCTGCCATTCAATGTTACCCGCTGCTTCTGAATATGATTTCGGCTCAGTAACAGTACCAATTTGAGCAACAAATGTGTGATAAGCAGGTTGATACCGATGATATGAGATGAATTTGGACAGTGGGTATCGTGTACCTTTAGTCGGAACTGGAACAAGGGCGGTCGATTGGTCGGGGTAAACGACTGAACAGACATAATCTCGGAGTTTAGGTGGTGGGGCAGTCGTGCGGGTGGATCGACGGGTGGGTTCTTGTGGTGGTTCAGGAGGGTCGATAGGTGGGGCAGAAGGTTCGGGAGGTAGTATGGAAGGTTCTGGTGAGGGAAGGGGGTGGTGGGAGAGATCAGTGAGGTGGTTTGGTGGTGATGGGTTAGACGACGTCGGTTTGAGGTGAGAGGGGTCTGAGGTGGTCTGTGGTGCGGGAGGGGTAATGGGGTCTGTTTGGTTAGTGGTAGATGGTTGGTTTGAAGTGTGGATAGGGTAATGGGTTTGGGCTGGGCTGGTTCGGTGGTGGTCTGGATAGGGGTTTGGTTGGCTTGTGTCAAATGGATCATGGGTTGGTAAGGGAATTGGGCCTGAAGTATGGGTCAACAAAGGGACAGATGTGGGTGTGGGCTTGGCAGAGGCATAGGGAAAGATGTCTTCATGAAATTTAACATCCCGGCTAGTGAAAATATTTTTGTTTGACAAGTCAAATAATTTATATGCTTTCTGACCTAGGGGATAGCCAATAAAAATTGAAGGCAGTGCACGACGATCAAATTTGTGAGAAGTGTGCACATTGGTGGCATAAGCAAGACAACCAAAAACTCGAAGATGAGAATAGGAAGGTGGTTTTGAGTAAAGGAGTTCAAAAGGGGTTTTGAAAGAGATGATCGGTGAGGGTAACCGATTAATGATATGGACTGCGGTGAGAGCACACTCCCCCCAAAATTGCGAGGGAAGGTGAGCATGGAATTTTAAAGCGCGGGCCACCTGCAAGATGTGGCGATGTTTGCGTTCCACAACCCCATTTTGTTGAGGAGTGTAAACGCAGGAATGTTGAAAAATGACGCCATTTTCTTCAAAAAAGGAACGAAGTGAGATAAATTCACCACCATTATCACTTCAAAAAGTTTTAATGCGGGTTTCAAATTGAGTGAAGACATAACTAAAAAAATGTTTTAAAATTAGTTGTGCTTCATTTTTATGGCGCATTAAAAAAATCCATGTGAAACGCGTATAGTCATCGACAATAGTAAGAAAATAATTAGCACCGGAAATAGAAGAATGTCGATAACGACCCCAAATATCGCAATGAATAATATCAAATGGTTTTGAAGAGGAAATAATACTAATACCGAAAGGAAGACGACTCTGCTTAGCCAAAGGACATGTATGGCAAGCATTTTTTGACTCAACGGAAAAATTTAAAAAATTCTTAGCAATGAAACTCAACCGGGAGGATGATATGTGCCCTAATCGACTATGCCAGAGGTCGGTGGATGAAATGGTTAGGTTGCATGTAGGTTGGTTTGTGGATGAGTAGGGGTTGGTCATAGATTTTTCTGTTGCTAGCGCCACCAAATAATACAGTCCGTTACGCTGTTTACCCAAACCAATCGTCCTCCTCGTAGCCAGATCCTGCAAAATACACCAATAAGGCAAAAATGTCACCGAGCAATTGAGATTTCTTGTCAAACGACTGACTGACATTAAATCAACTTTGAATGTGGGCACTGATAACACATCATATAGATAATAGACTGAATTCAGAGGTAAAGTTCCTTTCGCAACAATATTTGCCTTGTCTCCGCTCGGCAATAATACAGGTGGTAAAGAGCAGTTTTTATTTTCATTCAGCAACTCGGGTGAAGAGGCAATATGATCCGTTGCCCCACTGTCAATTATCCAATTTTGAGATTTGAGTTTTGACAAACCTGGCTTTGTCACAGAATTGGCTTTGGACCGAGGGTTGTCTTCGGGACTGTTAAGTAGACTCAAAAGTTGTTTGAGCTGGGTTTCTGACAGTGAAACCGTGGGCCTTACCTGTTCAGTTTGTGATAGATCGGCAACAGAGCCCACCTGATTAGCAGCCGAAAAACCTTGATTGTGGTTTAAATTACCACCCGGATGTAGCCTGTTCTTTGGGTGGCCCAATGGGTACCCGTGCAATTGGAAGCACTTGTGGACCCAATGGCCCATTTCGCCACAGTGAGTGCACTGTGGCCTTCCTCTTCCATTCCCAAAGCGCTGCCGTTCTCCATCAAAGCGCTGTCGTTCTCCATCAAAGCGCTGCCGGTCCCCCCCATCAAACCTTCGTTCTCCTTGCTGTCGATTTTCTTGAGGCAGAGACAATCGGTTCGCTGAAGTGCAATTTTGCCCCGATGAAGGCCTCGGTCTCCCCCAGTTGTTGTGACGCACTGCCATAGCAGCGCTCCCACCAAGCTCAGCTTGTGTGACGCTAAGGAGCCTTTGTTTTTCTTCTTGAGAGACCGAAGAATAGGCTTGGCGGATAGAAGGCAAGGGATTCATTAGGAGGATTTGACCTCGAATTGCAGAGTAAGTTTCATTCAATCCCATTAGGAATTGCATTAATCTCTGCTGATCTGCTTGTGCTCCATGTGTTGTGTCTGAGTATGAAGCCAACTCATCCCACAACCCCTTCAATTTCGTGTAATACGATGAGACAGAGAGCTGTTCTTGACGAAGGTAAGCTATATTCCGCTGAATTTCAAAGATGCGTGGTGCATTGCCTTGAGAAAATCGCTCACGCAAATCTTCCCAAACTTCGTGAGCGGTTGGGTAGTAGATAACACTATCTGCAATTTCTGGATTTAGGGTGTTTATTATCCAGGAATGAACCATGTCGTTACATCGCGACCAAATCGCATAGCCTTCAGGATCATCTTTTTCTGAGGGGATTTCGATTGAACGATTAACGAATCCAAGCTTGTTTTTGGAGTTCAAGGCTAAAGTCATAGCCCTCTTCCAACCAGAGTAATTATCTCCATTCAAAGATTTTGAGACTAGAACCAGTCCTGGATGATCCGAGTGATGAGTAAAATAAGGATTCGAGATGTCAGATTTGGGGAAGTTTGACAAAAAATCTGATTTTGATGAACCAGAGGAGATAGCAATATTTCCAGGATTTGGCAGAGGTGTTTGCAAGGCTTCTTCGTTGGCCATGACAGCAAAAGAACGAGAAGATGTTATGTGTGAGATTTGAAGTATAAAGATGAGTTCTTTAGGATCTAAGCTCTGATACCATGTAAAACCTGAATGGAAAAGAGAGAATTGCTGTATGTATTTCCATTGATATGTATGTGTAAATATATACAGACTCTTAAGTATATCACTTCCTATAATTGAGCTATCATAGCCATCACAATACAGCAGGACTCTTGACTTGATTAACTACAATTAAGGGACTCTAAACAGGAAACAAATACTTGCTAGTTAATATAGAATATATTACAGATTTACTTCTCAACACAAAACGTCATGGTCTCTCAACAAAGCTGTATATAAACCCAAGCAATAAAATAATTGGGTGGGTCCATGTTAGCAGCCTGTTCGGCTAAAATATATATAGACTGCATTTAAGTGGAGTTATTGTTCACGCAGTCTATATATATATATATTTTAATTTTTATAAAATATATAAAATTTATTTGAGGAGATCGAAAGGAAACGGTGTTGTTGACCTTCCATTTAGTTAACCATTGCATGGATCTCATCACTCACCAATCTCACTTTCATTGTCAAATGAAGTTGCTGCCCTCATCTCCAATGCCTACACACACACTAGACACTCATTGATGTTTCGGCCGAAATCATATTTTTTTCAATGAAAAAAAATATCAATTATATGAGTTTTTTATTATTATACTATACATTGAAAATAATAATAAATTTGTTTGTAATTCATGCGGAGTTATTGAGCATGAGTTTTCAATAAAATATATAAGTTTTAAATTGATATAAATTTATCTGTTTAATAAATTTTAATAAAATTATCATCATAAAATTATCATCATCATTAAAAAAACAATAAGATTCAGATGCTTGAATGATCAAATTCATTATATTAGAATTAGTTCATTGTATAATCTAATTTAAATTAAACATAATAATAAAATATAAATTATAGAAACATCTACAATAAGCAAGCAATAAAAATAAATCATTGATTTTCTACCTATGAAAGAAGAAAACATTACTAAATATTCATCGCCACGTTACTATCATTATCATGACTATAACACTATTTTTGTCCAAACAATTAGAATCATTAAATTACCCAAAAAATAAAAATAAAAAGCAATACATTTTTACAAAAATGTAAAAAAAAACATTAAAATAGACGACTCTCCTTGAACCGTTGAAGGGGTTGCAAGTTGACTTTTTACCCATTAGTGAAGTGAAGGTGACAGCCTGAGTCAAAAAAGTTCGGTCATTTTTGGACTACTTATGCAGTGTTTAGCTGGGGGTTTAAAATTAATTGATTTATTTTAATGTTTACATGTATATTTATATGATGTTAAAAATAATTTTTTAAAAAATAATTTTTTTTTTTAATGTTTCTATAAATAAAAACTTACACCACTCTCTTAGTTGTCAATCTCTCAGTGTTTTCATCCCCAATCGCTTTCACACTTGCTGACGAGTCTATTCTCTTCCTTCACGTCCTTGGAGGCTTGGAGTGTAGAGCAATAATCTCAACTTCCTTTACGTACTTCGCATAGTCCCATCTATCAACCTTTCGTAAGATTCACTAAAACAAAGTATCAATTTTTTTTCAAGAAAAGAAAATGAATCATGATGGAAGAGATGATATCAAGATAGAGAATGACCATGATTTCGAGGATCATCAAGATCGCAAAAAGAAAGAGGAAGAAGATGGGTTTTCAGTGGAGAGGATATTTGAGAATCAAGAAGTGCCTTCATGGAGGAATCAGCTGACATTGAGGGCTTTTGTGGTCAGCTTTGTGCTGAGTATTTTGTTCAGCTTCATAGTTATGAAGCTCAATCTTACTACTGGTATCATACCTTCCCTCAATGTCTCTGCTGGTCTTTTGGGGTTCTTTTTCACAAAGACTTGGACAAGGTTTCTTGAAGGGTCTGGCCTTTTGAAGCAACCCTTTACCAGGCAAGAGAACACTGTTATCCAGACTTGCGTGGTTGCGTCCTCTGGCATTGCCTTCAGTGGTAAACTTTCTGTACCTGTATAAGTATTTTTAAATTCAAGATTTTTTCTCTTTTCCTTTTTGGGTTGATGAGATATCGAGGTTTCTTTGATCAAGTGATTAGTTACTCTGATACAATGTCAAGATTTCCTTTTTCTATTTGCTAGATTACATGATAAGGCAGCCCTTTTTCTCTCAGATACGATTAGATTTAGATGATCCGGAAGTTGTATTAGGTGGAAAAAGAAGACTTGTCCGTTAGTAATAAAAGAAAGAAAACGTGAATGATTGATCTGTTTCTAGAGTGCTAGTAGTGAGCTTGAGCTTTGTTAATTAAACCATTAGTGCTTTTATTTTCTTACTCTATTGAGCTTGTTCATTGACCGAGAATCATTAACTTTATGTTGGGATGACCACGCTATTATTTCTAATTTGTTATCCAAATAATTAATACAAGCATGGCTGTGTGCATTCCAAACTTGTTTTGAACCAAAAACTTTTTGTAATGAAACAGCTAATTTGTGATTTCGCTCATGACGATTTGAAGCTTGTTGAATTTCATACAAGCAATGGTTTCCATTCGATGATTTGTATTCTGTTTCCGTATAATAGGAGGGTTTGGGAGCTACATGTTTGGAATGAGTGAAGCTGTGGCCAAACAATCAACAGAACAGACTGATGCCTTTAAAAATCCATCCCTTTCTTGGATGATTGGCTTTCTGTTTGTTGTCAGCTTTCTTGGACTCTTTTCAGTGGTGCCTCTCCGAAAGGTACACTTTACAATCTATATTACCATTCAACTGTCATATGATTATTGGAAATTGAAAACTTTCCTCTGCATTTTATGTTTTGTTGAATTTATTACTTCTGCCAAAATCTTATATTCTTTGTTACCCTGGTTGCTTCCAGATCATGATCGTTGACTTCAAACTGACATATCCAAGTGGCACTGCGACTGCCCATCTCATCAACAGCTTTCACACTCCTGCAGGAGCCAAGCTAGCAAAGTAAGGCATTGCCAGACCTAATGCAGTTATAGTTAAATATCCAACTTTCTTTTTCTACCATTGCAGGAAACAAGTGAAAGTCCTGGGGAAGTTCTTCTCATTCAGCTTCTTGTGGGGTATCTTTCAGTGGTTCTATACTTCAGGAGATGGTTGTGGATTTGCTAGCTTTCCCTCACTTGGGCTCAAAGCATATGAAAACCGGTAAATGCATTATTTCAAAAATCTTCTTGTCTTGTTGATTGTAGATAGATTTTTAGGGCTCTTTGTTTCAACTTAGTTGTGGTTTCTCTTGCTATATGTACAGGTTTTACTTTGATTTCTCAGCAACATATGTTGGAGTTGGAATGATTTGCCCATACATCATAAACGCATCAGTATTGCTTGGAGGGATTCTTTCTTGGGCTCTCATGTGGCCTCTGATAGATACAAAAAGGGGTGATTGGTATCCAGCAGACCTCAAATCATCCAGCTTGCATGGCCTCCAAGGTTACAAGGTAAGTGTCGAATAAGGTTAAGATGACAAATGTGCCATGTACATGACTTTTAACATACTCATTGAAGGCTTTGTACATACCAACACTTGCTTTATGTGATGAACCAGGTATTTATTTCCATTGCCATGATCTTGGGTGATGGTCTGTACAATTTCTTCAAGGTGCTAAGCCGAACGCTTGTTGCCTTGTTTTTTCAACTTAGAGGGAGAAATGCATCCAGTGCTCTCCCTATTGCTGACCATTCCTCTCCCGAGAGCTCCAAGATTTCCTATGATGAGCAACTCCGGACCCGACTCTTTCTAAAAGATCAAATTCCAACATGGTTTGCTGTTGCGGGCTATGTCGTGATTGCTGCCATCTCTACAGCCACACTTCCACATATCTTTCATGATCTCAAATGGTATTACATATTGGTCATCTACATCTTTGCCCCAACCCTGGCATTTTGTAATGCTTATGGATGTGGCCTCACTGATTGGTCCCTTGCATCCACCTACGGGAAGCTTGCTATTTTTGTAATTGGGGCATGGGCGGGTGCCTCACATGGTGTTCTTGCAGGTCTAGCTGCCTGTGGAGTCATGATGAATATAGTCTCCACAGCTTCTGACCTCTCTCAAGATTTCAAGACTGGTTATCTAACCTTGTCCTCACCGCGGTCTATGTTCGTGAGCCAACTAATTGGCACCGCAATGGGTTGCATAATTTCCCCTAGCATCTTTTGGCTCTTTTTAAAGGCCTTCAAGGATCTTGGGACTGCTGGAAGTCAATACCCTGCTCCTTATGCTACTGTGTATCGAAACATGGCTATATTGGGGGTAGAAGGCTTCTCGGCTCTACCTAAGAATTGCCTCTATCTCTGTTATGGATTCTTTGGTGCAGCTATTCTGATAAATTTGATCAAGGATGCACTGGGCAAGAAATGGGCTAGGTTCATTCCCAATCCAATGGCAATGGCTATACCTTTCTATATTGGCTCATACTTTGCCATCGACATGTGTGTGGGAAGCTTGATTCTATTTATTTGGGAAAAGATCGACAAGGCGAAGGCAGATGCTTTTGGGCCAGCAGTGGCTTCTGGTTTGATTTGTGGGGATGGTATATGGACTTTGCCTAGTTCAATACTTGCTCTAGCAGGTGTAAAACCACCCATTTGCATGAAGTTTTTGTCAAGGGGAGCAAATAGCAAGGTTGATGCATTCTTAGGGTCATAAATTCATGATCTGATCAACTTGAATAGAAGCTGTGAGGTAAGCTGAACTGCTTCCTAGACAAAGGTTATGAAGTTTACACATCAAGTTCGACTCTTCTAATACTGTGAACAGTCACCTGCCGTTTTGTGGAGCCACCAGCCTTTTTCTCAATAACCATTCTGGAGAAGGAAAAAGAAAATGTCCATTTGCTTATATATGCTTGTTAGTCAATCCTTGGAAATATGCTTTTAGTTTTTTTCCTTGTCAAGTTTGAAGAAGATGGTGGAACAGATGCATCATTCATTGTGAAAATGGAAAATTACAGTTTCCTTTGTAAGGTTTAATCATAATGTCAAAAGTGTGTGGAAATCTTACAGGTTAAAGCCATGTTGATTTTGAGCAGATTGAGGTTGTCTTTGTTGATTTCTTCTTCCTTGTTCATATCCGACCCTCCAAAATCACACCCAAGACCTATTTGCAAATATCTGTAAAGCCAAAGCCAATTCAGATTCAGTTCTGTCCGTAGTCCATACTGGCTGTTCTTGTTCTTGTCAAGGAAAAAGCTTGTTTTCAGATTCCACAGAACTGCGTTTTGAAAATATCTTTCACTTGAAAAAACATCTAATTATTATTTATTTTAGTACTTTATGGTGATTTTGATACATTAATGTAAAAAAACAATAATCTACAAATTTAATTATTTGAAAAAAAAAACATTTTTAAAAAACATCTGAATTTGAATCATAATGCCAAACACATGCTCACCACAACTCATCTAATGAGTTTGGCCTAATTATCTTGCTACAGTCAAATTACTTGTAATTGTAAGTAGGGGTTGCAATTTCATCGTCGGAAAAGCTTCAGGCTTGCTAAATGCTCAATCCGAAATACAAACTGGGGATGTGGTACAATTATCAAAATCACAGCAGGAAAATGATGGTAGCCTCATATCTGAATTCTGAAAGGATCACCAACTGGTAAAAATTATCTCCAGCTTCACAGATTACTGCAGGAACCAACGACATCTCTTTGACTGGGATAAACTACAACTAAGGAAAAGAATCCCCTTCCCTTCCCTCTCTCTCTCATCATCGGCTGAGCTCAAGAATTCCATTGCATTGAGTCTGTCATGGATTTATCTAAAATACAGGGAAAGGTTTTGAATCTAAATTTCAGGTCATAAAAGAAAACATGGAAGGATTATACGCGAGCAACATTCCTTTTTTGGGTCAAGCTGATAAACCTCAATGACCTTTTCTCTAAACGCACGTATTTACCACTAGAATGTGTTTTTGGGCAGAGTAATTAATACAAACAGGATAGACTCTGTGTTCAGGGAAGAAGACGAAGAAGGAGAGGAATAAGAGGAGAGGATTTTCCCGTTGCTGTTGTTAAATTAAACTTTTCTTCTTCCTGCATCTCCAAAAACTCAAAATCCAAAAACTTTTGATTTATCATTCTATTCAACAACCTTTTTCATTCCATATAAAGCTGAAGTTAGAAAAATGATTAGAGATTGTCTGTTTTTGCAATAGAAATCGTGTGAGCACCGAATGACTACAGCAATAACTCCACACCTCAGTAGGATGAGATTCCACGAACACTTACGCGACTCTTGCTATGGTAATACCATTGCAATCACATATGGACACTGTGGCCTCCAACCATATGGACACCTCTTCCTTCCAAGATGTCTGACACTGTATTTTAAAAATATTTTTAAAACAAATTTAAAATTTTTATATTTTATTTTAAATTAGTTTTTTTTGACGTGTTTAGATCATTTTAATTTGCTAGTATCAAAAATAATTTTTTTAAAATAAAAAAATTATTATTTTAATACATTTCTAAACCAAAAATATTTTAAAAAACAATCTCAACTACACTTCTAAATAAACAGTAAATATTCGTAAATACTCTCATTCTTGGAATTTGTGATTCTTGTGTAAACACTAAGGCCATCCTCAATTCATTGATGTCGTAGGGACAACTAAATCTCAAAATCTTTGTGATGGTTGTCAAGTAATAAAGTTCATTCTCTTACCTTTTTGTTGATCTATATATTCAAGTACTAGTATATTTCTTAAAATCAACGGGATTCATGGGGACCTGCCCATGTTTAATCTATTCGAAAATTTAGATATCATGCCTGTTCAGTTGATAAATTTAGATATTTTGGGAAAAATGTTGCTAGATAGTTTAATAAGCAAATCAAAATCTTCCATTCGAACAGAGGTGGAGAATTTATAAATTCTAAACTAACAACTCAATTAAAGATTGGAATTTTTAGAGATCAAATTTATTTTTTACCAAGTTAATTGGTTGAAATTAGGAGCAACATTGCAATAAAATCATTTTTTTGGGATTAATTAGGGATAAAATTGAAGAAATATACAACCAAAGACAATTTAGTAAAAGGCATTGAACTACAGGGATTCAACTACCAAATATTCTAACTTAACTACTTTCTCATGATTTCTTTGATAATCTTTGTTCCAAGCTTCGAGTGTTCATCATGTTTGTGATGTGATTTTCAAGTGTTACACACACACACACACACACACACACCATTAAAACAAGAACATGGTAAAAACAAAGCAAATCAAACCAGCAAAAGACACAGAAATAATAAGACTTCCTAGAAGGCTAAAACCATGGGTAAAAAAAGTGAAACATTAGGAGTTGACATGCCTTGCAGACTGTAGTTGTCGGTAACCACAAGGGAAAACCTCCCTGGATTATTCATTCATCATTTTACTAGGTCAACCTGGAGGTACACCAATTCTGCACCTACTACGACTTCCGGCTACATATCGGCATGGATGACGATGCTCCTTGCCTGGATTATCAGGCATATATTGGTCTGGATTATCTCTAAGCTGACGATCATCACTCCCTACTGACCTCGCTGCCATTAAAGGGCTGGAACATGATGATACTAAAATAATGGTAGCAAAGAGTATTACTGTCAAGTATGGATTATAATTTCGTTTAGAATCCATTGATGACACGAAAAAAAAGATGGGTTTTGCAAGAAATAAAATGTTTAGGTATATGCATGGAGCTAGCTAGTTAGGAAGACTGAAGGGTGGAAGTGAACATGGAGAGGTTTTGGTAGCTCGCGTGAACAATTAATAATGAAGGACAGGGTGTGTGCCTGTATCTATCTATCTATCTATCTATCTATCTATATATATATGTATGTATGTATATGTATATCGAGTTCGATAAAGAAAAATGATTGGAAAGGTATGAAAGATTCAATAACAGTGTGAAAGTTAAATGGGTTGCGAGTGAGGCATCCACCACAAATTTAAATATTTAATTCAATAAAGGTATGAAATATTCGACCATAAAACTAGAACATGGTCAAAATACGTAACCAAAACCAGCAAAAGACACAGAAATAATTAGCATTCCTCGAGCGCTCAAACCATGAATTAAAAAAAATGGTGGAAACCTCCACAGATTTGCTCATTTATCATCTTACTAGGTCACCTCTCGGTACATAAGTGCAGGGATTTGTTTTTTAGTCATCGCAAACTATTTCATTTTAATCATTTTGATGTCATAAATACCATGCAAGTAATATATCATACCATCAACTTGTATACTCGTTCATTTGATACTAACAACATGCCTCAACTCCAACACTCTATCCATTCAAGATTCCTGAATGTATTTAGTGAGGTAGTATAATTTTTACATATATTAAAAGAAAATTCATTTTGTGGCACGACTAGATCCTATCCCATTAAATTTCCCAGGTTGTCAAGCTTTCGTTTAGCCACCTTTTTCTACCATCTATCCGAGGAACACCAAAGTCATCATTTCTTTGTCAAGTGATGGACTTAAGAATCTCAAGTAAACAAATCACCTTGTTGAATTGAAGATGTGCTGCTTGGGAACATTCATGATCTTTTGAAGGGTATGAAATGGATCATCTACAAAAACCTATCCTAAGCAATAAAAATATAATTATTGGGTAGAGGGTAAGCCCAAAATAAAATTCATACTAACATAAAGTCACAGAGCATAGAGTATATAATTTAATATCTGATAAACGAAGAGCACATCTCCCTGAAACAGATAACCATTGACAAATACAAAATAATCCTACTTGCCTCTATCTATCAACTTAAAATGATTTCGTCCAATTGTTAGATCACCTAAATATAGCTCCTTAAACCCTATCATTTGGGCATGTAAAGTACTGGGTAAAGTAACTCGTTTATTAATGCCATCAGCAACTTTGTTTAAGTTAACTATTTGGTGTCTTACCAAAAATATGGACTCTTGAAGAAACAATACGAACTTCACATGATGTTAGTAATTTAACTTGTGCTACTTACTCAATTGATGGGATTTTATTTTGTTTTTTTAAGCCTCGAGGACCTAATTTTTGAGCAACTTTTACTCTGAGTTGGCTGATGGGGTACCATAGGAAATTTCTTAAACTACCTAAAGTTCATTTTTTATAGTCAATTCCAAGATAATTTTATTGACATACTAACTAATATGAACATATATATAACATCATCAGCTAGAGAAGTTGGTCATTGGGAACAACTCTTTCAGCGGCGAAGTCCCTGTTAATAATTTTTCTTGGTTTGAATATCATGAACCTTAATTTAGAGGGAATCAATCTTACTGGCAACCTTCTTTGTTGTCAAAACTTCAGCTTCCCACTTCTTTTATGGCTACATTGTGGTTATCAAATAATCATCTCACCTAAAAGATCAAGTTGTTAGATGAGGTCCTAGAATATGATTTATATTATTCTCTAACACACCCTCAAGTGAAAGCCTTTTAGGCCTGAAACTTGCACAAACTCACACTACATTGTGCTTGATTTTTTTTATCAAATATAATGGGGTGGTGATATTCGAACTCGTGACCATAGGTCAACAAGGCTCTAATACCATATCAAAGAACCATTTCACCTAAAAGCTCAAACTGTTACGTAGGATTCTAGAGTATGATTTATATTATTCTCTAAAAGTGGTGTGATAATTTTAGTGTTATCTATTTATTTATCAATTTGATTTTCCATGCTCGTACTAATTATGTTGAGCTTGAATATCACTATTCTGTTTATGACAAGAGTTATTAAGAAGGATATTTAGATTTGGTCCGAGAATCAACTAGCAAATATTCATCCTAACCCACTTTCTCATGCTTTCTTCGATCATCTTTGGTTCATGCTGTCTTTCTCATGTAATATCATGTGTATCGTCATCATTAATATACAAAATACTAAGTATAAAAATACAAAAAGATAGCTGCTACAATAGCAAACACCTCCCATTATTCATAACCTATTTCTATCAATTAGCGTAACTGCCCCAGTCTTTGGTTTTTCCACAGACAAATAAATATAGTAGGAAGCATGTGAGTCGGCAAAAAACAATTATCGAAGAATTGTGTTGCTAAACGTGATGCGTGATATATAGCAGAGTTTGCTAAAGTGTCTATATTTTGATGCAGTACCGGAACTTATGTACATCATCGAATGAACTAATTATTTTTCATACTACGTATTTAACAGACTGAGTTATTGGAGTTGGCTGAATCCAAAGTGCCATTTATTACGAGAAGGTTTAATGAAGTGATGTTGCATTCAGTGTTTTCGACATGAAACGTTAATGATTGATTTCGCAGAGCTGTTTGATTAAATTTCTATTTGGATGTTGTAATTTCTTAGACATAAATGTATTAGTCTAAGTGTTCATCATGTGTGTATTGTGATTTTCAAGTTATACATACATACACACACACACACACACAAGTCTTGGTAGTTGTATGAGTTTGGAGCATTTGTATTTGGATGGAAACTTCTTCCAGGGCCTCCTTTCTGAGTCTTTGAGCTCCTTGAGAGCACTTGAAGATCTTAATCTCTCTTACAACAACTTGACTGGCCAGATTCCCAAGTTCTTGGGAGAGTTGAAGTTGTTGAAGAGTTTGGACCTGTCATTTAATGACTTTGAAGGAGAGATGCCTGTGCATGGTGTCTTTCAGAATGCAAGTGCTGTTTCAGTTTTACGGAACAAGAATCTTTGTGGAGGAATACTTCAGTTGAATCTGCCCCCATGCACTCCAAGTCAAAGCCAAAATCTTCGACCATGCTAATAGTAGGAGTCACTATTTGTTGTGGCTTTATCGGATTAATCTTGATGACCTCTTTTTTGTTTTTGGGTCGCTTCAAAAAACCAAAAAAAGAGATACCGTCAAACTTGTCATGTGAGGCGCCATTCCGAAGGGGAGCCTATGAAGACCTTCGTCAAGCAACTAATGGATTCTCTTCTGACAGCTTAATTGGTTCCGGTAGTTTTGGGTCAGTGTATAAAGGAGTTCTCGCAATGGATGGAATTGTTGTTGCTGTGAAAGTGTTCAACCTGCTACGGAAAGGAGCTGCCAAAAGCTTTCTGACAGAATGTGCAACCTTATTAAGAATGAGGCACCGAAATCTTGTCAAAGTTTTAAGTGCATTTGCTGGAGCCGATTTTCAAGGTAATGATTTTAAAGCGATTTTTTATGAGTTGATGATAAATGGAAGTCTAGAAGAATGGCTGCATCCAATCCATGCATCAGATCATCAAGTGCTTGAGCAAAGAACTTTGAATCTCATTCAGAGATTTAACATTGCAGTGGATGTTGCTAGCGCACTCGACTATTTGCACAACGATTGTGAAATCCCTATTGTCCATTGTGATCTTAAGCCCAGTAACGTTCTTCTTGACGGGGATATGACTGCTCATGTCGGGGACTTTGGATTATTGGAGTTCCTTTCTGAAGCTTCGAGCCAGTCATCCATGGACCAGACAAGCTCTGTTGGATTGAAAGGCTCAATCGGCTATGCAGCCCCAGGTACCATATATAAAACTCTGGAAAGATCATATACATTTCTTTGTATTCAATCTGATTAGCTAATCATATAGCAAACAAACTCATTGCAGAGTATGTATGGTACGGGCCGGGAGCAAGGTGTCGACTTACGGTGACGTATACAGCTATGGCATTCTATTGCTGGAGATGATTACAGGAAAGAGACCTACAGATAGCATGTTTAATGATGCCATGGAACTTCACAATTATGTTAAGATGGCATTGCCCGACCGCGTGCTGGAAGTTGTGGATCCGGCAATTTTGAGAGAAGCTGATCAGGGAGCAAGTTCTCATCAAATCCAGCAGTGTTTGATTTCAATTTGTGAGGTTGGAGTTTTTTGCTCTGAAAAGTTTCCTAGAGAGAGGATGGAGATTAGAAATGTTGTAGCTGAATTGAATAGAATGAAGGCCAATTTCCTCCAAGGAAGGCCAATTGAATAGATGGCTAAGTGCTTGTTTGTGTTTATGTAGTTTTATGCGTGTAATTATATGGATAGAAGTGTGCAATAAGCAATCTGACTTCACTCACCATTTCTTGTGACAATCTTGCACACTCCATTAGTCAATTTAGGGTTATTGAATTCTGTATTTTTCATATGCCTCAAATAAGAGGTATTTATACAATAAACAAGAGCCCATTCTAGGAGGGAAAGCTAATCTCGGTAAGGCCCAAAAACTTCCCTAATTACAAGATATTTAATTACAAACTAGTCTACGATTCAACACTCCCCCTCAAGGTGGTGCATAGACATCGCAAATGCCCAACTTGTCGAGCGAATCGTTGAAAACCGAATTTGATACTGCCTTGGTTAACACATCTGCCAACTGGCCTGTTGTATTGACATATTGTATTTCAACTATCTTTTCTTCCAACTTTTCATAGATAAAGTTCCTGTCAATCTCCACATGTTTCGTTCTATCATGCTGAACCGGATTCTCAGCAATTTTAATCGCTGATTGATTATCACAATACAACTTCATTGGTTTCTCAGAGGAAAAACCCAACTCCCCCATAAGCCTTTTAAGCCACATCAATTCACACATACCTTTCACCATTGCCCGGTACTCAGCTTCTGTACTAGATAGTGAGACAACCTTTTGCTTCTTACTCTTCCAAGTGACCAAATTACCTCCAACAAAGGTAAAATAACCCGAAGTTGATCTTCTCCTATCTCCTTTACCCCCCCAATCTGAGTCTGTATATCCCAAAACATCTACATGCCCATGTTTTGAAAACAATAAACCTTTTCCTGGTGCAGATTTCAAATATCTCAAAATCCTTACAACTGCTTCCATGTGTTGCTTCCCTGGATTATGCATAAATCTACTCACAACACTCACAGCATACGCAATGTCAGGTCTTGTATGTGATAAATAAATCAAACGCCCAACTAACCTCTGATATTGTCCTTTGTCAGCTGGAATTTGATCAGAAAGCTCTTCTAAACCATGGTTCTGCTCAATAGGAGACCCAATCGGTTGACTCCCAAGCATGCCTGTTTCCTCTAGCAAATCAAGCACGTACTTCCGTTGAGACAAGAAGATGCCTTGTTCAGACCGGACGACTTCAATTCCCAAGAAATATTTGAGTCCACCCAAATCCTTCATATCAAACTCAGATGACAAATAGTTCTTCAATTTATTCATCTCTTCAATATCATTACCTGTGACCACCATATCATCTACATAAATAATGAGTGCTGTTAATTTGTCTCCCACTCTTTTCAAGAATAAAGTATGATCTGCATTACTCTGTTCATATCCATACTTCTTCATGGCAAGTCGGAATCTACCAAACCAAGCTCGTGGAGACTGCTTCAAACCATATAAAGCTTTCTGCAGTTTGCATACAACATTAGAGCAGTTCTGAGCATCATAGCCTGGTGGTAACTCCATATACACTTCTTCCTGTAAATCACCGTGTAGAAAAGCATTTTTTACATCATACTGTTGCAAGGGCCAACCAAAATTTGCAGCCAGAGATATCAAAACCCGAATGGTATTGATCTTTGCCACAGGAGCAAAGGTTTCCTGATAATCAATCCCATAGGTCTGGGTAAACCCTTTAGCAACAAGCCGAGCTTTATACCTATCAATTGAGCCATCCGGCTTACACTTAACAGTGTATACCCACCTGCAACCCACGGGTCGTTTGCCCTCTGGCAACGGAACCAACTCCCAAGTCTGATTTTTTTCTAGTGCTGTCATCTCTTCAGTCATTGCCGTGGCCCATTTTGGATCTGACAAGGCTTCTTGAACTTTAGTAGGAATATGGACGACAGTCATATTACTGACAAATCCTCGGCAAGCCTCTGACAGCCTATGGGTAGATACATACTGGGCAATAGGATATTTCACCTTCTTCACAGCTTCGGGTGAGAATCTATCAGGTGGTACTCCTCGATTACTCCTTGGTGGCAACTGATACCTGTCAACCTCAACATGCTCATGTTCACAAATATTGTTAGTATTAATCACAAAATCTATACTTGCCTCAGGAATAGCTGCATGAGGAGAACGAGGAGAATTGGGAGTGGGTATTGTTGATGAAGTGAGAGAGGGGCTTTCGGCAATATCCAAATCCACACTAACACTCGGCTGGACCTGGTTGACGACTTCAGTGGTGGCTTCAGCAGTCCCTTCTTCATGTTCACCGACAATGGTGTCCTGAATCGGACCGGTTGGAATAGAATCTGGAAATAATTCTGTCCAATTCAAAGCTTCCATCGTGCTCTCCCTCGGAAGCAAGGAATGGGATAGCGGAGAAGCAAAGAACATCTCATGTTCAGAAAAAACAACATCCATGGTAACATAGTACTTACCAGTAGGAGGATGAAAACATCTGTATCCCTTCTGTAAGGGATGATAGCCCACAAAAACACACTTGAGAGCACAGGGATCAAGCTTAGTACGCATATGCTTCTGTAAATGCACAAACACGACGCACCCAAATACCCGGGGTGGAAGTGTAAGATGTGAGGGAAGAGGTACAGAGGATGCCAGTGTATCTAACGGTGTCTGAAATTCCAAAACACGAGTAGGCACACGGTTGAGAAGATAAACAGCCGTGGTAATGGCCTCCTCCCAAAACTGTGGCCCCATATGTGCACCAATAAGGGCAGCCCGTGTAATTTCAAGAATCTGTCTATTTCGCCGTTCAGCCACACCATTTTGTTGTGGGGTGTAAGGACACGTGGTTTCATGCAAAATACCATGAGTCTGAAAATAAGTGCGCAACTCTTGATTAACGAATTCCCCACCATTATCAGACCGAAGCACTTGTAAAGATGCAGAAAATTGTGTCTTAATCATTTGGTGAAAAGTGCGAAATATTGCAGCTACATCACTCTTATGTCGCATCAAATAGAGCCACGTCATTCGAGTACAATCATCAACAAACAAAACAAACCAACGAAAACCAGAAGAAGTAGTAACAGGAGCAGGTCCCCAAACATCCGAATGAATCAATGAAAATGGAACAGATCTTTTATTAGTACTATCAGAATAAGTAGCACGGTGGCTTTTTGCCAAAATGCAAGTATCACACCGAAAATTCGAAGGTTTGCATGTTGAAAATAAAATAGGAAATAGATGCTCTAAATAACCAAAAGAGACATGACCCAACCGGTGATGCCATAACCAAATCTGATCCTCAGATGCCCGAGATGACCCTTTTGCAGATAAGGACCGCCCCACACAGACATCGTCCACATAATACAAGCCCTCTCTCTTAGTACCACGCCCAATGATCTCCCCGCTGCAGAGATCCTGAAGAAGACAGAAATTAGGATAGATTAATACTAAACAATTTAATTGAGCAGTAACTTGTGGTATAGACAAGAGATTATTAGAGAGAGCAGGAATCAACAGGGTATGGTCTAAGGATAAAGAAGGAGTTAAGTCAACTCTTCCAGCACCAGTAACAGGATATGATATGCCATTTGCATTGGCAACAGTAACACAATTTGGTAAGCAATTATCACGTAACAAAGATGCATCGAAGGTCATATGGTTTGTTGCACCAGAATCAAGAATCCAACCCTCATCTTTTCCAGAACTAGTTGTAAGGAGAGCATGACCAACACTACCTGACTGTTGAAGAAGGGTAGAATCTACCACAGAGTGAGACATGTCCACTGATGTAGTCGGCAGGTCAGCCACTGGAGCACACGGCGGATGAGTTGCGGATGATGGAGTCACCGAAGCCGGCAGTGGCATGGAGGTACACATCGCCACTTTTCCACTTTTCCGAGCTTGCAAACGCTCTTTATGAGCCGGCCACCAGTCAGGATACCCATGTTTCTTGAAACAGGTTTCCGCAACATGTTTGGTGCTTCCACAATGAGTACAAGGACCACCAACAGGCATAAGAGAAGGCATAATAGGACGGTTGCCAACCTTCTTTACTGTCATAGCCATCTGAGAAGTATCACCTTGATTCATCATAGTATGACGACGAAGTTCCTCACGTCTCACGGTGGAAAAAGCCACATCAGGTCCGGGAAGAGGATCAGTACGAAGAATATCTCCCCGAATAGAATCATATACATCATCAAGACCAGCAAGAAACAAATAAACACGATCCTCACCAATTTCAGTCATACGTGTATTTATCACATCTGCTTGAGTAAAAGGAATAGGTCTGCGATGATCAAGCTCCTGCCAAATAATTTGAAGATCAGAATAATAGGCAGCGACCGATCGCCCAGCCTGTTTGGTCGCCATAGCCTTACGGGATAAATCATATAAGATAGATTTATCAGCACCCTCATAATAGGTCTTGGACACAGCGTCCCAGACATTTTTTGCAGTAGGTAAACGAATAAATAAGGTCATCACATTTGCCTCCATGGCACCAATAAGCCAACCCTTCACAATGGCATCTTCCATTATCCACTTGCTATAGGTAGCACTTGTCACGGCTGGTTGAGGAGTGGTGCCATTAAGATATCCCATCCTTCCTCTTCCTGCAACAAACATGGTCACCACTTGAGACCAAAGAGAAAAATTCGGGCCATTCAATTTGACCCCATAAGGAATGGATGTTGGCTCCGGTGTCATCATGGCCACAGGTGGAATAGTAAGAGCATGAGAAGAAACATCATCCATTATTCTTCCAAAAAGGAAAAAAAACTTTCTCCTATAACACGGCAATAGAAGATGGCAGACGCAAAGGATATTCAGCCACAGGTGGTCAGCCACTCGTTTGCAACAATTTATATTCCGTTCTCTCTCTCTCTCTCTTGCTAACAATAACTACTTTGCGCCGCAAGGGCACGGTCAGTGCAGTAGTAAATTTATTCAATATCTCTCTCGGCGGCAAAGGAGTGAGCAGGAGAGTTAATTGCTGCTTTAACGAAAGATGGCAGACGGTAAAGAAGGCTGGAATATACCTGGCCCAAACGAGTCTACTTTGTGATGATAGAATATACCTGGCCCAAAGAAAAAAACAAGCAATCGGCTTGCAGTGGAGCAAGAAGCAGTCGGCTTCTTAAAGATCCTTCAAGTAGAGAAGAAAAAGCAAGCAACCGGCTTGCAATGGAGAACTGGACGGAGCAATAAGCTCTGCGAAGAAATCGGCTTACGAGAGAGCTTGTACTGGTCGGAGCAATCGGCTTGGTTACGACAGCAAGGAGATAAGATTGTTACTCGCTAAGATATTCCTTCAAGAGATAAAATTGTACTGGTCGCTTTGTGGCCTCTTGAACTCTGTCAAGACAAACTGGGTTTTAGCGGCGTAGGCATAGCAAACCACCGAAGGAGAATTCAAACCATCAGCTCTGATACCAAGTCAATTTAGGGTTATTGAATTCTGTATTTTTCATATGCCTCAAATAAGAGGTATTTATACAATAAACAAGAGCCCATTCTAGGAGGGAAAGCTAATCTCGGTAAGGCCCAAAAACTTCCCTAATTACAAGATATTTAATTACAAACTAGTCTACGATTCAACACCATTTCTATAGCTCATTCATGAATTTTCATATGATGCTCTACTACTTACATACACTACCTTACAAATTATCAAGGAAAAACTAACCTTTAATTCAGCATTCAATTGAAACGAAATATTCTCAAACTATCTACACCTGCTGGAGAATAATATAAATTATATTTTGAAATTTCACCTTAAGATTTAACATTTAATTAGATGAGATGATTTTGTAACACTACCGACGACATTAACTATCGAGCCTTTACGAAAAATCCCTGAAACAATAGTTTATAACTAGAAGGAAAACCTCCCCGGATTACTCATTCATCATTTTTTTATTTTTTTTAATAAGCAATATATTACATTAAAACGCCCCAAAAAAAAGGCGAACAAGAGACAAGCGAGTCTTCAAAATAATGAGTCAAGTAAGACTGTTTTTGCGAGGAGATCAAATTCATGCCACAAAGTTATAACTTCTAGTTACACCTTGTTTTTTATTGTAGAACTATCACATATATTTGGCTAGCATCGCGCAAAACATAAGAAAATTTAAATTTCACTCAGCCTAGATGTGAAGAAAATCTAGATTTGCTGATGAAAAACACATGAAATCTCATTCATTATTTGAGCTGTTGTGAGCCGTATTTGCACTTGCCACCACCGCCGGGTACATATACGCATCCATTAAGAGGTGAATTGTCTTGGTGGTAGGGATCAACAGTACTCCCTAGTCCCTATTGCCCTCGCTGCCATTATCGGGTTGGAACATGTTACAAAAATGATTGTAACAAAGAGTATTATTGTCAGGTATTGATTATAGTTTCTCCCAGACCCCATTTATGACACGTAAAAGAGAAAAAAAGTGGGATTCTTAAGAAAAAAAACTTTCAGGTATGGTAGTAGAAACGAAGAGCTTTAGAAAGCTGGTCTGGTAACGATAACGAAGGAGGGTGTGTGTATATACATATATAGATGTGAACCATGGCACTAGCTAGAGGCATTTTGACTTTACAAAAATCAAATAAGTAGCCATAGAAACTGTAATAAGGCTCAATTACATTTTCTCACTTTTTTTTTTACTTTAACCTCAAAAGAGTATACTTGATGATATTCAAGAAAGCTTGCCTCCTCCCTCCCTTGACTTATTAGTTAAATTAAGAAATTTATTCTCTTGATCAATAACTATTTAATTCAATAGAGGTGTGAAAGCTTCCAATATTCCGATGAAAAAACGACTTGGGATATTGTATTGACTTGGATGTAAAGTAAGTGGGAAATAACAAAAAACAATTAATGGGAAATAGACCTAATTTGTCTTTGTGGATTTTTAATTCTTTTCTCGTTTAGTTAATTAGTTTTTAAGTTGATTTTGACTTGGAAAATTAATGATGACATAGAGATAGTCGCGTATGTTTCTGGTATTGAAATAAATATATGGCTGGAACCATATCTCTTCCTTTTGGTTGATCACGATTATAGTGGACTGAACCACTTTCTTCTAAAAGCAAGAAAAAAGAATTTTGAAACCCTTTTCATTCTAAAGGCATGTTTGAGAGTACAACAGAAGTTAATTTTTAAAGTGTTTTTTGTTTAAAAATATATCAAAATATAATTTTTATTTTTAAAAAAAAAAATATTTTTGATATCATCACATCAAAACATTTCAAAAACACAAAAAAGTAAATAAAAAAAATTCAAAGATTTTTTGAAACGACTGCAAACATAGAGCGAGGCTTAAAAGGTCATTTGTTTTTTCGTTTCAAAAATATTTTTGAAAAAAAAAATTATTTTTTTCTTTGATTCAAATTAATTTGTTTTTGTGTTTTCAAATCATTTGATATGTTAATTTCCTTCAAGGAAAACAAAATTATTTCATGTATTTTCAAGAAAAAAAACACTTTAAAAAACAACTATTATCACAATACATGCTTTAAGAACTTGACATGCCAATTTTTTTATTTTTGAAAAGGCAAAACCATGCTTACAATATGTAGCCAGCATGCTTCCAAATTAGTCGGTTCATTTTCATGAATGATATACATATCCCAAAAGTTCATGTCGGGGTCTCAAAAGGATCTGCTAATGCTATAAATCCATCTAGGACTAGGATGCGAGTCCATTCACAAAAACATTCAAGAACTTTTAACTTGACTAAAATTGAATTGAATATTCACAGCAGTTTAACAAATAACTAGATCAGTACTCAGCACTACATCATTTCCTAAAACGAAATGCCAAGAGGCTTATGCTCAGCAGCTTCACCTGATACGCTACATGGATGGAACTAGATCAGCTACTTTATCTCCCTAGATGAAATACTTCTTATCTGATAGCCAATCTTATCAGTGACTAACTAGAGAAGTGAATAGCCTCGCCTAGAAAGAAAGAACTCATAATCAGGATGCCTGTTTACAGATGTCTGATTTCCCTTGGTTACTACAGCTCTGGCCATAAGAGATGCCGTCTCTGCGAGCGTTCTCAGCCGTTCCTTCATGATTACAGAAGGGTTAGTTCCTTCTGTCTGGTTTACACTGTGCCGCGGCTGGAACCAGCATTCACCCTGGTCATGTAACCCATGTCAATGGTACAAATGGAATATGAGTACAAGAGCAGCCAGGACTCAAAATTGAAAAGCCAAGCTATACGGCAGTTATGAAATAGCTTTATCATTATTTTACATCATTGCAGCTGACACCGAGTAATTTTAACAAATCAAAAACAACACAAAAAGGGCGTTTTCAATGTGCCAAAATATTCAGCTCTTTCTGATATTTTGTTGCCTATAAAATGGTAATTCAAAATCAAATAATAGTTAGATTTAGACAGTACTGTAGCGATCTTTAGTGGGAAAGGTGAGAAATTTTACATGCATTTTCCACATGGAGAGACATCAAACATAGTAATGTCAAAGAAGCCTATCACTAGACCATCATAAATGAGAGGACAGAACACATATGAGAGGAATGGACATGCAAGGAGATTCCATCTCATCAGCGGCCATTCTAAATGAATCAAGATCCTCATCAGCCAGTGAGATGCTTCTACGTCAGTGAAACATCAATCAAAATTAAAGAATAAATTCTTCAAGGTTTATCATATTTAGGTTAGACAACATAACAAGCATAGCATCCAAAAGTTTACTCAGCGAAGAAATAGGGCTCCAACTCGATAAATAACAAGCTTGTCTAGGTAAAAAAATAGTAATTAAAATTAATGTTGATAAATTAGTCATTTTAACATTGGTGATCTAGGAAGAAGCATCTGGAGAAAATACTGGAGACCTCCAAACATCTCAACATACACACTTCTACAATCAATTCAAAGAAATTTACTTGCATTGTAACACTACCACTATAATGCAATGAAGTTTGTACAACAGTAGTATTTATAGCTACCTGAGCATTGTAACTCTGAAGGCCCACAACCGGAGAAACTACACATACATCCTTACTCGGGGGATCAAATTTGGCACTTCTATGAACCAAGTGGCCAAGTGAATGGTAAGTCAAAAATGCAGTTCGAAAGTTGCCCTCCGGTATCCTATAGATAGGATACCATGCCACTGAGTACCTGAAAAGAGATCCCATAATGTGTCTATCAGATTTCTCTTGGTATGATTCACTTATATAACAAGCTTCAATCCTAATTAGTTCTCTGAAAGACATTCAAGCTTGTTTTTTGTTTCATAGCTGAAAATGAAAAATGTTAAGATTAATTTCTAGAACTAGTTTTTGACACCAACCAGGATCTGGGGTGCAAGTCCTGTAGATTCAGAGAGGCCAAATTAGTGGGGTCCCCATACATTTTGCAACCTGAAGATGCATTACCTCTAACAAGCTCTTGTATCCTGTAATTAACAGAATCAGCATTGAGATCCATCAGAAAACTGCATTTATACATTTAATATGACTTCCAACGGGAGGTAAAAGGAGTCCTTACTTCTCATATAATGGTTGTCTTTGCTGAGGTTGCTCTGGTTCAAAGTATTCAAATAGTAGCTCTGCATCATCAGAACATGCAACATCAACTGATTGAGCTGCAGCTGTGGTACAAGGCTTAGGAATCAGTTCAGAAAATATTGGAAGGTGACCATCTTTAGAATCCTCTAATGATTCACTAGCCTCATGTTTGCTGCCAAAAATCTCATGATCAGGAGCCTTGTTTATGGGTTGGATTGTATGTTTTTTGAACAGTTGAACTGCTGATAAAAAGGGAACAAAATAGCCACGAAACGAAATACAATCCAAACCCCAGCTCTTAGAATTCTTAAAATCTTCTGCCCTTACTTCTAAACCATAATTCCCATGCTCTTCATACCACTTCCAGAGGCATCCCAATGGGATACATGGTATCTCATGTCTGCATAGTTGCGCACCAACAAGCCGGTCACACAAACAAGTTTGGCAGCATGATAAACTTGGCACTTGACTAATAACTGGAGAAGAAAAATGAAGAAATCTTTCAAACTCTGCAACTGGACTGCCAGTGGACATCTGAATAGCTTCGCATTCCATCTGTACCCTGCATGCATCCTTCACTGCTTGTATTATCTTTATTGATTTATCTTCAAAAGAGGAAAATCGTTGATCAGAGGATTCACTAGTTGAAATGACAGTTTCAATATGCTTCTTGTTGAGCTCAAGCATCCAACCAGTAGAATTCTTCAACTTTTGACTGTGGTCATCTTCCTGGGGAGAACTTGCATTTCCAGAATCTTGGCATGTGCCCAACATCAATGAAGAATCAAGGTCTTGAGAATTAAAACTGGCGTTTTCTTGAGCATTTCTCAAAGTGAAATCTTCACTGGCTGGTCTATCAGAAGGATCTGGTAATGAATTACCAAATCTAGCAGAGGTGGCCATTTCAGAGTCTCTTACCCCAGTGGGTATCCATTTCTGCATAACTGACCCAGAACTATGGTTTTGCTTAGAGTACTCAGCAAGTGCAATTCCTTTTTCCATTTGGCGACCTTTATTAAAAAAGAGATGAGGAAGGTAAACTGGAGATGACACCTTAAGCACATTTTGGTCCAACAAATTGCTCAGTTTTGCTGGCGAGTTATCCTGATTTTCTGTATGGTGTCTTGGGCTGGAAACAGTATCACAACTAATTTGAGGTGGATGTATTGCATTTGGGAAAACTTGCGAGCAGTTAACTGATTCTGCATTCACGCATTCAACTCTGCTGGGATGGAACCCGACCATCAAACAACTATTCACAGAATGAGTTTTTGAAATAGATTTCCCTCCTTTTTGATCATCCACTTGAGCTGTGAGACCAAATGTTTCATTCTGTCGCATGCCAGTCTTTGCAAGAGTATTAAAGCTGGCCTTGTTGGAACTGTGGCCCCTACCATGATAGCTGTTATCTAGTTTGGAACCTAGACTATTTTTTCTTTTCAGCTTCTTAGAAACCTTGTCTTTCGGCAGTTTTTTATCCACAGTTCTTGATAATGTATTTACCTCAGCAACAATAGAGTTCCTTTTAAGTGAAGGAGTTTCTTTCAGACTCATATCTGACTGGAAGCACACAGGAGATATCTTAGTTTCAGTATCCACATCATTCCTCTGAACCTTTTGCCAGACAGAAAGGTTGTTTTCCTTTCCTGCCCGGACATGCAAATTTCCAAAACCTCCATATTTGTGAGCACTGGCACTCCTGGGTGATGCTTTTATTTGCTTGCCTTTCTTGCCTGATTTAAGCAATTGTGCATCACTGCTGCTAAAATTCTGACCACCATGCTTCGAGCCCTCGGTGTGCTGATAGGTATCTACAGCACCATTAAATGATTTTTTATGAGATAAAGACCCCTTTCTTGAATTGCAACCTGGAGCTTCTAAAATGCTATCTCTGCTGCTAGCTTCATGAAATGGTTTAGCACAATGACTATCATTAGGGCCATCATCACTGTTTGAACCAATAGACACGTAGTCGAACACTATGGAGGAATCAGGTGCATACGAGAAGTCTTTATATTGCATATCATCACAGCCTCTGATTTGACTGGAGCCCTTTCCTTTTGTCTGTATAATGATTTCAGAATTAATCCTTCGATGCTCCCTGGGAAAACTATGAGCTATACAAGGTATAATGTCTTCCACTGTATCAATTTCATCACTGTTGGATGAGCAGATAGTAGATGCTTCAGAATTGCTAAATCTAGGATCACCTTCAAAATCAATCTGGTTACTGCTACCATCTGCCGATGAAACATCCAGTGCTTCAAAAGTTTCAATAATAGCCACTTCACCAATGTTGGATGTGCATATCACCTGTGCTTCAGAGCTGCTGAATCTAGTGTCACCTTCAAAGCCAATCTGGTTACTACTACCATCTGAGAATGAAACTTCTGATGAAGTTGCAAAGGATATTAGTTCATCTCCATGATCATTATAACTACAGGATTCAGAAGTTGAACTTTCATGAGCACACTCGGACAAGATTTCAGGTTCAGTTGATCCAGTATCACTTGAAACTCTCTTGTTCTGTTTTCCCCTCCTGTTTTTTTGTCGAGATTTTTTATTTGCAGATTTGTCTACATTAGAATTATTAGCTTCATGTGAACTAACAACATTACATCCTTTTGGGGTCGAAGCATAGAAATCGGGGCAAGTGACAGAACTCTGGCACGAAGGATAGTCAGAGAATACATTTGATCTTGTCTCTTTATTAGCAACCATATTTTGAGACTGATGCCATGCACCAGTTTCAAGAAAATCTCTGGTGCATGAATTAATGGAATAAGGCGGATCAGGTTGAAGCCCTCCCCTTGCCTTCGGTTGATTGGCCCTGAATGCATTTCTAGGTGGCATTGAAACCAGTTGCAAACCATCCATATTCCACCTGAATTACAGATCCAAACCAATTGTGTTGATCGAAATGTCTCACTAGCAGTGCAGCAATCCTCCACTATTCATCCAATTTGAGTGTAAGCAATGTCAAGATTGCACCTACAGTAAATAAATAGACATAAACCAGAGTCAAATTATAACTGCATTTGAAGCCTAATCCAAATTAGAACAAAATTGAAAACCCAAGACCCAAGTGATACAAGCAATCAAAGAAAAATGAGCAATTTGATCTACAAACCTTCCACGATTAATGTAAATTAACCATTTAAAGGAAACAAGAATTGACAGAACTGGCAACAAATTTTCTAGTTATTATTTATATATCCTAGGAATCTAACTCAAAATCTAGGTGGAGTGAGAAATGAGGTATGTCTACCTTTAAGCTACTCGTAGACTTGAAGAACCTATTGCCCTCTTGATGGAAAGGAAGTCGGCACCCCTTGTCCACAAGAATGTTTTTGTCTCTTTGTTTTACCTGAATTATCAGAAATCTAAAATGAGCAATAGGCATAGGGAAAGTTATTGGCTCCAGGAGCAAATTATATGGCACCATACTGGCAGAAAGCATCTCTTTAACAAATAATAGCAACAGTATAACTCCATTGATGTATCAGAACAGAAAGCATCATAAACTCAAACCACAATGTCCAAATAATAAGTTGTAAAACATGTTGAAAATTCAGAATCAAAAGTCAACCAAAGTCAACTGATTCCAAGTCTGCTAAAATGAAGAACTGGAGCTGCGAAGATCATCAAGTATTTTCCTTAATTGTTTTTATCATGTTTTAATTTAAGAGTTTATGTTTTAGTTAAGTAAGATCAAATTATATTTGATCATATCTTGTTGCTTTATTTTCGCAGATTTATTTCCTGTTTTTGTCTATTTTCCAGTTCAGTAGGAGTGATTGTAATGGACTGGAATTTCTATCTTTGTATTCAGTTTTTCTTCTATAAATAAAAGCTTAGGGATGGCAGTATCCTAACAAGAAGTTCTGCCCCTTGTTCTGTGGTTTCTTGCATCAATTATTAGTCTTTATACTTTACAATTTCTGGGAAAATTCTGGGCAAGTTCTTGGTTTATAAGCACTGATTTGAACAGTGCTTGTTTCTTTGCGTCAGATACAAAATTCTGACAGTGATTTGAACAGTAATTGTTCTTCACTGAATTTTTATTTCCAACAATTGGTATCAGAGCGATTCTGATCTTAGAAGGGTTGTGAGAAACACGAGAGAATTGTGAGATTTTTTCAAAGTTATTAACTTTGAAGGGAAGGGGAGTGAAACACGAGTGAGGAATTTCAAATCAAGAAAATCATCTTGATTTTGTGTTTGCTTGATACGTGATTGACTACATACAGCCAATTACCCCTCCAGTTCTTTATTACGATCAAACCTACTCAAAACAGCAACTGTTATCAGTTTCTGTAGAATCAAAAGAGTATCAGTCGGATCGTCAGGATTTTCTTCTTCTTCATGGATTCTGGAAATTTTTCAAAAGCACCTCTCTTCACAGGCACCAACTATGGCGTATGGGCAGTGAAGATGGGAACATACCTCAAGGCTTTTGATTTATGGGAAGTTGTGGAGACTAACAGGGAACCATATCCCTTGCACAATAATCCCACCATGAATCAACTCAAGTATCACAATGAAGAGAAGGCAAAGAAATTCAGAGCACTTACCTGCATCCATAATGCAGTAAGTGAAGAGATATTCACAAGAATAATGGCTTGTGAAACTGCTAAAGAGGCTTGGGATAAGCTTAAAGCAGAATTTCAAGGTGATGAAAAATCTAGAAGAATGCAGATTCTGAACTTAAAGAGGGAGTTCGAAGGGTTGAAGATGAGGGAGTCAGAAACAATCAAAGAATTTTCCTCTAAAATCTCCAAATTAGTCAACCAAATGAGAATTTTGGGAGAAGAAGTTCAGGACTCTAGAGTGGTGGAAAAAGTTCTCGTCAGTTTACCTGAAAGATTTGAGAACAAAATCTGTTCTTTAGAAGACTCTAAAGACTTCACCGAGATGAGCCTTCAAGACTTGATAAATGCTCTTCAAGCAGTGGAGCAAAGGCAAGCTTTTAGGCATGAAAGTGCAGGTGAAGAAGCTTTTGTTGCAGGATTCAGAGGAAGATCTCGAAATCAGAATTTTCCAACAGTTGGTCATGGTGACAGAAGAGAAATTGGAAGGAATTCACAAAACAAAAACTGGCAACATAACCAGAACTATCCCAACGAATTCAATGCAAGAGAGGAGAGAAATGATCAATTTCCTGCTTGCAAATACTGCCACAAAACTAATCATCTTGAGTCAAGGTGTTGGCTCAAGAATGCTCAATGCAGAAGGTGCAAACAGTATGGGCACATTCAAAAGTTCTGCAACTCAAGTGCAGAAGCTGAAACTGGAAAGCAAGCATACATTGCAGAGAACTCAGAAGTGGAAGATGAACAATTGTTCATGGCTGTGACAGAACAAATTTGCAGCAACACAGAGGTAAAAAATTCAGATTGGCTTGTTGATAGTGGATGCACTAATCATATGACTGCAGATGTGAGGAGGTTTAATACCTTAGATTCAAGTTATGAATCTAGAGTAAAATTGGCTAATGGTCAGTATGTTAATGTGGAAGGCAGAGGAGATGTTGACATTGAAACTATGGCAGGTATGAGAACTTTTGATAAAGTGTTGTATGTGCCTGAAATTAAACAAAACTTAGTGAGTGTTGGACAATTGCTTGAAAATGGTTACTCTTTGTCCTTTATTGATGGCATATGCACAATTAGAGATGATAAAGGAGACATATTGTTTTCTGCTATAATGTATAACAGAAGCTTCAGTCTCGGTTTAAAATATGAACATCAGAACATGAACATCACTGACAGTGCAAAGTCAGTGTTGTGGCATAAGGGATTGGGGCATTCTAATTATGCTACCATGAAGAAGATGACAGACTTAGAGATGGTGATTGGATTACCTAAAATTCAAGAGCAAAAGGAGAAAAAAGGGGGAGTGTTTGATACCTTTGACACAGTCAAAGTTGCAGCCGAGAGGGAAGCTGGAACCAAGATGAAAGGTTTGAATTCTGATGATGGGAGTGAGGTCACTACTCATAAACTTGAGGGACATTTAGAAAGAGAGGGGATTAAGCATCAACTTATAGTCCCATACACACCTCAACACAATAGTGTTAGTGAAAGGAGAAACAAAACTCTAGTGGAGATGGCTAAATACCATTTGTATGAGAAGAAATTGCCTCTGAAAATTTGGGCAGAGAAAGTTTTCTTCCTCCTAAATCAAATGGTTACTAAGGGTTTGGGAGAGAAGACACCTTATGAAATATGGCATGGATACAAACCCAATATAGTACACTTGAGAATGTTTGGGAGTCCATACTATAATCTGCAACCTAAGGATGATTAGAATGTGCGGCATGAGCAGATTGGAATCAAGGGGGAGTGTTGAAAATTCAGAATCAAAAGTCAACCAAAGTCAACTGATTCCAAGTCTGCTAAAATGAAGAACTGGAGCTGCGAAGATCATCAAGTATTTTCCTTAATTGTTTTTATCATGTTTTAATTTAAGAGTTTATGTTTTAGTTAAGTAAGATCAAATTATATTTGATCATATCTTGTTGCTTTATTTTCGCAGATTTATTTCCTGTTTTTGTCTATTTTCCAGTTCAGTAGGAGTGATTGTAATGGACTGGAATTTCTATCTTTGTATTCAGTTTTTCTTCTATAAATAAAAGCTTAGGGATGGCAGTATCCTAACAAGAAGTTCTGCCCCTTGTTCTGTGGTTTCTTGCATCAATTATTAGTCTTTATACTTTACAATTTCTGGGAAAATTCTGGGCAAGTTCTTGGTTTATAAGCACTGATTTGAACAGTGCTTGTTTCTTTGCGTCAGATACAAAATTCTGACAGTGATTTGAACAGTAATTGTTCTTCACTGAATTTTTATTTCCAACAAAATAGCCATCAGTGGTATATGGTGAAGTACAAAGAAGAAAAACCAGAAGTAACAAATGAACGGTTTAAGAAATAAAAGAAATTCAAATATAGTACTTAATCAGTTTTATCATGCAATTGTCAGACAAGCAACATGCATGTAACAACCAAAACCATTACCTTTGATGTGTGTTCCTCCAATCAATTGAAGACACTTCACAGATCTGAACATAGCCATGCATAAAAATAAGTCATAAGAAAATTATGAAAGTTCTATGAGGAAGAAGAGAATGTTGAATGCAACTGGTGAAATGAAAATACATGCCCTGGGGGAAGAAGTTCTGTTTATTTTCTTCTATAAATGGTCTCAATGAGTAAACCTCTCCTCTGACTGAAACCCTCTGATCACAACCATGGGTTCTTTGAAGAGCAGAATCTTTTGATATGCCTGTCCAAGTTATAGAATAAAAGGGGAATCAATTCCTCAATATGCATGAAATAAGTATTTCAATACAATTTCAACAACAGAAAAGGAACAGGGGTTAAATTATTACTTAAAAGTCTAAATGTGAGACCTTGCAGCATTTTCTAACTCACAACCATGCGACAAAAGGAACCATGCAGTCCTGATTGAAATCCCATAAAAGGTTCCTTATTAATTATTTATCTCAATTCTGATTTACTAACCATGCTTTGAAAATGCATTAACTAGAAGATCACGGGATATCTAGGTGCAGAATATAATGATTATAACTTGCCAACAAATATCCAAGGGTAAAATTCACCTACAAACATGCCAAAAAATCATCACCACAAAGCTTAAAATTAAGAAGTTAATGAATTGCATATGACAAACAAAAAGATAAGAAACGATTCAATGACATACGAAAAGTTAGGGACTGCACCAATGTGATCGTATAAGACAGTATGTTTATGACAATAAACAAGATATTGTTTACATATCAAGTTAGTTAATTGCAAACACCAACATAAGAAAATTTCTCCACAGAAACGGAAACCAACAAACTCATTGCACTAGAATTCTAAGAAAAAACAGAAAGAAGACAGCATTACATGATCAAACAGAACATTATCCAACACCATTTAAAGCCGTGCCCATACAATGGTTTTTTTTCGCATTGATAACTAAATCAACATAAGATATACCATTTATACTGTCCATAAAGGAAAATAAAAGTGAATCCGAAAATACAAATCATGTAAATGTTTATTGAGTTCCAATCCAAACGCATAAATTATGAGACCAAAAGACCTCAAAAACAATACAATCATTCTGTTAGCTACCAAACCTCATTTTTCTCGTCTTAAAACAAAGCTTACATATGATCTTACACAAAACAAAAAAAGAACAAGAACATCAAAAACACCCAGAGAACAAAGAAACCTTTGAATAACAAGAAGGAACTACAAAGACAGTAAAGGAGATTAAAACTCACCAGAAAAAAAAGGTTTTGAAACCCAATTCAATCAAAACAAAGCCAATGAACAAATTTAAGGAAAACCCACCAGGAAAGAAGTAAGAAAAAAAAAAAAAACAGAGAGTATCTGAGAATTGAAGGCTTGATACCAAATTTGACTAAAAGAGTCCCCAAAAAAATCTGTCTAAAAGTGTGAAAGAAACAAAAGGGTGTCCACCAAATATAGCAGTGAGATATAAAAACCAATGAAGATGAAGTAAGCAAGCAACCACCACAACCCAGGCCATACCAGCTATACTTGTCGAGGAAATTTACCATATTTAGACCCTTACGTCTAAAAACAAAGTAGACCCACTAATCCATGCTCTAATGAATTAATATCTTTCCACATATTGATTATTACATCTCATTCATTAATCTCTAAGAAAAAATAAAAACAGAAAACAAACCAGACAGTTGCTTGCTGCTGCTGCCACTTATCTCTCTTCTTTCTTGCTTTCAATGGCTCCTTTTCTTTTGCTGTTTGCTTTCTTACATTAATTTAAAAAAAAAAAATGAGGAGAGCATGCAAAAAAAAAAAAAAAAGGCAAGAATGCTTTAATATGCTTTTCGTACTTGGAATTTTTAAAGATTATTATACCATTTTTTAATAAGAAAAAAAAAACTAAAATGGGTTATGGATTCATTGTTTAGTGGAATGGAATATAATGATAATTTCTTTCATTTTTCTTAAAAAATAAATGATATAGGTATTACGAGCGAATTTGCCCGCTCCACTGGGTTTTTTTATATATGTAGAAAATTGATTGATTTTATAAATGTTATATTTTGTTATTTTAATATTTAATAGATAAAATTGTAATTGATAAAATCTGTAAAAAATGGTTTTTTTCAACTAAAAAATTGATTGAATATTGCTATTACTAAAAAATATTTGATAAAATTTGTTAGAAAATTTACTAAGAAGGTTAAATGATTTGTTAGAAACTTGTTGTCACGGAAACTCTGGTTAAAAAAAAATATAAAAAAAGAAACCGGTTAAAAAAAAAAAGACTTGAACACGACGGTTATTAAAAAATAAAAAAAATGTGAAAAAAAGGTTATCGTTTATTAAAAGAACCAAAAAAAGAGTATAAAATAGAAATTTAAATTCAAAGCTAAAGCCAAAGTTATATTTCTAAGATTTATTAATCATATTATTATGTTAAATGTATTCAAGAATACCGATATTAATTTTTTTTTTGCAAGAAATCGTAGGTCATTTTTTTCTCTCTCCATATATTTTTAGGCAATAATATTCAATAAATATTGAAACATATAATCAGTTTTACACACTTTATAGTGTAATCGAAATGGGAAGTGGGTCGTAGATTTTTTAATTGTAGATAATTAAGGTAAATTTGTCAAAAAAAATTTATGAGTTATGTTTTTTCTCTTGTAATATTAGATCTGACACATTATAAATAAAAATATTATAATTTGTTTTTAGAAATAAGCCTCAAGTTTTTTGCGTGCTATAATTACTTATCTGTCATCTAAAAAAAAAGTGTAATCGAAACGGGAAATGACTCGAATATTTTTTAATTGTAGATAATTTAGGTAAATTTGTCATTTTTTTTAGTTGTATTTTTTGCCCAGTAATATTAGATATGAAATATTAAAAACCGAGCACAAAATTAAAATTCAAAGACTTTTTTTTTTATTTTTGAAAGATTTATTCTTTGTATTATTATATTAAATGTATTACACTGTTGAAAAAACAAAAAAAAAAGATAGACGTGTGCCGCGATGCATCGGAGCAAATTGCCAATGAATAGTGACAATGAGTCACGGGCTACAGTAGAAAATCGAGTTGTTTTAGCTCCTTAGGTAATGAAAAAAAAATAAATAATGAGCCCAGGGATTATTCGCGGCGAGCTCAGTTGGCTAGGAAAAAAAATAAACTTGGGAAAAAAAAACCGTGGTGCGTGTAAGCTGACCCGGACATCTCGGTTAAGAAAAAAAATGTATAAGTAGCAAAACAAAATAGGGAAAAAAATATATATAAAAAAATTGATCCAGAGATTAGTCGTGGTGCACGTAAGTTGGTTTGGACACTTTAGTTATTTAAAAAAAAATCTTGTTTTTTTCAAAAAAAAAAAAAACAACCAATTATTAAAAAAAAATCATTTTTTAATAAAAAAACATTTAAAAAAAATAGTTCTTAAAAAACAGACAAATCAGATTTGTAAAAAAAAAAACAAAAAAAACCAGTTATTAAAAAAAAAAATTTTAATTTTTTTTCAGTTCTTAAAAAAAAAATCACATTTTGGTGTCCGAGCGGTTTGAACTCGCGCGCGCCTGTGTTGGCAGCGCGCGAACAACCGCTCGCCCAAAGCTTCTGATCTGTCATTTCCACCATAAAAAATACAAAAAGAGTCCTTGTGTAAAAAAAATTATAAAAAAAGTGGACCCGAAGATTAGTCGTGGTGCACGTAAGTTGCCCTGGACACTTTAGTTATTAAAAGAATTTTTTTTTTTGTAAAAAAATAAAAACAACAATCAGTTATTACAAAAAAATTTAACAAAAAATACAATTTTTTTTTTGTAAAAAAATAAAAACAACAACCAGAAAAAAACATTGTTAAAAAAAAAACAAATCAGATTTGAAATAAAAACACAACAACAACCAGTTATTAAGAAAAAAGACTTTTTTTAAAAAAGAAACCAATATTTTTTTAAAAAAAAAACATTTAAAAAAAACAGTAAAAAAAAATGAAATCAGAATTTTCAATTTGGTGGCCGAGCGTCTCGAACTCGCGCGCGCCTGTGTTGGCAGCGCGCGAGACAACCACTCGGCCAAAGCCCCCCATCTGTCCATTTCCACCATAAAAAATACAAAAAGAGTGTCTGTGTAAAAAAGAAAAAAAAAACAGGAGTACAAACTCGCGCGAAGCAGGGAGACAAATATCCAGTCCACAGTGTTTTCAGTCTGCATGAACAGTAAAAATTACTGTTGAAAAGGCCTACCTCTTTTAGATATATATAGTAATGGTAATATCATTTTTTTTGTAAAATTTATCTGTTATTACTAGTATGACCATGGGCAATTCATTGTAAATTTATAAGTTTGGTAGTGTGGTTGAGGTTACTTTTGAAAGTGTTTTTCGTTCAAAAATGCATGAAAAATAATGTTTTTTTTTATTTAAAAAAAATCATTTTTGACATAAACACATGAAAATAATCTAAAAACAATAAAAAATAATTTAAAAAAATTAAAACATTTTTGAAACGCAATGTCAAACAAGAAGCTTTAGAACTTTTGATTGCTATCTTTATATTCTTAATATTTAAAATATTAATTGTTTAGAATGAAGTTTCTTATGTCATTTTTTCACTTTAGGGTCGCAAACTCTAAATAATCCCAAAACAAGTTTTTTTAATCTTGTCGAAGAATACATTATAGCACAATCATTTTCAAACTCATGAAACATAAAAATATTAATCTTAGAACATGATCCATATTATATAATATAAGGATACTCTTATAAATAAAAAATAGACTCTTATTCTATAATTATATAAATGGAGACATCCTTTTAAGAATCCGAGCATCCATACTCAACTATATTCTTCTAATACATTAAAGTTTAACCTAGCTAGACTCCTAAAACATATTTATAATATTGAGATGATTACTTTTAGAGGTAGAGTATCACTATCCTAGATGGAATATTATATGGTCATCATCTAAAATAAAGATTAGATGGACCCTTCTTATGTTGAGCTATTGAAAGAAAAGGTGCTTCCTTTATATATATATATATATATATATATATATATATATATATAGAATTAATGATAATATTTGTGGTCAGCATTTAGCATAAAGTGATGCTTGCATACTTTCTAAATTCCAAGTGATAGGTTTGAATTTGTGGTCCATACATTTTTTTGGTCTTCTTTGATCTCTCCTCATCTTTAAAATTTTATCTGATCATTAAAATAAAAAGGAAAAAGGAGTACAAATTTTATTTTTTTCTCAATTTAAATATTAAAGCTTTTTCTTATTTGGTAGAGCTGTTGCTGTAGTATGTGTGTTTGAAGGTAAAATACATTAGGGTAAAAAGAAATATATCAAATTAAGGTTTTTTAAATTATTATGATATCAATATCTTAATTTAAATTTAGAAGGAATTTATTTTTCCTTACCATCAAATTAATTGAAAACAATTATATATGTTCACTCCCTCAATGGCTTGTGCCCTATCCCTTTTTCGGCACGGATGAGCCATTGAGAGATTGCATGGGCAATCACACGAGATAAGATTTCCTTACAAAATTCGGAACCATGACAGCTCGACACGAGACCTGGGGCCGATTTGTTTTTTTTTTCTCCCGAGATAAGTCTCCTCGGACACCGATTTGGATACCGAATTTATTATCACCATGAACAGCATTCCATTTCACTCCTCACTGCTACTCCTTCCCTCTGTTTCAAGCTCCATACAGAAACGTCAATGGAAGGCACAGAAATTACTGTGGTCTTCTGGCAAAGAGCCTAAGCATAACCAGAAAATGACAGCAAGGACAGGGGCCATTGCTGAATCCCTCATTCTTGGAGTCGCATCCGAACCTAGACCTCGCGATGTATCGGTTCTCCTGCAAACAGGGTTAGTTATGTTTTCGCTCACATTGCAAGCTCGATTCAAGAAATCAATCGTATATTTATGGTGAATTATCTTGTGTAAATCACACAGTGCTGTGCTTCTGCTAGCGTATGGGATAGCCAATTTCATTTTTCCAGCTTTCATCTCCAATTACTATGAATTTGACAAGGTGAGTGAAGACATGAACCCTAATGAAGCGGCTAATCCCTCGGATGAAGCGGCTGATTCCTCTGATGACGAGGCCGATCCATCGGACGATGACTGAAGCACAGCCCCGAGCAAAGCTCAGACCATCAATAATTATTGGGGTACAGGTGTGGGTAATCTAGCTTCGGCCATGTTCAAATTTCCCATTATCTTTGCTCAGTTTTGACAAAAAAATGAATCATGCTGACATTTGTTTTGTATACCCTCAAACTTTTTCTTAGTGACATCTCTAATAAATTCTTTTTTTTTCTCATTGTGTTTGTATTAACAGTTACTGTTACGTTTACTGAAAATTATATTCGCAACATAAATAATGAAACAACATTATTCAAGAGTTTGTAGGATCTCATTAAATACATTTAGAGTTGTTTATATATTTATTACTTGAAGATTTGAACTTTTTTGCTTTTGAATAATTTTTTAGAGGTTGGGTTATCATAAACTATAAACCGTTCAATTTTCCAGCCTACAACTGTAATTCATACGAACCATTAGTGAGAAATTTCCTAAATTTTAACTTAGCGAAGAGAGATCGTTATGTCTAGACTGCTAACTTTCTATTTTGTTACTTGCATAATTTTTATATCTAACAGAAATTCTTTTAACTAAATAAGAGGTATAACTTATTATTTATAGGAAAAAAAATATTAAATTAGAAAAATTAGAAAAATATCAATTTGCCCCTAAATAATATTCATATGGTAATTCAAGATAATTTTAGAAATTAATTCAAGCAAGTCATTACTGGATTGAGTTCATTTCTAAAATTATATTACTTGATTTTTTCTAAGTCAAGAAACATGATCCCTATATTAATTATATTCTAGTTTTTTATTTCTAAAATATATTTTAATCAAGTTATAAATAATTAAATCATTCCAATTTAATTTCTGAATAATATGTTGAATCAAATATAAATTACAATTTTAATTAAACATGATTAAATAAATTAAATTATGAATTCAATAATTAATTAATTTTTATTTGAAATCACGTACCAATTTCTCTCCACTTTGAACTCTTGGAAAAGTAAATTGCACATTGTATACCATTGGTTGTCATATGGTTAAAAACCATAATTTGCCTTTTAATTTATCCAAGTTTGTTTCTTCAAAACCTTTGAATTCATGTGTGGGGACATATTTTCGTTGCTTTTCACTAAATATTATATTAGTTTTTTAGATGATTCTTCAAGTTTAATTGGGTATTTTCTCTTATACTCAAATATGAGCAGGGGAAATGAGTGAAATTACAGGAGCTACGAAGCCTCGAAATATTAAGGAAGCGTTTGTTTTTCATAAAATATTTGATAGAGATGCTAAACTTGAAGGTCTCTAAGATTTGGAAGGCTGATCCTATCACAATAGCACACCATCACGGTGTTGAATTCTGGGACTTCTCCGTTATTAGAGAATAATATAAATTATATTTTGTAGTCTTATTTGGCGGTTTAAGGTTTTAAGTGAGATGGTTCTTTAACATGATATCAGAGTCTTGTTGACTTAACGATCACGAGTACGAATCTCACCATCTTATTCTATTTGATAAAAAATCAAGTACAAGATAGTGTGAGTTTATACAAGTTTCAAGTCCAAAAAAATTTCATTTGATGGGGTGTGTTAAAGAATATTATAAATCATATTCTGAAAGTCTTACTTAATAGCTTAAGCTTTTAGGTGAGATGGTTCCTTAAAAGTGCAAGAAGGTGCAACAATAAACCATCTAGTACGTGGCTTAGTGGTACAAGGTTGGGACTCAGAGGTTTGCTTCTCCCATAGTCTCAGGTTCGAGCCTTGTGATTGCTAATATGATGGCTACTAGAAATTTACATAGTTGTTAATTTCGAGGTACATATAAGCTGATCATGACACACACCTTAATAAAAAAAAAATATATAACAAGAAGAGAAGGAACTCTCAATGAAAGGTTGAAACACCACTCATGTACAACATGAAAAAAAATCAAAAGGTAGGGTTAAAGTAAAATTATAAAGGAAGAGAAGAAAGAAGTAGATGCGCAATACCGTTGCTGGGGTCCAAGATAGAACATATGTTGATTCTCATACATCAACATGCTTCACTTCAGATAAAAAAAAATTGGACAGTCTTCATCACTGGATTTATCAAATGAAGTTGACGTGAAGCCATGAAATCCGGTTATTGTTAAGCCAATGTTTCGGCCGAATCTTAACAAGCTTGAAATCAGCACCCTGAGAAATCAAGTTCATGGATTGATTTCTTTTCACAAGAGGAAAAAAACTCCACCTCTATAAAATATCTGCTGGGCAAGATAGATTATAATATGGAAGAGAAAAAACAAGCCCGGTGGTTTTGTTTTAGTGTCGCAAGCCCTTTCCCATAAATGGAGGGTGCTTTCCTTTTTACCACAACTAATAGATTTCTTATGGAACGTGTCTTCAGCTAGCTTATACACATCTCGACTAATTTTATGAGGTCTGAAGTTAATAATTAGTTAAAATCTTAAATAATTTTGACTGATGTGAGACTCGAACTGATAATCTCTAGAGAGCAAATCCAAGGTCTAACAAGTGAGTCGCACCCCTCAAGTTTAGATTATTATTATTTTTACTCGCACGGCATGATGTATTTTAAGAAAACAAAATTAAGAACCTTGATATTTTGAGCAAATTGTTAAAATGGGCTGTAATGAACTTCAAATAAGAGAGTGAAAAATAAAAGAAAAAGAAAAAGAAGAAAAAAAGGGACTCGAAAACATTTCAAAACTTCGATGATAACATCGAAGTATCACTGAGAAGAGCATCATCCACTAACATCAAAGAAAGGTATCAACAATGGCTGCCTTCGTGATCCACACGCCCTGCACAAAGCAGGGAGTCACCGACAGTCCTTAAATGGTGTTTGACATTAAGAAATTGTAATATAACCAACGATAGATATAAATAATTGCAAGGATGATCTTTTAGGAATTAAATATTACAATGAAAAATAAATAAATAAATAAATAAAAGGCATGCATAACAGTGTTGGGATCCAAGGGGCTATCATGCAGCGACACAGCAATTAATCAACTTTGTTTACTTGTGCGGGAAAGAGGTTTCGGAGAGGTGTCAACGCTTGGTTTAGCCAGGAAGTAGATATGCCAAAAGCACAGGGATCTTGGCCCATCGGATAACATCAATAACATCGGCACACCGGAGGAGATCATCACCCTAGAAGAAATCAAAGAGAAGTGGGAAGAAGTTAAGATAGCAAACCGGGTTGCTTAATTAGCTGTACTGGTCTGTGGCTATCTCTGCAAGATGCTCCGATGGCCGGGAAACACCTCCTACGCTCTGGAGAGGAGGTTTTGATCTTACGAATATGTCTAGATGGCGTCAGGGTGGTCACGTCTATATGTTTACTCCATAATTGTATCATTCGTTCCGTTTCGGTCGAATAGGTCGAAAATTTTTGTATCATATAAAAAAATAAGACAAAACAATATTGTTTTTATTTAAATTTAAATTTAAATTCCAGCCCGTTATATATTTTTCAGCTTAATATCGGCCAAAACGTTTTGGTTTCATTTCGCTCATTCTATTTCGGTCAAATAATATTTTTTTAAATAATAAATAAATTTATAATATCAATCATATCTCTTAATCCAACTATTAGATTGAGATGAAATTTTACGAAGAGTCTCTTGACATATTTATATATATTATGTTAAAATTTCAGAGTAATCAAAGAATGTAATGACCTTGCGAGATTAATGATGATATTCTCGTAATATTATACATGTTTATAATTTTATTTGGAAAATCATTTTATTATTTCTTTTTTTATATTAAATTGCACAATTCTAAATAAAATTTTTTTTTGGATTTGAACAATTTTTTTTGAATTAATATATTTAATTATATATATATATATACATAAACAGTACAACCCCGAAACGATACGCCGAAACGCTTTGAAATTAAAACATTCTATTCCAATTGAAAAAACAAAGCCTCAACTGAAACGGTATTGACAGACTCGTACTAATTTGCTTGTGTAGCATTTAAATGAAAAAGAAAATGATAACAATATATAAAATTGATGTTTCAAGACAATATTCTAAACTAAATAAACAGGAAAATATCCCATAATGATTAGTAAAACTAATTGAAGTTTCGAAATCAAAACCTAAAAAAAGCATCACTTCAAGAAATTCTGATTGTAAATTAGCTTCACTAGCTAGTGCATTCTTTCTAAAACAATCCCACCATTTTTTGGCATTGTATGACTTCCTCCTGCATCCTCAAGTGCTTGGAACATTATTCATAGTGCGAGTAAATTTTGTCAACTTCCTCCTCATCATGAAAATAGGGAACTTAAAAACCCTAATAAATAAGGAAGCAAGCAAATCATCAAGACATTGCTTGTTGGAAAGCTTACCTCTTATTGATGATTTTTATTTTTTCGGTAATTTCACTGGTTATATAATTATCAATGAATTTACAAATATCAAAAATACATCATACAAAAAATACTTACCACCATTATTTCATCAGTAATTCTATCGGTGAATATGGAAAATCATCGATAGAATAAACTGATGGTAATTTTATTTGTAATTGAATTCATATCATCGATGGAATAATCACGTCGATGATTCACATAATGTAAGTGGCTATTTCTATAAACTTTTTCAACTCTTTGAAACTTTTCGATAGATTTATTTCTTCGGTAATGCTGATTGTAATGGGTGGTGACAAAGTTTTGTAACTTTTTTACAACTCCTGAGGGACACATCACATCGATGATTTTGTCAATAGTTTGTGTAATATTTTTAAAATAAAATAAAATAAATAGAACATAAAAGACTTAAAAGAAATAAAAATAAAATATAAAACCAAACTTTCATCATTGATTTAAAAAATATTATTAGTACCAAAACCTTCCGACGTGAAAATTTAAACTATTAAATGATATCCCCATTACATTGACACCTTAAATTGAAGTAGCTTTTCCATGGCTCCTAGAACTTAACTCACCAAAAGAAACATCTCAGTTTTTGAAGGAGAAACAGTACTCTTCCAAATAATTACGTTTTAAACAGTGTAAGGACACTTGCTCATGGTATAGGAGGCTTAAGTCGTTGGACCAAAGTGAAATTTGTGTGACTAAATTACGTTTGAAAAAAAAAAAATGATGTTTCTGAACACAAGATGTAGTTTACACGGCACAGCTGAACCAAATCTTAAAAAAATAGATATCTCCTAGAAAACAAGAACCCAATTCTCTTTGACACATCCATCTCATTTATTGGAGGAAGACACATCCCCCACATCATCTCCACAACAACTGCTTTTTGCTTTCCTATCATGTTTTGGTCGTCCCTGTTAGGGTTAGCTTTTTTATTTTATAGGAAGTGGCAAGTCCTGTTCAGCCTAGGAGCTCCACGATGTTCTTGCTCCCCACTACAATTTTCTACACGCCAACACTAATTATTATCCACTATCAGAATCTGGAATTAAAAACAAAAATACTTTCCAAATATTCAATGTGGAAATATTACGGGGCAACAGCACTCAGCATCGCTTGTCGAAACTGTCACGTATTGCATGCGTGGCAACTAGAGAGTATTCATCTCCGAACAACATTCTCCCATACGTTGGTAAAGCCGCTACGTCAGCATTCACAAACGGAAAGTGGATTTCATCCTTTTCTTGTTGGGAGTGATTACATTGTGAGAACATGAACGCTCGCTCGGAGTTTCTTTAGTGATTGTCATGTCATAAAACAAAGCCCAGCTAGTTTGTTTTTGGTTGAAAAAGGTTTCCAATAATGTCATGGTGTCGATAGTTTTGGTTTCTCTGCTCCGGAAAGAGTCTATATTGGTTAGTGGAGGGTCATGCAATGCTGCTGTACGTGATCCAATCCTATTCTTTTTAAGGGATCAAAGTCTTTATGGAATCATAGTGGGATTGATAGAATCCTAATAGGATTGCATTACCTTGTTTTTAATCGAGTCGCATGATCGTATTAATCCTACCAACCGTACAGCTTCATCATATCTATCTTTCTCACAATGGCTGGTTGGCAGAAACCGAGAGGGCTGAACAGGCCATGTTTTCTCCTCATAGGTAGTTTATTTTTCTCTTTCAGAATATCTTCGTAGATTTTGCCCAGATGAATAGCTGTTAAGTTTATTGCTCAAGCGTAAAGAATCTGATAGAAAGCATGTTAATTGATTTCAATTTATCATGGTTTTTCCATTTTGACAGTGATAGCTGGTATGGAGAGGTTTGCATTCAAAGGAGTGGCATCAAATATGGTAACTTATCTTACAGATGTTGTTAAGATGAGCAACTCCGCTGCTGCCAAGACAGTAAATAATTGGTGCGGGTTCACGTCCATGTTACCACTTCTAGTAGCATCCCTTGCTGATTATTGGGATCGGTATTCCACCATTCTAACCTCTTCCTTTCTTTATGTTGTGGTTAGTACTTTCTGGGGTTTTTTTTCTTTTCCATTTTCTGCTTTTGAAATTCTGTAATTTACAACTAAGCTGACAAATATTGAAAACTTTCGGTGATTATGTGTTTATTTGTAAAATCACAGCCGCCTTTGGCTGTACTTGCAAGCAAGAATTTGATTTTTTTGAACGAATTCGCCTCTGTAACTGTAGAATCTTATACAGTTTTTGGTTTATGATTTTTCATGGTAAACATGCTTTTGTTAACCTTCTTAATTTCTTCTTTTAAGGGACTTGTGGCTTTGACATCAACAGCATTGGCCTGGGCAACGCATCCCACCGACAATATAAGCTCTTCATACCTGTTTTGGTCGCTCTGCTTGATTTCTCTAGGACAAGGTGGATATAACCCGTCCTTACAAGCCTTCGGAGCAGATCAAATTCCGAACGATGAAGATCTACCGAGGACAAAAGATGAGCAGAAATCAAATAAGAAGAGCTTGTTCTTTCAATGGTGGTATTTTGGGGTTTGCGGTGGCAGCCTCGCAGGTGTCACAGTCATGTCCTATATCCAAGACACATTTGGCTGGGTACTCGGATTTGCCATTCCCACAATCGCAATGGCAGCATCGATTTTACTATTTTGGTGTGGCAGCAGAATTTATACATATAAACAGGATGATGCTATCTCTGGAAGGTCTCTAATGGACATAGTTCGAGCCATCAAGGAAGCTGTGTCGAAATTAATGAACAGCAGAATCACCTTGCCAAGCAGAAAGCCAGACGTTGTTGAGCTAGAGTAAGTTCTCTAAAATTATAGTCAATCCTTGCTTTGAAATATATCTTACAGTAGCTCTACTCTTTTTACTTGTTCATAGGCTTCAAGAAAAACCTCTCTGTCAGAATTCAGGCAATGCCAAGGCATTGAAGGAGAAGCCTGGCGGCGGCGATGTTAGCTACCTGGTACAAAATGGAAAAGCAGTGCTAAGACTTCTGCCGATATGGTCGATGCTCCTAATGTTCGCGGTGATCTTTCAACAGCCTGCCACATTCTTTACCAAACAAGGAATGACGATGAAGAGAAACGTAGGCAGCGGATTCAAGATCCCACCTGCTACTCTGCAAAGTTGTATTACAGTTTCTATAATCCTCCTGATGCCATTTTATGATGTATTGCTGATCCCACTTGTAAGAATGATTACCCGCGATGAAAAAGGTATCAGTGTGACTGAAAGAATGGGAGTTGGGATGGTCCTGTCGATCATAGCCATGGCCATAGCTGCTCTGGTCGAGACAAAAAGACTCGAAATCGTACAGAAGATGGAATTTGTTGATCAGAATATGGAAACAGAAGTTCCATTAAGCATATTCTGGCTGCTACCTCAGTACATCCTGCTAGGAATTTCTGATATCTTCACTGTTGTAGGGATGCAAGAGTTTTTCTACAGTGAAGTTCCTGTCAGAATGAGAACTATGGGAATCGCACTTTACACCAGTGTTTTTGGAGTGGGAAGCTTCTTGAGTGCCCTGCTGATCTCGCTGGTTGAATATTTTACATCTTCAGAAGGGGGCAAGAGCTGGTTCTCTGATGACATGAGAGAAGCCCGACTAGACAAATACTACTGGCTTCTAGCCCTGTTAAGTGCTCTCAGTTTGATGTTTTATGTCATTTTCTGCAGATGTTTTGTAAGCAGGAGTAGTGATCTGGATACTGAGAACTCGTAGGAGGTAGAGCAAGGCCTTTTAAATTATAAATAAATTGTTTTTGTCATCCTCTAGCTTCTCCAATTTCCCTTTTTAAGCAGAACATTTTTTGTCAAAATATTCAGAACAGCTTTTTTTCTTATCTTCAGTTTTTAAGGACGAAGGAGTACTGTCATAATTATAAGATGCAAATTTTGGTTTTTTATTAAATAAAAGCTTTTACTTAAATTATGTAAAAATGATTAATTTTAATAAAATATATTTATAATATTTTATACTGATATATAAGCCAATTGAATTGTAATAATCTTGACATGTCTCTTAATTATCATGCATTTATTTAATGTTTTGATGATTTGATCATACTCTTACTAAACAATTCAAAAGTTGAAAGAGTCAATAGAAAACCACTACCATAGATGATGTCATAAAGCAAACAATTCCAAATCAAAATACAATGTATTCATTAATGAAGACATTGCCTATCATATTAATTTTTCACTATAATGATGGAATCATCACATGCCACACCAAGGTTTTTGTAGCATGAAAAAGAAATGCTCATTCCAGTTTTTTTATTTTTTTTGATAAAAAAATTGAGAATTAGGTTATTAACTTGATTGGATTTAATAGTCAAATTCCATATCATCAAAATTTAAAGGATAAAATTGAAAATAAAAATTTTAATAAAAAAAATTAAAAACAAAACAAATAGTAATGTGAAAAGCTCATGCGTTGAGATTTTTGAAGAGTGAATTTGAAAAGTATAATAAGTTTATGTTATTGATATACAACAATTAATTTATGACTTTATTTATTCAGCAAGATTTTTGTTTTTCAATTTATTTTTAATAAAAACAAAGCCTATCCCTGATAAATAAGACATAATTTGAGTTGAAATGCTTTAATACCATTGATGAGATCTTAAGCATATATATCAAGTCCTTAACCTACCTCCCCGTCATCTATTATTCATCGATAATCAAACAGTAGTGTAAGAAGATATATATTTAGTCATCAATATGATCTGCGAGAAGGGAGTTTGGTTATAATTATCAAATTAATATTACTGTAAATATTTATTTTCAAGTAAGAGGAACATAAAAACCATGACAGATCTCTCTGAAAACAATTCATAAGGGCAACTGGCAAACTGCTTGTGTGCTCAAGGACGAGGAGCCGTCGTGGAGCTTGCTCTGAAACATGCAATACGCTGTTAACAGCACTCAGGGCTGGAGAGCCTTCTGAAAGTGAATCGATGATCTGATCATCAGTTGTTGCAGGAAAATCCCTTGCCACTCCCACTTTCCACCATAATCACAGAGAAGAGGAGGGTCAAAATGAGCATTCTATCTGTTTTTATAGTGTGTTTTCATGCTCGCTCTCTCTCTCTCTCTCTCTCTCTCTCTCTCTCTCTCTCTCTCTATATATATATATATATATATATATATATATATGGTTTTCTTTTTTTTATCATTCCTTAGAAAATCTTGGACTTTTTTCTTTTTAGTGTTTTGATGAAAAGAAAGTAGGGAAGGTGCACAAAAGTTTGTAAGGCCAGGCTTGCACATTTTATTTATTTTAGTTTTTTAAGGATAGATTACATGATTTATCTATATTTTCCTTTTTCTATTATGTTTTGATGTAAAAATAAAATAAAATAAAATAGAAGGTCATGCACGTTAAGTCTTACAAGAAACCTTCTTTATTATTTTATGTCCACATTAAGGTAAATTAATTTTTTTTTATTAAAAATAACAATAAAAGAAACAAATTAATCTTTGTAATGCCACATGATATATGGTCTATTTGTTCGTATCTTAACTACTAAAGAAATGACTAGAAAGGAGAGCTTTTTGGATTCTAAAAATCATTTTACACCTATTTTAACCTCAAAATACTTAATAAACACTATTAAATTAAATTAAATTAACCAATTTATAATTTTAAAACACATTTAAATAGTTAAGAAAATACAAAATGAATCAAAATCAAAATTTCTTTCTTAACCACTCTCGTTTTTTTTTTTTTTTTTTGGTGATATAAAAACTCAAAAATACTTAAATGAAAACGCTCTCGTCAAGTAAAACTCAATAATATTAAGTTAGATTTTTTTTTTTGTTGACGAGAGTATTGTTGACCGAATATTTTTTTTCTCTCCCTCATGTTCGTATCATTTTCTTTCTTCTCTCAAATTTCAAGATATTAAATGTAAAATAAATAAATTTTGGAAATTAAACTATAAAATCACACTTGAGTCGTGACTTAGTAGAGAAAGAGGCTTGTTTCCTTCCTCTGCTCCTAAATTTAATTCTTTCTGTACATGTTTGTCCCTCTATAGTGTTTTATTTACTCACTGAGCTTATAAAATATTCAATAAATAATATATTAGTTATGATGCACGTAAGTTGATTCGGGTTCATACAACTAATTACTTAAAACAAATTCCTCTCATATGGACCAAACATAAAATATAAAACATTTAGATACTGATGAAAAAAGAGTTCTCTCCTTAAATTATTTCAAACATGATCTTTTTAATTTTAAATTTTTAATTGACAAAATTAAATATTTTTGTATAAAATTGAGCATCCAACTAATTTGAGCGGGACATCCAGTTACATAAATAATAGCGACTAGAAAATAACTAAGCCTTATAAATAAATAGAAAGATAAAATTAAAAAAAAAAATCCATAATGCTAGTCTCTCACAAACCACAGTAAAAAAAACAAGTGAAATTCTGTTAGTTTCTTTTTTAGTTTATACTGTAATAATTATATTTTAAATATAGTAATAATTATATTTACTTGCAGAGCAGAACAAACGATGCCGTTCCGCAAAAAACACATTTAAAGGGGCGAAACAGTAAATTAGAGTTCCGCAAGCAAATAAAAAATAATAATAATATCGCAACTCTGTCTCAGCTCTTCTAGTCCCTTGGCGAAACAGAAACGAGAGAGCGAGAGCGAAAACGATGTCGGATCCATACGAGAGAGTGACAGGAGGGAGACTGACCTTCAAAGGAGGAAGCTTAGCAACACGAAGCAAAGGAATCGAAAAGAAAAAGAAGAAAAAGAAAAATCCGGTGGCTGATACGGTGGAGGACGCCGCACCAGTGGCGGAGAATTCGGAATCTGATGTTGGTGAAATAATTTATACGATTGACGCGGCGAAGAAAATGAAGTACGAGGAAATATTTCCTGTGGAGACGAAGAAGTTTGGGTATAGCGAGAAGAAGGATCTTAAATCTGTTGAAGATGCTCTTGATGATCGGGTTAAGAAGAAAGCTGATCGTTACTGTAAATGAGGTAATTTTGATTTTGTTTATATTTTTGTTGAATTATTAAGAGATTGATGGAGGAACAAGCTGTTAACGGCATGATTAGGGTTTGTGTACGAATATAATTTAGTGGGGTTTTGAGATTTGTTTGAAGTAATCAAAGTTTAAGTTTTTTTATTGGCAATATAATTATTAGTAATGTTATGATGGGTAATGGTGGAGTCGAGTATTTCGAACAAGGGTCTGTCAGGGTAGGATAGATACTATAGTGTAAAGCTACCGCACTAAATTATCGTATGTAGATGGAGGTCAGCTTATAATTAGGTACTCTAATTTTATAATTGATTGGCGACAAGTGAGCCTGTCTTTTTTATTTAGTAGATGATTGACTGCAGATGCCAAGTGATGTGTAAAGATCTTTGTTTTTAGGGATAAAGGGTGGCCCCATGAAACAAGCTTAATGAACCAAATAAATTTCGGATAGATTAGCTTATTTTAGGAATGAAGTTAGACTCCATGAACGAGATTGAAGCAAAATCAACTTTAGGATTCCTAGCTGTAACAAAGATAACGAGTCATGTTCATTGAGAAATCAACGGATGTAAAAGGGTTTTTGGAAACATAAAGTACATGAAAGAAGGATTAGGATAGAACCAATACTTTAATCGGACCTAGCAGAAGGCAAGCTCCAATCAGTTTTTGTGAAGACCTTGGGTTGGAGGGGAAGAAGAATCACATGCTAGGGTTTATTTTTTGGAGTCCTAAATGGATGCTGAAAGTTCCCCCAAAGGGTTACCAAATATAACGGTCGATTATAGTAAGGGTTCTGATTTAGTGGGTGCTCTTCTAACCTCCATGAGAAGTAAATGGGAATCTTTTAGCATCTCAGGCTCCAGCATTTCCATACTATTTGTGACATTGTTTAATTTTTTTGTTATTGTTAGTGTTGGTTGTTTGGATTCTGTTTTCCTATGTATTCTTGGCTAAAATGATGGATGGGCTACCTTCAAGTCTGGTCATGATGATCATGACTCCATAGTTTTCTGGCTTTTGACTTTCAAGCTCAAGGTTTTATATGTGAGGCTGGGAATGCTACTGTTGTGCTTTTGAATTCTTTGTTCTAAATGTTCCCTGACTTGGTTTCTCAGTGCCTATAGGCTTCCGTTAAAGTTAAGTCCATACTGGCATAAAGCTATGGTCTCTGTAATACGTTGTTCTAGATGTTGTTGAGCTTAATTGATTGGTTATGAGCAGTTTGAATTAAAGCTATAGAATTTGCTGCAATCCATATAAATGCGTGTTTCCAACACTTGGCAGGTTACAGAGACCGAAGATGAACTGTTCCCTGATCTTGCAACGAAGCCGCAAAACAACCTAATTCACTCATTGATGTTGAGCGGATTAAGCTAGGAAGTCTTTTAGCAGGTTAAAACAACCACCTCATTCACTGTAGTAGAATTTCACTTTTCCTCTGTATGGTGTGATTGATCTTAATATTTTGAAGTTAACAAGCATTATGATTGAAGAGTTAAATTGTATGTGTCTACAAAAAGAAAACGGGGTATCTGCCCTGCTAACTAGAGAAAGTTAGACAGTGTAGAGAAACTAATATATGGACCTTGCTAATTTTCAGGCACTATGAAGTAGAATGGCAATCAATGTCTTCATATCCCATGTTGTTCTGTTGTAGTAACAAATTAAATTTCAGAAGTGAACTTTTGTAAAATAATGCCGAAATTTCAAGACTTCGTGTGAGCTTTTTGAATCAGCGGTTTTGATTGATAGGATCACCTGTTGCATATCTTTCCTAGGTAGCTGCAGCTTTCTGTAATGGTGGCTGTGGCAGTGGTTGCCATGTCTTTTATATGGGCTTAGGTCTAAAATTTGTACACATTGAGGACCATTTTAGACTGCAGCTCTAAGGGCGTTCTATAACAGCAGGAAGCCCAAGAGAAGCAACACAGTCCAGAAGGCAATTTCGATGGTTGCAGAAGGCATTGTAGAGGGAATGCTTTGAATCAAGAAACTTGTTTAATCATCAATGGCATTGATGTTGGAAGGTTATATGAACTCAATGCGTTATGTAATCCACTCGAGAACATAACCAAAACTTTATATAACACTAATTATTCTGTTAGTATTTAAACACTAATTCTATCGAGAAACAATTTGCCAATGGAATCATGGACAATAAATGGTCTTTAAAAATATTATCATCAATGATTTCTATTATGTTAGTCGTTTTATCAATAATATAATCATCAACAAATTTAAGTTATGAGATCATGATAACTTCATAAGAAAAAAGTATAAAATTTAATTCTCAATCAACTCAATGTTAATGGATTAAACTGGAAAAAATACTGAGAAACAAATAACACAAGTCAACTCAGGTAAACCTTCCAAATCTGAGTCAAGAAATCAAGATAACTTCGTAAATAAAAATAAAGAGATTACAGAGTTCAATTATCAATCAACCTAGTAAAGGATTAGTTGAAAAAAAAATCAATTAAAAAATAAATATTCGATGCTTGCATTCCTGTCAAACAGCAAATAAATAAATAAACAATGGCCCAACATGCAAGAGAAAAATAATAATAATAATAAAAAATAGTCCACCTTTCATTCGATATGAAAGGTTCCCTATCCATAAAAAGAAAAAAGAAAAAAAAAAGCCAGCAATTATTTTGAGCAGAAGGTGGAACCCAGCGGATGGCAGGGATGAGGCATGAAATCCAAAGTTTGCTGACCTATAGAATAACTTATTCTACGAGCCAAAACACCAACTCCTATCTGTTTCTTCATCTTCCATTCTTTGATATAAACCATGAGAACTTATAATTATCTGGAAAACAACCACAAACTACATGGGAACGTAGCAGAGAGATGGAAATGCCCTTTACAATTTAGGATATGCTTCATCTATAAGAAATGCAGTTCATGTTTGACAGTGCCTGATGAGTCAGCTGCCAAAGTCCACCTCAACTGTTTCGGTTTATTTTCAGTTTTTCAGTTTGTATGTCTGTTATTTCAGTTGTAACACAAGTTCAGTGCAGGTGTAAACTAACTAACTACAAAAGTTAGTTACACTAGAGGCTATATAAGCCGAGAGGTTCCATTCAATAAACTTGAACTGAATATTCAACTTTCTAGCATTCAAAGTCTCACAATTCTTTCTCTCTCGGTTACAAACAAATTCTTCCTTGTTAACAGTGCCGGCCATAGAATAACAGTTGGCCGGCGGAAAGCTACACCTGCATGCCACAGAGTCAAAGTGGTTTCCTTACCGTCCGATCGAATAGACAGTCCTCGATCTACCCTTCTTTGTGAATCCCATGTCGAGCAAGTGATCAGCGAACGTCGGACGTTTGCAGCGGATCATCGGACCAGCACCGTCTCCTCCTCGAAAGCTTTTTGGATTCTTGAGGACATGGCTCGCGGGGTGGATTCAAGTGGAAGGAGTGGGGGTTATGTACGTTTCTTTCTTTTCTCCTCCGCGTACGTATCTCTTCATTTTACAAAGGTTCAAAGCATCTAGAATTCCTATCGAGCTCGTACTTACCTTCAAATTTCGACTGAATATCAAGGAAATAATGAAGAGCCATATTGATGTGTGCCTTGAAGACTTTTCAACAAGCTCACGTGAAACTTAACCTATCACAAATTAAGAACAGGTGAACAGTCACCAATTGAATTATAATTATCTATACTGGTTTGATAATACCGTGTTTTTCAATTCTCTAGTTAGAAAAAGTCATATTTATATGAAAATACCTTGTATTTCAATTTTCTAGTTAGAAAAAGTCATATTTAATTATATAAACACAATATATATTATTAATTTCCATTATCTCAAAAAAATAAGAAAACTAACCGCTTCAACATTAGTGTTGTTAGTCTAGAAACAGTTTAATAGTCTTTGAATTTTTCAAAGTTTGTATGTGTGGAGATCATGACTCAATGAACATGCAATGAAGCTGCTTGGGAATTAGTCATTATTTTCCCACACACATATATACAGGCTAAAGAAAAGTAAAAATCTAACCAAAACTTGTCATCTTCTTCTGATTCTGGGTGACAAAATGCCGATTTCAAAGTTCATTTCACGTCCATGTTTTGAGTCTCAAGGATCACCCTCTTCCACTGATCATCAAGGTTCTCCTCCAAGTTCTTCCCAGATCATTAACTAATATTTCTTAAGACTAAATTAAAACTACGTTAACAGCTTTGATTCATTGACGTGTAGGCGCAGATGATGGAGCGGATAAACCTGGGGGAAGCAGGACACTTGCAGGTTTAATTTGTGACCGTGGTAATTAACAATCCTTCCATTTAATTATTATAAGTATCAATCTTTTTTATTCTTCTATTTCATTATGAGGGAGTAAATCAAAGATCATGAGCTTGTTCTTCAGAGAAAAACATGATTAATCATATGCTGATTGCAGTATGGTCGGCTGGTCTCTCGGACTCGATAAAGTTTGAGGCAGAGAAAATTAAAAAAGGTGGGAAGAAGAATATTTTCAAGCAGGAATTTCAGGTCAGAGAAGGGGAAAAGCTATTCAAGGCATCGCACTGCTGTTTATCAACTGAAGCTGGTCCTGTTGCTGGACTTCTCTTTATTTCCACTGAAAGGGTTGCATTCTGCAGTCAGAGATCAGTCACCTCAGGATTTCATGGTGGGCTGCCCATCGAAACAGATAGAAAGGTGAATAAATATTTCCTCTTTATTATCTTTTCCTTGTCTCAATTATATTTAAACGCTACTTTACATTAATTAAACACTTGCACGCTAAAATATTGGAGGATAGAATCAAGAATTAATTTGCGATCACTGTTCAATTTCTACCCTTTTTTCTTATATGCTTTGTTTCTACAGCATCATAATTACTAAAAGTATTTCTCTACAACCTTGACAATAACGGATTATTAAAGAAAATAAGAGTAATGACATGTTAGAGAATAATATAAACTATATTTATATGTTAAAGAATACTGTAAATCATATTCTGGAGTCTCAGCTAACAACTTAAGCTTGTAGGTGAGATGATTATTCATGTTTCTAACTTGTTTGTTTTATGAACCCTAAATCATATAATAAAAAAAATGAACTGTATCAATTTGCCTTGTTGGCCTGTACACAAAAGACACTTGATTCGTTGAAATTGGATGCAGATTGAGATACCAATATGGAACATTAGAGAGACCAGCCCGAAAGATCCGCAACAGAAGAACATAACCATTCTCACAACAGATAATTCTGAATTCCAGTTCATGGACTTTCTGCGTTACGACAAAGCTTATCAGAACTTACAGGCAGCAATTCTATGGCAAAGTCTTCCAAGCTAGGTAATTAGAAATGAAAACGAAGCTGATCTCAATATTAGACAAGTACTTTGCTAATTAAGTTATGAGGCCTAAAGAAAAAGGCTCGGTTGTTAGACAAAAAAATTATTTACACATTTATGTACCGACTTGTAGTTTAGAGCAATCAAGAGAAAGTTCTCTTTCAAAAAAAAAAAAAAAGCAAAAAAGAAGTGTTTTTAAAGATTTTCGTGCCTTGTCCCTTTTTCCAAGGAAGATTGAAGGGGATAGTATATATTAACAATACTTAAACGGGGATTATTTATCATGGTCTGTGACAAATTAAGTTTGTATGGTGTGTTTTTTTATATGATACTCGAATACTTTATTGATGAATATTAAAGTTTGTCTTCAATGGGCATGACGTGATGGTAAAAGATTTGAAATATGTATAGTAAATCTCGAGTTCGAATCAGGACGTGCACTTCTTGTAAGAATCTGGAACAGTCAAAGTTTTACTCGCTCTTCTGAACCTATAAAGTATGTTTTCTGAGAGATAGGATTTCCTCTAATCCAAAAACAAGAATACTGAACTTTGCATTAATATGATCTCAATATTAGCCAACCTCTCCTTCACTAATTACATGAATTGAATTTTCTTGGGATTGGGTTTTATCCCCTCTTTATTTGCTAGAAATCCTAAAAAGCCATATCCCCTGATTGTAAATACGCACTCAAAGGGATTGGGCTTCATTTGGTAAATATTCGACATAGAAAAAATATTTTTTAGGTCTAGAAAATATTTGTTTAAATGTTGTGTTCTTTACCAACATATTATCCGTAAAGCCTTTTATGATCCTTCTAAGCAAGTGCTTGAAGACTTTTCACCATCTGCTGATAGGTGGCTTTAGAATTCTTTAATCTGTGTTAGGGAACCATTTCACCTAAAAGCTTAAGCTTATAGGTGAGGCCCCAAAATATGATTTATATTATTCTCTAACACACACCCTCAAGTAAAAGCCCTTTGGGCTTGAAACTTGCACAGACCCACATCACCTTGTGCTTTATTTTTATCAAATAGAATAGGGGTGGTGAGATTCAAACTCGTGACTGCTGGGTCAACAAAGCTCTGATACCATGTTGCGATTAGTAGAAGAGTGAAGAAATTGTGCAGAGAAGAAGAGAGACAGAGAGTTTAGAGAGAGAAGGAAATTTTGATTTTATTTTGTTGCAATATATGTACACAAAGGTCGTGTGTTTAACATCTTTCTATACACATTTCAAATACCATATGCTACCATCATGTATATTCTAGAATAAACTTTTATTATTATAGAATATACATTCATTTACACTCTAACATCCCCCCTCAATCTCTTGCTTTGACAAACCAAGCATGAGATTGCAGCAATGAAAACAAAACACATGAGTACTTAACCCTATTTAATAGAAATCAATTTGGAAAATAGAAAGAAAAGAATAGAAAGATGAGTTTGAATTTGATTGAGAAGATTTTAAGAGTTTGAGATATTGAGAAGAAGAAACGAGAGAGAAGAGAAGGGATAGAATTCGTTTGAATTTCATTTGTTTACTTAAGTTTTTTTCTTAAGTTTTTCGTTTGTTGATGAATTTGAGAAGAGAGGGATGAGAGGAAAGAAATGGGAGGTAAGAGAGGGGATATAATTTGTTTGAATTTCATTTGTCTACTTAAGTTTTTTGTTAAGTTTTTCATTTGTTGATGAATTTCTTAATCTATATAAGAATTCATTTTCTACTTCTCGATAGTTTTTTTCTTTTTCGTTTTCTTTTTCTTTCTTTCTTTTTTGTTTTTTTTATTACAACTAATCAAAATCGGCAGCACACACAAAACAAATAATGCACACACAAAACAACACCCCAATACAAACGACACCAGCACACACAAAATCTAAGTTTTCTACTTATTCCTCTCTTAGCAGCCGCCTCAGCATTAGGGCACTCCTTCCTCAATCTCTGGACTTTTCCGCTATAATCAACCTTATAGAACTGGAGGACAGCGAGCTTGACCTTTTTGTTCTTGTGCTTGATCTTCTTGGGCTTGGTGTAGGTCTTCTTCTTTCTCTTCTTGGCACCACCCCTCAACCGAAGCGGCAAGTGGAGAGTGGACTCCTTCTGGATGTTGTAGTCAACGAGCGTGCATCTTCACTTGTAGATGCAGAGCTAAGAAAGGGAAGAGATGGTTTCAGCTAATGGCGTGTATGAGTCTTCACCTCTTTAGCAAGATCTTTCACTTGGATCTCCCTGCTTTTATTTCTCACTTCTCTCTTATTTTTCTTCGAGAACTTGATAAAGAGAATTGTTACAGGAACTCTGAAGAATAGAAACGGTGAGTCATGAATTCTCACTCTTCTGCTGCTCTGTTTGAGTTTTTTTTTACTGAAATTTGAGAATTTGAAATGCATTACTGAGACTGGAGAGGAGAAGAAACAGATGTTGATGAAGAGGAGTCCTGGTCGTGCGTTTTGCAATTAGAGCGTGTTTGCTAGAAGTGAAAAGAACTCAGACCAGTCGGATGAACAAGAAAACAACTAAATAAGGAGCAACAACACTTATTATGCGTGTTGAGACCAATATGTTGCTTATGAGTCCGATGAATGAAGGGAAATTGCATTCTACTAGTTTGCATCCGCTTGATATTGAGACTGGGAAGATTATTACTGAGTGGAGGTTTGAAAATGATAGAACTGATATTATCATGAGGGATATTGTAAATGAGGAGCAGTCATCTTCATCTTTAGCTTGAAAATTCAAAGAATCTTAATTGAAGAAGCCGCAAAAGATCATAAAGAAAAACTTGAACGATGTGTTTTCTTCAGCTGCAGATTTTTTTTTGAATGATCCATTGAAGGATCAGATTGCGAAAGTTTGGATCAATTCATACGCTAGCATAATAGCTCTGATACCATGTTGAGATTAGTAGAAGAGTGAAGAAATTATGCAGAGAAGAAGAAAGACAGAGAGTTCAGAGAGAGAAGGAAATTTTGAATTTATTCTGTTGCAATATATCTACACACAAATGTCGTGTGTTTAGCATCTTTATATACACATTTCAAATACCATATACTACCATTATGTATATTCTAGAATACACTTTTATTATTCTAGAATTTACATTCATTTACACTCTAATAATCTGAAGGGCGTGACCCTGCAATGAATGGTGTCTTTTCCATCATGTCATACTATTTTTAATGGAACAAGTAAGATGTGGAGTCATTTGAAAGTATGCAAAAAATTCCCTTTTATGGTTGATAAGAACCAAAAACTTTTGGTATTAGAACCTAAGAAAGAGAAGGATAAATTGGAAGACAAAAATATAAGCACTCTTAAGGCAATAGGTTATAATTATGATGAATGTAGGCTAGCACTATAAAAAATGGTTATAATTGATGATCTACCTTTTAATTTTATGTAGGGTAAGGGATTTAAATTATTTTTGAGGACCATACAACCTAGATTTGATAGTCTTTCTCGTTTTACTGTTATGAAAAATTATTTGAAAATTTATGTTAAAGAGAAGGAAAAATTAAAGATAGCTCTTAGGGGTCAACGATTATATTTAACAACAGATACATGAACATCAATCTAAAAAATTAATTATATGTCCTTAACGGCTCATTGGATTGATAGTGAGTGGAAATTGCATAATTTTTTTTTTAATTTTTGTCAAGTTTCAAACCATATTGGTGAGATAATTGGTCAAGTTATTGAGAATTGTTTGTTAGAGTGAGGGATTAATAAACTTCTAACTGTTAGAATAGACAATGCAAGCTCTAATAATATGATTGTTTCATATTTGAAGAATGTGCCACATACTATGTTTTGGAATATTAGCAAAAGATGAAATGCTTTGAATCAAGAAACTTCTTTAATCATCAATGGCATTGATGTTGGAAGGTTATCTGAACATCAATGTATTAAGTAATCCACTTGAGAACACACAGAGAGAGCAAACACAACCAAAACATTATATAACACTAATAGGTTATTTTGTCAGTATTTAAACATTGATTCTGCCGGGAAAAAAATTACCAATGGAATAATGGTTAATAAATGGTCTTTGAAAAAATTACCATCAATGATTTCTATTATGTTAGTCATTTCATAAACAATATAATAATCAATAAATTACAAGTAGAAAAATCAAATCAAACAAAAAAAATTAACGACATCATTCCATGATAACTTCATAAAAAAGAAAATAAAATGAGACCATGATAACTTCATAAAAAAAATAAAATAAAATAAATTATAAAGTTCAATTCTCAATCAACCCAAAATTTATGGGCTCAATTGAAAAAAATAAGAAACAAATAACACAAGTCAACTCAGGTAAACCTTCAAAACCCGAGTCAAGAGACCAAGATAGCTTTATAGAAAAAATAAAGAAATTACAAAGTTCAATTTTCAATCAACCTAATGTTAAGGGATTTTTTTTTTTTTTTTTTTTTTGGGGGGGGGAATCAACTAAAAAGTGAATAACAAAACTCAAGTTAGCCTAAGTAACACGCAAAATTCATAACCTGGGTCATAAGACCATGAAACTAAAAAGAAATAATGAAACTTAATTCTTAATCTATCCAATGTTAAAGAATGAAATTGAGAAGAAAATTAAAAAAAAAAAGACTCCAGTATACATGGTGTAAATGAAGTAAAAAAAAGACAGATAACTTCATAGAAAGCAAATCAAAATAAATTATGAAGTCTAATATCCACTAAACTCAATGTTTGATGATGAAATTGAAAGAAAAAAACATTGTTTGAAATAAAAAGAAAATCCCAAGAAAATTGAGGACCAAAATGTAAAATATATTGGCATTTTACAATTTATAGCTACAACAGCATACCATGTCTTTCCCACCAGGATACATTATGCTGGTTTTTTTTTCTTTTTTTTTTGTGTAAACAAGATTTAGGTGCAAGCATAGAATTTTAATACAGATTATCACTAGCAAACACAGAGACCTTATGCATACAGATTTACAAGGCCATGAAGCTTCATACAGAAACGGTGGTGCTTGCTTTCCTGTCAACAGCAAATAAATAAATAAACAATGACCGAACATGAAAGAGAAAAATAACAATAATAATAAAAAAAAAAAGTCCACCTTTCAATGAATATGAAAGATTCCCTATCCAAAAATCAAGAAAGAAAGAAAAGAATCAATTGTCAGTACTATTTTGCCACACACATAAAAAGGCGAAACAAAAGTCTAACAAAAACTTGTCATCTTCTTCAGATCTGGGTGACAAAATGCCGATCTCAAAGTTCATTTCACGTCCATGTTTTGACTGTCAAGGATCACCCTCTTCCACTGATCATCAAGGTTCTCCTCCAAGTTCTTCCCAGATCATTAACTAATATTCCTTAAGTCTACATTAAAACTACGTTAACAGCTTTGATTCATTGACGTGCAGGCGCAGATGATGGAGCGGATAAACCTGGGGGAAGCAGGACACTTGCAGGTTTAATTTGTGACCGTGGTAATTAACAATCCTTCCATTTAATTATTATAAGTATCAATCTTTTTTATTCTTCTATTTCATTATGAGGGAGTAAATCAAAGATCATGAGCTTGTTCTTCAGAGAAAAACATGATTAATCATATGCTGATTGCAGTATGGTCGGCTGGTCTCTCGGACTCGATAAAGTTTGAGGCAGAGAAAATTAAAAAAGGTGGGAAGAAGAATATTTTCAAGCAGGAATTTCAGGTCAGAGAAGGGGAAAAGCTATTCAAGGCATCGCACTGCTGTTTATCAACTGAAGCTGGTCCTGTTGCTGGACTTCTCTTTATTTCCACTGAAAGGGTTGCATTCTGCAGTCAGAGATCAGTCACCTCAGGATTTCATGGTGGGCTGCCCATCGAAACAGATAGAAAGGTGAATAAATATTTCCTCTTTATTATCTTTTCCTTGTCTCAATTATATTTAAACGCTACTTTACATTAATTAATTAAACACTTGCACGCTAAAACATTGGAGGATAGAATCAAGAACTAATTTGCGATCACTGTTCAATTTCTACCCCTTTTTTCTTATATGCTTTGTTTCGACAGCATCATAATTTCTACAGCCTTGACAGTAACGGATTATTAAAGAAAATAAGAGGAACGAACACAGAAAATATTATAAATCATATTTTAGGGTCTAATCTAATTGCTTAAGTTCTTAGGTGAAATTGTTCTTTAATATGCCATCAGATTCTTGTTGATTTAGTAGTCATGAGTTCGAATCTCACCACCTAAAAATGGAATAGTATGAGTCTATGCAAGTTTCAAGCTTAAAAAGTTTTCACTCTAGGAGATATGTTAGAGAATACTGTAAATCATATTCTGGAGTCTCGGCTAACAACTTAAACTTGTAGGTGAGATGATTATTCATGTTTCTAACTTGTTTGTTTTATGAACCCTAAATCATATAATAAAAAAATGAACTGTATCAATTTGCCTTGTTGGCCTGTACACAAAAGACACTTGATTCGTTGAAATTGGATGCAGATTGAGATACCAATATGGAACATTAGAGAGACCAGCCCGAAAGATCCGCAACAGAAGAACATGACCATTCTCACAACAGATAATTCTGAATTCCAGTTCATGGACTTTCTGCGTTACGACAAAGCTTATCAGAACTTACAGGCAGCAATTCGAAAGGCAAAGTCTTCCAAGTAGGTAATTAGAAATGAAAACGAAGCTGATCTCAATATTAGACATGTACTTTGCTAATTAAGTTATGAGGCCTAAAGTAAAGGCTCGGTTTGTTAGACAAGAATTTTATATCTGAGCAGTCCACTTTTTATGTACCAACTTGTAGTTTAGAGCAATCAAGAGAAAGTTCTCTTTCAGTGTTTGATAGAACAAAACTAAAAAGAAAAAAAAAAAGAACTTTTCGCGGGATCGATGGGGTTTTATCCCCTCACCATTTACTAGAAATCCCAAAAACCCATATCCCCTGATGGGGAAACACGTACTTAAAGGGATTGGGCTTCATTTGGTATTGATTCGACATAGAAAAAACATTCTTTAGGTCTAGAAAATATTTGCTTAAATGTCATGTTCTTTACCAACATATTATCCACAGCCTTTTATGATCCTTCTAAGCTAATGCTTGAAGACTTTTTCACCATCTGCTGATTTAATCTGAAGGGCATGACCCTGCGATGATATATCATTTCCTCGACTGTGAATAGTGTCTTTTCCTTTCGGCAAGCCCTGTTAAAATCTATAAATTCCACTCATATTCATCGTTTTCCTGTGGTTTTCCTCACTATTAACATGTTTTCCAGTCAATCAGGTCCCAAATGTATATGGAAATGTTATTCTTTTAAGTATGAATATTGAATTTCTTAATTGACAAAGAAATTAATAATTTATTCCTGGTTACCAACTTCGGATATTTTAGTTTCATTGTGGGGATAAATCATCCTCTCTCTTGTCATTACCAAACCATTTAAAATTCAGGGGAATTAACATTTATATATATATATATGAGTGTGTGTGTGAGCACGTAAAGACTGCAATGTTATTAGTCTGTTAGCGTTACGTGATTTGATTAAGATTGTTAATTCTGTTTCGGTTAGTGTTTTTTTTTCCAATTGGAATGAAATGTTTTGGTTTTGGAGTGTTTTGGGGCGCTGTTTCGGGGTTATATTATTTATGTGTATATATATATATAATTAAATATATTAATTCAAAAAAAATTAGCTCAAATCAAAAAATAAAATTATTTAGAATTGTGTAATTTAATCTAAAACAAACACAATAAAATGATTTTTTTGAACAAAACTATAAACATGTATAATATTACAAGAATGTCATCATCAATCTTGCAAAATCATTATATTCTTTGATTGTTCTTAAATTTTAACATCATATATATAAATATATCAAGATACTCGTAAAATTTCATCTCAATCTAACGATCGAATTAAGAGATATGATTGATATTGTAAAATTATTTATTATTTAAAAAAATACTATTTGGTCAAACAGAACGGATGGCCAGTATTTGGCATGTACTGAGTGTATGTATGCATAAGTAACTTCTGAAGTGGAGAGCACTTGAGAATCATCTCAGAAACGGGTGGAGTAAGTTTCATTTTTTCTTATTCTTTATGTGTGTACAAATATTTCTTTATTTAATATATAGAACAACTGCAAATATGATGATTTGGGAGGTGTTGGTTTTCCTTGTTAGGAGAAAAAAACACTACTATTTTAACAAAAAAAATCTGAAATGCTGGAATCTTCTATCTAGAAAAAAAATTAAAAAAAATATGAAATTGCTGATTTTCATATACTTTTCAAAATTTTGTGTTGCATAAAACTACAAGGTCCAAGACCTTAGGCTGCAAAGCCGCCTATATGTTATGTCTGTGACATGATCATGTCCTTAAATTCCTTTCATGTTCATTAAAAAAATAAAAAAAATTCCATCTCAACTACTCCAACATCTGACAAATCAAATTATTTTATATCAACTATGCAAGCATTCGACCTGGCCACCTTTATTGACTTGAACCTCTCACCACATGCAAGGAAAAAAGACTTATAAATTCTCACAACTTAGTCAATGAAGTTGCCTGGAAATTGCAGTATCATTTTATTATAGTAGTCTTCCCTTCCATTCAATTCTTCACACATGACAGCGAAGAATCTTTGAAATGTCACTCTTTTATCTATTATTCTTGTCGAAAAATATTGAAGAGAGTATTGTATGATTTAAATAGCAATATACGCCTCCTTCTATCTCTTCATTAGGCAAAGTTTATAGGCTAAGCTGCCATAGTCCATCAGGTGTTATAGACTACCCTGTGCTTGTTAGACAAAAACTATGAACATGAAGGGACAGGTTGCAGAAAAGTTCTATGGAAGTCCATTGATGATCATAAAATCTGTTGAGACAACCCCAGAAAGACCATCTTTATCTGAGCCTGTCAGCTTGTTGCAAAGTCCATATTCCTCTCAGGGTTCTCCAACCTCCTCCAAAACCAGTAGTAAGTCACAGTGACCCTATCTTTCTCTGCCTCAAAATATGTTTATCTAGCTTATATCGATGTTGATAGCTTAATCATCAAGAACTGCAGGTAATAAATGGGATTCAAATCCAGGGAAAACTAAAAAACTAGGAAGGAAAAGCAGTACTTTTGCCTACAGGTTTCGCGACCACGGTAACGTTCTTACTGTAACTGCTATGAAAATTTGAAGTTAGATCATTTATGTACCTTTTTTTTTCTAATTATGTGAGATAATTTAATTTGCAGTGAAGTTGGGGCCTAACTTCTCTGAAACAGTGAAGGGCAAGCTGAGATTGGGGGCAAAGATAATTCAAGGAGGAGGGAGGGAGAATATTTTCAAGCAGGTATTTGGGATCGGAGAAGAAGAACAGCTATTGAAGGCATCACAGTGCTATTTATCAACCACATCTGGTCCTATTGCAGGGCTTCTTTTTATTTCCACTGAAAAAGTTGCCTTCTGCAGTGAAAGATCAATTACCTTCGCTTCTCCTAATGGACAGTTTGTCAGAAAACCCTACAAGGTGAGTCAATAACTGAGTTCCTGATCAAACTATGCAAGCAAACAGGGATTTTAATTATTTTTTAAAATATCAGCTCTGATTTAGAGATCTTCATTTTTCGTTCTACAAAAAAAATCATCATCTTGTAAATTTGGACATGACAAGATCCTCTGTTCAATCACCTTAATATTATGGAATTACTGGAGTGAGAAAGGTAAGGACAACAAATGGTAGGTTAGACATCTACGCATCTTAAACTTTTAAAGAATACAAATAATGTTAAAATTTGTTGATATGGACTTCTATTTTTGAATCTTCGATTCATGATCAAACAATTGACTTGGTTTGTATAGTTGAGAATTTTGACCAATATTTTGATGCACATGAGCAGGTGGTGATACCAGTAAGGAAGATCGAAAGAGCTAACAGAAGTGAGAACATGGAGAAGCCGCAACAGAAGTACATAGAAATAGTCACACAAGACAATTTTGAATTCTGGTTTATGGGATTCTTGCGTTATGAAAAAGCTTTCAAGAATCTACACAAAGCAATTTCTCTGGCGAGTTCTTCCTCTTAAATTAAGAGGATATTTTGTAAGATAAACACAAACTAATGCAGAAAGAAAGGAAGTTTATCTTAGATTAGAAATTGAGGCCTGGAAGGAAAAGCCTGGCTTTAAGTTCCGTTTGGAAACGAGGTTGTGCACAACCTGCATTTCCCAGTACAAAGCACTATTTTGATGTTTTTCAATGGGTGAAGAGTATTATTTTAATGTTTTTTAATGAAAAACCTAGGTTTCACAGGAGGAGCAACCTCAAAACCAAATGGACACTATACTTATTTTATGTATCAAATTGTAGTTTTTAGCCAATCAAGGGGGATTTTTTAGTTTTCTCTTCTTTTTTTTCTAAAAATAATTGCTAAAATCATGTTTTTCTCTTACCTGTTGAAAGCTGAAGTCACTTCTTTCATCAATAAACCATGAAAAAATGAAGTAAAAAAAAAATTGCAACTGCACTGGGATCGCAAATTCCTGAGCTGTATATTTTAGCTGTATAAGAACAAGCCAACAACCAAGAACTCAGACAATTAGAGCAGCCAAGCAGGACCATACAACCAGATAAAAAGGGTCCCCCTGTAACTACTTTTTAGCTCTCTCAAATGTTTTCAACATTCATTCACGAGGTTGTTTTTAAAACCTTCTTGAGCTGAACTTTGAAAGGTTGTAATGCATCACTAAGTGTAGAAGATCATGTACTGGCCACTGATATTAATGATGCAATTCATGAAGATGAGAGTCCAGAAGTCACGTAACCACTGCAAGAGTAACAGCAGTAGTTATTCCTCAATCAAGACAGTAACGGTAACATAGTTACTCCACCATGAAGACAGTAACAGCAACTAACGGATCAACTCATTCAAGTGTACAAGTTATTATTCTGCACATTCATTATGTAGTTATGTTATTAGAATGCTTAATTACTCATAACAGTTACATAGCAAATGAAGTAGATATATATACAACAACCATTGTACAGATTAATTAAGATTGAAATATACAGTTGAGAAAATCAAATACAACTCTTGTACTCTTATTCTCTATATGGTATCAGAGCCCACAAAAGACCAACGTCTAATGTCTTCCTCAAATTCTTCTACCCACCCATCCTCTGTATTTTCTATGCCTTCTGTCATCACTGTTAAATTAAATCATGATAATTACCTTCTCTGGAAAGCACAAATCACCCCCTATTTACGAGGCCAAGACCTCTTCGGGTATATTGATGGCAGCATCCCAAAACCCTCTAAACTCATCTCTGTTCCACATCCTGAATCTTCAGTCGTTACTGAACGTCTCAATCCAGCATATTCTCATTGGGTGCGTCAAGACAATCTTATTCTAAGCACTCTGATGACATCTTTGACAGAATCAATTTTGGCTCAAGTAGTCAATTACTCAACCTCTAAAGCTGTTTGGGATGCTTTAGAAGCCACTTTCTCTTCTCGCTCTCGTGCGCGCACATTGCAGCTTCGCACGCAACTTGCAACTGCAAGCAAAGGCCATCAAACTGCCACTGAATATTTTAATCTCATAAAAAGGCTCACAGATGAGTTGGCAGTTGCTGGACATCCTCTTGATCATGATGACATTATTACCTATCTTCTTGCAGGTCTCAGTCATGAGTATGACAGTCTTGTAACTTCCATAACAGCACGAACTGGTGCAATTTCTCTTGAAGAAATATACTCTCTCCTTCTTACTTCTGAAGCCAGGCTGTCTCGACATCAACTGGCCTCAGTCATACCTCAACCTTCTGCCAATTTTACACAGAGACAACCCAACTATCCAAGGCGTGGGGGGTATCGTGACAGGGGGCGTGGTCATCGTGGTGGATACAATTCCACCCACAAAAACTTTAATTCCACAGCACCTGTCTGTCAAATATGTAATAAAACTGGCCATATTGCTAAAAAATGCTATTTTCGGTTTGATCTCACTTATCAGGATACACATCCCAAACAAGGATTGGTAGCTGCGCGACATAATCCAAATGATCACTACGACTCAACGTGGACCACAGACACAGGTGCAACTCACCATTTCACAAATGATGCAGCCAACATATCACTGCCGAAATCAGACTACAATGGAGCAGAGACTGTGCATTTTGGAAATGGTCAAGGTTTGCGAATTACAAAAACTGGGTCTTCCCTTCTTTCTACTCCCTTTTCTACATTTGTGCTAAAACATGTTCTTCTTGTTCCTGAAATACGGCAAAATTTACTTTCCGTCCATCAGTTTTGCGTTGATAATAACGTATTCTTTGAATTTCACTCATATTATTTTCTTGTGAAGGATTACTCGGGGAAAGTCCTTCATCGAGGCCATCTTCATGATGGACTCTATCAGTTCACTCACAAAGCAAGCATTCCTAAAGCCTTTTCGTGTATTCGGTCCTTTGAATGGCATCGCAGACTTGGCCATGCGTCCACTCCAGTTGTCAATAAAGTTTTATCATTGTTGTCATTTCCAGTAGAGCAAAATAAATCAAGACATGTGTGCCCTGAATGCCAAATGGCAAAAAGCCATTCCTTGCCGTTCAAACCCTCTACGTCAGTTTCTTTACATCCATTAGATCTAATTTTTACTGATGTATGGGGGCCTGCACCTATAACATCCACATCTGGTGCAAAGTATTACGTGAGTTTCCTTGATGATTACTCCAAATTCCTGTGGTTATTTCCCCTCAAATTAAAATCTGATGTTGAAAACGTCTTCCTCAATTTTCAAACCTATGTGGAAAAACAATTTGAAAGGAAAATAAAAGCCATTCAATCTGATTGGGGAGGGGAATATCGTCGCCTAAACACATACTTTCACCACAATGGAATCAATCATCGACTTGCTTGTCCTCACACCCACCAACAAAATGGCTCCATTGAACGTAAACATCGACACATCGTCGAAGTTGGGTTAAGTCTATTAGCTCATTCTAATTTACCTATGATATATTGGGAAGATGCGTTTCACAGCGCTACATATATTATCAATAGACTTCCAACACCTATCTTGCAAAATAAATCTCCATTTGAAATGCTATACCATAAAATACCCGACTATCACTTCCTGCGCGTGTTTGGTTGTGCATGCTGGCCGAATCTTCGACCATACAACAAACACAAACTGAATTTTCGTTCTAAAACATGCATTTTCATTGGCTATAGTCTTTCTCATCAAGGGTACAAATGTCTTGATCTCTCTACAGGTAAAATCTATATCTCCCGTAATGTTGTCTTTGATGAGTCCTTCTTCCCGTTTTCTAAGTCCTCTGTTCCTGTCAACAAAGACTCCTGTTCCTCCAGTCCAGTTTCACTTCCACAGCAGCTTACTTTGCCCGTCACACCCAGTTTTTCTAATTTGCATCCTAACCATAATTCCACTAGTGCACAATCTTCTCCACTTGTTGTGATTTCTGCAGGTACCTCTCAGGATTCATCCCCAGCAGTAAGCACTCTCATGCCTGCTACATCAGAACCGACAGCAATTTTGTCTGAAATTCCTACTGCAGAACAGGTTCCACCTGCGAGTCCACCTGCTGCAATTTCTACAAACACTCACTCCATGATCACAAGGTCCAAAAATGATATTTATCGACCTCGTCAATCTAGTGATGACTTCATTCGATATCCACTTCCACGGGCATTGACAGCAGCAGCAGTGCAAACAGAAACCGAACCCACCTCATTCAGTCAAGCTGCAAAATTATCTCACTGGCGTAAGGCTATGGATGTGGAATTCTCAGCCTTACTTGAAAATGGAACTTGGTCACTGGTCGTCCCTCCCACAGGTGCAAACATTGTTGGATGTCGTTGGATATACAAAATCAAAAAGCATGCCGATGGAACTATTGAGAGATATAAAGCTCGTCTAGTCGCAAAGGGATTTCATCAACAAGAGGGAATTGATTTTTCTGAGACATTCAGCCCCGTCATCAAACATGCCACCATTCGGTTAATCATTTCTATTGCAGTTACTTATAAATGGCAGATTCAACAATTGGATGTTCAGAATGCATTTTTGCATGGTGACCTTGATGAAACGGTATTTATGTTGCAGCCCCAAGGTTACACTCATCCCCAACATCCCAATCATGTGTGTAAACTTCACAAGTCCCTTTATGGCTTACGGCAAGCCCCTCGTTCTTGGTTTTCTAAGCTGTCTACAAAGCTGCAGTCAATGGGATTCACTGAAAGTAAGGCCGACACCTCTTTATTTATTCTTAAAGAATTGAATTATGTAATCTACATTCTCATTTATGTAGATGACATCCTGGTTACTGGCTTCAGCACCACTATGATTCAGAAGATTATCAGCTCACTAAAGGCCACGTTTGCTGTCAAAGACCTCGGCAGCTTACATTATTTTCTTGGCGTCGAAGCCCTATGGTGTACAGATGGTATTTACTTAACACAACGAAAGTATATTGCTGAATTGCTACACCGAACAAAGATGGAACATGCTAAACCTTGCACTAGTCCTATGGCGTCCACTTGTCGTCTCACATCTACAGATGGAAATTTGTTTGAAGATGTTCATCTCTATCGCAGTGTTGTTGGCAGCTTACAATACTTGTCTTTTACAAGACCTGACTTGGCTTTTTCAGTTCATAAAGTAAGTAAATACATGCACAAACCTATGGACACTCACTGGATGGCTGTCAAGCGTATATTGCGCTACCTAAAGCACTCAATTTCAACGGGATTATACATCACCAACTGTGCAGACTTCACCTTGCAAGCTTATTCTGACTCTGATTGGGCTGCGGACATCGATGATCGTAGATCAGTCGGGGCTTATTGTATCTACATGGGGCCTAATTTAATTTCGTGGAGCTGTAAACAACAACCCACGGTAGCGCGCAGCAGCACTGAAGCAGAGTACAAAGCTCTTGCCAACACTGCGGCGGAAACAATGCAATTTATGTTAATTAAATTGCACAATAATGTCAGCTAGAATAGAGACGTGAACTGTCATCACTGTAATACTATATATATGATTGTATGTACAGACTAAAGTAATTGAATAAAAAAAAAGACAATTACAATTCATCAAACTAACAATCTCAATGTAGTCCCACCCTGTGGTGTGATAACATTGGGGCTACTTATCTCTCATCCAATCCCAAATTTCATGCCCGGACCAAACACATCGAGATTGATTTTCATTTTGTTCGTGATAAAGTCAGCAACAAAGAGCTCACGGTTCGGTTTATCTCCAGCAATGATCAGTTAGCCGATGCTCTTACAAAACCTTTGCCTCCAGTCAAATTCAAGCAAGTTCAGATCAATCTGAATGTTCGTGCACTACCATCCAGATTGAGGGGGCGTGTAGAAGATCATGTACTGGCCACTGATATTAATGATGCAATTCATGAAGATGAGAGTCCAGAAGTCACGTAACCACTGCAAGAGTAACAGCAGTAGTTATTCCTCAATCAAGACAGTAACGGTAACATAGTTACTCCACCATGAAGACAGTAACAGCAACTAACGGATCAACTCATTCAAGTGTACAAGTTATTATTCTGCACATTCATTATGTAGTTATGTTATTAGAATGCTTAATTACTCATAACAGTTACATAGCAAATGAAGTAGATATATATACAACAACCATTGTACAGATTAATTAAGATTGAAATATACAGTTGAGAAAATCAAATACAACTCTTGTACTCTTATTCTCTATAGCTATGTAACTGTTATGAGTAATTAAGCATTCTAATAACATAACTACATAATGAATGTGCAGAATAATAACTTGTACACTTGAATGAGTTGATCCGTTAGTTGCTGTTACTGTCTTCATGGTGGAGTAACTATGTTATCGTTACTGTCTTGATTGAGGAATAACTACTGCTGTTACTCTTGCAGTGGTTAAGTGACTTCTGGACTCTCATCTTCATGAATTGCATCATTAATATCAGTGGCCAGTACATGATCTTCTACACTAAGAGACAGAGTTCCGACCCCATTATCCTCTATATAAATGCCAATCTTCCTGCATAAAAGTCCACAATCACAAACTTTAGGACAGAAAACTAGCTTGTAATCACCATCAGGTTTCTCTATCTTGAACCAGTTAGTCACCATATCAAAACCAGGATTTCCTTCAACCCCGCCAGTAGTAACAAACGATTGGACCTTGGAGGTGACAGGGTTCTGAATCTTCTATACTTTTGATTCAGCTGAAAGCTTGATGGTAAGATCAGTAGAACATGGATCACACCATTCTTTTCGGTGGCAGCTGGTGTGATTGTAAGTGGAAGAAGATGTTTCAGCTGAAACCCAGTGCTGATCATTGTAAGCCCTCCTCCACCTCCACGGAGCACTGGCAAGATGTACTATTAGGTGTCTGCCTTAAGTTCCTCCCCAGCAATATCAAGCACAGCTACCTCATCAGCTGCTAATGATGGTTTTGTGAAGACAAAGACCTTGAAAAGGTAGGACAATACTAACAATGTAGTAGACTCCATTGTTTTACATTCCTATTGAGATTCTGTTTTTTTATGCAAAATAGATGGAGAGGGATTGAATTACAGAGTATAGAATTTTGAGATTGTTAGTTTGATGAATTGTAATTGTCTTTTTTTTTATTCAATTACTTTAGTCTGTACATACAATCATATATATAGTATTACAGTGATGACAGTTCACGTCTCTATTCTAGCTGACATTATTGTGCAATTTAATTAACATAAATTGCATTGTTTCCGTTGCTTGCTTCCGTTACTGTAACTGGTGAATTGATGACAGTAACGGGTGGCTTGTATTCATTCAAGTCTTGATCTTCATGTTTCAGTTCAGCTGCTGTTACGTGATCTTCCACATCCTCACTCTTGAGTTTAGTTGTAATTAAGGCTGCATTATCTTCATGTATTCCATTGAATTCAGCTGTCGTTACCTGTTCTTCTACACGCCCCCTCAAGCTGAAGGGGAGGTCACGAACATTCAGATTGAGTTGAACTTGTCTAAACTTTGCTGGTGGTAGTGGTTTAGTGAGTGCATCAGCCAATTGATCTCTACTGGAAATGAATTTGACAATGAGTTCCTTGTTGCAGACTTGATCGCGGACGAAATGAAAATCAATTTCGATATGTTTGGTTCGCGCATGAAACTTTGGATTCGAAGTAAGATACGTAGCTCCAATATTGTCACACCATAATGTTGGGCTGTGTTGTTGAGGCAAGCCAAGCTCATAGAAAATGGACCTGAACCAAGTGAGCTCAGCCGCGGCATTTGCAATAGCTTTATACTCAGCTTCAGTACTGCTGCGAGCTACTGTGGCCTGTTGTTTGCAACTCCAGGAAATTAAATTGGAACCCATATAAATACAGTATGCACTTACTGATCTGCGGTCGTCACGATCCGCAGCCCAGTCCGAATCTGTGAAGGCTTGTAGATTGAAATCAGTGTGTCTGCTGATAAATAAACCTGTGGAAATAGAATGCTTGAGGTAACGCAGAATGCGTTTGACAGCAAGCCAATGTGTGTCCAATGGATTGTGCATAAATTTGCTGACTTTATGTACAGCAAAGGCAAGATCCGGTCTTGTAAAAGCAAGGTATTGCATGCTGCCAACTACACTCCGGTAGAGACTTATGTCTTCAAATGGGATACCATCCGTAGATGATAGGTGACAATTAGAAGCCATTGGACTAGTGCACGGTTTTGCATTCTCCATCTTACTTTTGTGAAGTAATTCGGCAATATACTTCCTTTGGGTTAGAAATAGACCATCTGCACACCAAAGGGCTTCAACCCCCAAAAAATAATTCAAGTTCCCTAAATCTTTGACAGCAAATGATTGTTGTAAGGAACAAATAATATCTTGAATGAGAGATGCATTGGATCCAGTTATTAATATATCATCCACGTAAATAAGGATATATATAACCGACTTATCTTTCCACAACACAAAGAGAGAGCTGTCAGCCTTGCTTTCTCGGAACCCCAATGTTTGCAGCTTGGAGGACAATTTGGAGAACCAGGACCGTGGTGCTTGTCGCAATCCATAGAGGGATTTGTGTAATTTGCAGACATGATTAGGATATTGAGGATGGACATACCCTTGTGGTTGTGTCATGTAAACAGTTTCATGTAAATCACCATGCAAAAAGGCATTTTGCACATCAAGTTGTTTGATTGGCCAATTGTATGAAACAGCAACTGAAATGACCAACCGAATTGTGGCATGCTTGACAACAGGACTAAAAGTATCATAAAAATCAATACCTTCCTGTTGGTGGAATCCCTTAGCAACCAACCGAGCTTTGTAACGCTCAATTGTTCCATCCGCCTTTAGCTTGATTTTGTAAATCCACCGACAGCCCACAATGTTTGCATGATGTGGAGGAATGACCAAGGACCAAGTTCCATTTTGTAGCAGTGCTGAGAATTCAGTATTCATGGCTTCACGCCAGTGTGCTGACTTCGATGCTTGAGAGTAATTTGGAGGTTCAGCTGCCTTGTCAACCTGTGCTGCTACTAGTGCTTTTGGAAGAGGATAACGAATGAAATCATCAGCTGTTCTTTTGGAACGAAAAATGAGGTTTTTAGACCGTGTGACCATGGAGTGATTGTTGTGGGAGACTGGCTGTGGATGGTCATGTGAGTCAGGGTTCATCTCAGAAAATGCAGAGGAAGTTGACTCTGTTCTGATGTGTTCAGGTGCTGCTGAAGCCGTGACCGGGGCTGAAGATACAGGATGGTGCTGATCTTGAGTAGTAAGAGGAATATCTGGCGTGACAGACTGAGTGATATCTGGTCTTGGATCTGCAAAGGCCACGGGTGGAGAGGAATCTGTACCTGTAGAAATCAAAATAAGAGGAGCAGATGGTGTACTTGAAGCCAAATGATTAGATTGCAAATGAACTGGACCAGAAGATGGGACAGACACGGTTTGAGGAGGAAGAGAAATGGAGGAGGAATCAGTGGGATTTTCACCGATGGACAGATCTTTAGAATATGGAAAGAGGGATTCATCGAATATAACATGACGAGAGACATAAATTTTTCCCGTAGATAAATCAAGACACTTGTATCCTTGATGACATGGACTATAACCAATAAAGATGCATGTTTTTGATCGAAAATTAAGTTTGTTCTTGTTATATGGTCGTAAATTGGGCCAACATGCACAACCAAAAACTCGCATAAATTGGTAATCAGGTGTCTTGTTATAGAGAATTTCGTATGGGGACTTGTGATGTAATATTGGTGTTGGGAGCCGATTGATAATGTATGTGGCAGTGGTGAAAGCATCTTCCCAATAAATCATTGGTAATTTGGAATGAGCTAAGAGACTTAGACCAACTTCGACAATGTGTCTATGTTTGCGTTCAATGGAGCCATTTTGTTGATGGGTGTGTGGACAAGCAATTCGATGATGAATGCCATTGTTGTGAAAGTATGTGTTTAGACGGCGATACTCCCCACCCCAATCAGACTGGATAGCCTTAATTTTTCTATCAAACTGCTTTTCCACATGTGTTTGAAAATTTAAAAACACATGTTCAACATCAGATTTCAGTTTAATAGGGAAAAGCCACAAAAATTTGGAGTAGTCATCTAGGAAACTGACATAATATCTGGCTCCTGTTGTAGATGTGATGAATGATGGTCCCCATACATCGGTGAATATCAAATCTAACGGATTTAATGACACAGACGTGGAAGTGTGAAAGGGCAAATTATGGCTTTTTGCCATTTGACAATCAGGACAAACATGAGCACTTTTATTCGGCAAGACACGAAATGGAAGAGAGGAAAGGACTTTATTAATAACGGGAGCAGAGGCATGTCCAAGTCTCCGGTGCCAGTCATTTGAACGAAGACTCGATAGTGCCCGTGGAAGACTTGGATTATTGAGGAATTTATAGAGACCATCATGAAGTAAACCGTGATGAAGGACCTTCCCCGAGTAATCCTTCACAAGAAAATGAAACGAGTGAAACTCAAAATAAACATTGTTATCAACACAAAATTGATGGACTGACAGTAATTTTTGATGCAATTCGGGAACAAGAAGAACTTGATTAAGAAGGAAAGTGGATGAGGGAGTGGACAGTATAGAGGATCCAGTTTTTGAAATTTGCAAACCTTGACCATTGTCAACTTGTACATTATCTGCACCAGTATAATCTGATTTCTGAAGGTTCAAATTATTAGCATCATTTGTAAAATGATGTGTGGCACCAGTATCCGCATTCCACGCACTGTCCCAGTTATTGTTGCCTTGATGCATTGTCAACAACCCTTGTTTTGGTGGCATGGTGTTTGTATCCTGGTAAGTGACGTCAAACCTGAAATAACACTTCTTAGCATAATGGCCACTTTTGTTACAAATTTGGCACACAACAGATGATTGATTGAAATTTCTGCTGCCAGAATTGGGACCACCACGTTGAGCACGCCCCCTGTCATGAAAATTGCCTCGCCTATTGAAGTTTTGCCGCTGAGCAAAATTGGCTGAGAGTTGCTGGTTGACAGGGGAGAGTTGGTGTCGAGATAAGCGTGCCTCAGAAGTCAGCATCAAGGAGTATATCTCTTCCAATGTAATGTCATCTGTGCGTGCTGAGATGGAAGCCACAAGACTATCATACTCATGGCTGAGACCTGCAAGCAAATAAGTGATAATGTCATCATGGTTTAGTGGCTGTCCAGCGACAGCAAGTTCATCCGTAAGCCTCTTTATGAAATGAAAGTAATCGGTGGCTGTCTTGCCGCCTTTTGTGGCAGTTGCAAGTTGCGTGCGAATTTGTAGAATTCGTGCACGGGACCGAGATGAAAACGTTTCATCTAGTGCGTTCCAGACACCTCTGGAAGTGGTATATGTCACCACTTGAGCAAGAATCGGTTCAGACAAGGAGGTCATGAGAATGTTGAGGATGATGTTATCTTGACGAATCCATTGTGAGTAGGCTGGATTAAGTCTTTCAGTAACAGAGGATGTTTCAGAATTGGTGACTGAGATGATTTTGGGTGGTTTTGGAATACTACCATCAAGGTATCCAAAGAGGTCTTGGCCTCTAAAATAAGGGACAAGCTGAGCTTTCCAAAGAAGGAAGTTGTCATGGTTGAGTTTGACAGTTGTGACAGAGGGCATAGAGATTATAGAAGAGGAAGATTGAGCTGCAGAAGAGTTTGAGGAAGACATTGAGACGTTAGTCTTTTAAAGGCTCTGATACCATATAGAATTTTGAGATTGTTAGTTTGATGAATTGTAATTGTCTTTTTTTTTATTCAATTACTTTAGTCTGTACATACAATCATATATATAGTATTACAGTGATGACAGTTCACGTCTCTATTCTAGCTGACATTATTGTGCAATTTAATTAACATAAATTGCATTGTTTCCGTTGCTTGCTTCCGTTACTGTAACTGGTGAATTGATGACAGTAACGGGTGGCTTGTATTCATTCAAGTCTTGATCTTCATGTTTCAGTTCAGCTGCTGTTACGTGATCTTCCACATCCTAACCAGGTTCTGATACCATATAGAATTTTGAGATTGTTAGTTTGATGAATTGTAATTGTCTTTTTTTTTATTCAATTACTTTAGTCTGTACATACAATCATATATATAGTATTACAGTGATGACAGTTCACGTCTCTATTCTAGCTGACATTATTGTGCAATTTAATTAACATAAATTGCATTGTTTCCGTTGCTTGCTTCCGTTACTGTAACTGGTGAATTGATGACAGTAACGGGTGGCTTGTATTCATTCAAGTCTTGATCTTCATGTTTCAGTTCAGCTGCTGTTACGTGATCTTCCACATCCTCACTCTTGAGTTTAGTTGTAATTAAGGCTGCATTATCTTCATGTATTCCATTGAATTCAGCTGCCGTTACCTGTTCTTCTACACAGAGCAAGAATTGGAAACGGGATGCACCGATTAATTTTATTTTTTTTGGTTGAAATACAGGGCTCAAGGAAAATTGATCCAATCAGGTCAAAATACAAAAATGAATACAACATCTCAAGAAGGTCATTAATAATCTTGTCGTTTCTTAGCCAGGCCAAAATTAGCCTACCAATCCGCAGCAGCACTCCCTTCTCCAAAATTAGCAAACCAATCCTGACCACTCGGTCCCTTGATAGAACTTCCTTTGTTTTGATAATCAAAGCATAGATGTTGTCAACTTTGTCTGTTTGCATTGTAATGAAATTGACAACCAACATCGAATCCGACTCTAAAATTATCTGACAAAGACAGAGTCCAGGTAAGATCTAATCTTGAAATAACTAGAGTTTGACTCTAGGATTATCCGACAAAGATATAGAGTCCAAGCAAGATCTAACCCTGCAAACCTAGGATTGCCTTTGCTACACCCATCAAGATTCATCTTAAGCCACTCCAACGCAGACTATTTCCATCCTTTGAAACTGACCTGATTTTTGCACTATGCTGCTGGCTTCCATGCCTCTCTTGAAGATCATAGGCTGACTGCACTGTAATCTATCCACTCGAAGAATTGCACTAGTGAACCAAATCCTCTCCTCTGTCATTTGTTGGAGTAGGGTAGCTTGCTAAGAACTATAAAACTTAGTGTGTTCAAATAAAAATTTGGTTAAGTTCCCAAAATACATGGGAGACCATTAATAAAAAAGCTGGGACAAATCTATAAATACAGCAATGTCTACTTCAAGCCAAAGATATCGTGCAAAAACAACAAAAAGAAAAAAAGATGAAAGGAGGCATTCAAAGGAAGAGAGAGAGAGAGAGAGGACATGAACGAGTTTATGAGAGGATGGATAGAGCATTTTGTAATCAATCATGGAGATCGAGGTTCCCTGAAATGTGGATAATGGTTTCACCTCGGGTAAAACCAGACCACCATGCACAAGAGTTGAGCTGAACAGCATGAACAAGAGTTGGCAGAGGTTGCCCCGCCCATTCAGATTTGAAGCTGCCTGGATTACCAGTACTCATGAGAATTTTGCTATGAAACTAGGATGGGAGATCATTCGTGATTCAGTTTTTGGCTCCATTTATTTTATTTTAAAAAAATATATATTATATTGCAGGATGCATGTTGCCAATTACACAGGGATTTGGTCGAAGAAGCCAATGGTCCCTTGTGAATGCTAGCCAGAGAAACCTGGCCATGGGGTTGGCCTGGTTGAATATGTTAAAAGGATGGTATTGCAATTTAAGGTTTTGGATTCATCATCATGAATTAATTAGTAACTCTTGAAAGTACAAGGACTGGAGTGTAATGATACACAAACATTAGGTGAGCTGCTGTCATCCCATGTCTCTTCCAGGACCTGTCGGTGATGATAACAAGTGTTAACAACGAAATTTTGACTAATCATCAAATTAATTAACTTATGTTAGGTGCTTAAAGAATATGCTTAATTACTCCAAAAAAAAAGGCCAAATGATAACGCCACGTATGTTTCTCTTAATCATTGTTATTATACAATATATGAAGCTAATGAGATTAATTAAAAACACTTTGGAGTTGTAATTAAATCATAAGAGAGACTTTTTTTGCATATAATTTTGTTAGATTATAGACTTGAATGGTATTCATGAGTATGATGTTCATATATAGATTAGATTACTATATAGAGAGAGAGAGAGGGGGAGGTATCGAGTTTGAGTCAAGATGTGCACCCTTTATAAAAAATTAAGATAATCAGGATTTTATTCATTCATCTGGATCTATAAAATATATTTTGTAGATAATGAAGTTTCCTTGTATTCAGAAAAAAGAATTTGGAAAGAACTGAGCTGATAATTAAGAGACTATATTATTCTATTGCCAAACTACATATATGATATATCACAATATGACACCCAAATTCTTATACCGCATAGTCCTCAAATTAATTAACTAACGGTAGATGCAAAGATATGCTTAATTAGTCAAAAAAAAAAAAAAAGAGCGCCAAATATTGCTTAATTTTTGTTGATATTTATTTGATATTAAATTTGATTTTTATACAGTAATTGTAATTTCAAACAAACGTCCTGTATTTTATTAATGCTTGCTTTATGAAAAATTATTCTTGTTATTATATAATTATGTAATTATAGTTTTAAAAGAACAAAGTTCTTAAACTTGTTAGAACTCATCACTCAAATCCTTAATTTTTTTGGTTAAATTGTGAAAAATCAAACTACACTTTATTCAGATACATGAACAAAGGATGTCAAATCAAAGACAATAATTAGAAGAGATCCATGAACACAGAGGATGATGCGCACTTCCTATATTTATTAAGTAGCAGCCAGGATAAGCATCCACCGAAAAAGAGTATTATAATAGTAGCGGCAGATAAGTTTCTCTGACATCAAACTTAAAAAATAATTTCCAGCAGGCAAATGGTTTTAAAATTAGAAAAGAAGAAAAAAATATTGAGGAAAGTCATTCACAAGTTCTTTCTATATTGCAGTGAGCATTCCAATTCCAGCTCCATAAATTCAAGCTTCTCTCCATTCATTTCTTTCATCGAAAAACAAGAAATAAGAATGAAGTCTACACTGTTAGTATCGTTCTCCTTCCTTCTCCTTGCCTTTGTCTTCACAAAACCATCAACAGCAGGTGATTTGGATGCGACCGACGCAGTGCTCGACACTGACGGCGAGAAACTCAGAGCAGGCGCTGAATATTACATCTTGCCAGTAATCCGTGGAAGAGGAGGTGGGCTCACGATGGCCAGCACTAGAAATGAATCCTGCCCGCTTGATGTTGTTCAGGAACCTTTTGAGATATCAGAGGGTCTTCCAGTTACGTTCACCCCTGTGAATCCCAAGAAAGGAGTCATCCGTGTCTCGACTGATCTTAACATCAAGTTTGCTGCTTCATCAATCTGTGTTCAGTCAACTGTGTGGAAGATTCAGAAGTCTGTCAGCTCGGAAATACAATGGTTCGTGACAACTGGTGGGGTGGAAGGAAATCCTGGCATTGAAACTATTACCAACTGGTTCAAGATCGAGAAGGCTGGCGATGATCACTACAAGCTCGTTTTCTGCCCTGCAGTCTGTGACTGCGGGGCTTTATGTAGAGACATCGGAGTTTTTATTCATGATAATGGAGTTAGAACTCTGTCTCTCAGTGACTCACTGCAACCTTTCTTAGTTCATTTCAGGAAGGCTAGCTCTTCAAGTTCATCCTTATGAGTGCTGAAAACACCTGGGCAGTGACGGGACCAGGCTTGCTGCATTCTGATGTCTCTTGTCCTGGTTGCTGGCCTTCTTCTTTCTTTTTGTGATCACATGATGTATGTTTCGATGAATCCATGAATGTTTCATCAAATAACATCAACAATAATAATAATAATGAAGCCCTTTCTTTTAATTTGTTTCCAGCCCACGTACGAAGATGAAATGGATGTTATGAGCTCAATCTAATTTAATGGTGAAAAACAAAACAAACTATATGAATTCTTTTTAGCAAAAGAAATTAAACTCTGCTTTAGTGGGTTAAATAATTATTAATAATGCAGTAGTTTTTTCCTTTTCTCTCTTAATCAAGGATTAAAAAATAATAAAAATGAATTTAAAAATTATTGAGGTACAAAATTTGTATAATTTGTTTTATTTTTAACTTTGAGAATCAAAGTGCATCTTTTAAAAAATCTATAGCACGTAATCTATTCTTTCATAAAATATTAAAATTAATTGGTATTCAATTAGAACTAAATCACTGGAAAAACAAAAAAAAAAATTATACAGTTCATAATATATATAAGATGAAGCACAGTAGAAAACTCAAGCCATTTAATTCATAGTTAAAGGGAGCAATTATTCAATGCCTGAAATAGTTGTGGATCCAACGGGCCAGCAATTCCAAAGCATAATTACTGTTGTTTGTAAATATTGTTAAAATTGTTTTTTTTTTAAAAAAATTGTAGAAATGTATCAAAAAAATATTTTTTATAGTTTTAAAAAATTATTTTTTACATTAACACATAATATAATTTTAAAATACCAAATATTTTAATTTTAAAAAAAAATCAAAAATATTTTGAAAATACAGTATTAAATAGGGCTCACAAAAGATGAAAGAATTGAACTGAATCAATACAAATAAACAAGAACTCAAATCTCTTTTTTTTTTCTTTTTTAAACCAAAATTATTTCCTTCACGTTAGTTTCTAAATAAATAAATAAACTTTTAGAGAAAATTATGTTTTTTTTTTTATTTGGCATTACAAATTAAAATTGGAGGTTATTAATTTTATTTTTCCATTAAATTTAAGAACATAAAAAATAAATATATTTTTTTATCTTCTACACTATTAGCCTGTGAGCATATAATTTTGTTTAGAAAATGTATGGATGAGATTTTGATTCTTCACATCATTAATTTAAATATAAAAATTAAAATTAAAAAATTTATAGATTATTGGCCAAACAATCTCCTAAACTGTGGTCAGTGGAACGCAACTGACATTGACTGTAATAAAATTACAGTCTTCTTCTCCCACGACAATAATATAAATCATAGAAAAAATAACCTTATTTAATGCAATGTTTATTGCCAAAAACGTGTTTGGTGCCATGACCACATGCCTTTTCACTTTGCCGATGCTAGTTAATTACCAAGTACACGCCATGCAATTCATGCTTCTCTATTAATACATGTGTACATCATTGTTACTATTTTAATACTAAAGAGTTTGCTATTTGTATAGTTTCATGTTCGAGTTTTGTGATTGTTAATATAAAAATTAATATGATCATTAAATTTAAAACCTGTAAAATTAATCGAGGTATGCATAAACTAACTGAAACACTCATATTAATAAAAAAAATACGTGTACATTTACCTACTCATCAAGGATTTTATGATAAATGATATACATTGTTCAAGTTCATAATTGATATGTATATATTCATGGAAACGAATGTCATGGATCAAGGACTGATTTGGACATTTCCTTATCACATGCATGCGTGCAAACTGAATACATTAGTGGAACCTTTTCTAAAAGGTTGTCCTCTCCCGTGCTAAACAAATGTCAACAAACCAAAATCAGATTTAATAAATAAAATAAAAAAAAGGGATTAGGATAGTATTTTCTTGTTGTTGATGCTTATCTTGTGCATCGGCTAGTCTCATTGAGTTAGAGACACTAGCGTGAAAGTCATTGAAAAATAAAAGAAGAAAGAGAGACTTGTTGATCACTCTCCTCACCGACCACCACTGCTCAAAACCCAAACCATCTTCTTCCTCGCACGTACCGTGAGCTAGCTGCCACCTCCACTTTGCTGCAACTTTTTTTTTTCTCCAATAGCCGACAACCTCCCTCACGCCTATTCTCCTCCACCTAACCATCTCCCCCAGTAGCGGCAACTTCTTAATCTTTCTCCTGTAGCCAGCGCCTACCTTCGCCCTCACACCATGTAACCTCCTACCTCTTACTGTTCACAATACATGTGAACCATGGAACTTCAGTTATAATTCACATCATCTAAAGAGTAAGATATTTCTGGATGACTATGGAAAGAGAGTGCATAGAACACATCAGAAAATGGCACACGTGTCAAATGTAACTGAACTCATCAACTCGAAGGCCAGTAACGGGCATCAGTTTACTCTGGTAGTCATTGACTACTTCATGAAATAGGTGGAAGCTTAGCTCGTATGCCTATGTCACTCAAAAGATAGTGAAGAGGTTCACTGAGCGAGATTTGGTTTTGTCGGTATAGAACCCAGCTTCAATGAAAGATGATAATGGAGCCTTGCATGAGATGAAAGATTAAGCATTCAAATTCATCTCCATAGAAGCAAAAAATGAATGGTGTCATGAAAACTGCAAATAAATATATTAAGAAGATCATTCATAAAATAGTGGTCACTTATAGGGATTAATTGGCATGATATGTTATCATTCTCTCCACGCATATTGTACCACAGTCAAGACATCAATATGAGTCATGCCATATTCTCTAGTGTATGAGATAGAAGCAGTGTCACCTTTGAAAATAAAAATGTCACCATTGAAAGTACTGATTGGTTTTAGAAGAGATTTATGGTATTTTCTTATGGTTTTTAAGTTATAATTATTTTTTTTATATGAGAAAACTTCACTCTTCGAAAAATATATTTTGTGGGTTCAGGTAAACGAATAAAATATCGGTTGCACCAGACTGTTATAAGAGGTAAACATCCTGACTCGAATTCGAGACCTGTTGCGCAGATCACAAGCTCTATGTCATCATGTCATACTGAGAAGTTGTATTTGACAGTGAAGAGAGTAATTTGACAGAAGAAAATAATTCAATTGTATTAAATTGAGAAGAGATTACAAGGCTATTTATACAATTGTTTCTAACGGCTATTTAATAGAAAAACAGAGTCCAATACAAAACAGGACTTTATATTTCCTAATCTATACAGTAAGTGTTTGTGAGCTTTTCTTCTTCTTCTGCAGATAGACTTTTCAACACTCCCCTTCAAGTTGGAGCATGGATGTCAAGAATGTTCAACTTGCTTGTTAATTTCTTGAAATTGTCTCCCCCTAAGGCTTTAGTGAATATGTCTGCCAACTGGAGATGTGAAAGGACAAATTTTGTAATAATTTGGCCTTCTTGAATTTTTTCTCGAACAACATGGCAATCAATTTTGATATGCTTTGTGCGTTCATGATATACCGGATTAGCAGCGATATGTAGTGCAGCTTGATTGTCGCAGAATAATTCCACTGGTTTTAACTGTACTCGTAGGTCTTTAAACAAATGTCGAAGCCAAGTAAGCTCACATGTTGCAGCAGCCATAGACCTGTATTCTGCTTCAGCTGATGATCGAGAGGCTGTCTTTTGTTTTCTTGTTTTCCACGAGATGAGAGAATTTCCAAGAAATACACAGTAACCTGTTGTAGATCGTCTTGTCATAGGACAATTTGCCCAATTGGCGTCGCAATATGCTTTCAATTGTAAGGAGCTGTTTGCTGAAAATAATAAGTCATTACCTGGATTGCTCTTCAGGTATTTGCACACACGAAGGGCAGCATCCCAGTGAGGCTTTCTTGGAGTGTGCATAAATTGACTTAAAATGTTGACTGAATATGTGATATCTGGTCTAGTGATCGTCAGGTATATTAATCGCCCTACCAATCTTCTGTAATTCGCAGCATCTTTAACCAATTCTCCTTGATCAGCCGTGAGCTTCAAATTTTGTTCCATCGGGAAATCTACTGGTTTAGCTCCAAGGAATCCAACATCATCAAGTATTTCCAGTGTATACTTTCGCTGAGAAATAACTAATCCAGCTTTTGATCTTGCCACTTCTAGTCCAAGGAAGAACTTCAGTTTTCTGAGATATTTTATGTGGAATTGTTGTTGAAGAAACAATTTAACATCTTGAATAGCTTTGTCATTGTTACCTGTGATAATTATGTCATCTACATAAATGAGAACAATGGTTAGAGTGACTCCCTTTTCTTGCACAAAGAGAGAGTGATCTGAGTGCGATTGAAAAAATCCGGCTGTTTTGATAGAGTCTGAAAACTTTGCGAACCAGTTTCTGGGTGCTTGTTTGAGTCCATACAAGGACTTATGGAGCCGACATACAAGCTTCTCCCCTTGTCGGCAAAGTCCTAGAGGTGGAACCATATACACTTCTTCATGCAAATCACCGTGAAGGAATGCATTATTGACGTCCATATGGAATAGCGGCTAGTTTCGTACTGCTGCCAAGGCAAGAAGGCAGCGGACGGTGGTTAATTTGGCCACCGTAGCGAAGGTCTCATGATAATCCAGTCCTTCTTGCTGATTGAATCCCTTGGCTACTAGGTGCGCTTTATACCTTTCAACGGAACCATCGGATTTGTGTTTGATGCGAAAGACCCATTTGCTGCCAATGGGGCGACAGTGAGGAGGAAGAGGAACAAGTGACCATGTCTTTTGATTTTCAAGTGCACTGAGTTTGGTCTGCATTGCTTCACACCACTTAGGATCATTGAGTGCCTGCTCATATGTTTTAGGCTCAACAACACTTGTAATGTTGTTAACAAAGTGTCTATGATTAGCAGATAAGGATTTATAAGAGAGGCAATGAGATAAAGGATACCGAGTACCTGACCTTGAAGAGGAAGATGTAGTTGTGGGAGCCGAGAGAGAGGGCATACCAACTTGGCCGCAATGGAAATCACGAAAGAGAACGGATGGTTGTCTTGGTCTGTCACTGCAGCGAAGGACAGGAGATAAGGATGGTAGTGTGGAAGGTGGTGTTGGTGATGGTATAAGGTCTGTTGTGGACGGTGAGATAGGAGTTTCATTTGGTGGGGGGGCTGGAATTGATAATGTTGGGCTGTCATCATTTATAGGTGGCATGATGGGCAGTGGTGTGTTGGCTGGTGGTATTTCCGTTGTGGGGTTGGAAAATGGAAAGGTGTTTTCATGGAAGATGATGTCTCGGCTGGTGAAGAATTGGTGAGTGGTGAGATCGTAAACACGATATGCTTTTTGGTTGGAAGGATATCCAACAAAAATACAGCGACGAGCTCGAGGTGAAAATTTGTTTAATGGTTGTAAGTTGGTTGCATAGCAAAGGCATCCAAAGGCACGGAGATGATGGTAGATAGGTTGTTTTCCATACAAAAGCTCATGTGGTGATTTGTGTTTTAAAATCGGGGTTGGAATACGATTAATGAGATAAGTTGCAGTGAGTAAACTTTCTCCCTAAAATTTTAAAGGCAAGTTTGATTGGAATCTTAATGCGCGACCAACATTTAATAGGTGTCTATGTTTTCGCTCAACTACCCCGTTTTGTTGCGGTGTATATGGACATGAAGTTTGTAATAAAATCTCAAGGGTAGAAAGATATGGTTTTAAGGAGATAAATTCCATCCCATTATCACTTCGCATGCATTTAACTTGACAGTTAAATTGAGTATGAACAAACGCGATAAAAGATTTTAATAACCTTTGTGTTTCGGACTTGAATTTCATGAGAAAAATCCAAGTAAAACGAGAGTAGTCATCCACAATTGTTAAGAAATAATGTGCCCCCGAGTGAGTTTCAATTTTGTGTGGACCCCAAATATCGCAATGTATAAGCTCAAAAATTTTAATACTTTGAATAGAGCTTATGGGAAAGGTTAACCTTGTTTGTTTTGCTAAAGGGCATACTTCGCATGAGTGATGTGAATCATAGACAAATGATGGAATTAATTTTGATAAAAGTTGGGAAGGTAGCTTTGAGGGGTGTCCTAGCCGGTTGTGCCACATAGCAGCTGATTGTCTAGATATTTGATAGGATCGTGATTCCGATTGTGGCATAAGGTAGTATAGCCCTTCAATCTGCTTCCCCAGGCCAATCATCCTCTTTGAAGCTAGGTTCTGCAATATACAAAATGTTGGAAAAAAATGGATGAAACAATTAAGTGCAGCTGTGAGTTTACTAACTGACAGTAAATTCACATGAAATGAGGGTGCACAAAGTACACCATGAACATGTATATTTTTGGTGATATATGCAGAACCAGTTTTTGTTATTTTTGCCTTAGAGCCATTCGGCATTGTGACTTGGGAAGACATGGGTGTTGTGTCTTCATCAGAAATTGAGGTGGCTATGTGATTGGTTGCGCCACTGTCGATAATCCACTGTAAAAATTCAGCTGAGTTTAGGTTACCTGTATAGTTTGCAGAGATGGCAGATTTTTCATTTAGAAAGGCCTTGAGTTGAGCCAACTCTTCAGCCGTGAGTTGTAGGGGCTGATTAGAGGTCCCACTGGGCGTGCCATGTTTCCATGGCTCTGTTTCAGCCATATTGGCTGAGAATTTCTAGCGATTTCGGGGCTGAATCTTCTTGCCGTGAAGAGCATGACCAACTGGAAATCCATTCAAATAGAAGCATTTGTCAACCATATGTGTTGTTCCCTCACAGTAGGTGCAGTGGAGACGCTTCCTTGGTTGAATGTTTGAGTTTGCAGGCATCCAATTCCGGGAAAGATCATGCCTTTGTGAACCAGCTCCTATTCTTTTCACATTCATTGCGTGGATTTGTTCATTGCCTTTGTGTTCAACAAGCCCTCTTTGTTTTTCCTCTTCACATAGCAGTGCATAAGCTTTCTTGACAGTGGGCAAAGGTTGCATAAGCATGATTTGGCCTCTAATTGCAGAATAGCTTTCATCTAAACCCATCAAAAACTGACTTAATCTCATCTTTTCTTCATTGTTCGTCAATTGTTTCATTCCTCCACATGTACATTGAATTAGTGGGCTGCTCATCTTCAATTCATCCCACAAGGTTTTTATCTTTGTGTAATACGTAAAGATTGAGTCTTGATTTTGCTGGAGTTCTACAATTGAGCGTTGAACTTGATAGTGATGAGAGAAATTACCTTGCGAGAATCGTTCTTGAAGATCCAACCAAATTTCAGAAGGGGTTTCAACATAAAGAACGCTGCTGGCGATTTCTTGATTTAAAGAATTGAGAATCCAAGACAGTACCATATCATTGCATCTTTGCCACAGCATAAATTTGGGATCGGTTTCAATGGGTGTGGGTATGGTTACGTTGATGAAGCCCAGTTTGTTCTTTGCGCTAAGACTGATCAACATAGATCGTCTCCACATAGCATAGTTTGTTCCATCAAGAACCTTTGGTACAAGGTTCATACATGGGTGATCGGATGTGTGGATGAAAAGGGGATCGGATGGTTCTATGGTGAAGGTCTGTGTATTTTGTATAGTGTAACTGGAGTTTGTGTTTTGATTACTGCTGTTTGAATCAGCATTGTTCTCCATTGGAGTTTTGCGGAAGCTTTTGTTTAATGGGTATGCTCTGATACCATGAGAAGTTGTATTTGACAGTGAAGAGAGTAATTTGACAGAAGAAAATAATTCGATTGTATTAAATTGAGAAGAGATTACAAGGCTATTTATACAATTGTTTCTAACGGCTATTTAATAGAAAAACAGAGTCCAATACAAAACAAGACTTTATATTTCCTAATCTATACAGTAAGTGTTTGTGAGCTCTTCTTCTTCTTCTGCAGATAGACTTTTCAACACACACGCCACACGCCACATTTTATATATAAAAAAAAACTAGGAAGAAATGAATAGCCGGAGGATAAAAATGGAAGCAGGGATCAAGCAATCGAAAAAATGCAACAAATTGATGTTAATTGCCATAAACGTGTTTGGTGCCATGACTGACTACATTCATTCTTTTCTGCTAGTTACACACCATGCATTCATGCTTCTCCGTTAATTTATGTTTTGATTGGTATTTGATGCTTCATGTTAGCTTTTGATTTGCAGTTCAAGCCACATGGATTTTATCATAAATGATATATATATATATATATATATATATATATATATATAGGAGTCGATTGACGATTCGGCAATGTTGATTATCTTTGAAATTATTCATGGAAACATGATAAATGTGTCCACATGGACTAATTGATTTGAGTACAAAAGATAGGCGTCGGAGTTTTGTCTGCTTCGAAATCAAAAGCATGGTCCACAAATGCATGAATCAAGGACCGGTTTTAGAAGAGTTTTCTTATGGTGTTTTAAGTTATGATCATTTAATAAGAAGGAAGGAGTTATTGAGATTTATATATTTCGGACAATTACGTTTCAAACGATTCTAGATTCTTATAAAAAATATATATTTAATTTGAATTTGAGATTTATATAAATATTTTATTTTTTGTTTTAAAATAATTTTTTTACTGTTTTTAGATCATTTTTATATGTTGATGTCAAATATAATTTTTTAAAGATAAAAAACATCATTTTGATACATTTCTAAACAAAAAAACATTTTCAAAAGCAACCTCAACCACACTCCAAATAACCTCTTGTCGAAGCTTATCTTGTGTATAGGCTAGTTTATTCCATTCATGGATTTGCAGTGATTTATGTCTTAAATTATTATTTGTTTTAGCTTTTTGCACTTTTAAGTCTTAACATTCCGTTCAAACCTCATGGTTTTTATGATAAACATGTATTTTTATTAAACATAACTCAGAATCTAATGATGAGATTATGATTCACATTTTAATTTTCATAATAAGAAGTAACATATAAAGTTTGGTCATACAAGAATAATTAATGATATGATGTCCTCGTACTGTGTAAAAATGCGAACATGTTTGAGAAATAATTAATGTGTTTGATGTTTAAATTCATAAAATGATGCTAGAAAAAATAGATAGATAGATAGATAGATAGTAGCCGGTCTCATTTGAAAAAAAATCACCACGAGTTTCTCAACATGAAAATCAGAAAACGATAGAAGACCAGCACAGCTCGACTCATGATCCATAATTTCCTTAATTATTGATTAATTATAATTGTTGAGCTTCCAAATTCTAGCTCTATAAATGCAAGCTTCGTGGCATTGTTTTTCATATCCAACAACAGAAAATAAATCTCAATAACAATGAAGTCTACATTGCTGGTGTGCTTCTCCTTTCTTCTCTTTGCCTTTGTTTTCTCAAAGCCATCCACAGCAGCTGATAATGAGCCGGTGCTTGACTTTCAAGGCGAAGAACTTAAAGCAGGCACGGAATACATCATCAGTTCAGTTTTCTGGGGGGCCTTAGGCGGGGATGTTTCAGCCACCAACAAAACTTGCCCTGATGATGTTATTCAATACTCTTCGGACCTGTTACAAGGTCTTCCAGTTACTTTCTCACCTGCCAACTCCGAAGAAGACGTCATCCGAGTTTCCACTGAACTTAACATCAAGTTTTCTATTAAGGAAACCTGTGACCAATCACCAGTGTGGAAGATTCAGAAATCTACCAACCCGGAGGTACAGTGGTTTGTGACCACGGGTGGGGTAGAAGGAAACCCTGGTACGGGTACAATAGCCAACTGGTTCAAGATTGAGAAGGCCGGCATAGGATACAAGCTGGTTTACTGTCCTGAAGACATTTGTCGCTGCGGGGTTTTATGCAGAGATATTGGGATTTATTTTGAGAATGGTAAAAGAATTCTATCTCTTAGTGATGCGTTATCACCTTTCTTGGTTGTGTTCAAGAAGGTTGGGTCTTCATGTTCATCCATATGAATTAATGCTGAAAATATATCAGCGCTAAATAATGGTGGAACAGGCTAGCTGCTATTGTCTCTAGCCATGTTCGTTGGCTTTTTCCTTCTTTCTTGCGGTTTCAATGGGGTTCTGTCTCTTACTCAAGGCAGAGCCGGCTCGATCATGGCTCTGCAGGTATAGTCATATACCTATATGTTTCAATGGATCCATGTATGATGTATCAAAATAATTAGCAGCAGCAATAATAAAATAATGAGACCCTTTTTTTATATTTTGCTTTTTCTGCGTTGTGATACGGATTAAACTTGTGAGCTCAGTTGGTCTTGGAGATCTTAAAAATGGGTTCAATTGCCGGACAAGTAAGGAGGCTGGCTAAGTTTCTTCAGCTTAATTGCCGGTGTCTCCATTGATATAGAAAGCTGGAAAATAAAACCCGAAAGGATTTCATAACTAGAACGTGTTGATAGCAGATACCACAACTAGAATATTTGATAATATATATCGACGGAAAATTCCTTCTGTATTTAATCACTGGTTCTGTCATAAAAGGATTTGTCGATAGAATCATGGATGATAACTGGTCATTGGAAAACATATTCTTTCATCAACGATAGAATCACTGTATTTTTCAGTCGATGAATATATTCTTTAAATTACTATATCTGGGTCTTGAATATCATCAAAAACCTTGTGTGCAGCTTGCTGGCTGCCCTGTATTTGTTCTATAATTTGCAAGCTAAAGCTAAAGTTTGGTCTCCAAGATTCATACTGTACATCGAATTAAACAAGGTTGCATATTCATGGCACGTTTTATGCATAAAAAAAACTAGGTAGAAATGAATAGCCTGCGGATAAAAATGGAAGCATAGATCACCTACTAGCATAACATTCAACGATCATTCAAGTTAAATACAAATTTTGCTCTGCACCATCTGGTTTACACCTCCCTTTGAGACTAAAAATCTACTGTGTCTACAATTAAGCAAGAAAGCAAATAACTGGGCAAGGATGGGATTAGCAAGAATTCAGGGTCCAAGTCCATGCACATTTCCCCTCTAGTGCCAGAATAACTTGTACTAAATCAAGACCTTTAGATAATGACCTATGCTATGACCATCAACCGAACTGTGTTCAAGTCTGACATTTTCTTGATCCTGCACAAGTCCAGAAAGGCATGAGGAAATGACACCAGGGCCAGCTCATAAATACAAAATAAACTTTAACGAAAATAGAAAAAAATCTCATAAAGCACATAACAAAATTGATCCACGTCATCAAAGTTTAACTTCATTGAAGGTCATATGTCTACAGAAATATTAAAACAGCTTGATAGGATTTGATGTTGCTGAGGAAATGAAGTTTCAGAAGCTTTCTACTTCACACAAAAGCACTTGCTGTTTTAGAAATCTTTTTTCCTTTTACACTTTTTAGCATATTTTCTCATCTACATGAGAAGCCCCAATGAAACTAACAATATTTTTAGAAGGAAATTATGTTGTTACTTTGTTACCTAAAATTAAATAGATTAGCATGTTTAGTTGTGACATGTGTTATAAGCATTTGCAAAATATTCACGTATACAGAGAAACATGCATATCCATCTTATAATGTCTAGGTGCCCCCACAATATTTCTTTACATTTCTCCCCATGGATAGATAGTTGCATAAGAGACCAAAGAGATGTGTTATACACCCACTTGTACAAGACATCACCACTAGGTGCTGGTAACCTGCAAATCCAATCTGGAACTTGCTTTTCAAGGATTCCAATCTGTTCTTCAACCTCCCCTGTAAAAGTAGACTAAGTGAGTTTACTAATCAATGATTCAATGAGAAAAATATGAAGGGTGCTGCTATAAAGGGAGAGCCATCGTGACCTACTTCTGTCAACAATATCTAAGCTATCTAGAATTATCTTGTGCACAAGTTCCTCCTTTGTGATTGGAGAGAAGTTAACTGACTGGAATATGTGGTGAACCAGAGAAACTAGGTCAGGCAACTGAATAGACATCTGCCGGGGCACTGTATCAGACTGAAAGGCTTTCTTATCTACAGATGAGTGACCAAGGCTTCCCTCCACCTGCAAAGTGAATCAAGTACAAAGAGTTTTGAGTCAATAGAATTGCTCCAAGGACAAAATGAAATCGATGCATGCCATTACAAGTAATGAATGCACAAGGCAAAATTCAGTATGTATGTCTGCATGTCTGATGTACATGCTGCCATGCATAAGCTAATCCTAAACAATATTCCTAAGTTTACCAAATAAATGAGCAAAACGCAAAATGTGGATGTCATCCTTATTTTTCTACCTAATAAGAATAACTAAACAACTATCATCTTATCAAGGGTTTTGAATAGCTGCTGAATGAACTATTTTCATATATATATATATATTCATTAAAAATAACAAGAGAAGGAATGTATTGTTAATGATGGCACCTTCATTTAAAGGTAAAATTTATCGACTTCCAAAATGATGCCTCAAATATGACTTGATTGTACAGGAAATGGCACACCTTTTTAAGTAGTGAAGAAGACCCAGCAAGAGGTTGAGTGCTATTATCATGTAAGAATTCACAGTATTCTGATGCACCTTTATCGTCATCCAAGTATGAGAAATCTAACACCCTTTTTGCAGGCTTACAAGATAATGTCTGCTTCTGGCCAGTAGTGTCCCTTTGCTTATCATCAAAGCTATGCATTGCTCTCCTTGGAGTTGACTGTGCAGGCGTTTCTAACAGTAATTTATCAACAAGTGAGTCAGGTTTGCACTTGGGGCTGGTAGAAGTATACACATCAGCAGAGACTTCAGGATTGATTGGTTGGCTAGGCAGAGGATTGACAGAAGTAGATTTGGAATAAGGGATGCACAACTGTCTTGCTTGTTCGCTTTTGATGTCCAGATTGGTCTGGCCATTAGATTTAGAACAGAACTCAGGAAATTCTCCAGTTCTTGCTTCATTGAGATGCTCATTATGCAGATCGCCAGATGGTGAAACTGATGAGGGAACCGGAGATGCTAACAGATGCGTCTTCTCCTCTTCAGAAAAAGTCTTCTGAGAGAAGTGCCTATTGAAAGACAGTTGTAGATGTGATGGAGTAGACAACATCTGACTTTCAGTGGCAGCTGGCAGATATTCTCTTGAATGATCTGCGAACATAGGCTCTGGAGCAATGGTCTCACTTCTTTCATTAAAGGGCTCACAAAAGACAGCCATTGAATTGTCACAGGCCTTGTCCTCAAAAGCAGCCTCCTTACAATGGTTAAATGGACCTGGTAATATAGCCTGTGGAATATCACAGGCCTGGCAAGCAGAAAAACAAAGAACTGCCTCAATTCTTTTCACTCTTTGTAACCCAAGGTAAAGGAAATGTTATGAAGTTTTATTTTGGCATATAAATCCATAGAGCTAAACCTAAAAGAAACAGAATGTTAAGGTCATCAATGAACACCAGAGTTATTTTAATCTCTCATACATGCTGAAGTCCAGAATATTTGTATATGTACCCCAATGTATTTTCTCATCTTTGGTTCTATATACAGTAACCATAATTTATTAAGCAACAAGTCTGTACAATACTTTGCACTTCAATAATCTATCTAGGTTGAATCAAAGCAGTGGCTAAACGCTCACAAACAGTGCAATCAGTCAGACAATGTTGAATTCTTATTTGAGCCAACTAATTAACAATTCTGCAGTAACCAATCCAATCAAAACTCAGGCAGCTAGAAATGAATAAGAAAACTGATAGAGGGGCAGACACATACCTCAGGATGTTTTATAAAGTAATCAACAAGCCTAGAAGCGAAAACTTGGCGCAGAGCAATAAAATCAGATTCTTCATCGTGACCTTCTACAACATCAAACAGCACTCCAATTTTCATATCTGGCTTCATGCATAGGGATTTCTTGTCATGCACAAGAATCTTATCCGTCTGTATAGCTTCAGGAAGTAAATATTTTATCTTTGCAAGATGTCCGTAAGAGAACTTCCTGAAAGAAAGAAAAGTCGAAACTTAAATAACATTCAATAAACCCAAAGAATCAATTATTTGCATAGAAAAATTAAAACAAAATTTGGAAAAAAGTGGCCGGTACCTTTGAGTCAAGACTTCAACTTGGGCAGATATATTTTGAAAAGTAGGTGACTTTTTACTCAGAGCCAGCAGCCTCAATGAACAATTCATACCATCAAAGAGTTCTACAATTGTATTGTACCTAAACAAACACAAAAAAAATCCCTACCTTAGTATCAACAACCCAAAATTGAAAGAAAAAAAAAAAAACAGAGAGAGAAAGAGAGAAACTCTTACAAGTTGAAAGAAATGCATCAACTAAAAAAACCCACCTTTCTAAAATTTCAAGTTCTCCTTCTCTGAATTTAGCATGAAAAGGTCCATTCGTCTTGGCAGGTGTTTGAGATGCAAACATGCTAGCTTCCAAACTTTTCCGTGTTTCAATAGTTTCTGGTTTTTGATTTGATTCATCAACCGTAGGAACAATCTTTTTACACTTCAAGTCAGAAACTTTTTGCCCTCTTTCTTCACATCCCCTCTGCTCCATGCTCTTCAACACTCTAATTTACAGTGCAAATCTGCGAAACCATTCAGTTAGACAGAAGTAGATGAATAATAAGCGAAATCAAGAAATGGGTTTAGCTAAGAATGCTAGTAGAATTTGAAAGCAAACCTTAATTGTTACCGTTGGAGTTGAATTTGAAAACCCTAAATTGAAACGATTAGTGCGTTTAAATACACTGGAGAGTGGAGAGTGGAGAGTGGAACGAAGGAGGGAAATATATGGCCAATTTTAGAGAAAGACATAATTGCCCTTCTTGTCATTACGCCTTAATGACTCCAACTCCAAAATAACCATTACTTGTTTTATATTTAATTAGGAATATCAAGAGTAAGGAATTAATAGAAAATATATATTTAATATATAATCTTTTATACTCATAATATATATATATATATATATATATATATATATAAATCCATGAACTAACATTAAAAGCATTAACTATATTTTTTCTTGAACTAATAATATTGATTGATGACATTTTGTATTATTAATATCATTTTGGAGTTGTAATCAAATCATTTGTTAAGAAGAATGTTATTTTTATATATTATAAAATTCACGAAAAATATTTTAACTATCAGATTGGATTTATAAGAGCTCCTAATGAAAAAAAATTATTTAATTGACGAGATATCTTTATTTCAAAAATGTAAATTTATCGTTTAAATTAATTATATAAAACAATATTTCTCGTATTCTAAATAACTGCCCGTTTGGCATTGCGATCCCACCGGCTTTTGGCTGAAATTTGAATTATTTTTTTTATAGTTTAAATGAATATGTTTTTATGTGTTTTAGATCATTTTGATGTGCTGATTTCAAAAATAATTTTTAAAAAATAAAAAAAAACATCATTTTGATGTATTTCAGTATGATAAGTATTTTAAAAAGTTACTGCAACCACATTCCTAAACCGGCCTTAAAAGAATGTAGGATGAAATTGCAAATATTAAAAGCAAGCGTTTATTTTTATCAAGCAAGCCATGTGGGGCAAAGTATTTGACTTTCTCTTTTTCTAGGGAAAGGGAGTTAAAGTATTTGACTATCCCATTTAAAACCACATTAAATTATAAAAACTGGTAAAAAAGACATGATGTGTAGACCTCATATTACAAATCTATGGTCAAAAAAGTCAGTATTATTAATAGTAGATTAATTAATATACAAAACTCTTGTGTGATTGTTTGAATTGAATTTATTAAGGTTGTTAATACTGTTTTGGTTGTCATTCTGGTTTTTTTATTGGTACGGAACGTTTTGGTTTCGGAGCATTTTAGTGTGTCATTTCGGGGGTTGTACTGTTCATATATAATTAATTATATATATATGAAAAAAATATTAATTTAGCAAGCATAATTAAAATTCAAGATAAATTAACTTTAAATTATACAATATAAACACAAAGTCAAACAAACATAATCTCAAAATTAGAAACACAATCACAAGTTAATCAAAATAAGGAGGATTTTAAGGCCGGAACGGTATGGAGACATTCCAGCTGGAATTTGACCGGTATTTTCGGAACGGGCCGGAATTAAAACCGAGATGAAAACAACGTTGTTTCGTCTCAGTTTTTTTAATGGCACGGAACGTTCCGGCCGTTCTGGGTAAAACGGAACGATATTCACAACCTGGAATTTATATGTTTGAAAAAAAATCTATTTAAAAAAATAAAAGAAAATAAGTATTTTAAAGAGTTAGTTTATTATCTATGAACTCTTAATTCCCGGAAGCAGGTTGTGGTTTCATAGTTCATACCATCCCAATTCCATCAAACAATAACTTATTAAATTAACAAATCATACCACATTGTAAGACGCGCTCGAGAAGAGAAGACCATCTCGAATTTATTTTGTTTTTTTATCGATTTTAGGTACAGAGCCACCAGTTTTAAATGATTTCTTCGATCCACCACAGCTTTAAATTAATTACTATCACCATGCATGGCTACTCTATAAAGTCAAGCCTCTTCCCAGACTTTGCTGCAGAAACACATCACACACGGAGAAAAGAGCTCACAGCAACGATGAGGATGGGGCCTGCGTTCGTAGTATTATTCTTCCTTCTATTTGCATTCGCTGCAAAGCCATTGCCTAGGGTTTCAGCTGCTGCTGCCCCTGAGACGGTGCTCGACGTCGCTGGTAAGATACTTAGAACCGGCACCGATTACAACATCCTCCCGGCGATGCGTGGCGGAGGAGGTGGGATCACATTCGCTTGCACCGGACACAAAAGCTGCCCTGTGGATGTTCTCCAGGACGGTTATGAGCAATCAGATGGTCTCCCGCTGAAATTCATTCCTGCGAACCGCAAGAAAGGCGTCGTCCGTCTCTCTACCGATCTCAACATCAAATTCTCCGGCCCGGCAAGCTGCTCCCCATCGGCGGTGTGGAAGGTTGAAAATTATGACGATTTGACTGGCCAGATGTTCATCTCAACTTCTGGGGTTGAAGGAAACCCTGGTCCTGAAACTTTAGACAACTGGTTTAAGATTGAGAGGTACGGCAATGGCTACAAGCTGGTTTTCTGTCCCACAGTGTGTGATGACTGCGAGGTTCTGTGCAGAGATATCGGCATTTATGTGGACAGTGAAGGATTCAGGCGTCTGGCTCTTAGCGACGTGCCTTTCAAAGTTATGTTCAAGAAGTTTTGAAGATCATCAATGGCCTTCGCAAACACAATAAAGTGACTCCTGTAATATCATATAAGATTGAAATAAATTAAACTTGTGCTATCTAGTGACAGTCACTTCGATTTTTATTTTTATTTTTATTTTTATTCCATGAAACTCTATTTTCTGAAAAATATATTTTATAGATTTAGATGAACAAGTAAAATTTTATTTGTCTTAAGCTCTTATAAGAGATGCTTTTAGCGATTTACCAGTCAGTTCCTGAGGAATTTTCTTAAGGAAAACTAATATAGTTATACCCGGTTTTTGTTTATTAATTTCCACTATATTTTGGTTATATTAACTAGAATAAAATTAAATTAAAGACACTAAATTGTATTTAACATTGGGCACAATCAGATTCATATGTTCCACTAGGTTTTAGTTTTGATGTTGATATGAGTTGGATAAAAGATTTTAATTGAAATTGTCGAAACAATATTTAGAATTTATTAAAAAATTAATTTAACTTATTGAGTTATTTCCAAAAAAGGAGCTTAAAAAATGACTGCTCCAACAAATGGAGGAATAAAATGTAGATTGCTCACAAACTACATTGTCAGCTTGTCTTCCTGACCATAACATGTTACTAGGATTAACTAATGAAATTAGTCTTTGGTTCATGAGCTGAGTCACCAATTCCAAAGGATAACAGGGATTGATTTTTATGTTTTATTATTACTGTATACAGTAATTTTATTATTCAAAATTTATTTGAAATTGATCTCCTGTCTTTTTTCTGCTTTTCGTTTTATTGGTTTATCTCAATTATTTGTCCATTTAATTAATTATATTTTTTAATTTTCTTCCTTCAATATTCTATTTTCTAAAGATTGAGCTCCACCTTCTTTCTTTTTCTTTTTTATAGAGTTATTGTAATCTTATTTGACTTATTATGAATTGGTCTTCAAAAAACAATTCTTTCTATAAGATTATTCCAATTTTATATCTATGGTTGCAATGTTTATGCTTTAACCCGATTTAATAGGTTTTTTGCTGTTTTTTTTCATCTCAAAAATATAGAAGAGGCTCATTGTGTTGTCTATAGCCCAACAAAATTTGGGTTGGGCCTAAGATCATTCTGCACATATAGACTTGAATTTCAAGCCCAATAAACCATGGCTGGGTCAAACCCAGCCTATACCAAAACGTATGTTTGGCACGATCTATTTTTGCCAAAGGATACTCGTTTTTGTCTTTAAAGCTTGTTTGTCAAACAATGACTTAATACATTTTTAGTGTCTATGATTTTAGGTTAAGAGTGTTTTTCAAACTCACTCTATTGTTTTTTTTAGCTTTAGATTGTTTTTATTTAGTCTAACAAACCCTAAATAATTTTAAAAAAAATCTAAATTGAATTCAGGGAAGACCTTTTATTAACATAAAAGGCTTCGCAGGACCATGAGGAGTCTGTGGGCTCAATTAATCCTTGGGCTTGTAATTGAGCACATTCTTCTTGAGCTAGCATCTTGTGCTCAGGATTCATTCCAGTATGACTAGCTTTGGTGACAGGAAATACTAAATTAAAAGCATGATTTTGGACCCGATAAGCCATCTGATAGTGAAGAGTGGCTTGATAGGTGTAAAATTATTTTTGAATCCCTGGTATGTTTTTCTAACAATTTTACTTAATATTAAATTATAATTTTGTACTATAAAATACTAACAAAAACATACAGTACAATAAACTGTACTATAATATATATATGTATATATATATATATATATATATAAAAGTCTTTGAATTATGTGAGGGGTGTGTAGTCATATCATCCACCGAGGCAGGCAAGGATGACCCCAAAACAACGACTAAGCAAGGTACGGTGGACCTACACACATGATTGAATATACGTGCTCTCTTCAGAGCAATCTGACCGTTGCACAGTTGATTTGATGCTCTTTCTCGTACAGGTGGCACCTTCTCAACGGCTCCAGGAAAACCTCCATCTAACACTGCTGTGGCGGCAGACAAAGTTACCCACCCGAAATGGCAAATATCATGCGGGTCGAAACACCTCGTCAATGGCCGCGTGTCCACTCTACACGTGTAGCAATCCCACTAAATTTAAATAATTAATGTTTGGATCACCGCCCTGCGACGTGAACTCCATGATGGACCAATGAGGGGCGAGGATTAGATACTTATGAGATGAGGATCCGGTGACGTCATGCTTCGGTGAGTCCACGTGGAAGGCTGGCAGAACATGGGCGGTGGGCTAGGAGGGTGACTTCTGATGTTCTAGCCGAGAGGGCAAAACGTCTGGTCCTTTCCTTTCGGTTGCTGTCTTAATTCTACTCATCAACGTAACAAACGACTCGTCATACTCCAGTATTATTTTGAGGATTTTCATGTATTTGTGCTGTCCACTTCGTACTCCTTTCCAAACCCTTACTTTCCCATAAGAAAGCACCAGCGGTTTTGTCTATCAGTCCTTTTTCTGCCATGCATAACGTGGCTTTTGTCGTTTCATCGGCCAAAAAAACGGTGATATTTTTCAGGGATACATAGCTTTTTGGATATATATATATATATATATATATATATCTGTGTGTGTGAAGATGAGAGCACATCTGACATAATTAATCAAGGTGGAAGGGTTCAAGTGGTTGAGTTGAGATGATGACGAAGAGAGATGGTTCAACAAATCTCATGCAAACCACTTATTCGGATTACAAGATCTACAAATCATTAGAGTGAGTTCGTTGAGTTAATTAAAAGAATATATATAAAAAGAGATGGTATATGACTGAAGCAAGCTATTGAATTATGTTAATTATGAGCTTACAAATTAATAATTAGATTTCATTAACACATAAGTTTGTGTACCTCTTTTCTTTTTCTCATGTCTTGAAGAGTTCATTCTATTTTTTCCCCGAGTTTTAATTTACAGGAAATTAATTGTGGAGATCAAGTAAAATTATAGTTTGTTCTGGGCAAATTAAGAAGAGGGATGCAAGAGATACAAGGTTCTTCCCATCCCAATTCAGAGAGAGAGAGAGAGAGAGAGAGAGAGAGAGAGAGATCATTGTTAAATCTTTCCTCCATTGATAAGCACAAACAATAATGATCTAGTGGATGAAATCAAGCTTTATTCCTCGGCCTCCACATTATATAAGAATAAATTTGTTCATGCAATCCTGAGAGGTACAGTTCGACTCGTCAGATCCTAAATTTGTTTTTTAAAAGATGATTTTCATGGTTGTTAGCTTCAAAACCCGTAAAATTAGTCAAAATACATACAAATTATCCGAACAACCGCATTAGTAAAAAAAAATACTCGTGCAAATATATATAAGAAACGGATGGATTGCAGAGCAAAAGGGGAACAGTAATACGTGAGAAGTATGCATCAACTCTTTTTGAATGTTAGTGACAGCCCCTTATGTCCTTTTCTTCATAGATCATGTCCCCAGCTTTGACCTAATTAATCAGCTAAACTCCCCCATGGCCAAGCCCCCAAAACGCTGCGTAGCTTCTGTATTTCGTTCCCAGCTGGACTGTTAGTTCAAATTTTCCTGCAGAATTGAATAATTCCTGTAGAATTGAAATTGGCATATGATGAGCTGTGAAGCTTTTCCACTTGCTAGACTCACGAGGACAAGTGGAATAAAGTTCCAAGTTGAAATTCACAGCGAATAAAGAAAGCTGCATCCATGCATTTTGACCATATTCTTTTTCAACTTCGAACCTCACTCAGGCTAGCTAGCTATGTGATGTTATATGAATGCTAAATACAAGTTGGAACCTGTTTGATTATGCTGTTGAATCGCCGTTTGGCCAAATTTTGAAAAACAAATTCATTTTAAATTATTTTTTTGGTGTTTTTAGATCATTTTGATGTGCTGATGTCAAAAATGATTTTTTTTAAAAAATATATATATGTATCATTTTGATGTATTTCTAAACGACAAGTACTTTCAAAAGCAACCGCAATCACACTCCCAAACACCCTCTTAGATTATATGTTGAAACTCATAATTCTTTTTCAATGCAATAGTAGTATAACTTCAAAATAATAATAATTTTTTTTGAAAAAAAACCTTTTAATCTATTTTTATTAATAATTGTACATGAAATACACATGTTATTATTTATAGATAGATCATAAATTTCTTTTATTATTTTATTAGCTAATTTTTTTCTCCCATCAAGAAAAAAATCAAACAATTGATTCTATGATCATTCTTCATGATTAATTTCTATCCTAATGATCTCTCTCGTCATTTTGTTAGCTGCATCAAGAAAAAAAAAGCAAGCAATTAAATTTCATAATCAATCTTGATGATTAATCTTCATAATAATGGATTTAAATAATTCAGAGCATCATCGTTCTTCTTTAAAACTTTTCCTGACAAGGTGGAGGCATGCATATGTATGATGTCACTTTGCTTCTAATTATCGTTCGTGCTTGTAAGATTTGGTCACGTCTTCCTTTCGACGAGGAGCTAGCTGGCCATGTTTCGCACCCTTTGGTCCCCTCTGCCTTGCCCAACAGCTAGCCCAAGTTTGTTAAGGAATTATCTCATCTAAAAGTTTAAGTTTGTAAATGAAGCTTCATAATATGATTTATATTATTCTCTAACACACCTCCTCAAGTGAAAGCCATTTGGGCTTGAAACTTGTACAAGCCCACATCACCTTATGCTTAATTTTTATTAAATAGAATGGGGGTGGTAAGATTCGAACTCGTGACCACTGGGTCAACAAGGCTCTGATACCATGTTAAGGAACCATCTCACCTAAAAGCTTAAGCTTGTAAGTGAGGCCCCATAATATGATTTATATTATTCTCTAACAAAGTTGAGGAGTCACAAATGTATTTCTCACAAAAAATTATGTATCCATTTCTTTCTTTGACATGAAATACCAGAAACATGTTTGATTTTATTAGCTTAGATCATAAATCAGTCTAAGGTAGAGTTGTTTTCAAATGTATTTTTAGCTTAGTATACATTAAAATAATATTTTTTAAAAATTTAATCTCATTTAAATATTAACCCATAGAAAAAAAAAACGAAAAAAACAATTAAAAAACATGGTTTGATTGCAAAAATAAATTATTACCATGTACAACTAAAAAGAACAGTATTATTTGTTATATATATATTTTTTAAAATAGAGCACGCACTATCTCACAATAAAATTATGAGATTCATGATGTGGGACACTGAAACCTATACAATCCTAGTTTTTATATGCTTAATCTAATAGATAATGAGTATATTTTCATTCGTGGAGCAAGTCAATGCATATCCAATAGTTTAGATTAGTTCATAATTAGATGTGAAATCCGCAGACCATCTAAGCAATTGCTGAGCAAAGAAGTTTAATTTAGTGCATTGGAGGAGACATTCTTTGGGATTATGCTGTTAAAAAAAGGTTAATTAATCATTTAATTAAAATTATGATTATGAAATGTGAAGCATATATTAAATCCATACATTCTTGCCGCCACAGTTTAATTATTAGTCTTGTTCCCATCCAGGGGCGGAGCCACAAACTTTTTTCAGGAGGGCAAGAACTTAAATTTTATTTAGTTTATCGAGGTAGGAGTAAAGTGATCCAGAAACTCATATTAATAAAAAAAAATGAACAGGCTGTTAACTCAACTATATCAAATGGTTTGATCAAAACCTATAAGATCATCCCATGTTTTATTTCTTTTTTTGTTACGCAGTTGAAGACATAGTAACTTGAGAGTGATTGAGAAAGACATTCTTACTTTTTTATTATTTTTTTGTTGGTATCTCGAAATGTTTGTAACAAAACACAGGAAGAGAAGTGAAGTTGAAGTTAAAAACATCGAGAGACAAAAAAAAAAAAGTCAAAAGTTGAAGGCTATGGAAGGGTGCGTGTGTGCTGTGAGCGCTTGTGTTAGGCGCCGATCAAACGCTACATCCACGCACAGTTGCAACCATAAAAATAAAAGCTTACTCTCTTTTTTACCTCGCTGATACTGATTTACTAGCGATAAATCCTCCCTTTTTTATGTATATATACGAAGAAAGTTCGACTCAATGTCATAAAAAAAGCAACAAAATTTCCTTTCGAACCTTCTAAGCTAAACAGCTCTCTTCCTTTTCTTCCTTCCCTCTTGCTTTGTTGAATTTTTATTCTTTTGTCAGAAAATTTTAGTTCTTGATACTTGATTTTGAGTCCCTTTTGCCCTATCTGTACTGTCTTCACTTCAGCTCAATTGTGTCTTTCGGTTACCACTGCAACAAAAAGCTTTGATGGTAAGACGGTCTCTTTCTTTCTTTTCTAGTATGTTTGTACAAAATGATAACCTTATCCTTTTGGGCTGTTTGTTTGCATAGAGAGATGTAAAGAAGATAATTACAGATTGACATGTGGAAAAAAGCTTGTTTTATTGGAGTCTTGAGATTCTACGATTATGTGTTTTCTTGTCGAACTCAGATAAGTTTCAAAAATCTGTTGAATTGGCACAACTGAGTTACAACTGAGTTTTGGGCATTGGATGGCATCGATGAAGTTTGGATCTTTAATCTTATCGATTTCAAGTACAGTGGAAATGAAAATAAAAATAAAAAAAAGAGATGGCTTTACTTTGCTTCATGGGTTTCAGGTTGCTTGTTTCTGTTTTAAAACTGGTCTTGGAAACACTTTACTCACAATCTTTGCTCGATTTTCTACAGTTGTAATTATTACTTTAATGGAATTTATTTGCATATTTTTTTCATGTTCATTATTCAATCCTATGAGTTTTTTTGATGTGCTTGCTACATCCCTCCCTTTTTGCTGCTGCCGCTGCCGTCTCTTCAAAGTTGTTTCAATTCTGTTCGTATCCAATTGCATTTTACCTTCACATCTCTCTTCCAAAGTTTTATTTCATGTGTGATGGGAAAAAACACATCACTTTTTCCCTCTCTAAATTATAGTTATTATTTAACGCTTTGCATTTTTCCTTTTCTCATAACAGGGAAGAGAGTGAATTATGTAGCGTGATGTTTTTCCTGTGATTTTGTTACTTTTATCGGATCCCCTTTTATTGAATTGTTATCTCCCTTTTCTTTGCAGATATTACTAGAAGTTATTACCCATTTGTCAATCTTCTAATTGCCGACCAGGTGATTTAATCTATCTCTTACTTTTGTTTGGTGATGAAGTGTTTAAGGAGAAGGGTAATATATACATATAGCTTGAAATTGCTAAACACAAAGCATCTTTTTCTAAAGCTTTAGGAGAATTCTAGAAAGTGTTATCTGCACACGGCTCGTGAGTGACCTACAACTTGTACTTTGTTGGTTGGGACATTTAATTTCTTTTTTGTAGCTTGCTTGCTGCTAATCCTCCACTTTTCCTTGTGATTGCTGTCTGCATTCTTTGAATTTAATTACTGCTACCATCCTTTTGTCCAAGTTCATGCCATGGGAATCAATACCCTTGTTGTTTTTTGAATCACTGCTGTTCCTTGCAAGAGTGATCATATATGTCAAAGTTTTTTCTTATTGCAGTAACTGACTTTCTGTTCCTTGGATTGCTGTATACAGTAACTATTAGGATATGGGATGCCTGGTGTCTACTCCGCAGGATTTGGGTGGAAATAGAAGGAGACCTGGGAGTATAGGGGATGTGTCTGTTTATGTACCTGGTTTTCGGATACCTAAGCCTGTCGATTTCTCTCTGTCACTTGGCGATCATTTGCCAAAGAATTTAATGGAAAGCCTATCTGCTTTAAGAACCCGTATTGTAGTTATGGCTGGCCAAGAAGCACCAACAGTCTCAAGATCAAGAAGAAAAAGTGCTACACAGCATGGTAGGTTGTAATAATCCTGGTGCAGATATCAGCATTAAGTGAGGTCTTTTGCGTTTCAATTTATTTGTTGTCTACAGGAGGCTCGACATTGGCCGATCTTCACCAGGCCCTTGAAGATTATTTGCCTGTTCTGTTGGGATTAGTTAAAGATGGAAGCCAGCTACAACACAAAGTACAATTTGTGTGGATCAATCAAGAGGATGACACGGAGGTGGGTGGGCAGTGTGGTCTCGCTTATATATTCACTAGTTTATGATGAAATCTTCTGTTTTATGGTTTGCAATTCCATTCTTCTGTGCTGAAGAATCATTGATCTGATACTAGTGAGGAATACTGCAGGAAACAGCAATTTCTAATGCATGGTATGAGGTGTTGTCAGTTTTGCACTTGATGGCGATGCTATCATTATCACAGGCTAACTTGTTGCTTCTTCCAAGAACATCTGCTGATGGTTATCATCCAAGAGTATCTGAAGGTAGGTGTTTTCTGTAAAAATTATGTGCATCGATTGATGAAGCTTGGCTAATAGTTTCTTTCTTGCCTGTAATGTGAAGTTGCAAAATCTGTTCTGTAAACAGTTCTCTTCTAGTATTAGAAACTCTTTTGGCAAACAAAAGGTAATGCCCTTGTCCAGCAGTTGGAGAGTGACTGCTGGCGCAGGAAGCTATTCATGGTATTTCTGATACATTCTAGCTGGGTCCTGGCTATATTGTAATAGATTGGTAGGTGTGGCAGACAGAGGTGTTAGTATAATTAGTGACATAAATATTGGCAACATGCCGGTACATAAATATGCATTTCAATATCTAGCCTTTAATTAATCAACAAGTAGCTCTGAAAAGAATAACTTAATATGAGTAATAGGTAGAGAGCGGTGTGAAATACAACTTATTGAGTAAAAAATTAATGGAACCCAATGAAATATGCCCTCTGAGATTGAAAGACCAAATGCCATTCAACCATTACCTACTAGTGGTCTTACGCATACATGGCCCTAGAAGGAAGAAATAAGAGATAATGCAATTCTGTAGCATCTGTTTGATGAAATCTTTGCACGTGGAGGTTTTGTAATTTATAAGCAATATTGTTGTAGATGAATTCATGCTCACATGTTCATTTGTTACCTTTTACTATGTTTCACATTAGATCTCTATTCATTGCTGTTCACAGAGAGCAGGCGAGCATCAATTGATATTTTCTTAAAGGCTGCAGGATATCTGGATTGTGCTATCCGGAATGTGCTCCCACAATTACCTACTCCATTAAGGTTTACAAAGATGATAGACTTGTCCAGAATTGAATTGCTTCTTTTTCATTACCATCTTTTTTATTTCATAATTATTCTGATTTGACACACTTTTGCTTCCAGGAAAGATTTGCCAGTGGACCTCGCAGAAGGTGTTCTTAGAGCACTTTGCCTTCAAGCATTAGGGCAGGTACTATCATAATGGATTTGTTTGATAAACTTATCATTTCAACCTATGCTATCCTTGATACCTCTGAATGGTAGCTGTACATGGAGACTTATCTTGCAGTTTTGAGATGAAACACCTCTCTTTACTTCTTCTTCTTTGATTATCAATATATAAGTTGGCTACCTGCTGACTGATATCAATCATTTTCTTACACTTGATATATTGGACTCCAACACCTCTTCTTTCTGAACTTGTAGCACATACATGGCAAACTAAGAGCAAGTTACTTCTTTGTTTCTTTCATTCCATTAAATTAATTTATGATTTTTTAGAACAACTCGTTATATCAGTTGACATAATCTGAATGATTAAAATTTCCTCCTTTCCCCTATTGGCTGTCTCTTTGAGATGCTAATGCCTATTGATTAGGAATTTCTTCTTCAGTTTTAAGATTTTCTTGTTGTGCTCTGTTTTGGTCATATATTCTTTCCACTGTCTTATACTCTTTCCATCTGATACAGAGTGTTGATATCCAACTAGGAATGGCAATCGATAGTGCCAAAGCTACTCTTGCAGTGAAGCGAAGGCTTGCTTGCGAGATGGTAAAGTCCTGGCAGCAGGTATGAGGGCACTGGCCTTTTTTACTCTTGTAGCTTCATTTTTTCTCATTTTCTTTGGATTGTGATGATTATTAAATTACCTCTCAATAGCTTCCAACAAATATTATGGTTTAGGGATTTACAACCAGAAATAAAAATCAAATCTTTCACATGCAATACCTCTAGTAGGGTTTTGTTTTGAGGCTTTTACAGTTCAACTGCCCTACTAGTTCAATAGGGTGCATTTCCAGTTGCAGTGAATAAAGGCAATAAAGAGAAATAGGGGGAAAGAGAGGGGAGGGGAGAGGCAATTGAAGAATATTCCGATGTGAAAAAAATATTATCAATTTCAATCATCAAATTTCACTCATAAGGCAGCCATTTGAATGGTAAATTCTCTAATTAGGAACCAAAAGTCTAGCACTATATTTGGAGTGGAAGATTGCATGGGAAGGGAGGGGATTGAAACTTTTTTGGAGGTTTTTCTTAAACAATTCCTGAGAGGAAGAGGTTTGGAAGTATATCAAAACCAGCTCTGTTTTTTTCTTTTTTTTCTTTTTTTCTTTTTTTTTTTTTGGGGGGGGGGGGGGGCTAATCATTGCTTCTTGGTTTTTTTTCTAATTTTACACTGTTCCTACTTCATATTCTGAATAAGAAAGTTCAATTTTGCAGTTATGGAGTATAACCTGCTTTCCTTTACTGCTTTCTTGACAGGCTCAAGATAATATAATGAATCTTCCATTAGCAAATGGTTGGGGGGGAAAGCACCGACTTTTCATAAAGTGGAAATATGTGGAAGCAAAGGTATCCAAAAATTGCTCATTCCTTTGTTTCGTCTCAGTATTTTGTTGTCGTTCACTGTCCTCATGTCTTTGGTATAACTAATACTTTTAGATATTAACTTACGATAATGACAGCATGTATTCTTCTTATGCTTTGTTGCATGAAAAAGATGAACTACCGAAAACTGAACTGTTTGATTGGTATTGGAATATAACTGCAATGAACTTGACCAATTTCCTCTCTTCTCCTTACCATATGCTTCTTGGCTCCCTAGTCTCACCTTCTTCCACATCAATGATCAATTATTTGGTAGATCAAGCTGATTTGCACTCTAGAAACTGTACTTGCTTTCACAACTCTCGAATTGCACTTGACTTTAACCTCATGTCAGCCTGGCATATTTTCTCCTGATTCTTGAGCTCTAAAAAAGTGGTTTTGATCAAACAGGATCAGTACCACCTCACCATTTAGTCCACTCAAAATTGTCCATTGACACGCACACATGCAGGAGCAAGCAGATAACAAAAATTATTTTTCTGTCATTTGACCTTCCCATGCCACAAGACTGCCTTTTCATTTTGGTTCAGTAGGCTGAAATTGGTTAGCTTTTGTAGCCATGGATATGTTGGCCTGTTCTTTTTAGCTCAATCTCCTGTAATCATAATTTTCTTTAGATAGAATGTTTTCTTTTCATTTAAACAATCCTTTTAACTTGTAATAATTTTCCAACTGTTTTGGTTTCTTGTAATTTGCATTTTATATCGAAGAGATTCAATCAAACTTTTCTTTTAATAATATTCTTTCACCAAACCAGGCTGCAGCATACTATTATCATGGCTTAATCCTTGATGAGGGGAACACGGAGAGGTCTCATGGGATGGATGTAGCTGCTTTGCAAGCTGCAGATGAGTATTTTAAAGAAAGTAAGAGGGCATGTGAGGCATTCAATGCAGCTTCTCCATTGTCAAGGTAATCAATCTATCAAAGTCCCTCCTGCTTAGGACCTCCATAGCGTGCCTCTCTGTGATGGGCAATGCACTGTATACTTATTCATCTTGGTTTTATGGAATAGTTTTTCTTCATAATAGCAATTTAATATAAGTTTTCAGTGGTATTAATCTCCACTAAAGGAAACCATTGCCGTATTTGTTTCCTGATCTTACTGCATGCTACTACGAACTCTAGGCAACTATTAAAAAAGTTAACAATTGCCAAGGGTCTGTCTATTAATGCTTTAACGTTTTGGTATATCTATGGCATTGCCATGCTGTTTCCATGGGCTTCTGCATGCTAGGACCTGGTTTTCCAGATTATGTGACTTATTTTTTTGAATCCTTGGTGGGTGATACATTCAAATGTTCTATAGTGATATAGACCTTCACTTAATGGCAATTTTTGCATCTAGTTTTCATGTTTCAATTCACTTTGATGCAGAAACCCGCCGCTTTGGGGAACCATGAAGTACCTCTCTGACAAAATTCCAAAAGATACTTCTAGCAAAGTGCGGATAAACCAAGATCTATACTCCTATGAAAAGTAAGCGATGCTTTTATTAGGTGATTTTTTTGTTTTCAAGTTATTTGCAAATTTCTTAGCTAATCAGTGAAATTACAAGATCCTTTAACTTGGTGTTCTGGTGATGTTGACTGTAGAATCATGGAGACAGCACCAACATTGCCTGATTTTGATTTGGCGCTGAAACCTGATGACTTTCAGCTCCCTCCAGCGGCCTCTTCCTGGAATGAGGAGACTGTAGTTGCTGGACAAGCTAGTTCGAACCGTCCGAAGAGCGAGTGAGGATAGCCACACTACATTACACATGTGGCCTAAAAATTGTTAGAGACAAAGAAGGGGTGAGCCAACAAGTGAACCATTCTTCCATTGGGTGCGAAATCTACTTTCGGCACACCCTGCGTCCCGACTTCTTTATTTCCCCCCCTCTTTATCTCCTCTCATTGTCAAAGATCTGTAAGTTCTCATGCAGTAGAGCTCTGTACAATTTCCCGTTATGTGTAAATTGGGTAGTGCTTGAAAAGGGTTGATTTTCATTACCACCACCAAAATAACGCATGTCATTGTCTTCATTGAACTTGAAACTAGCAAATTTGTCTAGTTTGATAGAAAGCTGGTGTGTAAAATTGAATACAGCTGGTGTATCTGTGTGCGCACAATATAAATGGCATGGGAAAGGAATAAGGGCAACATTTTTTCGCAAGCATTTTTCTGCTATCTTCTATTGGTAGCCATATTGCTTTTACTTCTTCCAGTTCTCAAATCCCAGCAGTCGAATGTCATCGTCAAGATTAAATGAATGATTGACAGCAAAAGGACAGCTTTAGGTGCTCCGTGCCATCTTGAAAAATCCCAGCTGTGGAGTGTCATTAAGGATGTCAAACTCGTTTTTTTGACACAAAACGAAATTCTCATTTGAAGTCGGATAATAAAATTGGATTGTAAAGCTATAGAAACCTTTTTTTGACAGTGTCATCGTAGTGCTGATTGTTCATTTGGCATATGAACGGCCGAGAAGTAACATCAATAATACTGGAACCTTAGTTCTTCAAATTTATTGAATAAATTGGCTTGCAATATATTACAAATAATATAAAAGTTGTTGATGTTTCACCGTCTCTAGACATATATTTGCAGATTTTTTAAGGGTGTTATGGTCTTTTCCATATTTATTTGCGAGTGAAATTATCTATTTATCCTTGAAAGCTAACACAGGTATTTTCAGTGTTTTGTCTGATGTTGAACAGTGAAATATCACCTTTTTCCTCAAGTGGGACACAGGTAGGAGTTGGAAGCGAGGGTAATTTAGATTTTTCATATTTTGTTCAGAGTAAGATTATTTAAATATCCTCATAAAAGACAAAAGTAAAGGTCTTACGCTAAGAGCATGATGGTATTGTCATGTCTGTTTTTTTCGTGATTATCACTGGGGCCAAGGATGTGTAAGTAATTTTGTATTTTTTATTATTTTTTTGAAGTTACTACATGTGCGCCATCAACTTTTACGCGTACATACCATTCAGGCGGCTCGTACCGTGTCTATCAGCAGTGTAAAATGTTCGGTCGATGTATCTACGGGTGCATCGCCATGTCCTCTTCCTCTTGATGATACATGTATCGTTGAACCAGAGGAACGCTGACAAATGATTTTTCTTTTTTCTCCCCTTCTCTCTCTCTCTCTCTCTCTCTCTCTCTCTCTCTCTCTCTATATATATATATATATATATATATATATATATATATATATATAGAAACACATCACCAAGCTATTTGCACCCAAATTATTTCAGTATTTCAATTAAAAAAAATCATTTGAAAAAATATTTGCTACAAAACGACATTGCTTTTTAGAAGGAAAAGAATATACTTTGATTGGAAATATGGCTGAAAGTGATGTTAAAATTGATATGAAAAATTATTTGGTGATAACATTAACTCTGTATATGAGTGGTATTTTTTAGTTTATCCTAAAAATCTTTACTTCACTTGATATATATATATATATTGGCAGAGAATGACAGTAGAAACATCTAAAATTAGCAGAAACTACAAGCTTGGTGGTTATCCACAGACAGCCTGTGGCATGGGAAGTTTACTCGGACAATAGAAACATACAACTAGGTTGTCATATTGCCATCACATGAAAGGATATCGGTTTCCTGCGTTGCTAATATTCCCAATTTTGTAATGTTTGATTGGTTACTGAAAAAGTAAAAAAGTTCTCTCACGAAGCTGCAACTTCGGCTGCCCAAATGAGCTGCAACTCTGTTCTAGATAAACTCCCCTGCTAATCTTCGATACCATTGCCACCGTTTTCAGTCAATTGCTTTTCTTTTTCCTGTTCCTCTGCAAAAATGACAGTGATTAGACAAATTTAATGGATGTTACATTACCGCAAATGGCAAATAAAATGATGATTTCTTTGCTAATTAAAAATGGTCAAATGCAATCATGGACGAGAACAATTGAGATATTCGCACGAGATTTCATCACACATGCAAAAGCAAACTGCACAATCACTTACCCATTAGTTTAAATATTGCCTTCTGCGTCCGTCTTTCAAGCTTATCAAGCTTCTTCTGCACATCTCTTCGCAAGTCCCAGTTTGGCTTCTTTGGAGCAATGTTGAGAAAAGGATCCTAAAAACACACCCAGATTCAGAATACAAAAATATGAGCAGAAAAAAAAGAAAAAAGAGAGAAAGAACAAGACATAGACCACTACTAGGGAAACTTGGTATTTGAAGGTAAAAATTACCTCTTCCTTCTCTGATGGTGGAGGAGCAGCTGCAACAGGATCTTCAAACTTTGGTAGTACTGGTGGAGCAAGCTTACCCTCCTGAAGTTCCTTGTCTTGAGGAACATAATTTCGGAACTTCATGCTGGGATTACTAAAAAGGGGGCAGTTGTGTATGTTAAAACATACTCTATGATATTATCAACACATGCAAACTGGACAATAACACCCGTAAACAAATCAAATTTGTAGCATATTTGAACGAAACCATCTAACTATATGCTAAGGTTTCTATTTGCACCTTGTTTTGTTCTGAGCGAGGGGGTGCTAGGTAGAAAGTCTGATCATCTTTAAAATCTCACTCACAATCTTCATTGTATCTTTGCACAGCGAATAGGGGCGGGGGAAGCAAACCACTAACTAATTCATGCATAATGAAACATTTATTCTTGACCATCTTTGATTCATAAAACCCTTTTCCTTTATATTAGATAAGTTCCATGGCATTAGAATTACTTGTTTTTCTTTTCTTTTTTCAAGTCATTGGAAAGTTTCCTTGGAAACGAGAAAATATATATCCAATCAAATAGCTTCTACACATGATGGATCCTATTCCTAGATGGTGGTGACTGACTATAATTACATCTTTGGGAAGCATTAACAGAATATTTTTCCGAAATAACTACATGTTGGGATAGACATAATCATTATAGATCCTAGGTATCTTTTTTCTCTAGTATGAAACAATATCTTCAGTCTAAGCAGTTGTCTTCAACCCATCCAGTCAAATTATTCTTACATTTGATAAAAAAAAAACAATAAACAAACAAACTAGCTAACCAGTAACCATTAACCAAACTATAGAAAGCAAACAATTTTCTATATCTTTGTTTATGCAAACAAAAATATATTAACCAACTTGTGAGGTTAGGTTAACGAGCAAAGTTTAAAAAAAAAGGGGAAGAGGGTGACATATTAAGCTATACTCACGATTCTTCGGCAGCTTCATCGTCATCATCGTCGGCAGTCTTGGCAGAATCAGCATCAGGAGTATTTAGCAATTCTTGAGCAGCTTTGAGAGCCTTAAGCCTCTCACGACGGACTGCTGCTGCTTGTTCAATTGACTCTTCTTCCTCTAAACCCATTACTACTTACAGTCTTCCTTCAACGATTGATGCTTCAAATTAACCTGAGCAAGTGATGCAATCCCTCTCTTTCCCTTTTCTTTCTCTCCTATGCCTCCTCTCTAGTCTCCAATAGGATGCTTCGAAAAATAAATATAGGGGTCTAATCCAACCGACCCTTTTTCTTTTAACTGGGCCACAGGATTCTAAAAATGGGTTTTAAAGGTCGCGATGGTAAATGGGCCTTTACGGACACAGAGACAGACCAATACTGCCATGTTGCAGCGGTAAAACACTACTCGCATCCCCTGTTTCCTCCTCCTCCTCAAAGAAACCAGTTCGATTTGGGAGGATATGATGAGCAAACGTATGAGTGATGATTAGCTGTTGTCTGTATTTGATGATTAATGATGGAGCAAGTAGAAGCAGCAAGAAAGAGATGCTCAAGAGCCATTGACACCATACACAAATTACCTTCTCAATCCAACATCACTGAATCATGCAAACGCACTCTCCTCAAATTAGCCCAGTCTGAGCTCCATTTCCTCTCCGCTTGCTCCACTTCTACCCCCCACCACACGCCCCTCAGGTTTTCTCTTTTAAAAAAAAAGACCATCTCTTTTTCCTCACTGAAACAAATCCAATATTACAATTTATTCTAAAGTTTCTTGTTTTTGTTTTGCAGTGTTAATATTGGGCACTTAGAGGCTGTGATTCACATTCTGCAACAACCCTGTATAACTGGAGTTTCACGGGTTTGCAAGCCAATTCCTTCATCACTTCCAAATAGGAAAAAAAATGAATCTCTTACAGAGAATGCTGTTCATGTTGATATTGTCTGTAATCTTAATAAAAACCCAGTTTGGATTATTGTTTCTGATAGGAACCCAAGATATGTCTCTTGGTTTAGAGATGGTAAAAGTAGTAAAGGCTTAAAATTTAGACTTGAACAAGTTTTGGGTGCTGTTCAATCTACTCAGATAATGAAACTTTGCTCTATTGTTTTGTTTTTCTCACACGGGGTTAGTGATTTTGTTAATGAGAAACTTAGAGAAGAATTTGGGGCATGTCAGCTTGGATTAGAGTTTGCTTTGTTTGATTTTGATTTATGTGAAGAATTAGAAAATGGTGAATGGATTAATGTGGTTGCAAATGCAAAGTCATTTCAAGAGGCATGTGTTTTTGAAATCAAGGTTGGTGGTACAAAGGAAAATACTGTTTTGGGTTCTAAATATGGGGTTGAGAGGTCACTGGGTCTTAATCCTACTGGACTGGAGATGATGGAAGAGATTACAAAAGAAAACATGGATGATGATTTTTATTCTCTTATTTCAGAGATGAAGTTATCATTGATGAAAGTTGAAAGTGTGGATGTTGTTAGGCCAGGGGATTTCATTGGAGATGATGACGGTGATGATTTTATAAATTTTGATACAACTGCCTTGATTGCAATTGTATCAGGAATTAGCAATGGATGTACTGAGAAACTTTTGGCTACACCAGAGGATGAATTAAGGAAGCGATTTAAAGGAAATTATGAGTTTGTGATTGCACAGGTATGATTTGATTTTTTGTTTTTGGCTGTGTCATTGCCACGCAATTTTTAGCATTTATATCACATAGGGTGTAATTTGTGCTTGTATTTCAACTGGAGGTTCAAATAGCTGTTGTAATATATTGCATGGATTGCAAAGCTGAAAATGGATAGTTAAGTTAGCATACATCATAGCTGTTCAGATGTCCTTGTATTGAGTGGCATGCTGTAAGATGTGTGCTAAAATGTGATACATTTATTAATTCTCTTCAAGAGTGTTGCTATTTTAATTTATAATTTTTTTACTTTGACCATTATGGACTCCTCCAATTTCAATGTCTAAATCTTTCTCAATCTCCTGCCAGGTCAAATCTGAAATTCAGAATCCAATACTTGCAGAGATGGCTGGCGTTATACAAGGAAAGAGAGGCATAATATGTGAAAGTGTTCTGTCAGAGTTTAAACAGTTGGTATCAATGTGTGGAGGGCCTAATGAGAAGCTTAGAGCGGATAAAATACTGAAATGCCTTATGTAAGTTATTTGACAGATTGCTCTTTTCTTAAGCCATTGAATCTAGTTTAAAACAGTTCAAGAGAATTGATTTTGGTAATCATGGAACTGTTGGTGTTACTGGAGCTGCTGCTTCTTTTTATCTTTTTCCTTTGTCTCTCGGGTTTTCTTCTTCTAATTAGTCTACCCTCCATCTTATTAATTCCTCTTCTTATCGTGCTTCTTCTTTCTTTCTTAGCAGAACATAAAATATGTAGTATGAACAAGATCTGAAACCAGCCATTGAATTCTATATTTGAGCTTAATTTTTAACCTTATAGCAGCCAATCTTACATATTAATCCATGAAACTCTGTTTCCCTAAAGCTGTTTTAATCAACTATAAATAATAAATGATTCTCATCCCACAACTTAGTTGAAAGTGTCATAGTTTGGTTCCAGGTTTACAGTGCTAAACGTGCTTCCTTTTTTCCCTCCCTTTAACAGAATGCGAGTAAACTCTGTTGGTGTAGTTCTGGTCCTAGGATAATTGCATGAAACCAACTGAATCACATTTCCACAAATATTTTGCTCAATTCCGGATTTCATTTCTTTCTTTCCTTATATTTTTTGTTTTGTTTTCTTTTTTCTTTTTTGATGTATGGATTATGGATATTATGTGTGATTTACTGTACTAATGCTAAGAAATTGGAACAGGGTCGTGCCAGATAGTCCTTCAGAACGCATGATGAGTGTCCCAACAACAAGAAAGTTGGCATCGAAGAACAAGGTCGTTTTTGGGAGTGGTGACCATTGGCGTGCTCCGACTTTAACAGCAAATATGGCATTTGTGCGAGCAGTTTCACAGACTGGGATGCCTCTGTTCACCATCGAGCATAGACCAAGGGCCTTAACTGGTGATTAGTTGTATGCGAATGTGACTGATTAGCCATAAAAAGTTGTGGTTAGCAATCATAGGTATCAAAACTTTATCTAGCTATTCATTAGTTACTAGCTGTACATCTTTAGTACATAAGAATAAAAAAATTGGCTTACTATGAAATGGTTGCTTCAGTTAATCCGTGTAGTGTTTTGCAACAGTGCTTCCTAGAACTAGCTTTAATAGCCACCAATTGCCATTTGGAGAAAGAATTTAACAGGAAAAATCTTAGCATATAATTTTTAATTAAACGCTGTCTTAGCCGGTACAAACAAGAGAATAATATTGACCATCTTCAGGGGATTTCCAAATTTGTTGATATGGTTATTTAAAGCTGATTATTTTTTCTCAACATATCATATAGTTTGGAGTGTGACATTGTGAATAACAGTGGGGTGTCCGGTGGGGTCTTTTCTCAAGACTTGCTGCATTTTTGTGACCGAATCATTGTTCTTTCGCCAATATGGCAACTCTCCGTGTCTAGCCTAGTCCGGAATGTGCTATTCTGAACAAGTTTTATCGTTTAGAGCGTGCCATTTTGAAGATTGGGTGTGATTTTGGTCGTGGTTTTTGCGTAGACTGCCTGAATTTGTGACCTAATCATGGTTCTTTTATTATCATGCTAGTTCTGTGTCTGAGTCTTCCAAGAACAGGTTGTTTACCACTGTAAGAAGTTTTAGCTCACTTTCTTTGTCAGAAAAGTTTTTGATTTGATGTCAGCCAGCAAGCACGCAGGCGGCATGGATTCCATTTAACAAGTTTCTACATCCAAAAATAATTATATCCTTAGTCACCGATGTTACAAAAGAATGTTAATATAGAAAAAATAATCATCATATCTAGGAAATGAGTGCCGAAAGCGGGGGGGAATGAAAATAAATAAATAGAAAGAAAACAGAATTATAATCCAATACATGCATTGAAATTCAAAGCTTCAATCTAAACTTGCAATTACTAGCCTTGATGCTAATCAGATTGTTGGTAGATAAGCTATTCACCACCAACAAGCAATTCCCTAAGATCCTCAACTTCCTCAGCTTCAACCTCCCGAGTTTGATAGAAACTGGTGCGTCAATCTTAAGATCCAATGGAATACGTCCTGTTTGCTGTTGCTCTTGCAATGTCCTCATTAAAGTGCTTCCATACTGTGTTTGCCCTGTTAAGCTCACATCCAATTTTGTTATGTTCTGGTGACCTTGGTAGAATTTTGGTATTGAACCTTGACAAAGCTTAGTTTTTGTGTACCATACACTCAGCCGCCCACCTTTCTCGTAGTAAATTCCAATCTTCTTGTTGGGGTTATTTGCTGTGATCTTCACATCGAATTTAGCATACAAGGTCATATCAAAGTTGAGCCTCAGGTCACTTATTGTCAAGCTATCTACGGAGTAGTTGGGAATTTCTGGTTTGAAGACAAGGTAAAGAATGCCCGCGGTAGCTCCGACGATCCCTAGTAGAAGGACAAGGAGACCTACTGTCCAACATATGCACTTGCAACAGAAACTTCCTGTGGTTTGTGATGACTTTCTCGCCAGCATAACTGCTGGAATGGTATGTAATGACGGTGGAGGTTTCTGCTAACCCCGGACTCGAACCGCCCTTTCCAGATGCTGCTAAACCTTGAGACACCAATGGTGCTGGTGGTGGCGGCGCTTTCACATCTACTGCTGGATGAATTTTCTGGGGTTATCTCCCATCACCTGTAATCTTTCTTGCTCCTCTTTTTTTGTTTTCCTATATCAGGACTTATTTGCAGACTTTGGAGTTTTTCTTTTCAACGTTGCTCTCTTCTTTACTTAAACCAGTAGCTGCACCTCAAAAGCTTTGAAATATATTAAACCCTTTCATAATTATATCAAATAGAGGGAGCTAGCTGACCAGAGGAGGTTCCTTGTGATGTATGACCTGTGATTTTGTGCTTGAAACAAGGCACTTTTGGACAGGGAAGGTCTTACCTTCCGCACCTAATTATAACTCAACGGGACTCTTGATACAAGGTAGTTCAGCTAAGTAAGGTGGATTTATTGGAGTTTCAACATTTTGCATGCCAGGAATCTTCATAGGCAGCTTGTCTCCCCTAGAAATTAATAAAAGGAATGAATGAGGGCGGAGCAGGACTGATTCAAAGTAATGAGGTAGGTGACCAGTGACCTCAATGCTTGACAAATACAATCAAGCACGTTAGACATTAAAAGATTGGAAAAATCCTCTGAATCTGATAGATACTCTGGTCTTTAATTAAAAGGGATTTTCATCTAAAAGAAAAAACGACTTCGTTAAGTAAGGAACTAAATATTTTGTTTTGTTAAGAAATCCTGATAGATGGCCTCAATTGAAAAATAAAAATTGTTTCTGGGAAACAATGATTCAAAAATTTGTTTGAGGGAAATCTGATACTAACCATATAATGTGATTTCTCATCATCCAGTTTCGCATAACCTTTGTTTACAGAACAATAATTACTCGGAAGGATTAATGAGAAATTGTGTGAGCTTACACAAAAACTAACAGAATCAAAAACAGGAAAAGATATGAGAGTACACTAATAGCACAGCCTCGTTGTGTAACATGAACCATTTCATCAAGTTCAAACAAATCTTCACAGGTACAATCATCCCAATTATATGATCACATAAACAGCAACCGGGCATAACGTTGAATAAACAATCATCTTTGGTCCACTTACCCTCTCTTGCAAACTTCTTCAGCCAGAAGCCGAGCTATATTGACATGTGGATGACGCAGCGTAGACACTTCCCTTCTCTCATGAGTTCGAAAGCTTTGTTGATTTCCTCAAATGGCAGATTATGTGTAATGAACTCATCTATCTTGATTTCCTGTATTAAAACTGTGAAGTTAGAACATCTGGCGAATTATATTTGAAAGATACTTGTGTTTATAGATGCCAAGTGTTTATGGACTTAGAGACAATCGATCCTGGTGACTAGAATTTGACATTAAGGTCTCGTTTAGTGACAGGAATGGACACAGACTAGATCAACCAACCAGTAAACTGGCCAGTTATTTCACAACACAGTATATGCTTTTGTATAAACTCGATAATGGCATATCAGGAAATGTAAAAATCGTCAAGCTAGTGGACAAGGTACAAAGATGCAGGTGTTTTGATCAAACTTGAAGGGTATTGGGTAACATTTTCATCAAAACAACCTTCAGTTGCTAATATAATGCACTCTAGAAAATTATTCTAGTGATTATCATGAAGGATCTGCTATAAATTTATGATGCTTTACTTACCTTATTCATATACATGTCAACTAATGAAGGAAGATCTGATTTTGGTTTCCAACCTCCAAATAAAGAGCCCTTCAATGTTCTTCCAGAAAGAAATAGGCCATAATGAGCAGATACTTCAGGCTTAACTTTTGGCACACCGAGAGTAACTGTTAATCCCCATCCCTATGGTGTGCACAATAAGAACCAAAAAGTTCAAAAATCAACAAAGATTCAAGTAAATAAAGAAGCAGGAGTATTGGAAAGATAGGTACATCACAGCAAGATTGCAATGCAGTTGTAATCATTCCAGTGTCGCCGACGCATTCAAATGAGTAATCTGCCCCTCCATCAGTAATATGTTTGATAACCTGAAAAATTTAACATCGCAAAGATAAGGTAAAACTAATATAAAATCAAGGTGGCTTCTGGTGTTTCCATTTTCCCATTTTATAAAAGTACAAGAAACAGCCATCCCTCTATCTGTAAATCTTTGCAGTCCTTTTTCCATCCCTAACTAATCATATATCTGCCTTGTGAATGTCCCTTTTATCAAAATTTATAATTAAAATACAATTTTGATGTTATAGATTGAAGAAATTCCTCATTCATGTAGTTTAGGTGAATGATACCTGTTGAATAGGTTCGTTGCAGTCATTTGGGTTGATAAACTCAGTTATTCCAAAATCCTTTGCTGAACCCATAAGAGAATCTCCATTAATATCCAGAGATATTGGATTGCTTATAAGAATAGAACCAAGAATTTTAAAGTGCAATGCTTAATCATACCCTTGTCACGTTTTTCAGGGTTAGTGTCAACACCAATTATTTGAGATGCCCCTCTAATTTTAGCACCTTGAGCGACCTAATCATAAAAAGAAAAGAAAAGGTCAAAATCATGCTCATGAAAGTTCATTCTACTGGTATTTGGAAAATATTGATGCTAAAGATGTTGCTAGCAAGCATACTTACAGAAAGGCCTACAGTCCCAAGACCAAAAATCACTACAGTTGATCCTTTAGATATATCAGCAACATTCCAAGCTGCTCCCAAACCTGAAATTGAACAATACTTATCATGCTCAATCCTACCAATGAATTCATTGACACTCACGTGCTATTGGGGTGATAGCCATGTTATCATCTACTTTCTTGCTTATCAATCTTATACCGAAAAGTGGATGTAGACTCTATATTTTTCACCTCTGGCCCTCCCTCACAAACAGCACAGAAATCCAAAAAATTCCTGAACAGCATTGGCTTGGATCCTGCGGTGACTGACTATCCCAGGTTTGTTAGCCATGTTCCATGGACCTCTCACCTATGCAATTAAAAAATACCCCCGGTTTTTTTTTTGGTACTATGTTGGTTGTGTTAAGGAATTATCTCACATAAGAACTTAAGTTGTTAGGTGAGGCCCCGGAATATGATTTATATTATTCTCTAACACACACCGTCAAGTGAAAACCCTTTAAACTTGAAACTTGCGCAAGCCCATATCACCTTGTGCTTGATTTTCATCAAATAGAATGGGGGTGGTAAGATTTAAACTCTGTGACCGCTATGTCAACAAGACTCTGATACCATGTTAAGGAATCATCTCACCTAAAAATTTAAACTGTTAGGTGAGGCTCCAGAATATGATTTATATTTTTCTCTAACAGGTTGCAGGTGCATATCTAAACATTTGGGGATGATTGTGGGATTGAATGTGATAAGAAGATATAGAAAAAAGACCCAAACAGTAACCTGATAATAATATCGTGACTCTAAATGCCATACCTGCAGCTAGACCACAACTAAGAAGGCATATTTTCTCCAGAGGTGCAGCGGAACTAACTTTAACAGCACATCCAGTATGCACCACTGTATATTCACTGAAACTTGAAACTGCACAATAATGATAAACTGGTTTCCCTTTGATTGAGAAGCGAGTTCCTTGGTCACTATGCATCACACCTCGCCTTTCCAACCCCAGTACTTGACACATGTTGCTTTTTCCAGACATGCACTGTCTACATGTCTTGCATTCTCCAGTGAACACCGTGAGCACATGGTCACCCTCTTGAAATTCAGTCACTCCCTCCCCAATACTCTCAACAATCCTGCAAATTTATTGCTATAAATTTAACATAAATTGCCAACCTCGCTGAATCTCACGTACAATTCGGTAGTGGTAAGATGTACAATTTGCATTAGTGCTTCTCATGCAAAACACAGTTATATAAAATGAGATTATCTTGCAAATTCTCTATCACAGAATATTTTTGTTAGGAACTCTACGACAGATTTTAGCTGCCAACAGATGGTCTAGACTCTCATATTAAACTGACCAACACATGCACATAATGTTTGTTTGAACATTGATATAGACCAATTAAACAAATCCAGTGATCATAGGAACCTCAATTTTGAGTAAATCATTTCATGATTATGTACAGGTATGCAGAGCATTATAAAATTAGATTACAAGTAAAAAGTTGCAGAAAAGACCCTGATGCTTCATGGCCAAATATCCGAGGAAATATAGCCTGCAACAAACAAGCATGTTCTATTAGACATTCAGTCTCTTGACTTGATTGATTTATAACTCTTAAATGAAACAAGAAATTCTAACTATAACATAAACATGAGCATAAATATCTTGGTTTCGATTGACGAGGAAAGGTGGACAGACATACTAATTTCAAGATAACCCACCTCCCAAAAACTTAAATGAAAACTTTTACTTCCAGAATAATTTCAAGATACACCAGTTGCAATTGCATTTGCTTAGAGTCCAGTTCAGTATATATAGCAATTGAATTTGAGAAGTTGCCATTATTTATTTATTTTATCATTCTAAGCCCAGTTCAATAAGAAAGAAGACTATAATTGGTTGGCTGGGATTGACTAAAAATTATGAAACGGGAAGTAAAAGTAAGTAGAAGTAGGGTTAAATTACATGAGAATCCAATGCAGAGAGGTCACTGCGGCAGAGAGAGGTGGTGACCACTTTGATTCTGATCTCTTGAGGGTGCGGTGGACTCACTTCCACTTCCTGCATCACCAATGCCTCTCCAGCTCCCCATGCCACCGCAGCTTTTTATCAAATTCATTAAACAAACAGCAATGCAATGTTATAAACTTAGATAAACAAATCATCATCATCAATTCAGAAAGAAAAAAAAAAACTAGAAAGTTACCTTTGCAAGTGATGACATTGGGTTGCTTGATCGAAGATGACATTTTGATTGCTTTTTCAAAGGGATATGGTGGCAGATAAGAGAATCCTGAAGGTATTGCAAGTGAAATGGTACAGTCAATGAGATGTTGTGGTTCTCTCTGTTTAGTAAATTGCAGGAGACAAAGTTGGGTAGGTAGGGCGGTAGGTAGGTACCTGGGAGTGGAGACTTTTCGAAGTTTGGTAGTTGGTGAAATGGAAGTGGGATATATATATATATATATATATATATAACACATTTTATAAGATTACTACAACCAATCTTTGTTGGTTTTTTGAAGAATTATTTGGTTAATTCTTCGTACGATAACGTGGTGACCTTCTTGATGGAGTAATTAAGCTCACACAAAACAACATTGATCAAAAGTTTACAAAGACGAGGTTGAGATTTGTAAAAAAAAAAAAAAGGCTTCATTTTTGCTTCCTGAGGTAGAACTTCATAGCTATGGCAGCCACCCCTTTCAGTGCTGAAGCTGCTGCTCTACAAGATATCAAGATCAGCACGTCCATGTATAAGCACATCAGAAGCTAGCTAGCTGCGTGCCAATCCAGGAGATTATTGTTATTAATTTAAACCCCATCCACCATTCTATGGTGGACACCAAAATGACTTTTTCTGCTTATTTCCATATAATATAATCATCTTTATTCAAAATAAAATAAAATAATTCTTGGGAATTAATATGTTAGGTCTATCTCTTGGTTAAAGAAAATAATCAGTTCCTTAATTAGAGTGAAAATAAAAGTTAGCCTGAGATACCCTAATCATGGTAGGTTTGAGAGTATGATTAAAGTTGATTTTAAAAATATTTTTTGTTTAGAAATATATTATAATATTGTTTTTTTTATTTTACAAAAATATATTTGATATCAGCACAGGAAATTGATCTACAAACACTTTAAAAATTAAAATTAAAGTAAAAAATAAAAATAATTTTAAAACACATTATCAAACACATTTATCAAACATAATCTCAATAAGTTTCTAAATCCTAACAACAACTTTTTTCAACACTATTCAAAATTCGGAAAATCATAAGAGCCAAAGCATTCTCCTTTAGGTGTTCGGAAAAGTAATAGTAATTATTTTTCAAAGTATTTTGTTTTTTGTAAATATATTAAAATAATATTATTTTTAAAAAATATTATTTTTAACATCAGTGATTCAAATACATTAAAAAAATAATTTAAATCAAAAAAATCAAATTTTGAAGAAAATCATGTCTAAAAACCCACTAAATTTCTTTGAAGTTAAAAGGAGTTGTGTTCCTTCTAGCTGGGGCGTCTTGGGTTGAAACTCTCTTCTCTTTTGGCAAAAGAATTTCAATTATCTAAGACAGACTAATGATGTTTGATTGAGGATAGCATGTTCTATTATTGCAGGGCTTGTGAGAATGAGGCCTCCTCAGCTACTGCAGCTATATATATATATATATATATATGCATGATGCAAAGTGAAAACAGAATTTCTTCAGGTTCCACTGATTTTGTATGTTTATTACATGCATCCCTATTACTCCTTTGTATCCCACTATTTCCAAGCTTGCTGATCATGGATATCCATTTTCATTTCTTCAAGACTACAAGCTTGGGAAGCCCCAGGGACCACAACTAGACATGCTTCTCTGTTAAAGTTCTTCAGATATTTATGTAATGGGTAGGCATATGTTAGATGCACACAGCACATTGAGTGTGGAACTTAGCAGTACTGAGGCTGCTAAGTTGAAACTATTAATGTTGTAATAAATCAGAACTCAGAACTCAAGTCAGAAACTAAGTTATTCCCAGGTAGAATACTGCTGCCTTGAAGGCTGTCTCTGCTGCATGTAAGTCCTCTTAATGCTGGAACCTTCTTTTTATTTTAGGATACTTCCTCTTTCTCCCTCTCCAGTTGCCACAACTAATCTGGCTGACTTACTGCTGCTGAAAATCCTCCTCTATTTATTTTACGAACTTCTTCCACCGACCATGCTGCTGGAATTTCTGCCGTGACTTTGTTGTTTCCTTTCTTATTCCACAACCTCCTAGCTCTGCTGTATGCATTTTTTTAGCAGCCTACCTTGGTCCTCATCAGGAGAGTGATACTCTCACCCTTCCGAAGTTATCCAGCCAACAATATTGTTGTATGGGATCTACAGGGTTGCACTAATATGTCCAACAAATCTACCGCAGCATCTTCACTATAGAGCAGAGCCCGTAATTGAAGTTAAAATGCTGATTTTTCAAGAACCGCCGAAGCATGATTTTCCAATAACTAGGAGGAAAATGAGCAGTGCGCTGCAACTATCAACTAATCCAAGTGCAAGATTTGGCAATTCTAGAAAACAATGCTGGAGAAGTTTACTAAAATCCTAAAGATATGTTTCTAGCAATGGGACCAAAATCAACTACAAAAATGATCACAGTTTGCAACTCAGTATTCATATTCATGAGCAGCTTAGATTTACTCTAGATAAATTGTAGAAACAGATAGCAGATTTTGCGGTCAAAGCGAATTCTGTGTTAATGTGATTTTCCAGTGCTATCGAAACAGAGTAAGCACACTCTTGTATGAAAGGCCCAATCCTTAGTCTCTTAGAAGTTCTATTTACTCCCAGAAACTCGTCAACTAAACTAGTTGTCACCTGTACCAATATGTTATCATTCATTCTGTGTAATAATGTTACTAACAGAAACCATGAGATAACAAATATCAAATTGTCATTCAAGTCCATCTTAAGATAATGATAGAAATGCTTGAAAGAGTTCCTGATTTCTTACCTGTTGCTTCATAGTCATAAATCATTCACTCCCTATCACCTCCATCTTTTAGCTGTTATTTCTCTGCATTGATGTGTTCCTTTTTCCTTATTAGATTCATCAATGGATATATGCCGAATTTAATGTACATTATACAAATTTTGGAGGTTTAATGGTTCCCCTTAAATGATCCTCAACTCAAGTCTGGCTTAAAAATGAGGCACTGGTTTAGTTCCGGAAAGTGAAACTTCAAATCCAAAGCTAAATTCAATTTGGGATTGTTATGCTAATACTATGCAATTGAGTTGCCATAAGTTTATAAGCCAATAATACCTTAAGTCACTGCTACGCATGGGACACAGTAATTAGTAATGTTGAAATGCTACAAAACCACAAGTGACCATTTCTTTTCTTTTCATGCACTAACTATACTATATTCAATGCATGCATGAATACTGAAGCTTTTTTTGAACATGCATGGAATCCAGGCACTTGAATTTAAAATTTGGCATGCAGTTTTTATTCGTACTGGTCAATGTACCTTTGGGCCATGAGGTCAAAGAACCATATACTCTTTTGATCAAATGTCTTTCTAGGTTTGTCAATTATATGCGAAACCCTTGTATCATTTACATAGATAACTATAAGTTCATTCAATTTGTATCTCTAGCGGCACTTGTTCCTCTTGTTGCGAACCTTCAGCATCAATATCTTCTTCAGTAATACCAGAGGCTTCTACAGTCCTTGTGACCCATTCCTTAAGTGGATCTTCCTTTAAATCGAGCCTTAAGAGCCCCGCGAACATCCCACCCATGAATGCAACTGGTTCCTATAAAGGAAACACTAACATTATAACAATAGTAAAATCACAGCTTTGAGACCCCAAATGCTAACAGGAGCAATACCTTTTTATCAGGTTCTGTATACCATAGCAAAAATATGAGCAAGAAAAGTGAGAAATAACCAAAACAAATCCACGTCAAGTAGAATTTAGATTTCTGAAACGCATCATACTTTCACTACTCAGGGAAATGATTCAAGTACACTTGCTTTTGAAAAAGAGCTGATACCACTATAGCAAACACACCATGCACTAATCCTTCAATCCTCTGCTAAGCAGTAGGCAAAGAAAATGAATTGACAGGTCTCCATTTCACATGATTTAAGCATATGATTACAAATACAGGTTATTACAATCCCCAGAACTCTAAGGTACATATTCAAGTACAAAAAAAAAAAGCAGGATCTAATTCAAAGATCCACAGAAAAGGACTGTGATTGCTGAAAGGTTGGGAAACAAATAGCTAAGAAAGTTATGTCATAAAAATCCAACTTAATCCTGTGGGTGGATCTTTCATCTGCTACAGAATCACTCCCAATCATTCCGCAAAACAATTGTCAAACCAAACTCCATGGACCAATGCAGTAAATCAAATCCTGGACAGATTCTCTACAGTACTCCAATAGCCTCACTCCAAGGGGTGTGGGTGTAAGGCTAAAGTACGCTTGTTAAGGTTTAGGTTTTGTCAAGCAAAAAGAGGAGAAGAACCTTGAGAAAATTAAACTTGATGGAGTGAAGGGAAAAAAAAACTTCCTTTTGTTCTACTATATATCTTCTTCTGTTATTGATTTGCTCAAAATCAGTAAGGAGATGTATTTTTTGTTCTTTAAACCTCATATCTTATGGACTACATCAAAGGAAGTGCCAAGAGAGTGTTGTCACAATTTATATCAGACTTATTAGACCATGCTTTATCAAGAAATTAATTGTACAAGAAGGTGCAACGGGTATGCTCTACCGAAGAAGATGCCCATACACTCTATTGTAGCATTCAGCAACTAGAGGGGCTCTTTGTTGTCAAGCTTCAGGAGAAGCATGCTTACTAAATATATGAAGGAATTTAAAATGTTGCTAGAATGAAATGAGGAGGTTGGTGTGTTTCCACATCCAAATTTCGAAAACAGGCATGCATTAGTAATCATTCTAAAGTGGCCTGATTATTTTCCCTCCCAATGAGCAACACCGATATGATTAAAGTCTGCAAAAGCTTTATCATGTCCTGAAGTCAAGCTTATAACTAGTTTCCATTTACATAATTATGTATACAAAAGTCAAAGAAGTCACTCGGAATTCCCAGCCAATTGGGAGATGCACTACAGGCTGACCATCAATAACCCCATCAATTGGTTCTATTTATCTTTTATTACTCTAAAACCAATGGATGGATTCTAAATATCTTATTGGGCATTCAATACTTCAAAGAAAACGTATCTGCTGACAAAAAGGAAGCTCCTTTTCTTCTCTTTTATATTTAACAAAAATATAAAATTGCTTCTCCAACATCTTCAGCGCAAGATGTCAGCAACTTATTAACATAATCATGCTTCAAGAATCTCCTGATGGGACCAGATTTAAGAACCCTTCAAGCAGACCTCAAAATATCAATCCCATAAAAAAAAAAACCATAAATAGAAAAGAGATAAAGGCCAATTGAAAGCAGGAGTAAATGAATTAGAGGAGAAAGTAGTGTGGTACCTTGAGAGCATCTTTGAGGATGGGTTCATTGGTGGGGTTAAATAAACAAGAAGCTCTAACAACCCTAACAACATTAAGACCTTGCTTATTATGTTCGCTGCTGATGCTTCGATTCAGCCATGATGGTAACGTGGTTTCTCTCCTTAACTTCTGCAAATTCTACAGTATACTATGTTTCCATTCAATATTCCAGACACAACAATCAATTACAGTTGAAAGAAGAAGAAGTAGTTGAGAGCAAGAGTTCATACCAAGGCACATGGGGAGGCAGTGTTAATAGAAACAGAGACAACAGAGAGTGCCATGTTTTTTTGGAGGAATCGAGTTTCTTCTTCTTCCAATGTCTCGTTGATAAAATGAGTTGTCAGTCAATGTCTCAATTCCAAAAGACTTCATCTATTTGACGTCTTAATTTTTCATTTTCATTTTTCTCCCCCTTCGTCTAGTCTTTATTGACAAATCGACCCCTTAAGACTCCTTCGTTTATCAATTGTGTCCTTCTTACAGCCTTCTTCTTCCCTTACAAAATTAACGAAAAATACTTCGCTTTTGTTATGTAATATTCAATCTGCTTCCAAAACGATAGTTGATTTATGAATCAAATCCATTTACAAGAGTAGTTTCCGGTTAATCTTAAGTTCTTAGCAACTCTTATTCTAACATGAGATCATAGACTTTATATTTCCCTTCACAAATCAAGTTGAGGAAACCTTCAACCAATGGCAACGCAGAGAAACAATTCTAGACATCAAGGAAAGAACAAAGAACAAAGATTAACTCTTAAGCAAGGTCAGGGGTTCGATCCTTTCTTGTATATAGAGACACCCGGGAAGCACTTTACCCCTTCATGTAACGACCCAGTGCGAGCGTGGATTAGTCTGGCCAGCACTAGGACACCACGTGGTTTATAACAAAAACAAAAAGGAAAGAACAAAGAGGAAAATCAACAGCAAATATAAGAAGAAAAAGGAAAATCAACTGAATCCATATTATTAAAAAAACATTTCCATATACCAAGTCTTATTAAGAAAACATTAATGACCCGTGTGATGGTTCTCATCATGTTATTTAGAGGACGCGTGCAAGGCTGTCAGGTTATCAAATTCCATTATTATGGATGGTATTAAGAGCGCATATCAGATGTATTTCTATATACATTTAAGTATTTGGAAAGAAATGCAGAATACAGAAATCAGACCAGATGTTATATTTGTAACAGGAGAGATGTTGATATGGTGCTTACAAAACTGAACCTTGTCAATCATGCTTCTGTCGAGGAGATCGATGTGACCAGATGACTTCACCCTATAATGGCTGGATGAAGCTACATGTGAAAAGTTTCAGTTTCTTAAGTCTATTGTCTCTGCTGGAAAATCATGGCAGCTGGTCCGCCATATTCCTAGTCATCCTCAATGATGTCTGAAATTAGGAGACGTCCAGATATTAATGTTCCTGGAGGCTTTACTGATGATAGGGTTTTAAGAATTTGCCGACAGACCTTTGCAGGGTTGACCTCGCCGGAGATTTTTGCTGTCTGAGTAGCAGCTCTTGCAGGCCATGGTGATCACATTTCTAGATACTTTTGAACAGATGAGCAAAGCAATCAAAAGAGTGTCACTCCTTTGGTGTCTTCCATAATCAGTAAGGATGGGGGCGAGGATAGTGAATCCTTGCACAACCCTCCACGCCTACACTAATTATATAAATTATATTAATTAAATAATTATATAGTATGTATAGTTATTTAATTAATATCATTTATATAATTAGTGTAGGCGTGGAGGGTTGATGATTATTGAATTGTATTCATTAGATTTTATTTATTATTAGACTGTGATAAAAAAAAGAATAAAATTCAAATAACTTAATGAAAATAAATTATATTAATTATATATATTGAATCAATGTTATTTTATATGTTAGTATTTTTTTAATATTTAATCTTAAATAAAAAAGAAAGACAATGATTAACAAAGTCAAATAACCCTTAATAAATACTGTAATATACGAATGATGTTTACTCAACCAACGTGGCTACATTAAGTATTCAAAACTAAGGTCAACGAATCTTTATAAGTTTGTTAATTATGCATTTCATTTTTCACGTTAATTATTAATATATCAACTTCCATTTTTTTATTTTACAAATTAAATAGAGTCTTGAGTTGGAACCTTCCACAGGGAGGAAGATCTGAACGTTAATTGAGCTATAAGCTGCTTCGTTAATGTAATATTGAGTTGAGCAAGTGATTAGCAATTATTTTATTTATTTATTTTGTAGCTAAAAGAAGTGATTATCATCTCTAATTGCCTACTAGAAGTATAACTGATATTTGGATTCCTCTGGCTGGCAGGTTTCAAGACTCTCCCTTCTCTCTCTCTCCCTCTCTCCTCTTCTTCTTCTTGGAAATCCCCTAACAATCTTCGCAGAAAATGAGAGGGATTTGTTCAGCAACATTTACGATCCCGTCATTCTTGTTCATTGTCTTTCTTGTACAGCTACTCGTTCGCAAAAAGAAGAAGGAAAAAACAAGGTACAGATTGCCACCAGGTAGAAGAGGCTGGCCATTGATTGGTGATAGCTTCAGCTGGTACAACGCTGTTGCAGGTTCTCATCCCCCTCAGTTTGTTCAGCAGCAGGTCAATAGGTACGTTCAATCTTCTACCTGTATGTTCATAATTACCGTATATTGATTATATTGAGAGAGAGAGAAATCAACTCCAATCAATTATAAAGATATATGAAGGTATTCTGATGATATATAGCTGACATGAACAGGTTTGGTAAGATATTCTCATGCAGTTTGTTTGGTAAATGGGCTGTGGTATCAGCAGACCCGACCTTCAACCGGTTTATAATGCAAAACGAGGGCAAATTGTTTCAATCAAGTTATCCAAAATCTTTTAGAGATCTGGTTGGAAAAAATGGGGTGATCACAGTCCAAGGAGAGCAACAAAGAAAACTCCATGGAATTGCATCTAATATGATGCGCCTAGAGAAGCTCAAGTTTCATTTCTTGGATGATATTCAGTTGGTTATGCTTCAAACTTTGAATAAATTTGACAGCAATCAAGTCATTCTCCTCCAAGATGTTTGCAGAATGGCAAGTGCTAGCTATTCCTACTCCTATATGATCATATACCTAACATTAACAGCATTTAATTTGACAATTAAAATTAAAAAAAAACTAATTAAGGCCATCATGCATGATCATATGTATCTGGTTAATGATTTGTTGTTTCTCAGGTAGCAATAAATCTGATGGTGAATCAACTACTGGGGGCATCAACTGAGACAGAAATTAAGGAGATGGCCCGCTTATTCTCTGACTTTGTCGATGGTTGTCTTTCTCTTCCCGTAAATCTTCCAGGTTTCGCTTACCATACTGCCATGAAGGTAACCTGTATAACTGCTCAGCAATGTCGATTCTTAGGAGTATCGATCGTACGTATCCTTGCTGATGCGGTGAGCATATATATATTAGGCACGGGAGAGAATTATAAGAAAGATAAACAAGACGATAGAGAAGCGCCGGCGAGAAGGGTCATCGGAAGGTGGAAATGGGGTGCTCGGACGGTTGCTAGAGGAAGAAAATCTGCCTGATAATGAAGTAGCAGACTTCATCATCAATCTCCTTTTTGCTGGGAGTGAAACAACCGCTAAAACTATGCTTTTTGCTGTTTATTTCCTCACTCAGTGTCCAGTGGCAATGCAGCAATTACAGGTAATGCCCCCCTTGTCAACTGCTCTTCACCATGTCCTCCTAACTAATAATATTTTGTTGCTTAATTATTACTTTTATTGATTTCCACGCCTCCTCTCCATTACGATTCAAGCAATCTCGTTCATCTGATCCTGTATATATATATATATACACACATGGCAGGAGTAGTTTTATTTTATTTTTTGAAAAAAAAAATAATTTTTTGTTACTTAATTTTATAAACAGGATGAACAAGATAGCTTGAGGGGTGATTGGAATGGGGTTGGAATGCTAGCATGGCAAGATTACAAAGCAATGTCCTTCACTATGTGTGTAAGTCATATTATAGTAGTCCTTAACCAATACTCTACCGCGATGTTTTGGTACTGCATTTCAAAAAAAAATATTTTTATTTTTATTTTTTTATATTTTCAGATTATTTTAATATATTAATGTTAAAAACATTTAAAAAACAACATAAAATCACAAATGAATAGGTGTTTGATGGAACAAATTAAACAGGTAATTGATGAAGCGCTTCGACTTGGGGGGATTGCGATATGGTTAATGAGGGAGGCAAAGGAAGAAGTGGTATACCAAGGTACAACATGGTACCTAAACTAATATTTAATTCAATTAATTATGTGATTGGCTAATAATTTGTTACGAATTTCAGATTATGTAATTCCAAAAGGGAGCTTTGTTGTGCCCTTTCTTTCAGCTGTTCATTTGGATGAAAACTTGTACAAGGAAGCCACCACCTTCCATCCATGGAGATGGATGGACCCTGCAAATCAAGTACTTCTTCTGCATTTTAAAAGTATTTATTTTATACTAAATAATAATTGCATGCTAAATATTCAAGAAAATAAATCAATAAATGGTGGTGTTAATTAATAATTTCTAAGAGCACACTGTGTTGAATTGTTTTTTAACAAATAAGGAAAAGAGAAATTGGAGAAGTAGCCCGTTCTATTGTCCTTTTGGAGGAGGTGCTCGGTTTTGCCCAGGAGCAGAGTTGTCTCGTCTACAGATTGCTCTCTTTCTCCACTACTTTGTGACTACATACACGTACGTATGTGGTTCCTCTCTCTCTCTCTTCTTTATTTTATTTTTAATATAAAGTATTAAAATGATTTGAAAATATTAATAAAAATACTTTAAAAAAAACATATTTAAAACAAAATAATCGTGGAATATTTGATGCTGCGTGTCAGGTGGAGTCAGCTAAAGGAAGACAGGATGTCGTTCTTTCCATCCGCTCGCTTAGTTAATGGTTTCCAAATTCGCTTGACAAAACGACATGTCACGGATAGCACCCTTCCATCTCAAAATTGATGATTTATTTATGTATGTATGCATGCATGCATCATTTTCTTCGACATGAATGATATGTGTTATGGTTAATTTTTGTGTGTGTCTATTTATGTATATTTATATCATGAGCCGGGAAAGATTTTTCAAAAATATGAGATTTGAACTATTAATTTAATCAAGTTCAACAAATCTAGTTAAATTAACAAATAATTTTTTAAAAAAGGAATTGTAAATAATGCAAGCAATAAAGAAAATAATCTCAAAAGCAAATAAATTATAATATGGGAAGATGAGCATCTCATGCTTATAATTAATAAATTGATTTAATTTAATTTAATGTATTTTAATTTAAAATAATATTTTTTTATTTTTAAAAATTATTTTTAATAACAACATATGAAAATATCTAAAAATATAAAAAATAATTAATTTAAAATAATATTTTTTTTTAAAACCTAGGAGTGTAATACAACACATAATAACAGTGTTAAAATGGGATTACAACTCGGTAGTTCACAACAGAAGAGAGAGGGTGCAGGTGGGATTACATTGGGCTTCTGGCTTCTGGATATTTAGAATTGGGCTGGGCTGGTTTGATCTGGGCCTCTGAGGGAAGTGGAGAATATCTTAGCTACGGCGGTGACTATCGATATTTTCACCTCTTTTTTTTGTATCGTAGTGTGAATCTCATCCTATCTCATCTCAGATCGCTAAACCTAAAAATTCTATCACTTTGTTTTTAAAAAATAACTGAGAAACCCCCTTTTGATTTATTAAAAATAAATAATTAAGGGGTTTTGTTAGGAAATTTGAATCGTAAAAAGAAAATAGAAATTTTGGAGCAGCAGCCGATAAGGAAGGAAGAGAGTGGTGGTGGAGGGTTGGGTTTGATTATTATTGTAGTAATTAACATAAGAATGGCAGGAAGAGAAGTAAGGGAATACACTAATCTCACTGACCCTAAAGGTAAACGAATTTCTTCTTCTTTCATTCAAATTCAATTCTGCATGTGACTGATTATACTGTTTTTATCCTGAATTTTAATTTAGATAAGAAATCGGCGGGGAAAGGAGGGAGAGACAAAGTAATTGATGATGAAGACATCACTTTTCATCGCATGGTTGCTAAGGTTAGACCTTTCTTTCGTCTTTCCTATTCCCATTATTTGCTGCTGCTGCTGCTGATTGATTTTGCAATATATATATATATATATATATATATATATATATAGGATTTTAAGCGAGGGTAGTTTCTGATAACATGCCCTGGCAGGGATTCTGGCTTTGATTCAATGCTGCAACCAGATGCAAGAGGTTGCTGGAGAACGTGGTGGCTACCTTCATGGCCGAGGCGGTATCTACCTCTCCCAACCTCTCTTTCTCCATATATACACACCTATTCTTTCAATGGGATTTTGTTATTTTATTTTTTTCGGAAAACCTATTTCTTTTACATATACCCTCGTGAGCTTTGTTTATGCAGCACTGGATAGCGATGATTTACTTTATCTCAAAGAGCAAATGGAGGCTGAAGAGGATGCAGAACGCCTCCTACGCCGTACTGAGAAAAGGGCATTTGCCGCTTTTAAAATATCCTTCTTTTTCTCTTTTATTTCTGTTTTATTTCCATATCATCCTCTAATAAATGAAGTCTTGCTTTCCCAGTCCTAATATGTGCTTGTTTGTGCTTTGGTTGATGACTATTATCCATCTAATCACATCTTTCATGACGCCGATCCAGGTAGCTTCTAATGTGTAGTTTATAGGGTCAAAATTTATTTACTTTATGTGCTCTTTTTAGAAAAAAAGAAAAAAAAAAGAGAGAGATTTTCTTGAAGCCATGTACCATTTGCGATGGTTAACAAACATAATCTACAAAACTGAGAAAGACATCTGTGTCAGTCAGCTCTCATTCATCTTGTAGTTTCTCCCAACTTCCTGTCTTTGTGGTGGTTAGAAAACACATCTGCTCTGTTTTTTCAATGTCATAGCTCTCCTTACTTTTCACAAATCTATCCATCTACCAATCACTGTTGTTTCCATTCTAGTTTTTTTCCCTTGAAATAATCAGGTAAAATTGCGGTTTTTAGTAAGTTACTTCATACTCAGATGCTAAATTGGTGAACACTGTTTTTTCTTATGCTGTAAGCATGCGCTATCAGTATTTTCCTGGAATTGCCTTTCATTTTTTCCATTAATAAAACTCGTACAGTATTTTTCATATCTCACATCTGAACCTCCTACTGTAATAGTGTAGCCTTAAATTAGCACATCTGGAATGCCCCTTTGATTTTAAAGGATCATTACTTTGGCATTCCTATATTTTAGGTCTATGATGTGGTAGTCTCCTATATCTTAACGCAATTCTGTCTTTATTGCTACCCGTCTCTCCATTGTTGTTTGTCTTCCCTAACCAACGAGTACAAAGCTGCAAGTCTGGCAGATTCTTCAGCCGCATCAGTCCCCTTGTCACTTCGTGTTGAACCCAAGCCAAAGAGTGGGATAAGGTATTTCTGTCCCAACATGCTCTTAACCTTTTATGTTTCAGCTAAAAAGGTCAATTCTTTTTAGCTTCCTGTGCTGGTTTGACTTCTGAAATTTGCTTGATTATAGGCAGCAAGATTTGCTGAAAAAGGTGGTTGAAGTCAAACCAAAACGACTCAAAGCTTCAAACTCTTCTGAAGGGAAATATTCCACCCCAATTTCAAGTGATCGTGCTTCAGACGATAAAACCAAGTTCGAGGTTAACCAGGAAAAGAAAGAGAACATTTTACCGGCACCAAGCAAACCAGAAGGCAAGACAAATGTGGAACATTCAGTTAAAAATGAGGTTAAGGAAAATCCTGTTAAAAGTTTGCTAGGTTTAGCATATGCAAGTTCTGATGAAGAAGAAGACTAGAATCGATAATAATGTGCTGGTGCATTGGTACAGTGCATTGAATGTTCTTTTATTGATTTTTGTAATGTTTTCACAAGTACAAAATAGGCTTGTTATCTGACCACTAGTATCTCGCAGTGAATTCTATGTTTTCCAAAGCTATACTATACAATTTTTATGCTGTGTAGTTATTCCATGGTCATGTTGCAAATTGCTCATCTTTTTCTGTGTTAGTTCTGGATCAGCATCTCGAATTTGAGCACTTTAAAGCACCCCATGAACATATTTGGCATTTGCAACCTAAAACCATTGTTGAATATTGTAGTTAAAGCTTTGCCTTACATCTGCCTGTTTGATTAGAAGAAACTCCAGTTTCAAATAAATCATCCACGCAGTAGATGTTCCATGAGATGCTCAACTCATTAAAGCCATTCATCCATGTTGCCTGTTGAGAAATTAAGGACATCAGTTTGAGGATTTTCTGGAGAATTTTCATCTGTTTCTCAGTAGTTGGAGTGATAGTGTACCTCTCCTTGCTCTTGGAAGGCTGATGGCAGAAATATTACCTCTCTATTTCCTGATTCAATGAAGTTGTTGGCTTCACTCTGAATGCCGGGTCCACCAATTGCATATACCTCTCCCCATCCTTCTTAGAGACTGTTTGCTAATTGACCCTGCATCATTTCCATGTCCCAGAGAGATCAATGATTTATTGAGATTTTGATTCATTTACTATGAAGTTCATTTGAATTAGTAACGTTTGTAGATCCAAGAGTGGCATCTAGAAGAATATCCTGCCATGAATATAGCGTGTTATATCTGTCCAAGCTCAGGATGCACTGACAGTGGTGAATCATTATGCCATGGATGATTACATCGGTTGCCTGAAAAAGATGAAGGTTCCTAAATAAAATGGTCCATGGCCTTGAAGCTAACGTCCAATCCATCAAGTTAAATGATCGAAGGAAATAGTAGAAAAACTGAAGTGATTTGCTTGCTATATTTAATTAAATTCGATGTTCTATCCAAATTACAATTAATAATCACTAGCATCAGACAAGAGACAACGAATGGCATATTATTAATTTCTGTAATCCACTTCCATTGATCTCTTGAAACTGAGTTTGGGGCTGTGTGTTGCTTTGGAGTTGCATTAAATTTTGAAATTGTTTTGATGTACCGTATTAAAACTGATTTTTAAAAAATAATTAAAATATATTGAGGATGAAAATACAGCAATTATAATGTGCAGAAACAAGGGGAAGAAGAAACCATTTGTTGTTTGTGGCTTTGTGCTCACCATCCATGAAAGAATGGCGGCATGGCCACTCCTCAAGTGTTTTGCAAAACAAGTAACCTAAAACCTTAAACCTAAGTGAAGGGGACTGGCCTAAACCTCAAACCCGACAAAACCCACTTGGCAAACATTGTCATCACAAAATTTCAAACACCAACTCTCTCCTCCCTCCCTCTCTCTCCCCGACTCGCCGCGCCACCACCCTCCTCCCTCTCTACCGCCTTGCAAAGCAGACAACACCACGCCACAACACTCCATCCTCCATCCCGCTCGCTCAGCACAGTTGACAGAGGCACGCACCACCTTCCCTATCTTTTGCCCAGCACAGCAATCACCTCTCTCTCAGGCCAGTCCCTCCCCTCCCCTCTCGTCTCATTCTCTCCATTATTACATCACATGCAAACCATTAATTAATTACAACAGATGGAGAAGGAATATCAAAGTCAGGCACAAACCTCTTACCATTTGATATCACAAATGCTTAAATGGATTGCTACCCTAACCCAACCCAAAGATACCCACCCCACCCGATCAGAATAGAGATTTTTTTTCACCTGATTGGGTTTGGAGGCAAAAACAATGGATTTTGAATGGGGTATGAATATTGCCTAACTTACCTGAATCCGACTCAAAATACATCAATAATCTTAAACCTTGAAAACAATTACAATTTCCCTTCCGCACTCTCCTTAAAGAACAGAAAGTGCAGCTCTTCTCCATCCTTCGTCAGTGGCGCCCCTTGTCTAGTCGTCACCTTTGAAGTTCGTCAATGAGCTGAATCAAGGGGAAAAAGCTTTGCTAGAGTGTGTCGTGATGGAGGCCAACAAAGAGAGTGGAAAGAACATCTTCAAGGAAACTGGTACTCACTTCTATCACCATCACATTCTGATGATGGAACAGATGATACTATTTATGCTAGGGATCATGCATTTTTTTCCCTGAAGTAATTGGGCTTGGTCGTTTTAGGGCATGATTATGAAATATGAACGAAATCCGTGATTTTTATATGATTTCGTAGCTTATGAATGAAATCCATTATTTGAAATAATCGCAGGGAATGGATTTTTTTTATCAAATTTTTTGTTAATTGATAATTTTTAGTTGCTTATAATGATTTTTATTTTCTGATGTAAAGCATTATTATAAAATTATAGAAAAAACATCATTTTGATGTATTTTCAATTGAAAAACATCATGTCATATTATATTACCTAACACACTCTTAGCATAGCACAAGTCAGATGTATATGTAAAAATCATGGTTGTTTACTGGATTGGTATTTAAGAAGAAATATTAAAGAAGAAATATTGAAGGGTTATGGATGCAATGTCAAAAACGTAACATCAGTTTGGCAGCCTTGTTTCTGTTGGTATAATATTGAGTATTTGATCCATAACTTGTTGAAAGAGTATTCCTCACTTGTACTTTTAGAATGGTTTGATTGCAAGAAGATTTGTTATTTGTTAACGATTCCTTTTTACCGAGCTCTTGAATGTAATTATGAACTAATGATTCTAAAAAATCTTGTTGCCCGGGTTCTGGCGATTCGATACTTAACCCATAACCTCTGACTTATTGCAGGCAACAGGTCTATATTCTCAGCTGAGCATAAAAGGTATGAGCTAGTGTTTTTGCTTGTCTTATTGTTTATTTCTTCATACTTTTTTCTAGTGGAGAGTAAATATAAATTTCTGCAAACGATTTTGTTAATTTTAGGCACAAATGCAATATCTCAAGTATCATGCTTGAGATGGATCGCCTGGTGGAACTGTTTATGTATGTGTTATAGGCGAGCTTCAAGAGATAACAGCCTCCATGAGATGGGTGGGCAGTGTGCACCCTTCAGGACACAAGTAATGAGTAGTAGTAAACTCTTGACACACTTCATCTGTAATTCCAGATCCTTTTCCACTGCATCATTTGCCAGCATGTCCAGCACCAGCACCACCACTCCTGCTATTACCCACACAGACCCTGCAAAAAATGATGACCAACAACAGCCATTACAATCACACAAGATAGTTGATACCTTATACAACCTTAAGAATCAGCCTCACCTTGCTTTCTCCATCTTTTCCCACCTCAAACACCCTGACATCCCCGCCTATGCTGCCATCATTCGAATCCTTTGTCATTGGGGTCTCCACAAGATGCTCCACTCCATTTTCCTTCATCTTCACCATAATAACAATGACTTTTCTTTTGATATTTCCCATTTGCTTGACATGCTCTCTCTCCCTCATTATATTGACATTGATCTTGAAAAGGAAGACACTGTAAAGCATCGATCTTCTTTCTTGATCCAAGTCTATGATGCCTTGGTCAAGTCCTATGTCACTGCAGGCATGCTTGATGAGGCTATCAATGCTTTGTTTCAATTCAAAAGGCGCGGATTCCTGCCCCGTATCTTCACCTTTAACTATCTCATGAATAAATTGATTGAAAATGGTAAAGTGGATGCGGCATTGGCCATTTACAAGCAGCTGAAGAGTTTGGGTTTGAGCCCCAATGACTACACCTATTCCATCATCATAAAGGCCTTTTGCAGAAAGGGCAGTTTAGTAGAGGCCTCAAATGTTTTTCAAGAGATGGAACTTTGTGGGGTCATTCCTAATGCTTATGCTTACACAACTTACATTGAAGGACTCTGTGCAAATCAGAGGTCAGACTTAGGATATCAGGTGCTTCAAGCGTGGAAAGAAGGCAACATTCCTATTGACGTGTATGCTTATGTGGCTGTAATTCGTGGATTTTGTAACGAGATGAAGATGGATCGAGCAGAGGTTGTCTTGGGAGACATGGAAAAACAAGAGTTGATTTCTGATGCGCGTTGCTATAGTGAATTGATTCGTGGATATTGCAAGGTTGGAGATCTTTCGAAAGCCTTGGCACTCCACAATGACATGGAATCAAAAGGTATCAAAACAAATTGTGTCATTGTCAGCACAATTCTCCAATATTTTTGTGAGAAGGGAATGCTTTCCCAAGTGGTGGAAGGATTTAAAAGATTTCAGGATTTAAGAATTTTTCTAGATGAGGTTTCATACAACATCGTGGTTGATGCTTTATGCAAACAAGAGAAAGTGGATCAAGCTGTAGCATTGCTGGATGAAATGAAGGGTAAGCAAATGGATATGGACATTATGCACTACACTACTCTAATAAATGGGTATTGTCAAGTAGGAAAGCTGGTTGATGCGTTTAGGGTATTTGAGGAAATGGAAGGAAAGGGTTTGAAGCCAGATGTTGTCACTTACAACATACTTCTTGCTGCCTTTTCTAGGAGAGGCCTTGCAAATGAGGCACTTAAGCTATATGATTATATGAAGTCACAGGATCTAAAACCTACTGCTATAACACACAATGTGATGATTGAAGGTTTATGTATAGGAGGCAAAGTTACTGAAGCTGAAGAATTTTTCTGTAACATAGAGGACAAGAGTTTAAATAATTATGGTGCCATGATTACTGGGTACTGTGAAGCTAAACATACTGAAAAGGCCTCTGAACTTTTCTTTGAACTTTCAAAAAAGGGTCTTCTAATGGATAGAGGTTATATCTATAAGCTACTTGAAAAACTCTGTGAAGAAGGTGAAAATGATAGAGCTCTTTGGTTGCTTAGGACAATGTTGGATTTGAATATGGAACCTAGCAAAGACATCTATGGTAAAGTCATTACTGCTTGTTACCGGGCTGGAGATATGAGAAGTGCAGAGACAGTTTTTGGCATTTTACGTAAGAGTGGATCAACTCCTGACATTTTTACCTACACAACAATGATAAATGTTTGTTGCAGACAGAATCGCTTGTCGGAAGCCCACAATCTTTTCCAGGATATGAAGCACAGAGGAATTAAGCCTGATCTAGTAACTTTTACTGTTTTGTTGGATGGACATTTAAAGAGGGCACATTCTGAAGCATTTGCAAGGAAAAGCAAGGAAGTAAAGTTGGCTGCTTCAAGTATTTGGAAAGAAATGCAGAATACAGAAATCAGACCAGATGTTATTTGTTACACAGCTTTGATTGATGGACATTGTAAGGTAGACAGACTTGAGGATGCCATAGGCCTCTATGATGAAATGATCTATAGAGGAGTAGAACCTGATATAGCAACATGCACAGCTCTTCTATCTGGCTGTCGTAATAGGAGAGATGTTGATATGGTACTTACAAAACTGAACCTTATTAATCATGCTTCTGTCAAGGAGATGTAACCAGATGACTTCACCCTATAATGGCTGGATGAAGCTGTGAAAACTTTCAGTTTCTTAAGTAAGTGCATGAGTGAATACCAGTAACTGGATGAACCTAAAATCTTTGAACTGGCTATTAAACTATTCAAAAGTAGATCATGTCATTATTTTAATTATTTTTTCCCTTTTTCTTACCGGATTTGAAATTGTGTCCACTTTACCAGCTATGCAACCTCTAATGTAAACATGTCATTGTGCTTTTGAATCTCTCTTTTCAGGTAGACCACATCCCTCGCCAGAAATTTGCTCTAAAGATACAGTCAACTACTGTTTGCAGAACTGAGCCAACATTTTTACTCAGCCCAGATCCTATTTACATGGTACAAGTGGTCTGTCAATTTCAAAATTATTAATTGACATCTCCATCAATATAACCTGTTCACACTTCACACTGTACTCAATTATGTGCAGCTTAAGTTGAGCTTGGATAGTTTATCAAGTGTGATCTTGAAAATGAGGATGGAAATGGACATGGTTTTGAAAGAGATGTGATATGATCTGCAATGACTTCATATGGAAAAGGAAGATCACTTTGCTTGAAAGTATGTTTATTAATTAAAATTAGTTGGTTTAAAAAATACTTAGTTCCCTAAATTACTTTACATAAAAGAAGCATTGATTTTTTGCCTTGTTTTTTTTTTTGGTAACTTTGCTTCTATATGGTGCTTCATTTCATAGGATTGGTTTTGATTCTATATTTTGTGTGATCTCCGAAGTTCAACTGCAACAGATTTAAGTGTTCTTTTTCTCTTCTTCATGCATTATAGGTCGGTTTTGTATCCAAGCTGTGCTTTATGATGAGTATTTTAAGAGTGAGAATCATTAAGCTCCTGCATCCTACAAACTTATCAAGAAAGTTCAATTGTACTGTTGGCAGCAGTTTTGCATTTTTTCCCTTTTTTCTTCTGGTTTCTATTTATGATAGAAGCATTCTGGAATGAAAAAAAAAAAAAAAAACATTTTTCCTTATTAATGGAATATCAATTGAAAAATCATAACTTTTGAAGTGTGAATCCTGGGTCTTATTTGAGTTTTTAATTGTTTAATGTTTTGAGGTTTGGTTTATTTTCTTATTTTTCTTTTTTGAACTGAGTTTGTTTTAAGATGGTTGCTAAATCATATGAATTTTGCTTTGTATATTGCATGGATAGATGATCACCTTTTACTATACCCTTTTCTTCCCATTTTTGAACTGAGTATGTATGAAGATGGTTGCTAAATCATATGAATTTTGCTATGTATATTGCATGGATAGATGATCACCTTTTACAATACCTTTTTCTTCCCATTTTCTCCAGTTTTTTTTCCTTTCTGTTTTTTCCTTTTCTTGACATCCGCTGGAGCCTGTTAGGTGAATTCCAACAAATAATGGGCATGTTAATAAATAAATAAAAAGTATTTTCTTAATCTATGCACACAACCGAGGCAAATTATTTGAGAATGATTTGTTCTTGGACAGGGCAGATGGAGGTCATAATGATTGATAGTCCTAATGCAGTAAATGATCTATATTATCATGCTTTTAGACGTGCAAATGAGGGGATTTCCACTCTGGTATATTTTACCTGTCATGATGTGCTTGTTATGGAGTTCATATGAAGGGCAAAGAAATAGTTGTGTTCCTGATTTTTTATGCATGTTGTTTCTGGCATCTTGATGCTTTCAGATGTCTAATAATTGATATGGATGCATATCATTAAGCTTGTGAAATTTGCTTAATCAGTTCCTTTCTATATAGTAGACCCTGCAAGGTCAAGCTAAGACTGTGGGACGTGCAATTTTTGGTTTTATTATTGGAAAGAGAAGGTATAGATTACATAATATGGCTGCACGCTGTGAAAGTTCTACTTACTATAAACATAAGTATTCTAATGTGAACTTTCTGATTTTTGCAGTAGATTTGAACATTAAATTATAGACACTAACACTATGGTTTTGGTAATATGAACAGTAGAGTTTGAGAGATGTTGCTTCAAAGGAAGAAACGAAGATGCACAAATCTAATGAAATTAGAAGAATTTGCAAATGGATTTACTCCTACTTTAGTGGGATTGTCAAGTTCTTTGTCAAGGTTCTTATCCTCCTGTCCTGCATTGCTGTGCTCTTTTTTCTTGTGACTGGTTGGAGATAGGAAATGGGTTTGTTATATGATTGCAATCATTCGATTTTATCCATGATTGCTGTTTGCCACTATGAACTTCTTTCATTCACTGATGCATTTTGTTGATATTATTAGTCTCTGCTCAGCTGCTGAATATTTATTGAAATTGTTCATGGAGCCCTTCCCCTTTTGTGTTTTGACCCTAATTCATCTGTGCCACCAGCTGAAATCGCTGTTCGTGTCCTGAACTATCTTTACATGAAACTGAATCGAGTGTCTTGTGCAAGGTGGTGAGGCTGGGACTATTTTCTATCAATCTTATTTTTTGTCATTTCTCAAGGGTTCTGCTTTACACCGTATCATTTCAAATGCACAATATCTGTTAATTCCAGGTAGAAGAGTTCTCATGCGACTCAATATGTTTGTGGGGAAGTATGCTACCGTATATTGAATGTCTTGATTCTTGACTTTTTGAAGGAACTCTTGATGATCCTTTTGAAGAGTTAATTTAGGTTCAAACTTTTTTTTCATACACCAAACTCTATATTCTGGAATGGTTTTATCTAATTAGTTTCTTGTGCCAAAAATTCATACCCATTTTATTTGCAATCCATGGAGTCATAGCTTTTTTAAATGTAAATTTATTTACTGAAGATCCTTTGAAAGCTTGCCTCTAACTCTTAGCTGATCATTGTTTTTGGAAAATAATTGTTGGGATCAATGTTATTTTACTTGTAATGAATAATTATACCTCTCTCAATTTAGCCTATAAAAACATCCTGTTTTCTCTGCAGATGCTATTTTATGCAAACAGAGCAATCCAATCGATTAAGCCTGAGTTCTGGGAGAAGAACTACGAGTCAAGACGATCACTGTGCAGAAAGTTAGATGTTGAGCTTCCTGCTCAACATTCTTCAATACCTTATCGACTAACAAGTCTGAAATGGGTGAAAATTCTACCCTTTTTTCCAACTCAACAAAACGAAGGGGGGCTAACATAAAGGACCTTCTAGCATGTCCTCTGTTTATTAAGGAAATTTCTAAGTCTATTGTCTCTGCTGGAAAATCATGGCAGCTGGTCCGCCATGTTCCTAGTCATTGTCAATGATGTCTGAAATTAGAAGACATCCAGATACTAATGTTCCTGGAGGCTCTACTGATGATAGGGGTTTAAGAATTTGCCGACAGACCTTTGCAGGGTTAACCTTGCCGGAGATTTTTGCTGTATACAGGTCTTGTAGGCCATGGTGATCACATTTCTAGATACTTTTGACCAGATGAGCAAACCAATCAAAAGAGCGTCACTCCTTTGGTGTCTTCCATAATCAGTAAGGAAGGAGGCGAGGATAGTGAATCCTCGCACAAGTTCTTGATTAATACAATATTACAGAGAAAGGTGATAGATTTAAAACGTGCACACAATTTTGGGATTGATTCTTCATCTGATTTGGTACAAGAGCACATGAAGACAACTGTTGTGGATGAACTTCCCCTGCAGGGAACATTCTGTCCAGAAAATCCAGCTACCACTGTGTGTCAAACTTTGCGTGGTAAGAATAGAGATTTCTGGAAAACATTGAACTTATTTAGTAATTCTATTTACCCCCTTTGAATGATGAGGTCTTACGACATATTATCTGTTGTCGAAGAAACAGACTATTATGCCTTCAGTTTTTCGATTTGGCATGTCTGATTATCTCGATTCACTGAATGACACAAAATTGTTGCAAGTCTTGTTTCCTTTCCCGCCGTTCTTCCTTCTTTTCAGGTGATTCTTGATTGATTTATCTCTTTAGAAAGAATAAATTATCTTCTAACAAAACAATGAAACTGCACAACTGGTATAATTTCAATAATCACATTTATCAATAAATTAATTAGGAAATTAATCTCACTGTAAGTTTAGTTTCCGGGTGCCCATCTTTTAATATTATAATGAATATTCATGTGTAAGATCCATGAAAAAACCATCAAATAGTTTACCAGAGAAGATCCATCAAGGTACTCGCTAATTTATTGCATCCTCAAAAATCGAATCATTAAAAACATTTTGGAGAGGAGTGGTTCTTCCTGTTAGCATAACAGCATAGGAAGGTGACTATAGGATGGCTACTCTTTCTCAAGTCAAGGAGGTGGCTATAGGGTGGCTACTCTTTCTTAAGTCAAGGAGTTAATTGAGGAAAGAGGCTTGGTTAGTTGTGCCTCTTTCCCTATATATAATGTTAACATGTAAATGAAAAGGGTGAAAGAAAAATAAAGTTTCATTAAGATTTTCTATATTGACATGGTATCAGAGCCTTGTTGACCCAACAGTCACGGGTTCCAATCTCACCACCCACATTCTATTTGATAAAAACAAGTACAAGATGATGTGGGTCTGTGCAAGTTTCAAGCCCAAATGGGCTTTCACTTGAGAGGGTATGTTAGAGAATAATATAAATCATATTATAAAACCTCACTTATAAGCTTGAGCTTTTAGGTGAGATGGTTCCTTAATATGATATCAGAGTTACCTTCTACTTGTGTCACAAAGTGCTCCAACTCAAAACGTTCTCCATGTTTTTATATAACAGTAACAACTGTTTTTGGATAATATATAGAATAATTACAATGCTTCTTCTGTTATAATTTCATTCTGCAGTTCAATTTGACTATTGGCTAACTATATATAATTGTCCTTTCCCCCATGATCTGGATGATATGATTTTCCAGAAAACCATGCTTTATTAATTAATGCAAGATATATAGTATGGTCCAGATACCTTCATGGTGATTATATTAAAGTATAATTGTAAGATGAGCTGTGATTGACAATGAGTGGCATCGCACTATAGAGGACGATTTCCAATTGCTTGCTTTCTCTCTTTTGACTTTCCTTTTGCCTAATTCCTCCCTCCACAAATAAAAACAAGAGCAATATCTTCTAATTTTATGTATAATAATCAAATCCATTTTCACATTAACGAAGGAACAGCTCGCCAACGAGGGAGGAAAAAAAAAAACCTAAACAATTCACATGGCGATCAAGGAAGCATCTGCTGTCACATTGTTATTATATCCTAAAATTTTAATTTCTTATAATGTTCTTTGTTGTTTCCGCTTAATTTTGTGCAAGGCAGGAATCACTGCGGCCTTGCCTTGTGCACATCGTCAAACTCTAGTAATAGTCCGAGCTGTAAAGAAGAGCAATGACTTATTTATGCAATAAATTGATGCTTGCAACCCACGTTTTAGTTCTTCTGATCATTTAATCCATGTCTTTCTCCTTTCTTCAGTTTCATAAGACATGATCATGAATTTAGCTGCTGTTACAGCATATGTTGTTTTGTTTGCCCTACCCATTACTCCCTTGTCTGTTCATTCATTATATCAAGGCAAGGAGTTCTTTCCTGAAGAAAGAGATGCGTTGATGCAGATAAGAGATTCTCTCAGCTCTACTCTGGATTTGCATGGAAATTGGACTGGACCCCCTTGTCACAAAAATTCGAGCCAATGGTCAGGAATTACTTGTTCTAATTGGCATGTGGTTGGTCTTGTGCTTGAAGGAATCCAACTCACAGGTTCTCTCCCACCTGTATTCTTACAAAACATTACTTTCTTGGCTAATCTTAGTTTCAGAAACAATTCAATCTATGGACCGCTTCCTAATCTCAGCAATCTTGTGCATTTGGAATCTGTCTTCTTTTCATACAATCGTTTGACTGGTTCAATTCCATCTGAATACATTGAACTGCCAAACTTGAAACAATTGGAGTTGCAGAGGAATTACTTAGAAGGGGAGATACCGCCTTTTAACCAGCCACCACTGACCCTTTTCAATGTTTCCTACAATCATCTTCAAGGCTCCATTCCTGACACTGATGTCCTTGGGAGGTTCTCGGAGAGCTCCTATGGTCATAACATAAATCTCTGCGGGATGCCATTGGAACCATGCCCAGATCTGCCTCCTGCTCCGCTTGTGCTGCCTCCATCTCCTCCTGTAAGTCCACCACATAGAAAAAAACGGAAGCTTCCAATTTGGATCTTTGTCTTGATTGCGGTTGTGGCAGCTCTTTTTCCGTTGATGGTCATGTTTGTTTTCTTGTGCTGCTATAAGAAGGCACAAGAAGAGGAAACACCAAAAGAACAGCAGGCAGGTACAGCACAATGATCATCTTGAATTTTCCACATGATTGGCTACATGTTCAATTCTCTTGCATCATAGGTTTTTGTTTTTATTTAAAAAAAAAATTATGTTCCATTTTCCAATAGGGGAAGATGGTTCACCAGAGTGGACAGACAAGAAAATGCAGCATTCTCAAAGCCCTGAGGATCCTGAAAGAAGAATAGAGTTACAATTTTTGGACAAGAATATACCTGTTTTTGACTTGGATGATCTATTAAGAGCATCCTCGGAGGTGTTAGGAAAGGGGAAACTTGGGCCCACGTACAGAGCAAACCTGGAATCAGGTGCTGCTGTTGCTGTTAAGAGAGTAAAATACATGAACAGCTTGAGCAAGAAGGAATTTATTCAGCAGATGCAGCTGCTGGGAAAGATGAGTCACAGAAACCTTGTTCATATCATCTCCTTTTACTATTCCAAGGAGGAAAAGCTGATTGTCTATGAGTTTGTAGAAGATGGAAGTTTATTTGAGCTGCTGCATGGTTAGTTCAACTCCTCTCCCTTTCCATCATCTTTAATGATTATTTGTGTCAAATTCTGGTTCTCCAGATTAATATATGACAAAATTGCAAAGAACTACGTACATTTTCATAACAAATTCATCTTCTGACATGCTATATATATACCTGTGGATGCTAGAGAATAGAGGAGATGATAGAGTCCCTTTGAATTGGGCCGCGAGACTGTCAATAATCAGAGACATAGCGAAGGGTATGGCTTTCCTTCACCAGTCATTACCTTCGCACAAGATCCCCCATGCCAACCTCAAATCATCCAATGTGTTGATCCACAGAGATCGCCATGGTTACCATTCTAAGCTCACAAACTATGGATTCTTGCCTCTGCTGCCTTCTCGGAAATCATCTGAAAGGCTAGCTGTTGGCAGGTCACCAGAATTCTGTCAAGGGAAGAAGCTAACACACAAAGCTGATGTATACTGCTTCGGAATTATCCTATTGGAGGTCATAACTGGGAAGATTCCAATAGAGACTTCCCCAGCAGGAACAGAAGAAAAGGTGGATGATCTTTCTGATTGGGTTAGAATGGTGGTGAATAATGATTGGTCAACAGACATATTAGATGAAGAGATACTGGATTCAAGAGAAGGGCATGGTGAAATGTTGAAGCTGACAGAGATAGCTCTGCAGTGTACAGATATGGCACCAGAAAAACGACCTGGGATGAGTGAGGTATTGAGAAGGATAGAAGAGATTTGATCGAACAAACCAAGAAAATGACTAGAAAGAACTGTTTTGAAAAGATCTGATAATTAACTCCCATTTTCTGTTCTTAATAAAGCCTTGCATGGTGTGATCACTGCGATGAAGGGATCGAGGATCGTAATTTCCATGTTGACTGCTGAGGCTTGCAGCTCAGTTCAACTGTAGCCATCCATGCAACATGCCAGGGCAAATGGCAGGATTGGTTGGAAGATATATTCAGTCTACATATGCCTCAGCTGTAAGCACACAACAAGATCAAATATAATCAAAATTATATTTTTCAGACTGACATTTTTGTACTGAATACTGGTTTTGATCTTCAAATGTATCAGTTTACGCCCTGCAGAAACCAAATAGTGAATTCCAACCTTCTTCCTTCCTTGCATAATTCCAACACCACCACCACCAATCAATGTAATGACATAACGCACTTGAGTTCGTGACCTGCCTAACAGGGAAAGGGACTTGTTTCTTTACTCTACATCTAGATTCGATTTTTTTTTATGCATGTTTGTTACTCCTGTGGTGCCTTACCTATTTACTGGGCTTGCAAGATATTCAGTGAGTCCAGGAATTAGTCGTGGTGCGTAGCCCGGACACCCTGATTATCAAAAAAAATAAAAAAAAATACCACCTAGCCTTGAAATAAAAAATACTTATGTTTTTGTTTTAGGGGTATTTAGTATTTTTTATTTTATTCAGAATAGAATAAAAATACATATTATTCACTTTGGTAACCTTTCAGGAAAAAATAATATTACTCTCTCATAAGGGTTTTTTAGTCATTATGCATTAATTTTGTTATAATTTTGGAGGTTACTTAGAGGTGTTATTGTAATTATCAATAATTAAATATTATTATAAAAATAATTGTTGGCTTGTCCTTTGCGTGTACCAGCATATGGATGGCTCCAGCGTTGATCAAGAAACACGTGTAGGGACTTTTGACCACCAAACATTGCTCTCTCTACACAATGATACAAATGTTTTTTCAATTTGTCAATGGTGACCTTCTTTTCCCTCACTTCTCTTTTTATATTCACAACAATTTTTATAATTTTTTTCATTCATATTTTATCCTCATTAGGTTTTTTTGTCAAATTTAATCCCTGTTTTTTAGAGATTAGACAAGTATTAAGAACGTCACTTAGATTTGCTTGATTTTTTTGTTCTTTTTTTTGAGATTTTTTTTTTTTGTTATCTTTTATGGTTTGCCTTCTATTGGTTTAGCTCTCTATATTATTGTTTCAATTTCACCCTCTGCTATTTTTAAATATAAAAATTATCTTTCAAATTATAAATTATTTTCAATTTTACCCCTATGATTTTATATTCTCTCAATTTTGGACTGGATTCTCTTGATTACTATTTTTTGGGATTATTTTAATTTTTCTTCGTCTTTGGTTTTTTTCCAATCAATTTTTTTTCTTATTTTTTGTGCTATTTTTTTTTCTTTTTAGGTTTATATTTTCTCAATATTTTTTCATTGACCTCATCATTCAAAATTAGATTGTTGAGATATAACTTTTTTAATTAAACCCAGATTCAAGATTTCAAAAGTTGCAAATGATACAACATTTTAATTGAACCATGAATAGACAATAAGGAATTATTGGTGTCCGCAAATGATACATCCGTAATTGTAATAATGGCATGCGGGCTAGGATAAATAGCATTGTCAGGTAACTATATCATTTAAAAATTTTAGCTTTTATTATTTTCTAATACACACACCTCTTTTTAAAAAAAAAAAACTCTTTGAGCTTGAAACTTGCACATAGCTACATTACCTTGTGCTTGATTTTTATCAAATAGAATAAGGATGGTGAGATTCAAACTCATGATCCCTGGATCAACAAGGCTCTGACACCATGTCAAGGAACCATCTCATCTAAAAGCTTAAACGGGGGTGTTAGAGAATAATATAAATCATATTATGGGACCTCACTTATAAACTTGAGTTTTTAGATGAGATTATTCCTTAACACTCTTGCATCATCTAGTTGCATGATGAGGTGAGGGTTCTTTTCTTTTTTACGAGAAACTCAGGCTGACACCCTTGCGTGCTCGGTTTAGTTCAGCTGCTCATTGAACATAACGCAAGAACCCGCTTTCAAGGATTCTTGGTTCTTCTTTTTTTTCTTTTTTTTTTTGCCAGTTGAGGTGGGATGCATTGCTTTTCTGAACTACAAATAAGTGTTTTTTTTTCCGGGAAATAATCGATCTCATTGGCATGCTACTAAGCATGCAAGCCTAGCTAGGTTATGGCAAATTGAACTGAACTTTGTTGTCGTGGGTCAAATTTATACATGGCTCTAGAGCATTTTGTATCTACTAATACCTCTCTGGACATATATAGCACCAATCACTACCAGAATGCTTGATTCTTTCTTTCGTAGCTCCATCTAATATGGGCAGGATCAGATGGAGTCACAGTCATTTTTCTTGCAGTACTTCGTCCATCATGATTGTGTAAAGGCAGAACCAGGTGAATCGTTCCACTTATACATCGCCCCGACAAGCGGGGAAGAAAAATGTGGTATTCCAAACAGCATTAACCAAAGACCAGAGCGCATTCTTGATGTTGTTCCAGATTTTAAATTCTCTTATTTGCCAAACAAGACGTACAAACCAATGGCCTTTTTTAGCAAAAGATTCAAAAGCAACAGAGAAAAAAAAGATGAGAAAAGAGTCGGAGCATCGATTTAATTCCAGTGCAACAGACAACATAAGGTCATGGTCCATGAACAATATTACGAAAAAAATCATGAGGCCACTGTTCTCTGTAGGATATTCACCTGATCTAATCAAAACAGCACCTTTAATTTGAATATAATCCCTTTTTGATAAACAGAGAGACATTTCAGTTTGTAGCCAGCAACTTCAAACTATATACAGTTGCAAAATCAACGAATTTCATCAGCTTGATTCCTCGGAGAATGACATTTGATTGCAAGGAAGTTATTGAAACCGCATTTGCTGAGTGTATATGGGTGTAGAAGCTTCAGATTTATCAAACCCATTTTCTCCAACTGGCTGATCTTTTGTCTCCAGACAGGAACCTAGGAAGGCTTAGCAAACTATTAACCCTTGTAACACCTTCTAGGGCTGACCACTCCTCATCCTCTGAAGTTGAAATGCACTCTGCCAGGCTCCTCTTGGACTGGCCCCCGGACATTACAGTAGGGTTTTGCACTGTCAACTCAGACACAGGTACAATCTCGTCAGAGTTTCGTGTGGTACACGACTGCATAAGAATAGGATCATGGGAAACCTCTCTTGCTTCTAATTGACCAGTGTTCTCATCAGTCACAAAATGCTCCCCTGGCTCCATAGGAATCTTTCTCAAACCCTGCTCTTCTACCGCCCCATTTACTCCACTTGGATGCTCAAGAAAGAGGCATACAGCAGCACAATCATCATTCTTGGATGTTGGGTATTTAAGTCTCCATGCTCGGACAGCACAGTCTACAAGAGCCCTGGCTGCTGTTGAACGGCCAGGGGCTGAAGCCACGATGTCAACAGCTTCCTTATTTGAGAGGACATCCCAAACCTGTGTTAGGATATCAACACTGATATCAGTATTGGAAAAGAAGGGATGGAGTTCATCCATATGATGATGGGTGGTTAGTCTCTGTCTACTGCACACTTAACAAGAGTGCAGATCCATCAGCTTTCTAATTATCCGACAATAATAAAGCTTCATATTAGCATGACAGCAAAGTGGCAAAGCAAAAACTATCAAGATCATGGCAAAAATATGGAAACATAGCAGGCTTCTCAGACATTAACTTCCCAAATGCCCTAGAATAAGAAAAAGATTCTCTCAAATAGATTAAAATGAAAGAAAGGAATAATACCCCATCTGTGGCAAGAATAATGAATTCGTCTCTATCGTTAAGGTGGCGATAACAAACATCCGGAACAGAAATTAAACCAAAATCTTTTAAGCAGAAGTCACCAAAAGCTCTAGCCATTGCCAGACCAGGCGAGTCATTATTAGGCAACCATACACGGGGAACCTCTGGCTCATCCTGCAATGCAAAGACCCTTCCTTTACATTGCTGGATCCTGGCAGCTTCCCCTAAGCAGAATAGACAAGTTGCTCAGTTCAATCAATTTCAAAGCAGTTTCTAATATATGATATTGGAGAAAGACTTCATTTCTATTTTCTATTTGCTTACAACTGAACCTAAGGCAAAATATGAAAGAGTGCATGTATGTGCGTGTCTGTAGGGAGAGCGAGACAGAGAGAAGGGGAGAGAGAGAGAGAGAGAGAGAGAGAGAGAGACTTGGTAGATCAGGCTTCAAGTCAACAGTCAACTGAACAGCAAGCAAAGAGTCATCTTTGTCCCTTGTTGCCAGAACTGCCCTGGAGTCACCAACATTTCCAATAACAAGATCTTGGCCCTAAAAAGACATATTTTCACATGATAGACTTGTTAGATCCAAGTTTAAGTTATTGTGTGAAAAAACAGTCATTTTGGGAGATTTAAACGAGACACGGACAAGACATGTTTCTTAATATGTGGCAAATAAGCAAGGAAACTATACCTCAATGATAATTATTATTTTCGTTGTTAAAATAAGATGATTTTACAATGCAATAAATCAAAAAGAAATACTCAGAAGTGAACATGAAATCCTCAAGAAAAATCAAATCAAAATAAAAGATTAGTCCATTCTAACTGAAAGAACACCAAATCTTAGATCTTTTCATCAACTTCCAGATGCAGCTTAAGAATACAGGGTTGACAATTTTCTCAGTCAATGACAAATGGTCACGCTCAGGCTGCATAAAGTTGGAAAAATGTAAGTCCATTGATATCCCTACTCAAAGAACAAGCAAAGTCAATTGAAAGAAGCAGAGGCTAAACCAATGCCCAAGCACATCTCAGCCTAAGTCAATATACAAAAAAGGAAGTGAGTTGATCAGGATAACATGTCAAGGAGAGCATACATCATTTACAACATTTAGTTCCTCCGTAGAATGTAGATCAACAAAAAGCTTAAAATAGACCTCAAACTTTGCTATAGAAAAACAGGAGCTACTAATTTGGCCCATGCAGTTGCTCCTAGCTACTAAAACTTGAGGATGGGATGCTGCTACGAACTGAGCACACAGACTTGAAATGATAATCACTAGCGCTTACTCAAAATAAACAGAAATGCGGAACAAACTGAATTTGGTCTCAATATTAAATAATAAAAAAAAACATTAATAAAAAGATTGAGAATGTAGAAAGAACAAGTACCTGCTTGATCAGAGCAACAGCAGTCGTCCCACTGCAAAAACAATCGATTGTTGGATGCAACTTCAACTCCTTGTCCATTAATTTAAAGGCCTTCAATATAGACTTTTTGAGTGGAAGAAACATATCTGGGAGTACTTCAGTTTCCTCAACGTCTATGGAACCGAGGGACTCATCGTCCATACTTGAGGAAGCAGCGTCCTCAGAATTTGTAGTTGGTGCAGGAGCATTTGCAGTGTCAGAAAGGCAGCACTGTTGAGCAGGATTCCAGTGAGTAGATATTATGAGCGGAAGGGAGTCCCGAACTTTCTTGGCTACCAAATGACCGTAAGGACCATGACCATCGAATACCCCACAAAAAACGGTATCGCTTGTTGTGGTTGAGCTGAAATTCTACAGTAGAGATAAACATTCCAATTTCCAACCCAGTCAGAGTCAATCAACATTATATCAAACCTACAGCCAGGTGAGCAATCAAAAATAAAACCCGTGTCAAAAAAATTTTATGAAACAATGCCGTATCTTTTCTTCTTATTATTAATTATTTGTCTTCGAATTAGAATCATACATTGCAAATTGAAGAAAAGAAAAAAGTTTTTTTTCTTTCTCGAAATCACATTATAGTAGTGGGCTAGGAATGCAAAGTGGTAGTGATAATTAATGCGGATGGAGGAGAAAGAAAAGGGGGAGGTGGTAAGGTCGTATGATCGAGAACGAGGTACCTCCCAGAGGAGCATGGCGTCTTGATTGGTGCCTTTTTTGCCCTGCTGGGTATATAAGCAGCCGATTTTGGTGGCAGCACTGGCGGAGAACCTGCCAGGAATATGAAGGAGCAAACTTGGATCAGCATTAGCATTAGTAGCTGATGGCAAGGGTGATTTCTTCTTCCAAGTTGTTGTTGATGACGATTTCTTCTCCCCCATGATGGAGTAGCAGGATCCCATTACGACGGATGCTACTCTAGTTAGCTAGTTACTTCAAAGTTCACACCGTCACTCACTCAATCACTGTATATCATAGATATAAATACTAATATTAAAAATTGATAATTGCTGAAGAGGGGAAGGAAAGAAGCAAGTGTTAGTAATATATGCTTTATGTCTGAGATAAAATTAAGGAAGGAAACTGTAGGAGTAGGTCGTATCAGTAGGGTTTAGGGTCCACCATCTATGTCGAAGGTGGAAACAAAGACGATTGGAGTGGATGAAGGAGCATCGATCGCAAACCCCAAATTTATCTCCCTGTATTTAGGAAAACTACAGCGGAGAGATAGAGACAGTCATATGTGGATGACGATTGATTTGATTTGATTTGAGGTGATCCGGTCCGATCCGATGACAATCAAAATGAAAATGGGCGACTCGAGGAGCAGAGCCAGCGGCCGTGAGAAACCAAGAAAGGAATAAATAAGGAGCGTCGTCATCTATACCTACATGCATAATGAATGTATGTATGTATGTATGTATGTATTATGTATGTAGTTGGTCACCTACATGCATAATTAGAACAGTGGACTGGAGACAGAAAAAAACAAAGACAAAAAATTAGACCAAGTCAAGATTGTATTTAAAAAAGAGCTTCATATTTTATTTTAATTTATATTAAGCGATAACATTATATAATAATTTTAATTGTAAAATTATAATCAACTTTAAAGGTTGATATACGTTAGAGTTTTAGAAAAAATATAAGTTAGATCAACTAAGGATAAAACACAAGTCAAAATTCATTGACTTTTAAAAAACAAAAAAAAAATAGGATAAGTTGAATTAACCATCTTAACCTATGACTTAAATCTTGTCTCTAATCAATTTCTAAATTGAATTTTAAAACTATAATAATAACTAGTTTTATCCATATATTGATTTGAGTCAACTTGTATTGATCCTTTCGACTTAGGACTCGAATCTTATCTCAAGCTACATCCCGAATCGAGTTTGAAAACTATGATAAGAATTATTTTTATCCATATATTGACCCTATTGAATCATGGTCCAAACCTTTTCTCGGATCAACTCTCAAGTCGGATTTTAAAGCTATAATAATTATTATTTTTATCTATATATTAGCTTCGATCAACTTATGTTTCCCCTCCTAGGCTTATTGTTATGGAACCATCTCACATAAAAGGTTAAGCTGATAAGTGAGGTTATCAAATAGAATGGGGGTGGTGAAATTCGAACTTATAATTGTTGGATCAACAAAGCTTTGATATCATGTTATGGAACCATCTCACCAAAAATTTTAAGCTAACATGTGAGTCTCCAGAATATAATGTATATTATTCTCTTACATTTATAACCTAAATCTTGCTCTAATTAACCCCAAATCATATTCTAAAGCTACGGATTTTAGTTTTGCTTTCAGTTTTACCAACACAACCAATGTTGCAGCTGTTTGAAGCTGTTGCCATGTCCCTCATTGAATATTTAGCAAGCTTAATATATATTAAGCTAACTCAATACAAGACCATGATTTTTGTCGTTGTATTGTTGCATAAAAGCCACTATACTATACGACAAAGCTCCATGTTATACAATGTTGAAAATTAATAATCCATCAACCTCGATCCATCATTGATTTCTCTTGGAAGTTCTTAGGACAGAACACTGAATGTAGGTTGATACAAGACACAGACATGTATTAATGATTGGGTGTAGCCCTTCACCAAATTAAAACCCAACTGCAATCTCCGAAAGCAGCTGGCTGCATTAATTGATGCAGCAAGTAAATAGCAGATTAATAACCTGCAAGCTGGTTGCTGACTTTTACTTCTCAAAGATAGATCGATTCCTCGGCTGCTCAAGTTCCCATAAGCTCAAATTACTAGTTCTAGGGCTCGTTTTCCTTTTCTTCTGGTCACGAGTTCAAATTTCACTATACTCATTTTATTTGATAAAAATTAGTATAATATAATATGAACATGTGTACAAGTTTCAAGCATACAAGACTTTCACTTGAGGGGATGTGTTAAAGAATACTATAAATCATATTTTGAACTTTTATTTAATAAATTAAATGTTTAAATGAGATGATTTATGAACAAATTGTGCAAAATTGTGCCGTTGAAGTAAGGATATATAATATATATTGTTATTGCTATCTAGGTTTTGTCTTCCCTTCTTGTTCTTGCACGGAATCCTGTGATTTGTCTGTGTGTTCTTTCTCGTAAGCTAACAAATTTCCCTTTCCTGATCTAAAATGTGAAAACTTATGAAGAAACTGCATCCAGCATGCATCAGTATTGTCTGTGATGCAGGTTATAGGCATTCAAGCATTGCCAAGTGCAGGACTTAATTAAGCTGGGCTGTATGCTCGTCAAGTTGTCCTGTGTCATTCCTTTCACCTTCTTCATGCATGACAGGGATTCTACTGCTTGATTTTAAAATTTTAAAACTATAATAATAATTATTGTTATTCTATGTCAACTTCATCTTAACTCGTCAGTGACTTGAGTCTTTTCCGAGGTTAATTTTTAAATCAAGTTTTTAGACTATAATGATAATTATTTTTATTATTATAATAACTTCGGTCAGTATTTCTGACTCTTGACTTAAAATTATTTTTGAGTTAAGTTTTAAAACTATAATAATAATTATTTTTATCATTACATATCTTAGTTTGATAGTTTTAGGATTGTGAGTTTTTTACAAGGATATTTTAGAATATCATCCATGGAGACATATTTCATCTACACCTCTTGTTTTGAAAATACAAAAACTCACACTAAAAAAAATTTATTTACATGCCTTTGTCTCTTTAACTAGATATATTTTTGTTTTTATTATCTTTGTCTCTTATATCACATCACAGTAATTAAACGCTATCTTAGTGTACATTAGGGCATGTTTGTTTCGGCGGTACAACCGTTGTTTGCTTAAAATTCATTTTTTTTATTTTAAATAATATTTTGTAGGTGTTTTTAAATTATTTTGATGTGCTAATGTCAAAAATAATTTTTAAAAAAAAAAAATTATTTTGATGTATTTTTAAATAAAAAAAGCACTTTCAAAAGCAACCGTCCTCCCAAACATGTCTTGAGTTAGTTACACAACAGGTGCTTCACCTCAAGTTGAATGAATTTATTTATTAAAAAATTTAAACATGCTGAGTTCTTAATGATTTATTTGTATGATTATATTTATCAATTTATTTTTATGATTTATTTGTGTGTGTGTGTCTATATATATATATATATATATATATATATATATATATATATATATATATATATATATTAATTTATTTAATAAAGCATAAACATTATCCTTTTATTTCAAAGTTGAAAACAAATGTTTGTTAAGAGCTAAGATTTATAAATTATTTTAATTTATTTTCTTATAAGATTATTGGGATCTTAAATAAATATCTTGATATTGAGTGAGTGATGTTTAATTTCTTGAGGATGTATTTTTTTTATCATATAATTAAATAAAAAGTAGTTTAACGAAAGATAAAGTCATTAAATTTTTTAGAATTGATGACTTTGAGTTATGTGTTTGATGAGTTGACTCAAAATAATCTAATATGTGATTGTCTCAATATTTTTTTAAAATGTTATGTTGATTTTTTTTAAATCAAACTATATTTTTAGTAATCATCTAAATTATTTTTGAACTCACTAAGTTAATTGAGTTATCAAAAAATCTAAACTAGACAAGAAATAAAGTCGAGAAAATTTAAAATTGATATACTAGGTTAAATTTAATAATAATATAAAAAACATTCCATAAAATAAATATTTTTTACATTTAAAATAGTTTAATTTTACCACGCTGGTACACATTTAATACTAACTAAGTTATAGTCGAGTATGCTCGTCAAGTTGCCCTGTGTCGTTCCTTTCACCTTCTTCATCCATGACAGGGATTCTACTGCTTGATTTTAAAATTTTAAAACTATAATAATAATTATTGTTATTTTATGTTAACTTCATCTTAACTCGCAAGTGACTCGAGTCTTATCCGAGGTTAATTTTTAAATCAAGTTTTTAGATTATAGTAATAGTTATTTTTGTTATTATATTAACTTCGGTTAATAGTGAACCCCATTTCGACTTTTAACTTAAAATGATTCTCGAGTTGAGTTTTAAGACTATAATAATAATTATTTTTATCATTATATGTCTTAGTTTGATAATTTTAGGATTGTGAGTTTTTTACAAGGATATTTTAGGAATGATAAAATAATAAATATCATCCATGGAGACATATTTCATCTACACCTCTTGTTTTGAAAATACAAAAACTAACACTAAATTTTTTTTATTTAAATGTCTCTCTTTAACTAGATATAATTTTGTCTTTATTATCTTTGTCTCTTATATCCCATCACAGTAATTAAACGCTATCTTAGTGTACATTAGCTAGTTACACAACAGGTGCTTCACCTCGAGTTGAATGAATTTATTTATTAAAAAACTTAAACATGCTGAGTTCTTAATGATTTATCTGTATGATTATATTTATCAATTTATTTTTATGATTTATTTGTGTGTGTGTGTGTATATTAATTTATTGAATAAAGCATAAACATTATCCTTTTATTTCAGTGATGTTTAATTTCTTGAGGATGTATTTTTTATCATATAATTAAATAAAAAGTAGTTTTAACAAAAGATAAAGTCATTAAATTTTTAGAATTTATGACTCGTGTTATGTGTTTGATGAGTTGACTCAAAGCAATCCAATATGTGATCGTCTCACTATTTTTTTAATATATTATGTTGATTTTTTTTTAAATCAAACTATATTTCTAGAAGTCATCTAAATTATTTTTGAACTTATTAAGTTGATTGAGTTATAAAAAATCTAAACTAGACAAGAAATCAAGTCGAGAAATTTAAAAATTGATATACTAGGTTAAATTTAATAATAATATAAAAAAAACATTCCATAAAAGAATATTTTAATATCAAATATATATTTAAATTCTTTTTAACATTACAATGCAATTATATTTTAAAAAAATGATTTTTTATTTATATATTTTTGGATTGTTATGATATACTATAATTTTTTTTAAAAAATCAAAAATATTATTTTAATATATTTTCAAGCAATAAATACTTTTTTTATAATATTTTTCGTATAGAGTATTTAAGTGCACTATATCTGATAAAAAAATATATATTAAAAAAATTAAAAAAATATTAATTTAATATATATATCGGACAAAAACACTTTTAAAACCTACTTAAAGTCTTAAACACGGATTTAAACACAAAATCAAACACTTCTAGTGCAAGGGACGTCCCATCTCTTATCATTTTGTTTTCCCCTCTCTTCTCTCTCTTTCTTCCTCTCCACGCTCATCATTAAGGTTTATTTATAATAATTTATATTTCCCTCCCCTTCATTCAACAAACTATAACAGGTACGTATTTTTTGTAGCTTTAAATTTCAATGGGTTTATCTACTCTGCTTCTCGTAATTTTACATTCCAAAAGCATTTTTTTTACTGTGTTTGGATTATGGAACTGTGTTTGAGATTAGTTTCTTCTTTTTTGCTATGATTTTTTATGTATTTGATGCATGCTGAGATGATTTAAGACAGTGAAGGCATTGATAAGTATTTTTTCAAAGTATTTTTTTTTTCCTTTTGTGATAATCAAATATACAGTGAAGGCACTGTATGTGATGAATTAAATGTTTATTAAATTTCTTCTATCTATTTTTTCAGGTATTTCAACAACAATAATAATAATAAATGGTGGAGAGTGGCAAACGATCGCGTCCCCAAAGAGATTATGATGGGGATACCAATAAGCAGAAGAGGCACAAAGATAATAAAGGTACTAATAATGATGAACTGGTTGTGTATAGAATACTATGTCCTGATGAGGTTATTGGAAGTGTCATTGGTAAAGGTGGAAAAGTCATCAATTCCATAAGGCATGAGTCGAGGGCGAGAGTTAAGGTGGTGGACCCGTTTCCAGGCGCCATGTACAGGGTCATAACAATTTTTTGCTATGTCAAGGAGAAGGGAGATGCTGATGTTGACGATGATTTCCATCAGGCCGAACCTTTGTGTTGTGCACAAGATGCTCTTCTTAAAGTTCATGCTGCAATTTCAAATGCTGCTGCATCTCTTGGGGACTCTGATAAGAGACGCAGAGATAAGGAGGAATGCCAAATTCTTGTCCCAGCTAGCCAGTCTGCAAATATTATTGGTAAGGCTGGGGCAACTATAAAGAAATTGAGAAGCAAGACCAGAGCCAACATTAAAATCACTGCCAAAGATGCCTCCGATCCAACTCACTCATGTGCTATGGACTTTGACAACTTTCTTCTGGTTAGTACATGGGAATTTAATTTGCTTCTGATTTATTGTTGCGGTTATTCATGTTGAATTTATCTGTTAAAATTAATGAAATTCTAATTATTAGGCTCTAATTTGTCTGCTTATTGTTTTTTTTTCAAAATGTGTGTGTTTGTATCTTTTAACAGTTGAACCTGTTTTTCCTTGAATAAAGCCCAACAAAAATACAAACTGTTATTTAAAAAGCTTTTAACTATAAGGTTCATGTAGGGATTAAAAAATCTAGTTGCTCTTTGACTTTCATCATGAAATTCTCATTCTGTTTTGTTTGTGTGAATTGCCATTGATCATGATGGAATCCAAAATCCTGAACAACTTTTGTAGATGATCCCCGGGCTGTGTTCATGCTGAATTAAAGCTTAAGATTGCAGTAGAGGTTTCAACCTAGATTCTTCAGCTTGAGACTGATGTCCGTGTCATTAAGGTTAAGGATGCAGTTACTTTAGTTAAGTAGAATTTTGGATCCAAATTGCAAGCCGAGTGCCTGTTGATGCTTTTTGTGGGGCAACTTTATAGAAATGTGTATTCTTCTGAGTTTAGTATATATGAGTTCATTTCATATTGTTACATGTATCATTGACATAGCCTGAGAATCATAGTGTTTTTTGAACTGTGCAGCTTCTTTATCTTGAAAATTAAGGTTTTTGTCTCCATCTATGATGAAATTAATTCACATGTGATTTTTTGTTGCTTTTCCATGAGAATGTGTAATGCTTTTCCATGTTTCTCTCTAGCAATTTGTGAAGGTTGATGTTTGAGGGCTTCGAGAGTTAATTTTTTCTTACGGACAGATAACTGGTGAATCAGAAGCAGTGAAGAAAGCATTGTTTGCAGTTTCTACAATCATGTATAAGTTCAATCCAAAGGAAGAAATTCCCCTTGAGACAACTGTACCAGAAGCTCCTCCAAGCATCATTATATCATCAGATGTCCCTATTTATCAACCGGGTGGATTCTATCCAAATGCAGATCCAATTGTTTCTTCTAGATCTGTTCCACCAATCTTAGGCGCTGCACATATACCAGAGTTTCAGGGTTACGGGGATATGAGGAGTTCTTGGCCCATTTATCCATCCACAGTCCCTGTAGTTCCCAGTTTTGGCAACACCTCTGGATCTGAGTTAATTATACGACTATTATGCCCATTTGACAAGATTGGGCGTGTCATTGGAAAGGGAGGGGGTACCATTAAAAGCATAAGGCAGGTTAGTGGTGCCCGTATTGAGGTTGATGACACTAAGGCTGATCGAGATGAGTGTATTGTTACAGTCATTGCAACTGAGGTATGGTTTACCTTTGCTTATGATTTGCTTCTTTCGAATTATTGCAAGAGCTCTGCATGTTTCTGCATTGGTTTTTATGGAGATGTTGTTAAAGAGAGCATCAAATGCACAATTCTTTTGTAGCTTAGAGATTTGAATTGTCTTTGAAGATTACTTAAATGGGAATGCCAACCAGCACCTTTTTAATGAGCAACACAGCATATCTCATATTGCAGTCTCTAGAGTTCAGCGTGCATATTGATTTTTGTCCAAAGTTGCTGAGCTAAACAAATAAAACAAGTAATTTATGATTTCCAACCCAATTTTGGACACTTTTTTATTCTGTGAAAAGTGGCTCAAGTCTGCAAAACTTTTTTTAAATTTTACCTATATGGAAAATGCTGAGTGGGCTTTGGAAATGGGATATCAGTATGCTTATATTTCTCATGGTATATGCTGGGTTTCATTTATCTATGTTTACCATGTGGCAGGCTCCCGATGATTTGAAATCCATGGCAGTTGAAGCTATTTTATTGCTTCAAGGAAAGATTAATGATGAAGACAATGACATTGTTGGCATTCGACTCCTTATTCCATCTAAAGTTATTGGGTGTCTCATAGGAAAAGGCGGTGCAATTGTCAATGAAATTCGAAAGAGAACTAATGCTGATGTCAGCATCTCAAAAGGAGATAAACTTAAGTGTGCTGATAGTAACAATGAACTTGTTGAGGTCTGATCTCTGAACCTTACCTAGTTTCTTGCTAATCCTTTTCAAATGTAAATACTTTTTTGGGTTGACCTTGTTTCTTGTAGGTGGCTGGAGAAGTTGTTAGTGTGAGAGATGCACTTGTCCAGATTGTTTTAAGGCTCAGAGATGATGTGTTGAAAGAAAAGGATGGTGGTCTGAATTCTTCTGTTAGTACTGATTCTGTCTACCCTGTTCGTGCTGGTATTTCTATACCATCTATCCTGCCTTCTGTTCCTCCAGTTGCTCCAATGGGTTATGACCAGAGAGCTGAAAGTGGAAGTGGTTTGGGCCTGCTTTCATCAAACAGCCTTTATGGATATGGATCCTTACTGGTATGTAGCTGGCGGTGAAATTTCTTTTCAACTTCTTTGGTCATTATAGTTGTTATTTAGTATTCTTATCAAAATTAGTATGAGAATAGGTCATTGGTGATGTCAAGAAAATGTACTATTGCAGTTTTGCTTTTGATTCATTAGTTTTAGTTTCTTACAGCTCTGTTATTATCTATGTTAGAGAATAATATAAATTATATTCTGGTACCTCACCTAACAGCTTAAATTTTTAGATGAGATGGTTCCTTGACATGGTATCAGAGCCTTGTTGACCCAGCGGTCACGAGTTTTAATCTCACCACCCTTTTTCTATTTGATAAAAATCAAGCACGAGGTAGCATGGACTTGTGTGCAAGTTTCAAGCCCAAAAGGCTTTCACTTGAAGGGTGTGTTAGAGAATAATATAAATCATATTCTAGGGACCTCACCTAACAGCTTAAGCTTTTAGGTGAGATGATTCCTTGACAATCTAGGATATATTGATTTTCTTAGGAATTTATTATTGTTGTCATTTTAGTATTTTAATTTAGTAGGAAGTTTGATTCCTTCTTTAACTTATTATTCTGTAGGGTTTTGGTGTGACCATGCAAGAACTAATATTTTGTAGTTTGGAGAAGCCATTTATGGTATTAAATTGAGATTTCAGTTTCAACTCTTGGAGGTGGATTTCCTCTAGTGTTGTGAGGTTGATGGCTCATGGGTGGATTCCACTTGTTTATCTTTGCTTCGATGCCTATTGGTTTAGGACAATCAGAAGATAGAATATAAACAGGGGGAATCCACCTCTAAAAGCTGAAACTGAATCTCTTTTTTTTATCATAAAATACTCCAAAATGTATAATAATTGTGCATATTTAGCAACAACAAAATCCTGAAGTGTCCTAAACTAATGAAGAAAAAAATCTTTATTAAATTAATATACAAAAGTAGCCTAATGATTGTAAATTTCTAAATCCCAGAACAATAAGAAAATTCTGGAACAGATAAAATTAGAGTAAAACTTCAACAGTTCATTTTCTTGACGGCATCAATCATTCTTAACAGCAAAGTGACTCTTAATGTAAAAGACTGTTTCAGTCTTGTGATATCTGCTGCAAAACACTCCCTCTTTTTGAATATGGAAAGACACCCCTTTTTCCCTTCTAGATGTGAATACAATATTTGAATTCTTTGTTGGATGGAAAGGCATATCCTTGAAAACCCTATGATTTCTCTTGATCTAGACACACAAAAAACAGAAGAAACAGCAATACAATATTTGAACTCTTTGTTGGATGGAAAGGCATCTCCTTGAAAACCTAAGGATTTCTCTTGATCTGGACACACAAAAAACAGAAGAAACAACATAGAATCACCAGATCTCACTGTCTGTCCATCTACTGAACCCCACATAAGAAATCATAAAACAAACCTGATACTCTGAATTGCACACAACCCGTGACTCATTTCAAAAAGAAAACAACACAACCAAAAATCTGATACTATTAAAAAAATGTGGGAAGAGATTACATCCTAAGGGAGCATTTAGAGAGACAAGACTAAGCAGGACTGCATAGGATAAGAGGGATAAGGCTGGTTTAAATTGATTAAAAACTTGTTCCTTGTGCTGAACACTAGTAAAAGTGGGGTTACCACTTCTAGCCCATGCATCAAATGCTACCAAAATCTTCCTCCATCAGAAGCAATTAGGAGTTTGGCCTAATGAGGCTTTGTTAAAACTGTGCCAATGATATTCATTTACTGGAGTTTGCTGCACTTTTTAATGATTTTCTTTTGTTTTATTAATCTTTTCTTGCTTCATATGGCGATCATATTTCCCTTGTTTTTTCCTTATTAGATGGGAGAAAATAGCTATGGTTCTCTTGCCTCGTATTCTTTGTCTAAGCTTTATGAAGGGTTAGTACACTGTGCTCTTGAAAGCCCTGAATTTTGTTTTCATTGACTTCTATACCGTCCATGCAAGCTGATTTCTTGCACTTATTCAGAATGTCTTCACCCTCAACTCTTGAGATGTTGGTGCCTGCTAATGCAGTTGGTAAAGTGTTGGGTAAAGGAGGAGCAAATATAGCCAACATCCGAAAGGTTTGTTGATCCCTTTTGTCTTTTCTTCCTGGATCTTTCCTAGGGAATTTTAGTGAATTACTCGTATTTTATGAAAAGGGTGCAGTAACTATTTGTAGTGATGGTACATTTCTGTGGCTTGTTATAAATTAATAAATAACATGAGTGTGTGGTAGATTCATCCCATTGATTTGTTTTTTAATTATGGCCATTCAGTCTAGTGGAAAATGTGGATATCTGCAACCAACGAGTATATCTTACTAAGGTTTGTTAAGTAAAAATCTATCGAACTATTCCACTCACATAAGAAAGGAAGTTAGCTATCCAGCATCCATGACAGTGAATTTTGTGGTATGGTGTTTGGACTTCGAATACAGTTTGCCAATTCGCCAGATGCTTGTTGCCTATCACTATTTGCTTGGCTTGGCTTGCTAAAAATTTATAAATAGCCTGTGGTAAATTCATGCTTGATATTTGTTTTTAATTATGGCCTTATATTTTGGTGGCAAATGTGGATATCTGCAGTCATGAAGTATATATTACTGAGGCTGGTTATGTAAAAATCTATTGAACTATTCCACTCACATAAGAAGGGAAAGAAGATAGAAATCCAGCATTCATGACTCTGAATTATTGGAGCCAACTCGCCAGATACTTGTTGGCAGTATCACTAATGCCTTTGCTTGGTTTGGTTCCATCATGTTAGGCTATTAACAGTCCACCATACCTTGCTTCCTCCGTATCACGTGTTTAATTATTTTTCAAGTGGCCACACAGTAGCTTCAGGGCACAACTGATTAATTAGTATGAAGTAATGAGTCACTTGTTTGGATTGTTAAAGTTTCTTCTTGAGAAAAGCAGGGATGTGGTAGCTGGTCATCGCATATTCACATTTAACAGACCTGAAATTGTCGAGTCAGCTAGAGGTTGTGCAGTGATATTTGTTATTATGCTTATTGTAATACAAGCATTTGATCTTCATATTACTGCTATTTAATTTAAAAAATAACAAACATGGGATACAAAAGTTGTGAATCTTGGCTTAGTATATGCTTCTTTTCTAAAATTTTCGTTTGTTTGTACATCAATAATGCTCAGATATTTTGAAATCTGCTTGTATCAATGCTTTTCCCCCTTATTATTCCTCACAATCTGCTTTGATTGGAAGAATTTCTCATGGATATCATTTATTTCCTTTTTTATGTTTTTTGACATTTCAGATATCAGGAGCAATGATAGAAATCTCTGATGCCAAGTCTGCAAGGGGTGATCGTATTGCTCATATATCTGGAAAACCAGAGCAAAAACAGGCTGCTGAAAACTTGATCCAGGCATTTATTATGGCCACTTAAGCCCTGGCAATATTTCCAGATATTTGAAGGTGAATAGTAAAAATCTTGGAATTCTCTTCCCATCTTCCTCAAATGTTTCCTTAGCCTCATCAGGTTTCATCTTTAGTTGACTTCATTTTCTAGGCTTCAATGGCTGGAATCCTCCTGTTTCTTATAAACATGCCTATGACGATCAAATGGGAAGTTATGCAAGTTTAATATCCCTGGTTATAGGTTCCTGTCGATGTTTGCGTGATTGATTCTTCCATCTGCAGATCTTAGAACATTGTAGGTTCTTCTTTCCTTTCGTTTTGTTTTACCAGGTCCTATCATTAAGCTGTGGGAAGTCTATCTTATTTCCAGCAATTTTTACACTGATTTCATGATGGCCCTAGGAATTACTTTCAGTAAACCATGTTGTCAAACTCATAATGTATGTTTGTTGTTTTCTGGCCGTGCAATCTCATTCTCAACTTCTTTTTGGAGAGATATTTTCTACCGATGATTCATGTTGGTGCGTTTGTGATGAATCTCTACTCAATATTCCTCTGTTTTGCATTGATAGTCTGGCATCAAAATAGGCATTCACTCTTGCTTACGGAGCTCAGTCTTTCTTCATCCTCTTTTCTTCATTTCAGAATCCCATGTCTTTCTATCTATGAAGAACTCATTGTAGAGATTAAATCGTCAAATTGCTTCGTACCGTTTGGTTTCTGGGTTTTATTCCAGTTTTAACTTGTATTTCTAGCAATTTAATCTATCAAAATCTTTCAGGGCCTGTTTTAAAAAATCCCTGTAAAATTTACTCCAAATATCATTTTTCCAGCTCTTAGGTTTCCATGGGTACAAATCACATGAATGTACTTTCTTAACTGTTGTGTTTGAACAGTCAGGGTCCATATTCACCAATCAGCTATTTCTTCTGGAACAACTTGGTTTGTGCTTTCTTCAGCAGCAAACTTTTTTGTATCTTGTATCGAGTAGTTTCTCGGGTTATAGGCAGTCACCAATTTCTTTTTATGGTGATTCTTCCTACTGGGAATGTGGGTCGGTCCATTATTTTTCTTGTGTATGACACCAAATGAAAGCTTCACTAAGTTGATGATGCTTGTTTCACCAATAGAAATAGCTCCCATGTCCTAAAACATCCTCTAGTCACTATACCAACTCTACTAAGATTGTTGGAACTTGGAGGTAGTGTGTTGCTACTCGTGTCCACAGATTCCCTCTGCAAACATGAGCCATATTTATTGCAACTGTTTGCGCAATGTTTAGTTATAAAAATGCTCTTGGTTTAATCTTACCAATCCAACCTTCTCCTTCCCTTTTTTTCTCTATATTTTCAGTTATGTCGGAGAAAGCTCACAATCAGCTGCTCTTATTCTAGTTCTTTAAATTGAAAATATCCTAGGTTGGACTCAATTGTCAGAGTGGTAGACCTTCCATCCTGGGTTCGATACATCAATATTTTCTTTTTAAGAATGAGGGGTCTTGAACCTGGGCACTCTAATTGCAAGCTTCAGGCTTGAGTTCTTCATCACTTGACTTCATAAAGCAGCACTTACCCTTTCATATTGTAATCCAAAATCATGGTTTCTCTTACACATTGTTATAAATATAAACTTCTTTTTTTTATTCGAGGAAACCCCACTCCCCTTCAAGCACACTCTTTGCAGCCCGGGTTAAGCAAGTAAAACCCCGACTGTTCCAGACTCTTATAAGGTGAGCATGCCTTAACTCGAATCCAAGTCCTGTAATGCAAATCTCAAGCCCTTTGTCTGCTCATACCACGTCTCTTGGGGACTTGATAACATACTATCTTCTTTAATCTGAATCACCCTTTGTCTGCTCCTCTTACTGCCCATATTATGGTCGGCTGTTGCCATGGACTATTGATGACCAAGTGATCTTACTCCAGTTCTTTAAATCTCCGGGAGGGGTACAATTTTTCATGTCTATATTGCCCTTCTAGGTTTTTGTACTTGTTGGGGTGAACATATAATTCAAACAACCGTTTCCATTTGACAGTGTTTTTATTGTTGATAGTGATGGCCTTCTCTCTTGAAAGTCCATGTCGATAGTCATCCTTGGCTTGCCTTGTTCTGTTTTTCATGCTTTGAAATTGATAGCCTTAAAGATGGTCTTGGGTGATCAATCTGGTGAGCATGTGGTCGATACAACTATTATGGTTATATGCATATGTGGTAGCAGAGTAAGGTTTGTAGATTCGTATAGTATTTCAGAAGACAAACATTTAGACAATTTTGTATATTTTGGTGGACGGATAATTTGTTGCTCACTTTTGTATGAAAACTATGGTAGCAGTTGCTACCTTAAAGAACCAGTCTTGTCTGTGGTTTGTAAGACATGAGGAGGTATCTTATATAGTATAGTGGATGGTTGGTGTGTGCCTGCAAAATTATCTACAATATTGAGCCCTTACGGCATCTTATAAATATTTCTTTATTTTTGAGCTTTATAGGACTGGCAAATCTTTCTAGCCTCCGAGGGCCTTCATACAAAAATTTAGTTTTGATTCTCAGAAGGATTCTTGCAAAACTAATGGCGATATTGAGCTTAAGAGGGCTCTCATTAAACATGTTAAACATTTCACTTTTCATTCTTAAAAGGATTCTTATTAATCAATCTGCAAGATTGAGCCTATAAGGGCATTTGTTTTTTGTGTGTGAATCTTTCTATGATATTAATTTAATTTTGAGTTAATTTGATTTTTTTTTTAAATAAAAATAAAAACCTTGGTTACGTAAAAGCTACAACTTGTAGCTTTTTTAAAATATACCTTTTCAAACCGCAATTGTAAAAACTATAACAATGTTAGAACAACTCCGATGAGAAAGCTAAATAAAAAAAATTAGTTTTTATTTTCATTAATGAGCTATATTGAACATCTAAAATAATATTTTTAAATTGAAGAGCTATTTCTATATATTTGATTAAATGAACTAAAAATTATTTAATATATTTCTATGCAAAAAAATATTCTTAATTGTATTTATACTAATTATTTATTATTAATAAATAACTATATTAATATTATATATATTAAAATAGAATTGATTTCTCTAAATGATTTTTTTTATATTGGAATGCAAATATATATATATATATATATATAAAACACTATATTTACACTACTAAAAAAGCTATATTATTAATTTGCTTTTCTAAATAACTTTATCCCTTGAGATGCTCTTTAATACACACCCACTAGAATGCAAAATGCATTACTTAAAAACAAAAGTACAGATGAGAAAATCCTCAAGACATGTCAACTAAACATTGAATAGTACAGAAGTGGGACTAGCATCAAGCCAAACCCAGAACATTTCAATATAAAGTCATTGAAGTTTCAGAAGTGGATATAATGGAGTAAATCCATCCCGATGGTCACTACCAGAGTCTGAAAAATTTCAACCATGTGCGCTTTTGATTGTTATGATTGTTTACTCTTCCATTGCGTCACCTCCTTCAGTCACTTCCACTTTCTCCTTCATGGGAGTAATCTTTGTCATAAGAACCTCTGTAACCACACAAATAGCAAAATTAACCCACAAATTGTCAAAGTTGAAAAAATTAACATTATCATGCCAGAGCAGGAAAGCAAACAGGGGTAATTACAGGATTCAACTACACTTCTTGCTGACAAAGCAACATTGATAAGTCCAAAACACTATTCTAAGGATTAGACAGTTGGTATTTTATTTACTCCGGTAGCATCATTGAGCAAGTCTTGTGTAGTAGGGATTCTTCCCTCCCTCCAAGCATTGGGGATCAATAACATTTCATTAAAAATATATAACAAATGGAGTGTGAATCCTAGCACGCCAGTTTCATAAAAGAGAAGCATCCAAAGGAAGGAAGCGAACACAAAAACGTAAACAACACAGTCAAAACCTAAAAATCAAGGTAATGAAAATTGATTAAACTCCAGAAAAAGAACACAAAAGCTGTGTCTAGATAAGAATGTGAGACAATGAAAACAAGTTATGGCTCTTGAGTTTAACTTTTCTGAGAGTAATAAAGATTGAGAGAATGGAAATGAGTTATGGTAATTGAGGTAACTTTCCAGAGAGAATGGTAAAGACCTGCTAAAGACCTGCTATTCCTCTATATGCAAAAGTTTTATTATAAGCATGATGGAGTAGTCTTGAATATGAGGATACTGCTCTGGGTAATAAATGGGTAATAAGAGATTACTAACCAGTCTTCTTTGGAAAAGAATACCCTCGTTCACTGACATAGGTACGAGGATTAGGTAACATGTGGTTCCTTAGGTATTCCTTGTGTCCCTGTGCCAAAGTAAATTTCAATGGAGAACTTCCATCACTGTGAACTCAAGACATCCTTTGACAATATAGAGGAAGGGACTGGTTCAAATAACATACCTTTGTTATAACACAAACATCAACATTGCTTCCACTTCCCAAGTCATTGAATATGCCAGAGCATACAGCCTCACTCACAAGCTTAATTCCTTCATCTCTCTGCAAGGATAATAATTTTTAGGCTCAATGGGAAGCATGAATGTAACAGAATATAGGGGATAGATTACTTCCTTGTTTTTTGATCCTCCCCACAGTATGTTTAATCTTAAACAAACTCATGCTGTCAATCACAAACAAATTATGCAGCAGAACTCATACATCAAACTAATAGTATTTATGGATGATTACAATGAGTAATACTATATTAAAATTGTTATTTCTTCATGCCTCTAAACCCTCTATAGCAAATTTAACTTACACTAAGGCCTTCTTTGTATTTTGATTCAAAAACAGACATCGCAGCAAGAGAACCAGAACCCATTGTTGCAAATGGCAAAGTGTCAGTTGACCCATGGGGATATATCTGCAAAATAAGCCATTTTATTGGTAAGATATCAAATAATTGTACGAGCCAAAAGAATAATTCCCATACAACTGCTTCTAAAGTAGAAAACTCACAGTGTGTAAATGAGGCCCAGTGCAATCAACCCCACCAAGCACCAAAGCAGCTGAGACATGACCTTGGTAGCTAGAAAAAACATTAAGCAGTCAGCAATCTGCACTCACTATAAAGAGATACAAAGAAAATCACACAAGTTTGAAACAAGAGAAACTCAACTTGAAAAGATGCTTCTTAAGAAGAGTGAGCGCAGTAACAACCCTCGATTCTCGGCCAGTATGGTAACGATGTAATTGCAGCTGTGAGCTGACCATGTCTAAGAAAATGCAAACACCATAGCTTTGCATTAGCTTTAGTAATGTTAAAAAAGGAGAAAGTCTGTAAACGGTAATGCATCCAGCATTCAAATACAAAGTTCTACAAAGAACCAGCACTACACTACACCTTAAAGTGATCCTAAAAGTACCTGTTACTGCTTCTGTATCAGCAGCAGTTCCTGCTCCGCAACAATATATGTTTGGTGCCATGTAGTGAATTTTTTCACAATTCTTATCACAAACTATGGGTCCCTCTGTTGCTCTTGTATCTGCCCCAAGAATGACACCATCCTAGGTAGAATTTGTGAGAGCAAAAAAACAAAAAGATTATATGCATAAATAAATTTTACAAGAATAGATATCGTGCAAGAAATTTGAATTTCTATATATTGCTAAGGTTTCAACACCCACACAAAGATGACAAGTCTATCCCAAAACATGGATTACCCAACTCAGCAGTTCCAACATCCAAGTAGCAGTGACAGGGTAAACAGACTTCATAACTATCCTAAACTTACCATCATTCATACTTCTATTTCTGTTTCATTATGCTGCAACTCCTTTTAAAAGGGTAGCAAAGTAGCATACTTTAAAAAGGTTTTTGAACAGGTTAAGAAGTAGCCGCTGCTGGCAACGCAAACATTGATAAACCAGAGGGCTTGTTTGAAATTCCGTGAAATATCCACTAATGTACAAGAAGGTTTCAGGGGCATCTTCTTTTATACTCTGATAAAAGCCAAGAATTCATTGGGGAAAGAAAAACACTGACACTACATCGAAGTAAAAAAAAAATCAAATAATCGACCAGTCTCCGCAATTACATAAAATTATTTGCCAAAATCAATTAATACCGAAATCAATAATCTCAATTAGTGAAACTAAACACAATATCACTACCCCTAAAACAAATTCTAAAAAAACACATGGGTCAATTCCAAATTAACTCGAAAAAAATTCTTAACTTTGAAACTCAATCAATCAATTTGACTGGAGGAACGAGAGAGAGAGACAGTGACCCAGAAAGAATATCACATACACAAACAAAACAAAAATACAAGTAAGAGAACAAATGGGCGGTACCTGAAAAACTAAACCCACAATGGTAGTTCCAGTTTTTCTAAATGGAGGAAGCTTAATACCCTTCTGCGATAGCATAGCATTTCGTTTGCAAAGATCGAAACTGAATCCACCTTTCGCAGGTAAATCCATGCAAGAATTGTTCGACATTATTTCAAGCTTGATTGTTTGGAGATTCTAACTGTCTGGTTTAATCGATTGGTTTGTATATGAGAAAAGCGTGAAACTTGATCGACCTTCTAGTTGGGTTTGGTTTTTTTTCTTATACTGTCTCAATCTCATGTGACCTAGGCTTCAAGAAAGAGTTTCGTGGGTCGGGTCGGGTCGGGTCGGGTATATATTAAAGAGAGTAAATTGTAAAATATAACTTAGTTTTCGAATTGAATACCCATTTTTGTTTCCAAATTAATCAATCAATTAATTAATCATTTTAGTATATTCTTTTTTATTATTATTCTTGCAAGTAATAGGGAAAGGGTATATATATATATATATATATATTCTTGAAATTAAGTACATTAATAATATTTTTAGATGACGTGTGCAAGCATTTTCAATGTTCAAACACCGTCTTCTATGATAGCATTTAGAGCGAAGCACGAAGATCATTTTAGTAGATGAACATGTGTTAATGAAGGACAAACAATGTTGTTGCCATAAATTATTTTATTTTCCTCCCTTTTCTCTCACTTCTTATTAGAAAAATAAAATAATATTTTTTTCATTTTTTATGTTCAATTGATTATCATTTTTTTATTATTACTTTTTTTATTTTTTTATCCTTCTTAGATTATTTTTTCTTCAATTTCATCCCTCATCATTTGGATTTAGTTAATTTTTATACAGATTTTGATCTTTATTCTTCTAATTGCTATTTATTTCTTTTCTATTGTTTTCTCAATTGAATCTTGTTTTTAATTTCATCTCTAAGTATTTGATTGTGATTTATTATTATGTTAAATTTGGCTCTCATTCTTTTTATTATTATTTGTTTTAGTTACCTTTTGGATTGCTTGTTTCCTCATTTAATCCCTCAATATTTTATGATCGAGAATTTTACTTTGTTGTTGTTTAAGGTTTACTTTTTATGGAATTGGTCCTAGGCTTATGACCAATTCAAATTCATTCTTTTATAAGTTTCTTTTTAAAATTTGACTTTTTTTCCCATTTCATCCTTTAACGTTTGATTTATAGGGAATTGATCTACATGTTTTTTCTTTTCATCTTATGAGGTTATACCAATCATTTCTCTTATAGTCATAGGAATAACTAGTTAACTTGGATCGACTTTAATTTTTTTATGTTACTTTTTTCATTTTTTTTAGTTTTGTCTTTCAACATTAGGTATAGTAATTAAATTCTATTATTTTATTCAATTTGTTTTTAATAGGGGTTTATATAAATGACAAGGTCACAATTTTGACATACTATATATATAGTTTCTTTAATAGCGTTGTATTGTTTTCAATCATATTATGGAAATTATGCAAGCTTATTAAACTCAGTCAAGTCAATGACTTAAGTCTTATTTTATTTTTTGTTTTTTGTTTTTTTATAAATGCTTATGCCATTTTAACATTATTTTTATGATAAAAGATATATTGGGTCGGCTCATAACGGAGCGTGAGCCACCTAACTAATAACTTTACTAAAAAGACTACTTCACAATAGTCAATTTTGGATTTTTTTTTTAATGTTTAATAACCACGTTACTTGTGCACTCAAAGAGTACTAGTTACAACTAAAAAAACTAAAACTCATAAGGGTTTCACTGTAGCTCTAGACTAATTGCACTATACATTGGAATATAATAATTGCATTATAAAAAAAAAATTCATGGGATTAATTGGACATTACTAGATATATTAGAGATAAATTAGTTTTTTCTTAAATCCTAAAGCTTTTTAGCCTTTTCATGTTTTTTAGCAAAGTAAAACAATACAGTTCCCTTAAAAGCCAAAATAACATAAACTAGCACACATGAGCATTTTTATATTTTCATTTAGGGATAAATGTATTTTTTATAGCTTTAAGAATTGGTGTTGATAAAAAAAGATCTAAGATAATAGAGAATATACTTCAAAGAAGATTCATGGTTATTTGGTGGGATAGACTTATAGAAAGATTGTTGAAATGATGTGTTTATGTTTTGAGAAGATGAGTGATGATCATCTTCATAGTTTGAGGAGGTGAAAACTCTTTTTTTTTTCTTGAAGGTAAAGTGAGAGTGATGAATTCTTATAGACGAATTGAGGGAGTGTGATAACTTAGTATCTTCTCAATACTTCATAGTTTGAACATGCAAGGGAATGTGATAAGTTATGAGTTATTGAGAAGATGAATTTTTATAGAGGACATGATAAATGGTAGAAGTTTAAGCGAAAGAGTAACAAAAAAAACAAATTGGTCGAGACAAGCAATGTAATGCAAATATTGAAATTTCAAGAATTGTATGACATATCATGCATGAGTATACAAGATTTGAGAATGTTTTTTTATATTTTTATATGAATAATGATAGGTTGGATAATATAATAACAAAGTATATAAAAGTCTTGCTTGTAAAAATGAAAAAGAAAAAGAAGTCTTGTTAATGTATTTGACTTGATAGACTTGTTTTTCCCATATGAAAAGATCATTATAAAACTTCTTTTAAAAAATGAGATATTACACTTATGTTTGTAAATGACATCGTTCTCTTTAAAGATAAAGACAAGTAAAAATGGTTAAAGTATATATCTTTTAAGAAAGGATTGCAAGAGGTGCCCATTTAATGTCAACCACATGTTTTCTTTCTATGTACAATATTACATTTTATTCGTCTAAACAACTTTTTTATCATGCCCTCACATTTTATTTTAAGCATGTGGTATATCTATAACCCCCATAAAAAAATGCATTTCCTTTGTTCTTTCATCATGAGTGCATGAAGCAAACAATATAATGATTTTATTTAAACATGCAACATGCAGTAAACTATGTATACATGCATGTAACAAAAAAAAACATGTTTAAAAAGAATTTCGCATACCTGGTTCAAGTAAAAGAATATAAAATATTTTTTCACTTAACAACTTGATAAACATATATGTGATTCACTTATTCATGACCACAAACTGAAGAGAGATATCATTTTTTTAACATGATCATTAATAAAATGATATATATTATATATATTCTTGGTCCTAAAATGTTGGATGGACATTTTTGCTAAATTTATAACACTAGTATTGAAATAAAATAACAGAATATGGTCTAACTTGAGACCAAAGCACATTAGGGTTTACTTCATCCAAAGTATTTGGGCATAACATGTTCCAATGGTAATATATTTGCCTTTCATTTTGGGAGTTTCCACCAAATTCTTCTTTTTGCTAAACCATGAGACTAATGTATATCCTAAAAATTGGCAAGTCCTTTTAGTGGTTTTTAATTGACTATACAACCAGCATAGTTAAAACTCAAATAACTAGTTAAATTAAAACTTTCCACCTGAAGGTATTAGAGATCCAATTTAGTTGTGCCTTTTAGATATTTAAACATACATTTAACGACACAAAAGTGAGATTATATAGGATTAACTCGAAATATAACACATAAACAAACATTAAACATGATATTGGATCCACTAATTGTTAAATAAATTAAGCTGTCAATCATACCTTGATACCTCTTAATGTAGATCTTTTTACATTATTCAACTTTGTCATGTTTGGTGGTTGTTCTCATTGGTGTCTAGTTAAACACCAAGATTTCAATTCAAACTTTTTGATTAGTTCTTTGGTATATTTATCTTAATTGATGAATATACCATCCTTTTTTTATTTGATCTAAAATCTAAGGAAATAGATTAACTTTATCATCATGCTCGTCTTGAATGCATACATAGTTCAAATCCTTTATATAAAGATTCATTAGTAGCACCAAATAAAATATCATTAACATAAGTTTATATGATAATTAAATCATGATTTTACATTTTAAAATAATGTTGAATAAATTTTATCCATGTTAAATTCTTTTAAAATTAAGAATCTACTTAGTCTCTCATTCCAAGCTCTAGAAGCTTACTTAACATCGTATAAAGCCTTTTTAAACTTAAAAACATGGTTTTTAAAAATAAGAGGTTGTTCAATATATTTCCTTAAAAACATGACAATTTTAAGAAAATACTTTTCACATCCATTTAAAAAGTCTGAAATTCTTAAAATACATATTTGGTAAGCAAGCAATATATGAATGGATTCTATTCTTACTACGGGATCATAAATTTATCATAGTTGAATTTTTCTAATACCTAGTCTATATTTATAAATTTTGTTGAAAAATACCCATTTGTTTTCTATTATAAAGTGACCTTTGGTTCTATGAATAAATTTCTATACTTTATTTCTTTCAAATTGATCAAGCGCTCCTAGCATTGAGAGTATCCAGTACTTGTCATTCAAGGCTTCATCATAATTTTAGGTTCAAGTTTATAAATGAAAGCATCCTTATTGTCTTGATTAATCATGAAGGGTCATGTTTTAACTCAATTTTTTATGTCATCAATTATTGAATCTTATGAAAATCCTTTTGGTTTTTTAATTGCTTTGGAAGGACTTTGCAAAATGCTTTTTGTCATGTTGATCTTGTTGTTGAAGAATCACTTACAATTTATTTCTTTGATCTTTCTTTCTATAAGTTCTCTTTTGTTCTTCATTTAGGTTTAACCTAATAAAAATAACATCTACACCAATATTTTTTTTGAAGATTAAACGGGTTAGACTCATCAAACATAACTTGTATAAATTTCTTAACTATTACAGTTATATTATTATATACTTTATAGGTCTTACTAGTAAAAACACTTCTAAGAAATATTCCTTCATTATATTTTTCATCAAACTCTCCAGATTATAAAATAAACTATTTTGACCAAAATATACAAAAAAAGATTTTCATTCAAACCAAAGCTCATATAGTGTTTATGGCTTTTGTCCCAAAATAAAAGCAAGATTATCAAATTCTCTATAATGATCACTTCTAATTTTAGAAATCAAATAACCCTTTTTATTTTTAATTCTTTTACAAAATTTTGATAAAAGTTTGAAATTCTTCATCATTATGAGCAAGGAAAAAACCCACGTAAATCTAGACTTAGTTCCCATATTGGCAAACACACATATCACTATGATTTTGTATTTAATTCCTTAGTATTTTATGATATTCCATACTGGCATACCCAAGTCTTTTATATGAAATGTAAGGTTAATCTAATAATGCACTAAAATACATAACATCATTATCCATTTCAATTATATTATCATATAAGTGTTTCTAAGTCTTTTTCCTATATATGTTATTTTTCTAAGAACACAAATAACCAAGCAATGTAAAGATTCAAATATGACTTTATTACCCATATCATATAATTGACTAATATTGAGCAAATTATATTTTAAACTGTCAACAATTAAATTATGCTTAATAATAGAGGAATTATCAATATTAACAATACTTTTTTTTTATCTTTTATTCGGTATTATCTATGAATATCACATGTTCAACAATCTTAATCTTCTCTTAAAAGGAAATGAATTTGGATTTGTCACTAATCATAAATCTTTAACATCAATTACCCAAATACTACTCATCTTTCTTTTCTTGTAAGAAAAATATCCTAACTTGTTGGTTTTGGTATCTATAATCTCATGGGTTTATTTGTGTTAGTAAAAGTGTCTTTTGACATCCAAACATATTTGGTTTTAGTATAATGTTATTGTGTATGCAATGTTTTTCATGAAACCTATTTTTGCCATAAAAAATACACAACTTCTGAATATAGTCAATTCCGGTTTAAGTTTGTAATTATAATATTCTTGGTATGGAATGCTTGAAGATGTTAATGCTTTAACAAACAAATTTGAGTGAAGTTTCTGTTCATTTTTTATTAAATTATATCTCATGGATAAAGTAAATTCTAGTTTGAGTTCGTAATTATAACTAACTTATGGATAAAGTAAATTCCGGTTTGAGTTCGTAATTATAACTAACCTAACTTCTGATATTTATAAACTATCACTCTAACCCATTTAATTATTGTTTTTAGAACTAAGAAGATTGGATATATCAGGTTGGGCAAAAAAATTCATGGATATTATAGATATTCATGAGGTAAGCATATAATTTTTTTTATATATTTAATCATAAAATTGGATCATACCCTTAAAATACATATATGATGGACAATATAAATTAGTTTACTACATTAATGGATATCTATAATAAAGAAGAATCCTAAAGAAACTTAAGATATTTTTTTTATATCTTCATTAAGGAAAATCAACAATCAACAAACGTTCTACTAATATAATAAATGAAAAAAAAGAACAATGTAATTCATTAAATTCACATTTACTTTATAATAAAACTAAAATTACAAGTTTCTTCATGTGCATCAATAGTTGAAAGATTTGCTTAAACTTCAACTTCAAAAAAATAGATTTAACAAAAGAAAAATAAAAGGTTCAATTCATAAAAATAAATAAAACAAATGTAATAAAATTTAAAATAAAAGAGATTAAGCAAACAAAAGATAATTATGCAAGCAAGAGTGAAAAAAAGAAAAGAAAAAGAAAAGCTACTTACAAGTTGTGGTCCATTATACAAATTGGATTAAATTAAGTGAATTTTAACCCACACATCATCCATAAACAAAGTTTAACTCAATTATTGATATTTTTTTATTTAAAAACACAACTTTCTCCAAAATATTATTTTTTTCATGTTTTCAACCACCAATCTCTACCTATTGTTATTAAAGGGTGTTTGAAATTTTTTTGGAGTTTTTGTTTTTTATTCTAAATTGAATTTTTTTAGTTTATTTAAATCATTTTAATATACTATGTCAAAAATATTTTGTTATAATAAAAAATATTATTTTAATATATTAAAAAAACAATTTAAAAAATAGCCTCTTATACATATGTACGGCAATTGAGAAATGAATTAATAAATGCATCTTCTTTATATATATATATATTCCCCCCCGCCCCCCCTCTCTCTCCCTCTCTCTCTCTCCTTTTCTTTCTAAAGACAAAACCGTGGATCTGTCTTCCTCACTTTATTTATTTATTATTATTTTTTGGTGTACCATTCATCTCCATCTTTTATCTTCTTCCTCTTCGTGATTAAATTCATGCGATTATCTGCTTAATCTTGTCGATAGATAGATCCAATCCCTCTCTCTCTCTCCCTCTCTCTGTGGAATTTTGGAAGCTTTTCTCTTTCATCCTTGGATCAGAAAGAGAAATGAGCTCCCTTCGTGCAGATCCGCCGACCTCCAAAATTCACCCAGAAGCAGAAGAAACTACAAGTTATCTTTGTTCTTCGTCACAAATCGACCATTTCGACCGCCTTCCTGACTCTCTTCTCTTATTTGTTTTCAATAAAATCGGCGATGTCAAAGCTCTTGGTCGCTGCTGTGTTGTTTCTCGCCGCTTCCACTCTCTCGTTCCTCAAGTCGACAACGTTGTTGTCCGTGTAGACTGTGTCATCTCCGATGACGACACCTCCTCCTCCTCCTCCTCCATCAAGTCACACTCCTCCTCCTCCTCCTCCTCCTCTTCTGGCTTCTCCTCCATCTTTCGTTTAGTCTTCGGTGGCATTTCCAAACCCTTCCAAGCTCTGACTCAGTTGCTTGGACCCAAGGTCAATTCGAGAAATGGAAATGGGCCTTCCCTTTCTGTCGCCACCGACGATGATATGGAGCTGGATCAAGCTGCTGTCACACATCATTCTCCAACTCAGGTTCTTAAGAATTTTAATGAGATTAGCTTTCTACGAATCGAGTTACCCAGTGGGGAATTGGGAATTGATGATGGGATTCTTTTAAAATGGAGGGCTGATTTCGGATCTACCCTTGATAATTGTGTTATTCTTGGTGCTGCTTCTGTCATTACCAATAATAAGATTTCTCGTGTTATGCAACAAGAAAATGCGGCTGCTGCCGATGATGATGATAATGGAAGCATACCGGAGTCGTTTTACACCAATGGGGGGTTGAAGTTGAGAGTTGTGTGGACTATTAGCTCTTTAATTGCTGCATCTGCCAGGCATTATTTGCTTCAACCAATTATTGCGGATCACAAGACTCTTGATAGTTTGGTCTTGGCTGATGCTGATGGACAGGGAGTGTTGTGTATGAACAGGGAGCAATTGGAAGAGTTGAGGGTTAAGCCGCTCTCGGCATCTTCTGCTTCCAAGAGAACTCTTGTGCCTGCACTTAATATGCGCCTTTGGTATGCTCCTCACTTGGAATTGCCTGATGGGGTTGTGTTGAAAGGGGCAACCTTGGTTGCTATTAGGCCTAGTGAACAGGCTGCTTCTAAGAAGGATGTGTCTGATATCTCTTGGGTCTCCTCCACGTTTGAGGAGCCTTATGGTACAGCAGCTAAGATGCTGGTGAAGAGAAGGACTTACTGCTTGGAGATGAACTCATTCTGATTAGAAAAATGGGCCTGAGGTGAATATTTGCATCTCTGCATATTGATTGTCACTGCTGTTTTGGTTTCCATGTATTTATTTTAATGCCCAATTGCACACAACTCAGATAGTTTTTATTTTTCACGAACATTTGCAGACCAATGTTATCTTAGTTACATACATAATTTCTTAGCCATGACCATGTGCATGCCTTCTTCTTACCTTTCACCATGTGATGCATGATGGTTGCCCTTTGATTGCTTAACTTGTATTAGAAAGGGAAAAACATAATGGTTGTAGGAAAGTGGGAGATTTGTTTTTCAATTCAAGTTAGGGATCTAGCTGTCACTACTGAGACCATAATTTTACGGTGCCGTTTTAGGATTCTCTGAATGTCTAGTGAAAGCTTGCGCATCATAATATGCACACACGTCTTTACTTTTCACCAGGATGTTTTGACTTTCCACTGCTGCTTATAAATTGATCCTGTATGTGTGTTTTGTCACTTATTATTCAGAATTTACTCTAACAATTAGCATAATACTTTATGACTCTTGGTCTAAACAATTTGTAATGCCCTTTCAGGGGAAGCACAATGGTTAAAGGAAAAGGGGATGTAAATGATATTTCGAGTGAAGAATCAGAAAACAGTTTTGCTGCTTTATGCTTTGACCATAGCCAGATGCAGTGTCTCATGAAGCTGAATCTTTCTTTGGACCACCACTTTGATCCCATCCTCGGTTGATGATGCCCTGCAGTCTTTTTAACCTTTTGTGCATGAGCTGACTGCTAAAATGCATCTGCTGCTTGTTTTAATCTCAGTCTTGTAAGGTTCATACATGCAACTAGATGAATGTAACAAGTGCTTTGAGTTTGTAGTGATTTACTTTAATTTAGAATCTATGTATGTGAATATTGTAGGTATGAATATGTTGCGATTAAGCTACACTTTTGTCATACATTAAGCAATGTGCTTTTGGTTAACCTTAAAATGCTCTCTTTTGCAGTCAAGTAAATGTTAGTGTTTATGTAGTTGCTTTGCTTGTAAATAACTTGAACTTATGGCAAGCACCTGTGTAGTAATCCATTTAGCTTCTTCCATCGCAAATACTATGATAAACCTTGGATGTATTGCAAGACTTAAGTAGGATGATTGCTAGGGTTGGAGCATGAGGATAGATATTTAGACATTGCAAGAGAAGGGTAGTGAAGTTGGGATATAGTGTGTCATGTCGTTGGTTTAGGCAATGACGGTGTAAAATGATTCCTTTAGCTAGTTTTGATTGTCTTTTTATTCTTTGTTCATTGATCGTTGCTTTTGTGTAGCTTGATCAAGCCAAATTCTTTGGATTGTATGGATGCATGCCGAGTGAATGGTAGTGTTTATGTAGTAGTTTTGCTTGTAAATGACTTAACTTGTGGCATGCACCTGTGTAGTAATCCGTGTAGCTGCTTCCATCAGGAGTACTATGATCAACCTTGGATGCATTGCAAGGGTAGTGAAGTTGGGATATAGTGTGTCCCATCGTTGGTTTAGGCAATGATGTTGTAAAATGCTTCTTTTAGCTAGCTTTGGTGGTTGGTTTTGGATATTGATAGTTGCATTCTTTGTCCATTGATTGTTGCATTTGCGAAGCTCGATCGAGCAAATTCTTTGGATTGTATAGATGCATGTCGATGTTTGCAATATCGTTATCTGGGTTCTAAACAAAAAGAGTAATGTATTTGTTGTGGGTTTTGGTCTTGTGCATACAACTAAATCGCATTTGAATTTTTGTTTCTTGCAAGAACATGTTTGAAATCAACTGTGTTTGTTTCTAAAATTCCCATCTGGGCTAGTTCTGCTCTAATGCGATGGGGGATCATAATTAATAAATGGTAAATTGCTTTTGGGTTAGAGTGGTTAAATGTGTCAAACAGTGTTTGCCTAAAAGAGGAAGCCTTGCTTCAGCATCAGCATAGGCTGTTTCAATTCTGTCTCTTGCCATGTCTAGTTATGTGGTGGTCGTGACTGTTATCCCCGCGTAAATTCTGTTCTCCTTAGAATCATCTGGAAATTACAGTTGACTTTCTAATGAAAATATGGACCTGGTAGATATGAGATTAAAATAAATTACAGATGTCTGTACAGGTTACAGGCCTTGTTTGTTCATGGTTTTCTGGTTAGTTTTCCTTAGCATAATACAAATTCCAGATCTCGTAACAAAGTGGCTCCATAATATAGAGTTTAACCATCAGAAAGAAACAATTAAGGGCATTTTCTGTTCTTCCTGTGAATATATCGATGATGATGCTAAAGAGGGGGGGACAGCTGTCGTTTCTTTATTTATCATTTTAATCCAAATCCAGTGATGTTGACCCCAATGAATGAGTTTTTTGGTAGTTGTTTTTCTAATAAGATGTGTGTATTGTTAATCTTGATCTCAAACCTGATTTAAATCTAAATTTGAATGACTTTTTTTGTACTTGTGTTTTTTAATATGAAATGTATATTGTTAATGGTGATCAAATCGAATTTGATATACACAGGTATAACATTACTATTATGATTTATATATATATATAGAGAGAGAGAGAGAGATCAAGTCAACATGTTAATTGGTACCTTGAATTTTCAAATATATATATTACTTTTATATATATCTAGATTTTGTAAATAACGATTATGATATAAATATAAAAAGAACTATTGGTTGTTTGTTATTGTGACAACTATTATTTTTTGAAATAAATTTTGTTTATAAATATATTAAAATATTTTATATTTTTAAATAATATTTATATTTAATAAATCACCAAATCATCTTTCAATCCACATGGACAAAAAACATTATAATAATACTTATATTTAATAATCCCAATAAAATTAGCTTGTACTATAAAGAATAAAAATATTATTATATAGTAGCTTGGACTATTTTTTTTTTTTTAATATACAGCAATTGCCTATTCCCCCCGTGGATGCACATCCCTTTTTAAAGTTTGAAAATCGATACCAATTAATTATTAGCCGGTTCTGCCCCTGCCTCATCTCTGTATATCACATGATAGATCTTAGCGTTATCCTTGGCGTGATACAAACCTGATTTAAGTGTTGTTTCATATTGTGTTTTCAAAATATTTTTAAAAAAAATAAAAAAAAATATTTTTATTTTTTATTTTAGATTAATATTTTTTATGTTTTAAGATCATTTTTCGTATGCTGATGTCAAAAATAATTTTTTTAAAATAAAATAAAAAAGTTAGGATTGTGATTCAAAATCAATCAATTTCATGATAGGAGAAGTCACGGGTGGCTTGACATATTATTATGAAGAGCAAAGAGTTGAATGGGTGATATGGAAAAACAAACCCCACATGTTTATTTATTGAAGGTGTGGGGATTTTTAGTGCCTGTTTGGCATTGCGATCCCACTGGCTTTTGGCCGAAATTTGAAGAAAAAAAATTAGTTTAAATGAATATGTTTTTGTGTGTTTTAGATCATTTTGATGTATTTCGACACGATAAGCACTTTGAAAAGCTACCGCAACCATACTCTCAAACAGGCCCTAAGGGAAATCACTTGAACGAGTGTTTGTCAATGCTTTCCATTTCAAAAGTATATATATATATATATATATATATATATATATATATATATATATATATATATATATATATATATATATATATATATATTCTTTTTATGTGTTGATATGAAAAATATTTTTTAAAAAAAATTAAAAATATAGTTTTAATATATTTTGAAATAAAAAATATTTTTAAAAATAAAAATCAATCAAACCCGCTAAGATTCGCTTTGAGCCAAGAAACCCGACCATGGCACTCGTGAAGTAGTGGAGACCTACATCTACATGCTATGCCTATGTCCGATAGACATTAATGATGTCTCTCCCACGCGCCTACATGTCTTTTCTGAAACATTTCAAGTGATGTTGCTCACTTCCAAGCCACCAAATTCTACGTTGATGCTCCACGTCATCTTCTCTAATTAGTATTATTTATTTTTATTTTTATTTGGAGCACAGCATCTCTTACTCCCTTTTCTTTTATCAATTATACTTTTTTTAATCACCCCCCCCCCCCTACTTATAAGAGTTTGTATGTTGAATTACTTTTGGTATATTTTTTTTTATAGGCATGGAATGTTTCATGAGTGTTTGTGTTTTTGTTTGAATTAGTTTTTAATTACTAAAAATCATGCTTGATCAAAGCAGATTTGGCATTTTGATTTGGATTTGGGCATGAAATATTTTATAAGAACAATGTATTTATTATAAAAATTTCTTGCTATCAATGTTCTTGCGGTTGATTTAACCTTTTTACTGTTTAATTAACTTCATTTATCAAATTGCAGTTACATAAGAATACCGATGTGTGATGTATTGTTAATTAGATCTCTTTATTTATTTTTATTTGGTTTATTATAGGTCTTTAAAATGTCTTCTTATGATGGTTCTATTGTAAATAGTGATCCTCCAATAGCCCAATCATCTTGATCTTCAATATCCTAGAGAAGCTCTTGGACTTGGTGTGGGATGCAAAAAAACCAAATTTATTTGTATATATTATGCCAAAAAATTTATGGGTGCTAGCTTTAATATTTTAAAATAGCATTTAGATGAAAGTAAAGGAGAAGTGAAACAATGCTACAAATGTCCCCTTGAAGTTCATCATCAAATGAATTTGAGTCTTAAAGGAAACACTAAAAACAATTATAGCTAAAGGAATTGGAGCAAATTTTAATCCATTTAGTGCACAATAAATATAACTTGAAAAGAAGTTGATTGGATAATTAAAAGACGATGATAATAGTGATGATGATGATAACGATGCTATCTATGCTAAGAAGCAGATGTTGTCGCTGAAGGATGCTAAAAAATGAAAAAGTAAAGGCATAGATGACATTGGATAATCGATAAACAAAAATAACTGTAATAATGGGAGCATATTTCATGTTGAGAACAAATCTTATTGCCAAAAAATCTCTCCAAAAGTTTTGTCAAAACAAAGTAGTAGTTGAACAATGCAATCTTGTCATAGTGAAATGAATTATTGGTTCATATGTTCCATTTAATAATATTAATTATGTGTTATATCAACATACCATACACATTGTAGCAACCATGGATCCTGAACATAAAGAACTGAACTTTCATGTTATCCATTGTTATTACTTTACAAAGATGATTGATGAAATGAAGATTTATGTTTAAGAGTTATCGAGAAACTTGGAGAAAGACTAGTTGTACACTGCTAGATGATGGATGAATAAATAATAATTAAAAAAATCTTTAATTAACTTCTTAGTATGTTGTCCTCAATAAATAATATTTAAAAAAAAAAAAACAGAAACAAAAACAATGTCTCCATTAAAAGCATTTAGTTGACTTAGTATAAATAAAAAAATATGCTGACAGAAAAACTTATTATAGTACAAAACCTAATCTAAGCAACACATCAAAACCTCAAAACTTTAGCTATATATATTGTTATCCTTATCTAAGCTTTCGCATTGAGCATATAAATGTTGGATTCTTCGGCTACCTCAAAACTTGTGAAACCCAACATGCCCGCACATCACTCAGCGCTCACCTTCTACCAAGGCAAGAAGAACTCAACGGAAAAACCTGCTGCTCCGAAGCAGCAGTTCTGTCCCTTGGCTACCAACAAGTACAGGATTCTATCTACAATTTCTTACAGGTTCGGCAATAAGCATATAAATACATGCTGGATAGGACACGCGATTAGTAATAACCACAGCTGTTTCTATCATTATTGCCCCATTGGCCAACTGTTGGTGCTTTTGGTGGCATTGAAATGTTCAACATCATAAGAGCAGCAGCCGCAAGTGCAGCCAGAGGCACCTAAGAGACTAAAATGCACGCCCAGAGACTGTTAAGTTGCAACAATGAAGCCCTGAAGCCGGTTGGTGCCTGCCAGTTGAAGTACTTTTTCATCTTCAAGTGCTATTGCTAAGCATTTTGTAATAATTCTGGGCACAATGGAAAGTTGCAGGGGATTTGTCCCTATGCAGAGTAGATCCCCAAACAATTTCGCAACCAGAAGAAAAACAAAAATGTTGGTTTCCTAGAAACTTGAATGAATCAGCTTCGAGGGGCAGATTCCAAAACAAGGCTATTTTGCTCTACTAATGGTATTGACAGTTTCAAAACAAATGTAGACGGGGAAAAAGAATAACATCAAATTGAATCGTTTGTTATATTTCTTCAAAACACACAAAGCTTTGCACGCATGGATTAACGCATCCTCACATGTGAATGAATGCAAGCTGAAAGACTTCAAAATGGATAAAGCAGAAATACCAACAGTTTCAGAAGCATAACAATAAGGTATCGTCCAGTGCAAGGAAGGAACGGGTTCGCTCATGACTTGCTGCGATTCCCCCATCTTCACTCTCCTGTACCAAAGTGAACCACGGATAATTTATGTGCATGCCATTCACTATAAATTGGAAAAGATGAAGAAAAATTCCAAAAGCCATCAGTGAAGCAAAATTTTCTTCATAAACACAAAATAGCCTGCCTTCTGAAGTTTAACAGATGGTGTTGGACCTATGATCATAAATCCATACACAATCCTGACATCAGAAGATCATTCCACTCTTATGGGAGAATTTGAACGAAGTTTAGACACCAATTAATAAATCATTCAAATGTATGAGGATGGCCAAAATATATATGTCATCCAAAGTTGGAAAGAATACATATTTGCAAGCCAAACGTCACTAGATTCAAGCTGCATTGTGGCAATATTTTAAACCTGGAATTAACTAGTTGAGTGATAAATTTCTTCCAAAGATGAACTTGCCGAACAAATTCTTACCTAGAGCCTAGAACCTAAAGCCTTAATCCTACCTAAACCCACTAATTTCCAATTATAGCTCCCCACAAATTCTTTTGAGAGACGAAAATTCAAAGTTGTCCTACATCTTGAATGTAAATTGAGAAACCCACACATACCAAAGATTATTTTCTGGGGAAATTTCCTAGCCTCATTTAATAGTCTCCCATCACAAATTAAAAGCATGAGAGTTTTGCTAGTCTCAATTGATCAAAAGCACCCAACTTAACTCCTTACGTTTGACTTCCTGATAAAGTTCTTAGAAAAACTATTTGACTTTAACCAATGTCTTGTATCCCTATTACTTGATTATACTTTAGCAGTCCACCATCGCACCAAACATAACTTTTGGATAGAGATCGTGCATGAATTCTAAGGATTAATAGCATGCCAAACTGAAAGAATGTTTAAAGTATTAGCACGAGAAGAGGCTGATATAATATAGAAGCAAAAAACAATTTGGTAGTGTTTATATTTATTCTCTAATACTTGGAGAAAATAAATATGTGCCTAACCTCTTTTTTAAAAAACTTTTATCCAAGAAACCCATCAAAATATCTTTGTATACATTTATCTCCAATACAAAATCTTCATAACAAAAAATCCAAATGTCTAACTCTTAAGTAATATTATTAACTAATTTGGTTTTTTCATTAATTTTCTAAGAAATAGTATTTGGAGGATTGAAAAATGAAATCTACTTCAAAAAATATTTAACAAGGTTATGTGTCTATAATATTTTTAAAAATAAACTATATATATAAATATATGATATAATAAATTCTATTTTTTTCACAATTATACTTTTTATATCTCATTTTTATGTATAGTAAGTGACCAAATGGTTACATTCATTGTGTTATATGTGTGTGTGCGCGCGCTAGTTAAACGTAAGAAAAATAAACACGTTGATATGTTATTTTCCAGCTTATTTTCATGGCATTGCCAAACATTGAAAACTATTTTTCAACACATTTTCCATACACTGTCAAACATTGAAAAATAATCCACTTTCCAGGCATTTATTTTCTATAAAAATCACTTTTAAGAAAAACTAGTTTCCAGCAAAACAAATGATATCTAAGATGGACATGAAAGTTTTGCTGGATAGTTAAAACAAAAGAAAAGTGGTTAATTCAAAGTGCCATTCTAGTTTGAATGTAATGGTATAATAAATGAGAAATCATCCTTCTGAAATTAAAAAACATCATCAGAATAACTTGATGATTTTGCAAAACAATTTAAACACAATTCAGCATATCAGAATTTAGAATCAAGACTTTATTTGTGATTCATGAAGGTAATGAAATTGCATATCCTCGAGAAGCCAGCCACCTAAGGTTTGTCCATGATGGCAATTGCTTTATTAGGAATGCAAAAGATATTGCACTAGTGATAATAATAACCAGTGCATGCATTCAACATTACCTGCGCATGTTTTAATTACATTCAAAATTTTGCTTGAGACAGTAAAAAATGGGAACAATAATTAAGGTAAACGTATATTATATTACTTTCTTTCAAATTTTGTAAACTCAATGAACCTGGAGTCAATATCAGTAATCAAAGGTTAAATTTTCCACTATGGCTTAGAGCATATGCAACTTAAATGTGTAACAGTAACTTATAGATTAAACTATAAATAAATTAATTTCAACAAGGCAATTTTTAAGTGATCAAGCACATCTTGCATCGTCTACTTTTACAGGTAATACTTTTGAGTATTTTTATGGCGATACTGGTTTATTCCCTGTCAGTAGCTCTAGATTAGGGAAAGCTTTTTCTTCTTCTTTTTTTAACATTCATGTTTATATCATATCTATTAATTAGATGTCCCAGTTTGTAATAAATTAAAGCACTATAGGAGTGTAGCTATCTATTCCAGTACTGTTTTATACATGTTTGTATTGAGCAGCCAGATGAAAACCCTACTCACAAGGTAAATCAAGAGATGTTTTTTTTTGCCCTAATATATATCTTTCCTCACATATTTTCTCTCTTAAAGGAGGTTATGCCAACAAGTTGCTCTGAAACTAAAACCTCAGCGTCGATTCATTGCATGATGAAGCTTTGCAGGGAAAAGAAAACAAAAAACAAAATAGCCCTCCCTAACTAATGTTAAAAGTGAACGCTTGTTCCAGGAAATGCGAACACATGGCTCTAGCAACAGATACTCTTAACACCTGGCCTGCCCCAATACGATGTTAGGAAGAAGGGAACCAGCAAGAGAACAAACAAGGGGGACAACCAGCCGATACCCTATTCATAGCGATCCATGCAGGAATCAAATGAAGACAATAAATAAATACTGAACAGTAACACTCATAAGAGATTTCAACCAATGGTTAACTTAATTTATGATTACCAAGAAAGAAAGTTATATATTATTATAACTATATTCATCTTTAGTTGAGTGGTTTTATGCAATCCGCTTATATCCAGGAATCAGCAAAAAGAGAGGGGAACGGAAAGAAAACCATTACATCGAAAGAGGCAAATTACTGTAGGAGAATAGAGAGCCAATATAACTAAAACCTAACGCATTAAGGGGAAAAAGGTAAAATTACTGTAAAGAGAACTAGTTTTGAAAGATTGGGCTGCTCTTATGTTACCTGAAAGAAGATGGCGCAAGAAACACAGATGCCTCCCGGTATTAATCAGTTCTTCCCTTTGCCCTTCTGGTCAGAATGCCTGGTTCCATCGCCATAGCAGAGCTGCAAACCATGTGGGAACTGGTGGTGGTGGTGATTCTCCATAGATTGTGGTTGTGCACCAAGAAGGAAAGGTACATTTGTGGTAGATCCGTCAATGGGAGAAGAAGTAGAAAACCTCTGGAGGTGAGAAAAAAAAGACGGTGATGATGAATTGGACTGAAGGGTCCCCCTATTGAAACCAGCAGCGAGGCTTGAAGACATGGTAAAATTCAGATTATAATCCCCAACGGGTTGGGTTGTGGCCGCTACTGGGATCAAATGGTCGGAAACAAAAGGAAAATGTTGCAATTGCTCTTGGTGACTCTCTCCTGATACATTGAATGGCGGGACCGACATTGTCATTGGTTGCGGGATTGAGTTCCCTAACTGGATTTGACCAGGAAACCCCGATGAGTGATGAGCTGCCCGTGACGAGGAGGGCCCCAAAAGCCCTGTGCCGATGTAGTCCATGGGGGTCAAAGGCCACTGCCTTGAAGCAGCTGCTTTCTGGAACAAATTTGCCTCGGAAGGACTGGCAGCATTGTTGTTGTTGTTACTGCTGCTGCTGTTGCTGTTGTTGTTATTGCTAACATTACCTATCCCCCCAGTTAAAAGCTCCGTAAATGTCGAGTTCTGAGAGATGGGGTGGTGATGTGCATTGCGTGTTTCATTCTCTCTCTCCTTGGCTGTTCTCTCTCTGGCCCTCTCACGAGCCTTGACACGATTAACACGAAGACCAGACCGAGCGAGCGATAGCCCTGAACCTTTGCTCGTCTCAGAAGTGCTACTGCAAGCAGATCTAGAGAGAGAGAGATGCTGGTTCTGGTTCTGGTTGAAATTTGGGTCATTAAGCTCAACATCAGCTGAATCAAACCCTTGTTCCGTTCCATCACTTGTTCTTTTCTCATCGCTTAGCTGCTTTGGAGTGTCAGGGAACGGATGATTGAGTGGAGGGAGCTCGTCGATGGAATCTTGAGCTGCTTTAATCAGCCATTCTACAGCTTTACTTGGTTGATCATAACCCAACCGATCCTGGAGATCATAGAATTGAATGGCTGTTGTCACCGATAAACGTACTCTCCGGTCTCTCAACCCCTGCGAGGTCCATACCTTGCTATGCCGATCTTTTCCACCAGATGCTCTAGAAACCCTAATTATGCGTGAAGAATGGTGCCACTCCCGAAGACGATTGATGGCACCACCACCGCTGCTAGGATTAGACCTCTTGAGCTCACCATCTTCTTCTTCATCAGGATATTGGTGGTCACCACACCCGTTTTGAGCTATTCTGCTGCTGTCACTTCTTCCACTGCCACCTCTAGAGAACTTACAAGGTTGTCTCTGAATCTCCTCCGCCTCCATAGCACTACTTTCATGCCTTATCTCCAAATAAAATAAATAAATAAACAAAAGGCTCCTCTTTCACTTCCTTTCCTTGCCTTTCTTAGTTCATTACCACCGCTTGCCTTCTACACCTCTCCTGGTTTTCCCTTATCCCTTGTTCTTCTGGCAGCTAGAAAGAACGAGATAGAGAGAGCTAATTGAAGAGATGAGTGCGGCGTGTCCTCCTGGGCTTTCCTTTTTTCTTCTTTTTTTTTGAAATAAAAAACAGTTTGATGTATCTCAATCCAAGTCAGAACAGACCCTAGTCTACACCATCTCCTGTACGTTTAAAGCTTTCTTTTTTGCTGCTCGGTTTCTGCACAGTCCTCTTTTTTTCTAAAAAGCAAACCTCCTCATCAGCTCTGCAACAAGAACAAAAAAAAAAAAAAAACCTTAAATTAATAACGAATGACCTAGAATAATCAAAACAGTAGCTTATGTAGATCTTGACCCATGACTTATTGGCTTCCTACGCTCCAACAGCTAGCTTATAATTAAAACCTAGCAAGCTAGCTAGCTAGCTAGCTAGAACATAAACTTCTTATATAATACACCTTGACGGACGGGATTGCTTGAAAACTAAGCTAAAAAGAAGAGAGAGAGAGGTAATCACGAACAGGTAGCCGATCTCAGCCACACCACCTTCTTTTTTCCCTCATGTTTTGTTTCTTAGCTTTGGCTGACCCAAAAAATGGCAGACACTACTACTCACCGTAGCTAGCAAGAACAATAAATGACAAGGGTGTTTCAGAATTACCAACAAGGAATGAATAGTTTAAATAAAAAAAGTGATAATTTTAGGTTTCCTAACAGGTGTCGAGCTCTTAAAAACATAAATATGGAGATTTTTCACCAGTTTGTGTACTACACAGTTCACACAGATCTTTACCCACTATCAACCAAAACGCACAGATCTACTCTTTTTACTGCAAGAGAAATTACATATCAAACAGATTTCTCAGCTCATTTTATCACTCTAAAATATATGAAATGTACTAATTTCTTAAGCTAAAACCTTTCCCAGATCAGTTTCTTTACAAGAAGACGACACGGTATCAGATAACTTCAAGCAAGCTAGCTTCTCAAGTAAGAACAAAGGCGGGGAGGGATGCAATCCCAGCTCGTAAGACAACGCAGAAACTCATTGGCATCATCAAATTGTTTCTTTTCAAGGAAAAGATAAACTTGTTAGCGTTATAGTTTCCGAGAGATTTTAGCCTGAAAAACTGCCATTAAGTAGCTCATACGCGCGCCCGCGCACATATGTATAACTCAAGACTCGCCATTTCTTACCAGAGCCAACAAAGTGGAGCAAATGACAAGAACTAGAATTCAGATGATAGTTAATACATACACAGAATTTTCATCTTTTTTTATATAAAAAAAAAGGTGTGCTTAGGGTTGAAAAGAAATACCAAAGGAAGGAAAATTCGGGAGAAAATTTATCAAAAAGCGAAGAGGTAGCAGCTGAAAAGGTGTTTCGAAAGCACAAGAAGAAGAAGAGGAAGACGATGGAGTGGATCAGTCTGTGCGTGCTTCATACCACTTAGAGCAAACCTCCGGGCTTATCGTCAAAGGACAGGCACCGCTCCGTTCCTTCACCACTTTATTATTATCATTATTATTACTATTATATCCTTCTTTCTTTTCTCTTCTTCTTTTGCCCCCCTTCACATCCTCTTATTACCCTCCTTTGCCACTCTATCCGAATATCTTTTCTGCGCTATAACTACCCATCTGTATATACACACGCAAAATGGAAAATACACGTTTGTGTATTATACGACATCTTTCTCACTAAAATAAATACAAATTTAATTCCCTGTCCACTTGCTACCGTCCAATTCTAGTGGACAGCAGCAATAATACACTTTTGTCTTAAGAGAACAGCTTGATGCTAAAAACAAAAATACATAAATATTATTTTAATGGTAAAATACATTTATAAAAATATTTTTCACTATATTAATCTAATATTTAAAGTAATTACAAAAAAATGTAATGATTAGTTTGTGCATAGATTAAGAATAAAAAAATAGTTATGCAAGAAAAAAAATCACTCAACTCAATGTCTTAGCTCGAAGTTATAACATAAAATTTAAATCTATTCAAACTCAAAACACAACAAATAGAGGAATAATCCCTATTGGATTGAAAATTATTTGAAAATAAATTCAGATGTGGTGGAATAAACAACATTAATTTAAAAAAAATAAAAAAAAATGTAAAGGTAATAAATGAAAGAATAATTTATATTTGATTAAAATTCATTTATAGGAATCCATATACAATAGGTAGAGTGAAAAATAATATTTTAAAAATATTTGAAATCTCCATACACAATATATGGAGGAATAATTCACATTGGAATAGAAATGATTTTGATAAGAAATATACACACATTGATTGAAATAAATCACACCGGTTTAAAAATATTTTATAAATCCAAATATAATATAGGTAGAAATAATCAATATTAAATTGGTTTATTTTTACCTTAAAGAGTAGTGGCCAAATCATTATTCATAGCTTTAGATGATTCAAATTTGTCCCCCATTATATTTGGTTTTGATGGGGGTATCCCCTCTATGTCCTATACTTCAACTTTTAAGCTAAAAAGAGAGAGCTTGAATTACCTTTTCAGAATGTCTTACATTTTCTTTTCAAATATGTCTTTATCTTCTAGATCATTATAATATTGTAATTCAACCATATTAGTAATATTTTTATTTAAACCTCATTTTAGCCTCTCTAATCTCTACAACATTACTTTAATCACGATAATTTTCATCTCCTTGTGGTAATACTCCACACTTAAACTTTATAATCTCTAGAATAATTCCAGAGCTTTTCTATTTGGTTTTTAAAGACTAGAAAATTTTTAGTGTCATGTTTTTAAGAGTTTTGTTAGTTACAATACAATTTTCTATAAAATTATCAGTAGAATGATAGCATAATTGTCAAGGAGTTAATTCTTATCCTATACATCAATTGGTTCCTTAATTCTTTTTAGCACCCGTTTGGCAATGTGGTGCGTTCCACGTTTGCCAAACGGGACGCAATTTCAGTGTTTTTTTTCTACCAAACATATATTTTTTTTAATGGGTTCCACTTCATTTTAACCTCAGAACGGCGTTTCAAAAAAAGCACCTTGGAGGTGCTTTTGAAACGCCGATCCAGTGATTTTGAGAATCACGTTTCTCCTCAATTCACCCAAAACCCTTTCTTCTTCTCTGCGCTCTTTCTCCTCTCATCTTCTCCCTTTCTCCTCTCATCTCTGCACATTCACGAATTCACCCACACACTCTGCACCCTTTCTCCTCATCTTCTCCCTTTCTCCTCATCTTCTCCGTTTCTCCTCATCTTCTCTGCACCCTTTCTCTGCACATCCCTCTCTCAAAAATCCCTCATAGCTCACGGGTTTCTGCCATTCACCATCGAATTTATTTGTAGAAGTTACATATATATATATATATATATGTATGTATGTATGTATGTATGTATGTATGTATGTATAAATGTGTGTGTATATTTCCATGCCCTTTTAAGTAATTTTACAAGTTAAAAGCAGTTTGTAAAGTTTGGAAACCAAACACCCAAAACTGTTTTTTTTTCAACCTCCAACTCAACTACAGTTTTAACCAAACACTTAACTGCTTATTTTGAACCACAGTAAAAAGCATTTTTTTTTAACTGCTTTTTTTCAACCTCAATCGCAAAAGCAAAAGCAATCCCAAACACACCCTTAATGTGAAGAGAATACATTTTTATTGCTTTTATAACATTTGAATCTTTGCTACATTCCCTCCAACAACAACGCAATACACTCCATTTAATTATATTCATGGTTCGCTTAATTCTAAATATCCTGAACCATAGGGCCTAACTATCTATAACCTTTCTCTAGATCTTGAACTGTTATAACTCAATTAGTCGAGGTTACTTTTGATTTGGTTTTATCCTATGAAAATGTTCATAGATTTTATATGGTCTAAGCCTAATTTGAAGGTCTTATGAAGTTTAGATAGTTACTAGGCTTGTATAATCATTTGAAAAATTTTGATCTCAACTTAATGGTCATCCAAAAAATCACTTTTTTTTAATCAATTTTTTGAATAATTTTTAATTTGAGATTTTACGGGTTATAATTTTAAGAGATTAACATATTCTTCATTACTCGAGTTTGCTCAATATTCTTTTATTGATAAATTATAATTATTTTTTTCATTCTATTAAATTAATCATCAAACTTATTAGCTCAAGTTGTAAGATCCCAAATATTTAAATGGAAATCCCAATTTCCTCTCTCTCTCTCTCTCTATATATATATATACATGTAATTGCTGTCCGTCTGTAAATTGATAATGGTAGCATTGTAATTGCAACAAAAACAAAAGGATTGATTCAGAAAAGATAAGCCCTGGACCTGCGAGTGCGAAGTAATGAAAGAAATAAAAAGATCTTTCGCACCACCCAAATGCCAAGTTGAGAACTCACTCTCCCCATCTAATAATAATAATAATAAAAAAAAAAAGTTATGAAAAAGCTGTTTTTGGGTACATATATTCTATCTAATAAATGTAATTAGCAAATCAGAGATTAAAAGATTTATTTTTATGTAATTTTATATTTGATTTTTTTGGTTATTAATATAAATAATTATTAAATATTTATATAATTATTAATTTTAAAATTTATAGAATTAATTGAGATACATGTTTAATAATAAAAAAATATGATTAACAAGATGACACCTCTTTTGCAGTGCTAGCTATCATGGAGTATGGGGAATGGAGTGGCTTTTGACGCCATGGATTCTGTTTACTGTCGCAGCAAATGCCCACGATGGTCCTCCTGCTGGAAAACGCAATAGCCAAATAAAACTGTTCATCATATATATATATATATATATATATATATATATATATATATGTATAACAATGGCTTCATAATAATAATGTTAAGCTTTGTTATTTGTTGGAAAACATTTAATGTGAAACATGAATTCTATTCTGAAACTGAGATTAATAATAAATTTGAAAGATTCTAATGTTTGTTTTATATGCATTAAAAAGTGATTAATTTTTAAAGTATGTTCCAATAATAGAATTAAAAAAAACTCGATATTTAAGAATTGTAATTGTAATTATTTCTATGTGTAAATTTACAAAAAAAAAATAATTCTGTACAAAGTCTTACGAGCTCTTAATAGAATATACTTTTTTTAAAATATTTTAAAATACAGTGTAAAACATTTCATTCTGTGTGCCATGCTAAGGAAAGACAGAGCACTCGCAGAACTTTAAAAGTTTATGAAGATTTGCAAAAAGATGACTAAAAGACCCCCAAGTTAGCCATCCCAAGTTTTCATATCCGGGGGATGTTTTTTTTTTTTTGTAAACCACTTTAAAAAATTTATGAAGTATAAGTTTCTTATAAAATATATGAATTTTAAAGTGATATAAATTTATCTATTTAATAGATTTCAATGAAATAACCAACATAAAATTATCACTATTATTAAAAAAACAAAAAAAATTCAGATACCAGAATGATCGAATTCTCTATATTAAAAAAGCAACATAAAATTATTTTTTATTTAAAAGCTCGACAAATTTTATATTTTAGTATATATATATAACATTTCTCTATTATGTGATATTTACGAACAAATTGAGTGGTGGACGTCCGGCGAAGCCACAAGGAGGAAGGAAATCTTTCAGCTTTGCAACGAAACTGGGATCCGTTGTTGTTATTTCTTCGACCCGTTTGGGAGTGTGTTGTTTTCAAAAAAACTGATTTTTTTTTATTTTAAAAACTGGTGGTTTGGTGTATTTAGATCATTTTAATGTGCTGATGTCAAAAATAATTTTTAAAAAATAAAATAATATCATTTTAATTTATTTCGGCATGAAAAACACTTTGAAAAGCTACCGCAATTGCACTCCCAAACAGGCCATTCAAAGGGACAAACATCGGGGTTTGAGCCACATTGATGATCAATCCACCAGTTTGATATTAAAAAATGATATATTTCTGGTTGCCCTTCAATAACATTGATGATTCCATCTTCATGACTCTGATTGCCTTCAATTCCGACAATTCGTTGTTTTGTGTGTGTGAGTATATATATATATATATTGAAATACATGAGACTAAAATGAGAAAAACAAATAAAATAAGTGGTGGTTTTAAAATTTATTTGAAAAGTTCATTTTAATTCCTTGATTTTGATAGTTTAAGGGATCAGTCCCTTTAATATTAGGAAATTCAATTTTGATATCATTTTTTCTTCTTGTTTTCTAGTTTTTTTTTTTTTCTTTTTTCATAGGAGGAGAGGGAGGGGCTCATCGGATTTCGATTCACAGAAAGAAAGTTGTTGCTATAAAGCTTCTAACCATCAAAACAGTCCATTTTAGAATTTGATGTAACAAGATTGCTATTTTTTTTTTTCAAATATGAGTTTTGTTGTTGGTTTTTTTTATTACAAATTGATTTCAATAAATAAAATTATTAATCACAATTGAATAAATGATACATGTTATGATATTAAATATCTTGATCTACACTTGTCTATTAAATTGTTTTGTTTTATTTTATTTATCAGTAATGACTTGTTTTTTTTTTTTTTTTTCATCTATTCATGTAGTGATTCTTGATTTATTTAATTATAAGTGTTGATATGATTTCAATTTTTTATTTTAGGATTTTTTTTGTGTAATTAATGTATTGATAAATTCTACATTTTTTTTTATCATTTACTGGTATTTTCAATTTGATATTTTTTTTTATCATTAATTTGTTTCCTTGATATTTTTATAAAAAAATATTATTTTTTTATTTAAATTTTCAATTCAAGTTCATTGTATATTCGTTTCTATATTTTGGCACTTTTTTTTTTTTTTTTTTTGCGTTTTGTTAATGTTTTGATTCTTTTCCGTTTAACTCTCAAATTGAAATTTTATAGTTTCTCTTTGATTTTTTTTATTTCAAATCATTTTTTTAATTGCTATTTTTTTTTAACTTTCAACAATTTATTTTTTATAGACCAGGTTTCATTTGTTTTTCATAAATAATGCTTTCAATATGATGACCTACATCATGAGTTCAAAAGGTTAACATAGTTTTTTTTTTCTTTTATGATATCATTATTCAATATTTTTTCTTCAAAAATAATTCTGTGGTCTTCTTTAACAAATTTTATAATTAAATTATTCTGACCTCATGATCTAAAACACATGATAAACATGTAATCTTAGAAATACTTTAGGTTCAAGTTACTATTTTCCAAGTGAATCCAATTTTATCATGCCAATATTTTTTATTTAATTTATTATTATTGTTATTTATTTATTATATCATTAAATTAATCAAGATTCAATCTAATTTATTAAAAATATAATATTCTCTTGGTTTTTTTCCAAGTTATTTCTCGAATATTTGTCTGGCGGAACCGTACGGACCATCCATCTCAAGTACCGAGCTAATCCATCACCTTGAAAATCGCGTCTCCTCATGGCGTTTGATGTCACCAGCTTTCTCAGACAAGCGTGGCGAAGCAAACAAAAATCACTATTCAAGAACCAAAGGCAAACACAGAAAGGAAAAAAAGGCTTTGCGGGTGCTTTGTGTTTTTCAGTAGCTTTGGCGAGTTTGTTGGATTAAAAATATATTAAAATAATATTTTTTTTTTATTTTTTAAAAACAATTTTTTATATTAATCCATCAAAACAATTTAATTATTAAGTCACCTAATGATTAAAACTTGCTGTCTTTGATTAGGTGATTTGACGAATAATTTTTTTTTTTAAAAAATAATTCCTATGATACTCCCATATCTTAAATTTACAGCATGCTATATATGCATGGAATAATTTAAAAATAATATAATCAGTCCACCATATATTTACAAGAAGTTAAAAATATTACATCAAAATACTATGCCGGGTTATATTGGACATGTACCCTATTTTGAATGTGACAGACACATCGTGGGCTAAGTAATTATATTTATAATAAAACCAAAATTTAACAATAATAATAATAATAATAATAATAATAATAATAAAGAGATGTTGGATATAATTAAAGCGGTCGTGCCACTTACACTTGAAGAATACAATAACGATGATTCTTATCCTAATCGTAGCTGTGTTTCCCAAAAACAACCTGTCAATATTATGTTAATGAAAAAGAAAGGAGCCAAACTCTTTCATGCCTCCTTGTTTTTGTATATAAATAAATTATAGTTTCTTAGCATAGGTTATATATCAGAATATATAAAAATAATCCCACAACTTTGTGTTTAAAATAATATATTAACCATATAATAAAGAGAGCCAACTTTAGGAGTACATGCTCTTGCATCCCTTAATTAATGTAAGGAAAAACTATGCATTATAAGCATAACCCAAGTACGATAAATAATATACTATCAACTCGCAAGGGTGGCACACGGAGAGAAAAAAGGCTTAAGAGGCGAAGTGGGTTTTGTTGAGTGTTTCTATGCGGAGAGAAAAGGAAAGAGGAAGCAGGGGCACGTGTCATGGTCTGAGAGGGATCATGTATCAGTGCAGGCGGCTGATTTCTCGATGACCAGACCACAGCACGTGTCGTGGTCTTGGTAAGAGAACAGCAACCACTCACTCATCATTTGCTGGAAAGTGTTTCTGGAGAATTTTTTTTTTTCATTTTATATGAAATTATTCGAGATTATTATTTAATCTTGAAAAGTGTTTTCCCAGTTTAGACTTTAATTTAGAGTGATTAAAAAAAAACTTTTTATGAATGATAAAAATATAAAGCAGTACATTTATTATTTTTAATATATAATGTTACTAAGATCTCTAATCCAAAGATTAATTACTGAAAATTATCAAACTAATTACTGAAAATTTAGTTGATTTAGAAGTTGATTTAAATTTCACCATGGAATAAGATTTCACTAGACTCACATTTTTTAATAATATATATATATATATATATATATAAATATTAAAAAAAGCTATTATTTAAAAAAAAATTAAGTGATTATTTGAGATTGTGGTTAAAATTATTTTTAAAAATAAAATGATTTTTGTTTAGAAATATACTAAAATAGTATATTTTATTTTTTTTAAAATTATTTATGACATCAACACATGAAAATGATATAAAAATATAAAAATAATTTAATTTAATTTAAAATGAAAAATAAAAATAATTGTTTTTAATTTTTTTTTTGAAACCCAATTATAAACATTAGCAAAAACTAAAACATTAATGAAAAGAGACATTAATTTTAATATAAATTAATGTTTGGAATTTTTGTACACACACTTGCTGATGTGTCATCCTAACAGGCGCATTTTATATTGGAAAATAAATAAATAAGTCTGGGGTCATGTTGAAATTTTGTAGGGTTATAACTGTAAATTTGAAAAAATAAAAATAAAAATAAAAATAAAAATAAAAATAAAAATGAACTTGATTTCAGATAAGAACCCTAAAAACTGGAGAAGATACTAATAAGTCAAATAAATCAGAAAAACAAAAGACAAGTCTTCCCTTTCACCCCTTTGAATCAATTCAAATTTAAAAAAAGCATATGAATCCCAAGAAAATGGCGCCCAACAACTTCTTCTCCTCTCTGAGACAGGTAAAATATTATATTATAATTACAGAAAACATCACATATTTCATATTTGACATCCAACAACAGCGTAAACTAGTGATCTTTGTTGTCTTTCTATGTTTTTCGTTTTCGCAGGTTGAGAAAAGATTGAAGCTTGAAGACCCAACAGCATTGGAAACTAACTACGAAGAATCTCTAAGCACACCATTATATCTCCACACTGACCAAGAACCCATCAACAACAACAGCTTAGCATCTTCTAATGAAGAAAGTAGTGAACCCCCACTAGAATTTCTCTCACCTTCTTCACAATCATCTCCAAAAACCTCCCATTTTTGCCCCAAAATCATCAAAGAATCCAAAACCAGTGACATTGATGATATTCAACACTTAATTCAGCTTTTGGGTTTATCAGATATCAGAGAGAGAAACCAGAGACACCAAGAAGAGGACAATGTCAACGAGAGGGTTTGTGGTGGTGGGGAGTACTGTGGATGTGAAGGTGGATTTTTTGAAAAGATTGTTGGAGTTAAGGGGCCTAAGTGTGAGAAGGAAGTGGAGAGACTGGAGGGGTGGATTAGGTACTTTTTAGGTGATGGTGGAGAGGAGAGGAGGGAGCCTTTGATGCTGGCTTATTTGCTTTTGGGTAAGGCTGCCTATGAGCTAGAGGGTGCTGATGGTGACGGCTTGGATTTCCCTTCATCTATTGAAGAGTTTTTGAAGCTTGATCCACCAGAAGAATAAAGATTGAACCTTTTTTTTTTCCTTCTTTGTAAGTTGACTTTACTAGCAAAATATGAGTGGTATTTGCTATCTGTAGCCCCTAGGCGAGGTTTGTCAATATTGTAAGGGTGGATTTTTGTCATGGAGCAATTTAATTCTACGAGAATGTTTATCTTTCCTGGTTGTCGTTGATTATGTATTTCTTTGCTATATGTGTTTGGTTTTGTGTATTCAGTTTTGCTTTCAGAATTGGATAATAGATAACTGATGTTTTGAAACACTGAACTGTCGACAATCCGTGTATAACAGTGATTTTCATTGTTTTAGTCACTGGTGCGCTTTCCTCTAGGCTTTGCCATTATAATATTTTCCAGTGGAAAATAATACTATTACATAAACTGGAAATTGCTAAACCTTGATTTCACTTGTCATTATAACTGAACAAAATTTTTCGATATTATTAAGGACACTATTACATACTATCCATTCTCGGCATAGTGGAAGCATTTGCTGTGAAATTGAGTCTGCAGTCTGCCTTTCTTCTTTGAAATGCAGTAAACAAGTTGGTTCTACATCACCACCAATTTAGATTATCTTGCACTTATCTTCTGAAGGCAAGACAACACCTCATTCATGTTAGGTCTCTCCTCAGGATTGGGATTGGTGCAGGAGAAGGCTATTTGAAAGAGCTGCTTCAGTGCTTCTTCCTCCTTGGTGAGATTCTTAGTGATCACTGGGTCCAGTGCTTCTTCCTCCCTGGTGAGATTCTTAGTGATCACTGGGTCCAGTACTTGAAGAAGTCCATTGATGCCATTGGCGAGGGCCTCTTCGACTAGTTGACGCAGACTGATCGGCGATCCATCCTTGCCTGTGAGTCCTGTTGGCCTCCGTTTCATGAGGACCTCCATTACTACAATCCCAAAGCTGAAAACATCTACTTTAGTCGTCACTCTCCTCATGTATGCAAACTCTGTGAGACCATCAAGCAAGTTGTAGTGAAGTCAGGAACATACAAAAAAGTAAAATAAATAAAAAGAAGAAAAGAATATTTGAGATGGAAGATAAGCAAAACTTGAAAATAAAAATGGAAAAATAAAGTTCGTTATAAATGACAAAGCAAAATGTTTATTAACATAATTTGTGAAATGGGATGAGCAAGGCAATGACTGGTTTAGATACTAGACTGATGCCTCCCACTAAACAACTGTTACTACTGGACAAGACCTTCTTATGGAAGTTTAAGCTCAACCATTTAATAACTTGACATTTATCAGAAACTTCAATGAACGCCCGAGAAAAGACAAGGTATAACCATAAATAAGGGGCGGATTAGATGGTAATGGATAGCATGAGGGCTGGACCATTGTTTTTGCAGATGAAGGCAAGGCCAACGATTCGCAACTAAGATAAAAGCAGTTATGTATGGAACTAGTTATATTCCTGAAACCATTTGATTCATTGACTAGATAATTTATCAGGTGGAAATGATTTTGGCTACCTTGGCGTGCAAAAAAAAAAAAAAAACAAGAGAAGGTGAACGTAGCTGTATAGTCAGGGAGGAGAATGAAAGGTTACCTGGTGCCATATAGCCAATGGTGCCTTCAAATGCTGATGATGAGCAAAGGCCGTTCCCATCCTGGAGGTGAACGCCCAGAATTCGAGCTGTTCCAAAGTCGCTCACATGGGCCACCCAATCACCATCCAACAGCACGTTAGAGGGCTTCAAATCACAGTGTACGATTGGAAAGCCATAACCAGAATGCAAGTACTCTAGAGCACTAGCAATTGAAACAAAAACATTGATTCTCTCATACAGTGTCCACCATGACTGATCAGCCAGAGGGTTATGTATGATTCTCTCCAAGCTCCCATTCTGCATGTATTCCAAAACTAAAGCCTTCAGTTTACCACTCTCCCAGGCGTAGCCAAGCACTTTAACCAGATGCCTGTGCCTGAGTTGGCTCAACGTTTTGATTTCTCTGTAGAAGCACTTGTCAGATTCTGCAGAGAACTGCTGCAAATTCAGTTGCTTAACAGCTACAGTCTTGCCGTCTTCCAGTTGACCTTTGTATACAGTGCTCAAACTGCTGGCGCCGATTATGTTTTCTTCACTGAAGAAACTTGTAGCATTTTCTATTTCGTTCCTGTCATATCTAATTAGTTTCAGTGCTGAAGTGAACTCTGGCTCCGGATTCTCGGTACTTGTTGTTTTATGCTTTTTGGCATGTTGACGGAATAATGTAATCGCCACGGCAAGAACTAAAATTATGGACACCACTCCAATTGCGAGGAGGATGAATACCATCTTCGTGGAAAAGGAATGTGAATTCTTCTTGCTGCAGGACTTCAAGAATTTGGTTCCACAGAGAGAAGGATTTCCAACCAAGCTAGATGAGCTGATGCTTTTGAATAAACCAGACTCGGGAACGCGGCCTTCAAGATGATTGAAAGACAGGTTGAGATGCTTCAAGCTCGAAAGATTTCCAAAGCTATAAGGAATTATGCCGTCCAACTGATTTTTAGAGAGGTCCAGGGTGCTTAGATGCTTCAATTCTGCCAACTTTTCGGGAATCTGACCATTCAAATCATTCCCGGAAAGGTTCATGAGAGAAAGCATGCTCATTTGAACCAAAGCCTCTGCGGGAATTGAGCCAGTGAGCCTGTTTCCTGAAAGATCAAGAGAGAACAAATTTCTGCAGCCTGCAAGTGTTTTAGGAATGATTCCTGAAAGATTGTTGTTTGCAAGATCAATGGCCTGTACTCCATCCAACATTCCGAGCTCAAGTGGAATGTTACCATCTAAGTGATTGTACGACAAATTTAAAAATATTTTCATGCTTTTCATCTTTGCCATCACAGATCCAGGGATTGACCCTGTAAGATGGTTGTGAGAGAGATCAACAGACATTAGTCGAATGAGATGTTCCATGCTCGTTGGAATAGATCCATTAAGTAGGTTTCCATGGAGGTCCAGGACTGAAAGCATTTCCAGTTTTGAGATAGAAGTAGAAATTGGACCTGTGAACCTGTTGAGCCCCAGGAGGAGAACAGTTAGACGTGTCAGTCCAAAAATGTTCTCAGGTATCGGACCTTCTAAAGCATTGCTATTAAGGGCAAGCCCCTGGAGTAGAGTAAGCTTGGATAACTCTGGTGGAATATGGCCTGAGAAGCTATTTCCAGGAAGTGATAAAAAGAAAAGTTGAGTCAAATTTCCAATTTCTGGTGGAATTGGCCCTACAAGTGAATTGAACCCAGATTTCAAAATCTGGAGATTGTACAGTTTGCCAATGCCTGGTTCTAGCATTCCACTAAAATTATTCTCTGCCAAACTTAAGATTATAAGATTGGAGCAATTATAAAGTTCTTCTGGTATTTCCCCTGACATTTGATTTGGCCCAAGGGATAGCGTTGTTAGATTATACAACTGTCCCAGACCCTGTGGAAGCTTCCCTGTTATTCTGTTAAAAGATAAATCTATATACAGAAGTCGGGTGCAATTGGTGATAGTTTTGGGTATGGATCCCCCCAGGAGGTTGTGGGGCAGGCTAAGATTCTTCAGATTATAAAGCATACCGATATTCGAAGGAATCTCTCCCGTGAGGAAATTATCTCCTAAAGACAGGTACGTTAAATTTGACAGGCTTGTGATGGAGGCAGGAATTTCCCCAGTGAAGTTGTTTGAATGCAGAGTCAGCACCAGCAATGACCTCAAAGATCCTACTTCAGGAGCTATTCTTCCAGTTAACATATTATTTGAGAGTCCTAGATGGGTTAACGATTTCAACTGGAACAGGGACAGCGGAATGGTTGAGTTTAGCCTATTTTTGGACAGTCTCAATTGCTCCAGATTGATCAAATTTCCCAGCTCCGGGGGAATGACTCCACTAAACTGGTTCGTGTACAAGTCAAGCTCAACCAGCTTCTCACAACGGCCTAGTTCAGAAGGGATGTTCCCAACAAGGGAATTCTCAAACAAGAGAAGATATTCTAAGTTTGACAAGTTCCCTATTTCCCGAGGTATGATCCCCGACAACTGGTTGTCACTGAAGTCTAAAGCTTGCAAAGCTTGCAACCTTCCGATGGAAGCAGGTATTGAACCAATCAAGTTGTTCTCATAAGCTACAAAGAGTTGCAGGTTAACCAGGTTTCCTATTTTTTCTGGAATTATGCCAGTCAGATTGTTGAAAATCACACCAAACTGTAGCATGGAGGTGCAGTCACAAAGGCTTTCAGGAATGCTTCCATTCAAATAATTACCACCTAAATCTAGAGTCTGCAACTTTCTAAGGTCTCCTAATTCTACTGGAATACGACCTGAAAAGGAGTTGTTATAAAGAACAAGTTCAATCAGCTGCGAGCAGAGTCCCAGCTGAGGTGGGATGTGCCCTTCGAATGAATTTGAAGTTAAATCAAGAACCTGGAGGCCTGAAAGGTTGCCGAGAAACGGCGATATCTCTCCCCGGAGCTCCATCCCCCCCAGAGAAATCGCAATGACTTGATTCGAGGATTCGTCGCAGGCAACGCCAGTCCAGTTGCAGTGATGGCTTGCTTCACTCCAGCCAGCAAGAGCTCCTGAAGGATCATGCTTGATGGCATTCTTGAAAGCCTTCAAGGCCTCAACTTCAGCCTCCAAGCTTGGCTCTGCAGATCGAGCAGCAGTAAGCAGAGCAGAAAAAAAGATGAAAATGTGTAAAATAAAAACATTCTGAGACGCCATTGCTATAGAAAATAATACTTGAAACTGATACGAAATGTTCGAGCTAAACGAAGCTGTAATATACAGAAGGAAAATCATGGCCCCACTTGTAAGAGCCAATAGGAAAGCATGTTTTCATTCTTCCCTGAAGAAGAGACAAATTAGTCTCCGCTGGATCTGTTGATCGAACGATCAGTAAAACGAGGTTTGTCTTTCAGACAAAAACCTGTGCGAGCCCCTGTCGACAACCTATCCAGAGAGTCCACACCAGCCATAAAGATATATTATAATAATAAATGCAAGGACTGATATACATAAGATGTAATAATGGAAAAATGTTAGGCACCCGCAACTACAGCGACATTATGCTATCATTCACACGATGTGAAAACAAAAACATTGCACGCGACAATTTTGTTCAGAAATTATTAGATCATTTTCTCATAATGCTGCTCATCGATTTTGTTTCTTTCTTGACATCATGTGTTTTCCAGTATTTTTTTCTTAAATATATAAAGATAGACTTGATATGACTAAATAGAACTTTAATGACTTATAATAACATAATTTAATTACAAAATTTCAAAATAATGATGTTTAGTTTTTTAATAATAAGACAGCAACATATTAGATCGATCAAGATTAATTTTTTATCTTGATAAATTCGTTATTTATATCATAAAACCGTAATAATTTCATAACAAATAAATCAAAATAAATTGGGAAACTCAATTCTTTATTAACTAAATATCGAAAGATGAAATTAAAGAAAATAATTAATAAAAAAAGAAAAAAAAACCCTGAATTAGTCTCCCAAATCTATGATTTAATGTCAAGATACTAGGATTACCCCGTAAAAAAATCAAAATAAATTATGAAGCCAAATTCCCAACTCAATATTGAATGATGAATTAAATTTTTTTTAATAATTTTCTTGAAAAAAAGATAATTTGAATCAACTCAGATTAGTAAGATATTATTTTTTAGTATCAGGATATTAAAAGTAATTTGAAAAAAATAAAAATAAAATTATATATATATATATTTTAAATATACTTTCCAATGGGCCTAAATAAACGATGGATTTAGCTACTTAATTTATGTCTTTTCTCATGGGAAGAAAAAAGGTGTGAAATCAGCAAGTAAACTCAGGAAGTGTCATGCTTGAATATTATTTTTCTGCTCAGATGGTGCTGTCATGCCTTCCTTCTTAGAAAGATTTCGAGATCCAGCATCAATCTTTGTGAATTTAGGTCAGAAAGATTACTCGAAGGTCAACTCAGGGATTTCATAGTAGATGCCAATGATAGCTATGGTAGCTTTCCGGAAAAAACAAGTTGCAGAAAAGGGCAAAACTTGATAGAAAGCGGACAATAATACACCGTGTGGATCGATAAGATAGAGCACACAGATTTCGAGGGTGTTTGGCTTCTCCATGAAACCACCATTTTACTAAGCTCGCAGCCATATTTTCACTTGAAAACAAGATACATCCTTCTCTCTACAGATGATAGATAGTGAGGCTTCAGCCGACATCTCCTCTCTTCATTGCCAACCACTAGCAACTCAGCCTAGCTGATCACCCCAGCCGACTAGACCTCTCCCTTCACGGCGGAGCGACATCAACGACTGGTAAAGCTCAATCATCTCCTTCATCAGCCACCTGAAACAAAGAAGAAGAAAGTAAAAAAAATAAAAAGGTTTGCTGTTTTCGTTTTCATTTTTGCAGGTTGGTGAAAGCCACCACCGGGATAAGAAAAAAAAAGGAAGAGGATGTTGTCTTTGATCCCTTAATTTTTGGTCTTCACCGGCGACGACGAGTGGTTCCATGCAAACCAGTGGTGGTGGTGCATGAGAGCCATGCACCGCTGCATGCTGTTTCACAACTATTCCTGCACTTCTAGAATTTTTCGACATTGTTCAGAGTTTAGAACATAATCAGGGTAACAAGATGATATATATTGAGTATAATAAGAACTATATAAAGATATTTAAGACATTAGATTAATTAGAGAATTGATTATGAAATCCTTATGAAAGTTGGTATGAAATTTACTAAAAAAATCAAGTTTTAATCATAGAATTAATGATTATATTGTAGAGAATAAACAGAATTTGACAGTAGACAAATTTCATACTACATGTCTAACTTATAACATTTCAGATCAAGGGATGATAACTACTCTAGGAGTCATTGGTGAAAAATTAAACTAGAATAAGAAATCAAACTTGATTGAAAATAAGATTTAGAAATTAAAAACAAGAATATAATTATTATAGGGATTGCAATTCTAAATCTAGAGAAATCAAACAAGGACTTGATTGAATACTATTTTCTCTATGTTTATTTAAAAAAATAGAAATAGTTTCTTACTATCTGGTTACTGTTTCGATGAGATTTGGCTGGAATATTACAAATTTGGTTGGAATATTATAGAAATGGCGAAAATTTGAAGAAATTTTGAAAAAAAATAGTGGCTGAAATGGCACCAGCATTATTAGGAAGCAATAATTCATCTTGGGTGCACATAGCATTGTGGGCACCTCATGCTACCTATACTAGCTGTCAGTAGTGGCCTAGCAAACGTGGATAAGAAGATGATGAAGGGATGATTCTCAACCTAATTTAAGGTATTTTTGCGAGTAATTATGATTATGCACTTCATTATAATAGATTATAATAGGGTCTTTTGTGTTTAAATTATTGTTTTACCCCTGCATATTATACCTAATTACAATTGGTATTTTAGTTAGAATTAAGACTCCACCTCTCTCTGTATAAAATATTTGTTTTATATTAAAATTGAAACACTCGATTAAATTAATTGTAGATATAATTTTCTTAATTGGGTTATAATTTAATTAGATTATTTAATCTAAAATTGAATTATTTAAAATTTCTTAAAATGCTTTAAGTCTAGAAATATCCAATACCCATTTAGCATGAAATTGACCCTCAAACTTTAAGTTTAATATTTTGAACTAAGAGTTGTAGCCCTTTACTAGACATGCCTCGGTTAGAACATCACTAGCTGTGTTATTGCTCCAAGCGCAAAGATTATTATCACACATCCTCTAAGTCTCATACTTTTTTATTACTAACAAAATTGAGACTACATATAGACCCATGTTTCCTCTAATGTACCTTTTTGTCATCAATTTCTCTACTTGCCTTTAAAGTTTTTTTTGTTCCACATGATTACTTTTATAAGTTGGCTAATTAGGCATAAATGTTTCAGGTATAAAATCAATTTGGTGCTCAATTTTTCTAATAGGTGACGACCCACTAAGAATCTCATTATAGATGTTCTTTTTAAAATCATATAATAAAGAAACACAAACATTGGGAATATAATGATTAATGCCATTTGTGTTAAAATATATCTCTTTATACATAAATAAAATTATAAACAAGTAAGAATATCATGTTTATTTTTTTCCACAATTTCTTCTTTTCTCACTCTTTTTTTCCCTTTATCCCTTTCGATTGATTCCCACTAATTCTTATTTTGGCTCAATCTAACTTTTTTATTTTTTTATATTTTAGATCACTTTATTTTCACTCTTGGTTGATCTTTTTCTTAGGCTTCACTTTCTTCATTAAATTTACAATTGTCTAGGGAAAAATGTTACAAGTGCGAGTGTCTTCTCATCATTCTCAAAAGAATACTTGTTCTTAAATCCATCATGCTTGGCTTTTCTATGAAATTGTCAAAGTCTCTCTAATAATAAATGAGTACATACATAAACACAACATCATATAAAACCTTATTCTTATATTTCTCAACCAAAAAAAACTAAAGCCTATAACTCTAACTTCTCCATAATAATTCAACAATGGAAGTATATAAGTCTTTTCATATTAAATAATATTCATATTTTTTTTTCTAACAAGTGTGATACTAGCAACATCAGTACTATCAATAATCATACTACATACCTTATTATTTTTGCGATATAGTATAGAATATGTCTTCTTTTGTTACCCTACACTATTGTTCTTAATTTGAATATTAAATGATCTCCTAATCATCACCTGAATATTCAACATCACTACAATTTTAAAGTAATGACTTCTAATCCTTCTTAGATTTGTCATTTCAAGATTCAATATTATCATGCTCTTTTATAACCACTTTTTTTTTTGTTCGGGCATTATGAAATTATATATTCACTCCCCCAAAACACCTAAAACTCATATTATTATGGTTATGATTATATGAGATCTCATCTTTACTTAATGTTTTAGTGGCCAAACATTTTATCTAAGCCTTGAATGACTCAACATCTCTATTTATAGGGTTATAATAGTCTTATAAATCTTGGATCATAAATTTGACAAGATAACTCTGTTTCATATACATGTTGATCTAATATGTTGCCATCATTTGTTTTTGTTTTTTTTTTTTTTTTATAAAAAAGATATTGTCTTGAAACTTTCTAGACCAAACTATATTTTAATGGGTCGTCAAGGTTGTTTTTGAACCCGTGAAGATGACCAGGTTACATCTGATGAAGTTACATCGAATCAACCCCTATAAAGTTGCAATTTTTTTTTTCTACTAAAAAAACATTAATATGTTTTTTTATGATAAGATAAAATTTAATCCAACTCAGCAAACCGATAATCTAAATATGCTAATGTATAGCATATGATATATAATATCCAACAACTAGCCTGGCAGCATAGTAATAGTCTTAACAAAACGATGCTCTCCAGTTGACAGTCGACACACGACTACTCTCTTCCTTCCACGAAACTGATGTTTTATGCACTTATAAAATCTTCATCTTGAAAAAGCAGTCCACATCCGTGACTCTTTTGTTTGTCTTTATACATTTATTCACCTGCTAATCTTAAATATTTCTTTCTTTCTTTCTTTGTTTCATTATCTGTAATTTTTTTTTTTTTTTTTTTATTTTTTTTATAATCTGGGATAACCTTAATTTAGTCCTATATTAATTGAGGTTTAACCCCACCTGGATTTGATCCATAATTTCTTTTTTCTAATAAAGAACTTTAACTAGTTGAAGAATGAGTTTTCACTGTCAACTGTGGTTTTTTTCATTTTTATATATTTCTTTGAATTCAAACTGGATTGGACCTCGGGTCGATCGCTCAGGTCCAGAACCGACCCGTCCAGGCAGGTATTAAAACGACGGTCTAATCACGCAGAAGTGTCAAGCAGCCACCCTCTCTTGACATAGCTGCAATCTTTCCATTTCCTGTTGGAAAAAGGGTACGCCAAGGTTTGCTCTTTCCACTACCAGTTAACTTCTCTTTCATTTCTTTTCTTGTGCTGATGTTTAGTTTAGTTTTATTGATATGAATATTATGATCATCTCCATCTTCTGATCATAATTATGTCTATAAGCCTTGCCTTGTTATCTCTTTGTGTTGTTTGCGATGTGGGAATTTACGAGAATCTGGTTTTTTTTCTCCCCCCAAATTGCCGCTGGCTATGCATGTCGGTGTTCTGTTATGTGCATGCAGGTTAAAAACTTGATCAAAAAACACTTTTTTTTTGTAACATCCATGAAATGATTCTGTGAAGCCTTATGAACTTTCTGAAGGGCTCCCTTTAATTGTATATGACCTATATTAAGGTCATGACAAGTTGCAGAAACCATGTCCTTTTGGATTCTTGAAGGATTCATCAATGTTGTATGGATCATAACTGGAAAGGCAGTCAAGGACGCAAACGCCTGTATATGGTTGACTGTGACTTTTCGTTCTTTTGTTTCCGTGTTACTGCAATCAATTGAGTAGAATGTGGTCTCCTAGATATTCTTTCCTCTGTTGAAGAACTGTGATTTTTCCTGTTTCCCGGTTAAGCTGTTTTGATTCTCTGAATATGAGAAGACACTGTGAGATCGAATTGATTCTCATGGTCAACTGTGAAATTTAATCAGGTTATTCGGAGAAAGCAGTAGCAATCAGTTGAAGAGATGGATCAGATAACAAATGTTATGGAGTACAAGGAAATCGCAAGGCAGAAACTGCCCAAGATGGTTTATGACTATTATGCATCAGGTGCAGAGGACCAGTGGACTCTGAAGGAGAACCGGAACGCCTTCTCTCGCATTCTGTAAGCCATGTCTTCACAATTACAAATCAATCTGTCAGGATCTCTCTTTTTTGTTACCTGCTAAAACGAAGGACATTTTGATAGAATCAACCTCTGGATGTTCTGACAATTTGATCATTGTGGGTTTATCTTGAGTGTTCTATACATGTCTTTCTAGACTTGAGGTTTATTGTTTGTTCTTCTCTCATTTCTCCACTTTTTCCTCTGAAAATAGATTTCGGCCACGCATTCTTATCGATGTTAGCAAGATTGACATGTCAACAACTGTCCTGGGCTTCAAGATTTCAATGCCTATCATGATTGCGCCAACAGCAATGCAGAAAATGGCTCACCCAGAAGGTATATGTCCACTTTACATGGAATTGTAAGACGTTTTTGCTACTGTAGATAATTCTCTCCATGGAAGTCGATTTCACTATCCAGTGGCTCATCTGTTTTCTTGTGGTTCTGGGAAAAATCATAAGACTAATACAAATGAGAGGCCAGGCTTTGATCCATTCAAATGAATGGCCTTACCTTTTAGCCTCTACAATAGCTTTGTTAATGTCATTTTCGCAGCTCTTACCCCTGCTATTTCAAGAGAATAATGCAACATTTCCTGTGCTCTTAGTTTTCAAATGATCAATGAACAATTGGATGTCTTGCAGTGGTTCCTTCAAAAACAAATTACTTCTCCGTCTCTTCCCACCCCCTGTCCTTTCTTCTTTCACTGGTTTTCCAACATAAATTGGAAAGAAGAAATAGTTTCTGATAGCCAAATTCTTATGCAGGAGAGTATGCAACAGCTAGGGCAGCTTCAGCAGCTGACACAATCATGGTTTGATGCTTTATCTTTTGCAAATCTTCCTTATCTGATCGTACTGGCTTTCATCCGGAAACCATTAAAAATCCTACTTTTCTTTGATTTTGTCAACATTCTGTCAACCATTAATTTTTATGCATGATTTTACTGTTTCAGATACTATCCTCTTGGGCTACTTCTAGTGTTGAGGAGGTTGCTTCTACTGGACCAGGCATCCGATTTTTCCAACTCTATGTGAGTTTGAGATGGTTCCCCACCCCCAACTTTTAGTTTCTTTGTTGATCTTCCTTGCACTGTACCCATTTTTTTCCAATAGAGCTTTAGTTAACTCAAAATTTTATTCAGCCATATTTTATGCAGTAACTCATGATTATTCACAGTTCACTAATGCTGCCAAGAAATCCTCAATTAAAATGAACATTAAATGTTATGCAGTAACTTCACAGAATGATATCAACCAATTTTGTCTACTTTTTCCATAAGCTACTTGTTTTTCATGTGAGTTTTCCTAGCTATACCGATGACAAATCAGTAACCCTTTTACTGGCTGTTCAGGTGCTTAAAGACAGGAATGTGGTTGTCCAGCTCGTAAGAAGAGCTGAGAGGGCTGGTTTCAAGGCAATTGCCCTTACTGTGGATACTCCAAGACTTGGCCGCAGGGAAGCTGATATCAAAAACAGGTTTAACTCAATTTAACCGTAATAGAAAATAGGAGAAAATAAATTCAGTTTACTGTTTCGTAGAATGGATGTAATTTTCTTTAATGTTAACCTCTGCAGATTTACACTGCCACCACACTTGACTTTGAAGAACTATGAGGGCTTAGACCTTGGCAAGTTGGATAAGGTTTGTTACATGCAATACTGGGAAATTTCAGTCTGAAAGTGTTTTAATATTTTCTTCATTGTGATCGTTGAGCTGACCATGCAGACTGATGGCTCTGGACTAGCATCCTATGCTGCTGAACAAGTTGACCAGTCACTTAGCTGGAAGGTAAGTGTTCATGGATGGATTTCTACAGATTTCAGACTTGTACTGCAATGCAGAGATGATACTTTAATAAAATATTGTTGCCCATTTGGACAGGATGTGAAGTGGCTTCAGACAATCACATCATTGCCGATTCTAGTGAAGGGTGTACTCACTGCTGAGGATGGTAGGAATCATTGTCTGAACTGGAATGAATGATCTAATGAAAATATTCATCTTGCCTCTAACCCCATTTATGGGCCTCTAAACATCTTCTGACAAACCTTTTTCCATCTTCTCTCCCATGTTTTTTTTCTCTCTGCAGCAAGGCTAGCAGTACAGAATGGGGCTGCAGGAATCATTGTCTCCAATCATGGAGCACGCCAGCTTGATTACGTTCCATCTACTATTATGGCCTTGGAAGAGGTACATGTGCTTTTAATGATCATTACATATTTCTGGTGCATTTGGCAATCCCAAGAAAGTTCACTGGTTTTTTAAGCTGTCAACCTGTAAATTTTCCTTTTCATCAAGTTCATGAAACTTTTTCCATGTGCTTCTTGTTGGTCTAGTCCAGGATTGAAGTGTCTCTGTATACCTTTTTCCACCATGTATACCCATACATTGTTAAGGAACCATCTCACCTAAAAGCTTAAGCTTTTAGGTGACACCTCAGAATATGATTTATATTATTCTCTAACATACCCCTTCAAGTGAAAACCTTTTAGACTTGAAACTTGCATACAAATCCACGCTACCTTGTGTTTGGTTTTTATCAAATAGAATGAGGGTTGTGAGATTCGAACTCGTAACCGATAGGTCAACAAGGTTTTGATTCCATATCAAGAAACCATCTCACCTAAAAGCTTAAGTTTTTAGGTCCAGAATATGATTTATATTACTCTCTAACATTAACATCTACTTGAATGTATATCCTTAGAAGAATTGAAGTGATTGTAGTCTGCTTTAATAGCTTCATTGGTGTGATATTCAGGTTGTCAAAGCAGCACAAGGCCGTGTTCCTGTTTTTCTCGATGGTGGAGTTCGGCGCGGAACAGATGTTTTCAAGGCAATGGCCCTCGGAGCATCCGGAATATTTGTAAGTGCATTCATACTGCAATGGCAAAAATAAGAAATAGTGCTTGTCATGGCTAGCTGTGAGAAAACAGGAAACAAACAACAGATTAATTGAAAATAACACTTGAGTAAAATGTGTTGAATCAGCTCTGCATAGATAAAACTTCTCCTAGATAACGAATGATCTTTCTTGCGAAACATTTTCAGCAGTCACATACTCTGTAAAGATTGTCACAGCGCATGCATTAGCCTTTTCTAAAAGAAATGGCTCGTCTTTAACCCATTGAACAGACTTGAATAATGGAGAAAACATCAAATTTAAGCACTGAATTTCATATTGTGGTCTATCATGATTCTCCTAGCTTCGTAATAAGTTTGTATGCAAGTCATGGAGCATTGAAAACAATCTCCTGTTTTCTTGTTCAACTTCAGATTGGAAGGCCAGTTTTATTCTCATTGGCCGCCGACGGTGAAGCTGGAGTCAGGAAGGTACTTCAGATGCTTCGTGATGAGTTTGAGCTGACGATGGCCTTAAGCGGTTGTCGCTCGCTGAAGGAGATTAGTCGCCACCACATTGTGACGGACTGGGACGCCCCCCGTGTTGCGCCGAGGTTATAAGGCGGCTAACACCGCAGAGCCCATTGAAATGGAGAAGTGGAAGTTCAAATTCTACTCGCCTGAGAGTGAAATGGTTAATTAATAATTGAAGTAGTTGAGAATGTGTAGTAGCATTGGATAGAATATCCATGACTGAAACTGCTTTCCCTGTCTTTTACCTTCTCAAATCGGGATTTGCTTGAGTACAGCTCGGTCCCTCGAGAAGAACTGAATAATCGAGTACTGCTGTCTTGCTTTAAGCTGAAGCAGTTTGTTGGTTTTTTATTATTATTTTTAATCATCAAGTTTTTTAGTTTTTTTAGTGATTGTTTGGAAGTGTGGTTGAGATTGTTTTTGAAAATGTGTTTCATTCAGAAATATATCAAAATGATGTTTAATAACATCTATAGAAAGGGCAGATAAAAATACTCTAAAAACATCAAAAATATTTAATTTAAAATAAAAAATATTTTTTTTTTCAAATTATGGTGTAAAAATATTTAATTGTTTTTATGGTGTATGTATTTTATTTGGATATTTACTTGTTTTATAGCTTTTTTTCATACAAGTTTATATATATTTCTACCGAAATTTCAATAGAATTTTCCCATAAATTAAAGAATCCCAAGTTCTCGACTTTCAACTTGCCATATATTTTCACAATCAATTCCTCATTCAATTGTTTTCCAACATCTCAAAGTGGAGTTTCATCAATACATCAATGAATACAATTTCAGCAAAGCATAAAATAATCTCCAAATTAGATATTATAAAAATTATCAGTCATACAATGCAATTTTAAGAAGTATTAATGTGCGCGTGCGCACGCGCTTATCTACCATTGCTCTCCCTCTCAATAAATCCAATTTCTTTGTGAATTAGACTATTTTTCTGTTTCCCCTCTCAAATCGATAGAAAAGCTTTTTGGCATACCGATATGAAAACCATAGGTTTTATGAAATCAAGGCTTTCATAGTTTTTATGATTTAAAAAGCTTACTAGGGAGCTTTAGGCAAGCCTCACAATATGTTTTGTATTGATGTGAAAACTATTAATTCTATAGAATTGGGTTTTTTTGCAACTTCATGCTTGGAAAAGCCTTTCAACCACCCATAAGCACGTATCAATGCTTCGCCTTGTGATTTTCCATGTCGGTGTAAAAACCATAATGGTGGCAGTTCTTTGTTCATCGTATAAGCCTGTAACGGCACCATGAGGAACATGCAGGGCACTATGAAGAACATGCAGGATTGTGGCAATAACAGATTGCAACAAACCTTATCTGCAACAACATTTAGATTTACATTTAAAAGAATATTGTACTGCTGTAACAAGATAGAAACCCAAAACAGAATGCTGTTACTATTGTGTGTATATATACTGAATAGAAATGAATACAAAGGTAGATTGGAATTTGACAATCTCATATGGTATCAGAGCTCTAAATCAATCAAAGTTTTTTTTTTTTCTCTCCACCCAAACACTAAAACCCATGGCATCCGACTCTTACTCTGCAACTATTTTACACTCCAATGACTCACAGCCATCACTCATCAGCATCAATGTTGCTGCACAAGCCCCTCTTAAACTTACCTCCACAAATTACATCTCCTGGAAAATCCAATTCCAGACAGTGTTCATTGGTTATGATCTTGCTGGATACATTGATGGTTCAAAACCATGTCCACCAGCCACTCAAGAAAATACAACCACGCCAAATCCTAACTACAACTTTTGGATTCGACAGGATCAATTGATCCTCAATGCCATCATTGGATCCATCTCACCAACTATCATCCCATTCATAGCTCAAGCCACCTCCTCTAGGCAAGCCTGGACGATTCTGGCAAACACATATGCCAAACCATCTCGTGGACGCATAAAACAACTCAAAAATCAGCTCAAAAACATCACAATAGGATCTCTTGGCATATCTGAATTTATGCAGATTATCAAAACACGTTCAGATGATCTGGCTCTTCTTGGAGCTCCCATGGATGAAGAAGAAATCACAGATAAGATACTTGATGGACTTGGCGATGAATACAGAGAACTAGTTCGTGCTGTTCAAGCACGAGACTCTTCCATATCCTTTGAAGAGCACCATGAAAAACTACTTAACTTTGAGGCATCTCTGCAAACTCTTTCCTCTGCCTCTCAATACTTCCCAGCCACTGCAAATCCAACCCATCGAAACAATCCCAGAAATTGGCGCCCACCTTCCCCTCGACCCACTAACACAAATCAATGGCGTCCATCCTATTACCCTTCCAATCGCTCATCAACAATACCCACACACAGACCCATTTCATCCCCATCCACCAGACCTCCTCCCCGGCCTTATCTTGGTCATTGCCAGATTTGCAGACTTCAAGGGCATACAGCCAACAGGTGCCCGTCGTTTCATTTTGTCCCAGTTCATTCCGCACCTAGCCCACACGGGACACCATGGCAGCCACAAGCAAACCTTGCCACCCAGTCCAGTAATACACCATCTTGGCTCCTGGACAGTGGGGCATCTCATCATGTGACCACAGACCCCAACAATCTTTCTCTACATGCTCCATACGGTGGCTCAGATGACATCATGATCGGAGATGGTACCACTCTCCCAATCACTCACACTGGTTCCACTCTTCTCAAAACTCCCATTCATAGTTTTGCTTTAAATGATGTGCTCTGCGTCCCATCCATGGAAAAGAATCTCATTTCTATTTCTAAATTTTGCATCTCCAACAATATTTCCATAGAATTCTTACCCTTTATTTTTCTTGTTAAGGATCTTCTCACAGGAACAATCCTCCTTCGGGGACAGACTAGAGATGGAGTCTATGAATGGCCCTTTTCCTCTCCGAAACTGGCCCTTTCCACCATCAAACCCACAACATTCGAGTGGCACCATCGCCTAGGTCATCCTGCTTTTCCAATTCTAAAATACATTGTGTCCAGCTATCAGCTCAATGTATCTTCACCTTTATCTTCAAATCACTCATGTAACGCGTGTCACTGCAATAAAAGTCATAAGCAGCCTTTTTCCACATCATCAATTGTTTCCAGCAGACCACTCGAAATTATTTTCTCAGATGTGTGGACCTCCCCAATTATCTCACATAATGGTTTTAAATACTATGTCATATTTGTTGACCATTTTACAAAATACATCTGGTTCTACCCCATCAAAAATAAATCTGATGTCAAGGAAATTTTTCCTCGTTTCAAAGCCATTGTGGAAAAATATTTTAATGCTTCAATTAACACTCTTTATACTGACAATGGTGGTGAATACATTTCTTTAGCAGGTTTTCTGTCCACAGATGGCATTTCACATCTCACCACCCCTCCCCACACACCGGAACACAATGGCTACTCTGAAAGACGACATCGACATATTGTCGAAACTGGTCTAGCTCTACTGACTCATGCATCATTACCACAGTCCTACTGGAACCATGCCTTTGCCACGGCAGTATACCTCATAAATCGCCTGCCTACACCCACATTAAATTTCTCATCGCCCTACCAGAAAATATTTTCCAAAATCCCAAATTATTCCAAGCTCCGTATTTTCGGGTGTTTATGCTACCCGTGGCTCCGACCCTACACCACACACAAACTTGACTCACGGTCCAAACCGTGTGTCTTCCTTGGGTACTCTCTCACCCAAAGTGGCTACTACTGTCTAGATCCATCCAATTCCAGAATTTATGTCTCTCGACACGTCAGATTCGTTGAATCGCAATTCCCATTTTCTTCACTAACGACTTGTTCAGCCACATCATCACAACCCAATTACATTGCCACCTGGACACCCACACCACCCACACATCACACTCCCGTACCTACCCCACTGCCAGCTATTGCCACTCAGCCAAATCCACCACAGCCACGTCACATCCTTCCAATATTACCCACCATCCCAGTCAACCCATCGTCACCCATACCAGTCCAAATTCAAAACCCAGCTGCTCTGCCACATCACCCATCTTCATCCTCATTCACCATTCCCATCGATCCTTTACCCATTACCAACAACCCAGAACCTCACCCAACACCAGAATACCCACCTCCTCCCACACATCCCATGACAACCAGAGCCAAGAACAACATTCACAAACCCATAAACAAGCTCAACCTTCACACCCGACTGCACACACCCACTGATCTAGAACCAACAACAGTAACTAAAGCTCTACAGGATCCACGATGGCGTAAAGCCATGTCTGAGGAGTTTGATGCTTTAGTCAGAAATGGAACGTGGGTGCTTGTTCCACCTGACTCCACATAGAACATCGTTGGGTGCAAATGGATCTTTCGGGTAAAACGTAAAATTGATGGGTCCATTGACAGGTTCAAGGCGCGCCTTGTAGCGAAGGGCTTCCATCAACGCCCTGGAGTTGATTATCTTGATACCTTCAGCCCGGTAGTGAAGCCAACAACAATTCGGGTGGTGCTCAGCCTAGCAGTCTCTCAAGGATGGTCCCTGCGTCAACTGGATATCAACAATGCCTTCCTTCAAGGCCATCTCACGGAGACTGTCCATATGCAGCAACCACAAGGTTTCACTGACCAAGATCATCCATCATATGTGTGTAAGCTGAGCAAGGCTATTTATGGCCTTAAACAGGCACCCCGGGCATGGTACCATGAACTTCGGTCCTTCTTGCTCAACACTGGATTCAAGAATTCACATGCAGACACCTCACTATTTGTTCTTCACACTGCCAAACACAAATTGTTCATTCTAGTGTATGTGGACGACCTAATAATCACTGGTGACAATAGTAATATGATTGATGCGTTTGTGACTATGCTTGCCAACAGGTTCTCCCTCAAAGATCTTGGACCCCTGTCATACTTCTTGGGGGTGGAAGTTGTTCCCAATCAACAGGGCATTCATCTCTCTCAAAGGCGTTATATACAGGACATTCTTGCAAGGCACAAGATGGCAGAAGCTAAACCTGTGTCCACACCAATTCCAACAAGTCCTTCGCTGGTTAAAACAGGAACGGCATTGACAGATCCTACTCAATACAGAACTGTAGTGGGCAGCCTGCAATATCTGCTAATCACAAGACCAGACTTAGCTTTCGCAGTTAACAAGCTTTCACAATACATGCATATGCCCACCATTGATCACTGGAATTGTGTAAAACGTCTCCTACGTTATCTATGTGGCACAATGCATGATGGTCTCCAAATTCACCGTCGATCACCATTGACTCTCCATGCCTATTCAGATGCAGATTGGGCAGGTGACAAAGACGATTTTTCTTCAACAAGTGCGTATGTTATCTATCTTGGCCGCAACCCCATATCTTGGAGTTCTAAGAAGCAGAAAACAATTGCACGATCATCGACTGAAGCCGAATACAGATCAGTCGCAAATGCTGCAGCCGAACTCAATTGGCTTTGTTTTCTTCTCACTGATCTTGGGATGCCACTAAAATCCAGTCCTGTTCTATATTGTGACAACGTAGGAGCTACCCAACTGTGCTCAAATCCAGTATTCCACTCAAGAATGAAACATGTGGCCATTGATTACCACTTCATCAGGGATCAAGTCCAAAATGGTGTTTTGCGAGTAGCTCATGTCTCATCAGCAGACCAACTTGCGGATGCACTCACCAAGCCTCTGCAGCGGGTACGATTTCTGGACCTTAAATCCAAGATTGGACTCACCACACGAGCTCCATCTTGAGGGGGCATATAAGCCTGTAACGGCACCATGAGGAACATGCAGGGCACTATGAAGAACATGCAGGATTGTGGCAATAACAGATTGCAACAAACCTTATCTGCAACAACATTTAGATTTACATTTAAAAGAATATTGTACTGCTGTAACAAGATAGAAACCCAAAACAGAATGCTGTTACTATTGTGTGTATATATACTGAATAGAAATGAATACAAAGGTAGATTGGAATTTGACAATCTCATACATCGCACTCTCTTTCTTCCCTGGAAAATGGTAAGGATGGCACTGCATAGGTTACCTAGCACTGACCATGAAAAGGAAATTGAAAAGAGAAGAGGAGTTGACAGCATTCTTTTTCCGAAACGTTGGACTTTCCCTTTCATGGGGGGGAATATATTTAAGTGGAATTTCACTAGGGCTGCACACAGACTTGAAAAAGAAAAGACATTAACTCTTTCTATCTCACAGCTTTAAAGCAGCTGTGCTTCAGATCGATAGGTAATAGGGAAGGTCAGTGTCTCATAAGAAATGACAAGAGTGAGCTAGCTGGTTATACAGACAGGGATGGAAAACACCGGAGATCAATGATCTGTTTTGGTAAGAAAAGTCCTGCTCAAGAAGGGCACAGCCCTTGTAGCATTCGAGATATCTCTGTTTTGTGAGGTAGAACTGCCTATATCTTTTAAACCAAGAACAGGGGTGCAAATCTCCATCTTTAAGTTGTAAGAATTAGCAACTCTCAACTCAAATAGCATCGATTTCATCTTTTAAACGAGCTTCACCACGTTGACTGATAAGAGCAACAATTTCATCAAGAAATATAGTTGATGGTGCATGGTGCCTAGCAAGCTCAAATAACACCTTTATTAGCTTCTCTGAATCACCTGTAGTGTGTACAAAATTTACATGTCTGATTCACTTTCAGTATGATGACAGCGAATAGTTTTGCAATTCAGGGGAGAAAATAACTTATAAATATTTGAATATTCTCTACTCCCTTTTGTCTCCCTAAGAGATTAGTTGCTTGATAACTAGAAGAACAACAAGAACAGAAAATTAGGTAGCAGCTGGCCTCACTTCAATACAATGTAGTATTACATCTATAAAATGCAAATAGAAATATTGGGATGTTTTTTCCTGGAGAAAAACCTAGGTGACAAAATAAAGGCCATCCAAAAAAGACAGCAATTTGGATCTGTATCTACCCCCATCCTATCATGAAAGCACAGACAGATGCAACTGCCAGCTAGAAAAACTTATGAGACTTTCTCAATTCATATCCATTGTGTGGCTTTCATCCATGAGTTTCTGCAATCTGTACCAACTTCCTCTTTTAATCGGAAAACTTGAAGCCTATCAGCTGAATTCTCTTTTTCTGTAAATTAGTTTCTGATGACCATTTGTTCTAACAAAAAAAAAATAGGACAGATTCATTTTATCACCTGGAATTTCTTTTTTTCATGTGAATTACTTTCTGATGAACATTTGCTCTAACAACACCATACAGGAGTTGGGGGGGAAAAAAATCCTGTAAGACAGATTCATTAAATTCACCAGAAAACAGTTCAGAACTTATTTCATAATTCCTGAAGATACGAAGAACAGCAATCCATGGTGTCTTCGCAAGTCTTACAACTTCATTTATCTTGATGCCTTATCAGTACTTCACCAGAAACTGGCACCCCTTCCCATTTTTAATGACACCATTAAAATCAGGATTTCTAATCAAAACATTTTTTTCATGCCAAAGATAAGATCAGGATAACTAATCCAAAACATGGAAATGTCTAACTATCATATAGATGACACCTGCATGGGAAATAGTGGCGGTATGCAACTGTTGAACAGTAGGACTGGGTTCAAACTAGAGCTGAACCCCAAAACATGTTGTAAAAACTATATATAGATATTTCAAAAGACTATCCCACATTGGTAAAACACAAAAGACCCCTTGAGTGTAGAGAGTATATATAGGACCTACTATCCCACATTGGTAAAAGAAGACTCTCATCAAGTGTTTATATACTAAAACATGAGATGGGGTAGTAACCAACAAAGGAAGTAGAAGTGAGCTCGCGCACATGAGGATGAGTTGAGTAAGAGGAAAACCTCCGATTCACCCCCCCTGCGCGCGAGGGATAGTCTTATGAAATATATATATATAGTTTTTACAACATGTTTTGGGGTTCAGCTCTAGTTTGAACCCAGTCCTACTGTTCAACAGTTGCATACCGCCACTATTTCCCATGCAGGTGTCATCTATATGATAGTTAGACATTTCCATGTTTTGGATTAGTTATCCTGATCTTATCTTTGGCATGAAAAAAATGTTTTGATTAGAAATCCTGATTTTAATGGTGTCATTAAAAATGGGAAGGGGTGCCAGTTTCTGGTGAAGTAAAATATTTTGAAAACCCTTAAACTGAAAACATTAAATTTGTAACCTTTGAAATTTATTTCTTACAGGTACAAATTTCAAAAGGAATTTCGGTTTTGATTTACATATGCTATATTTATATTTGAATTTATAAATTAAATATGGCATAGCTGTTACATTATAGTAGTCTATAAATACTACACAATATTTTTCAGATACACATCCGAAAATACTTCTCTTCTTTATCTCATTTGCTGGACTTCTCTTGAAGAGCTTGTTGAATCCTGGAGGGTACCTCATTATTGGGGAAATATCCTTAAGGACAGTGCTAAGCACGCCTCAAGTTTTGTTTCTATTTCTTAATTATTTTGTTCCTTGTATTTCGTTCATTTTATACAACAAAACAAAGCCATCAATTTATTTTAATGTAGTTATGGATAGAGAAGATCATCCTTGATCACTTATAAAACCCTAAACACATCACCAGATTGCTGAACCAAATGTAATTTTCACAGGTATTGCATACACACGAAGAATAACATCCAATAATATGTTGATAATATTTATCCTCAAAGGCCTAGGAACTTGTATAATCACAAGTCTCATCAGAAGAAAGTTAATCAAGATTTATTTGTCCATGCAAAATACTTGATATATTTCAGATTCTAAACAACATGATCTTTAAAAAGTCCCCAATCATACCCCGCCACTTGCTAACCACTGAAGATGCTGAAATATTGAAAAATGTGAAAAAATAAAAGCAAGCTACTTGTTTTTCTAAAAATAATCACCTAAAAAGTTAAGCTGTTAGATGAGATCTTAAAATAATAGTTACTACTTGTTTTTCATATATTTTAATTTTTTATCCCGTATAGTTTTTTGAAAAATGGTACATACTATCATATTTATTTATAATGACATGTTAACTTAAACCAGGAATCAAGTTCTTTCCAATAAATTTTACCCTCGATTCCTTTATAATGCCGGCTCAAGAAAGATACTAAATTTAAAATATAGATTACCAGCTTCGAAAGATGTATCAAATTTATGTTTTAAGAAGAGGAAAATCTAACAAAGGCCTGAGAGAATTCGATGAACTTGGGCTGCCGAAAGTGATTGCAGCTACTTTCAACGTTCAAAAGGAGAATGACACCTTATAAAAGCGAGATACATAAATAAATGCTGACTTAGGTGTGAAAGTAGAATCCAAATCGTGAAAGATTCGAGAAGTGGATGCAAAATATGTCAAAAAGCTACATCTAAGTTCCAAGTCTTGACTTCACCAAGAAGTTCTTATCTCTTTAAGAACATTTCAACACCTTGACCACCATAATCTTGCCTTTTAAAAGAGCCACCGGCCCGCAATCTCTTGCTCAAGCACTACTTAACATGAGTTTGACAACGTGAAATTAATCTAAATGGGATTTGAACCAACAAAATATAATAAAAAAAAATTGATGTTAGAAACTCTATATCCAGAAAGGGTACTTTATAGGTCTAGAAGAACGGGTAAAATTTTAATTGTCACAGGCTCTTAGGACAACTCCAACAGGAGTGCCATTTGAAGAGCTAAAACTAAAAAAAAAAATTGTATTTTAGCATATTTGCTTAATGTTTTCAGCTTCAATGAGAAAACTATTTTGGTCGGGCATGAGCTGCTATTTTTAGCGGCTCATGCAGAGAAGACAAAATTTTGGGGCCACCTTCTATATATATATTAGAAAATAATGTAGCTATATCAAAAATATTTGTTTTTGTTTTTATTTAAAAATACCTCAACAAGAGAGTAAAAAATTATATATAAAATTAATAATTATATTGTTGGAGGGTTTTTTAAAAGAAATTATTTAATTATATAACCTATTCCTATTAATTGTATAATTAATTGCATAATTTAAACATACATACAAAATAATTGCACTATATTTAAAATAATATAAAAAAATGGCTCTCCAGAATGACTTTTACTATTAGAGCACACATAAAAAAAACCCATCTATACACTATTCAAAGAGCCATTTTAGAGATTTGACTCTCTAAAACGACTCTTGCCATTGAAGTTGCTCTTACAAGATATATATGCTCTGATTCGAACTCGAGATTTACTGTACAAATCATAAGTATTTTATCATCACGGCAATACATACTCCTTGAGACTATAAGTTGCTTTTTTCGGATAATGAACTCCCAAAACCAATGGGTTACATTCCCTTTTCTGTTTTATGAAGAGTGAAGACTTTGTCCATAGAAACTTCTTGTCCTTGGTTTTACGTGTCTTTTGGGAATGGTATTCCTTGGCAGTGACATCTGTTGATGTGAGTGATCTTTCTGATCTCTCAAGCATGCAAGCAGAGTTTTTGTTTTCTTAAATTGAAGGCAGTATAGGTATTTGTGAGCTTAATCTAACGTGATCATTTAGTTTATGAAACCATGCATTACTACAGCTCTAACCTTCTCCTTTTTTTGAATAAGACTGGAAGCTTTTTCAAATTTCATTTCATCTATACTGTTTAAGAATACTATTTAAGAATATAATCTTATTCAGGAATTTATAATCAATACTATTTAAGAATATATAAAACATTTTCTCTAATTCACCTAGGATGATCAATCCTTTACAGATTACCAAAATACCTTTATATAGTTTGTGTGATACCTAATACCTAATACTTGACAACATATGACTACATGTTATCCTAATCAAGGGTATTAAAAAAACACATATTTGGTATAACATGAACTATATGAAGGTATTTAAGTGATCAAGAAAAGATTTATCATCCTAGATAAATTAGAAAAAAAATGTTTCTCATGTTGTTAAATAGTATTGATTGTAAATTTTTATATAAGGTAAAATGAAATTTGAAAAGAGTTTCAAACTTTATTCAAATAATCAACAACTATGGTATTGCGAACAAATATAATATGATAAAGTAGACGCGTTCCAGGCTACAATGTCTAAATCAAAACATTGTTGAATAATCACATTAAAAAACTACTCATTAAAAGATTAAGTCAAACTATTTATGATGTTTTTAATATTTAGGGGATCATAATAGGTTGTTAGACATTCTACTTGATCTATAAATATAAATCAATTAATTTTTCAATGAATACAAAAATTATTTATTTAATCTTATTTATGATTGTGATTTAATTTGGGTCAACTTATTAGATAACCTAATAGGTCACACATATAAGAATCATTAGTTATAAATTAAAATAAATGATTAATCAAATATGATTTCATTGTAAATAAGTTCCCATACCCCTTCAGTTTCAACTTCATTTGGAAGAAACCAATGCTTTTACCAAGGAGATTAGTGATTCGAGAGTTGTGCTAGAAAATGCAAAGATCGTTCAAAACACAATCATCAATAAAAAGTTTTAGTAGCAAATGATTCATATTCTCATGCTTGATTCATACCAAGTTGTTTGCTAACAAGATTCACTTTGTCTCTCATTAGAGGTAGTGATATGACCCCAATAACCTTTTCTTTGAATGCTTCTTTTTCATGCAACATTAAGTGAGATGTTCCAATCCCATTAATAATGTTTGGAGGTTTTGTTAGTATTGATTAAATCTCCAGTGTCACTAAAGAGAACTCATGTTCATACTTATATATATATATATATATATATATATATAAGGTGATATTTCAAGAAATTTCCCTGTTCACCTTAAAATTAAAAGATAAATGCAAATTAGTGAAATGGAATTCTATTTTTAAGGGTCTAAGAGAATTAAGCTTATCATTTACTACAAGTTTTAGTGTTGGAACTTGAAACCATGTTAGTTCAATTTTGACTTTGAGTTAGGAGGTCGATTCTATTAGGTGCAAATGTTGAATGATTAATAAAATGTGATTTCATTATAAATAAGTTCTAGAAATTGAGGACTATAATTTAATTATATATGAAATTATAATTCTAGATCTAGAAAAATAAAGTAAGGATATGATTGAATATTTTTCTAAGATTATCTTACAATGATATATGTAATATTATTTAGGGGGAAAACTGATATTTTTTCATTTATAGGGTTTTCAGGTTTTCTTATAAATAAAATGTCATCCCTTTTATTCAAAAAATATAAAAAACCTATACATAGTACAATACATGACACCATAAAATATCTAAGAAATATAAAAGAAAAGAGTTAATGCTCAAGAACATAAAAAATTCTATTTTTAAAAAAGATTCAGGAGATTTTATACTAGTAACTTACATAAAGTCTTTGTGTTAATAATATGACAAAGTGATAAAGAGTTCATATGTTCATATCTCCAATATCTGGGTTATTCCTCAAAATCTATACAAAAAATGATCCTCTGATTCTTGACTATACTAGCGTATGGTCAGTTTTGAGTGATTGGCACCACACGTGTGTCGGTTCAACCCCAAAAATGACAATTCAAGTAGCTTGTTGCAGCTGTCAAATTCAGCAATTCATGATATCTACTTTAAGCCCACGGCTGGGATGGTTCTGTTTTGAACCAACGACTGAAATTTTACACCGCTATAAACTAAATTATCCTCTTCCTCCAGCTATAATAGAAGTGAAATCTATGGCCTGAAGGGGGAGAAACAAAAGATAAAATCAAAGAAAAAACATTGTTCTTCATAGTTTTTTATGTTAAAAAACTCTTTTTTGTTTCAACCCATTTTTTTGTCTGTCTATTTTATATTTTTGAAATGTTTTGTATTTTTAATGTCATTTGAATTTTTTGATATTTTGTAAAAAAGAGGTTTGCTGAGGCCCTGCAGCAGCCATGCATCACCATGCCTTGCAATCCATCATTTCCTGCGCTGCAACACCTCATTTTATAGACATCAATCCCATGTCTTGCAACCTACACATTTGATCTATAAACAGGAGGTAAAAGAACAGACTAAAAAAAGACACACGGAGAGGGACACGGTAACAGGGAAAGCATAAAATAACAAAAAGGGGAGAGATGAACATAAAATTACAGGGGGAATAATGAGGCAGAGACGAACGAGAAACGGTGACAACTCTGGTGACTGGCAACAAACCTTCACTACCTTCCTCAGCACTGATAATTTTCCTCTTCCTCATCTTCACCTCGATACCATCAGTTTCCTCTAGTAGCAACCATGGTTTCTTCTCAAAACCAGTAATAAGTGGTCCTCGTCTCCCCTAGTAGCTCCATCCGGCGAGCACTAGCAGTTGGTCCTTCGTTACTCACAACCTCTCCTCTTCACCGGCAGCACCTGTAGCAGTTCAACCTTTCTTCCATAACTCTAGCGACGCATCAACAACAAAAACTGCACAGACTAGCCCCCTTCCGACAGCTCCCCAGCCACCACAAGCCATCAATTCTGACGCCGCCACCACCAACAAAACCGTCTTGACCTCCTCAACACAGTGGTAGCAACTAGTAACCTCCTTCTCCTCCTCCATCATTTACTGTTCACATGGGTGAACAATAGAGACTGAATTAATTGAAAGGGACCCGAGAGGCAGCTGGGCTGAAATGACCCAACATGGTTGAGTCGACCCATTTCGTCAAGCCCATTCCAGTTTGTTTTTTTTTCTAAGAAAATATAAGAATAGCATTTTTAGGAAAAATAAAAAAATATGTTGTTTTTCGTGCATATGGTTGAATTCTAATATTTTCTTAAGCATATTTTCTCATATTTTTAAAATGAAAATGGGATATCGTAACTTGTTTATGATTATCTTTTAGATTTTGACCAAAATATCAAAAATCTTTCAACAATCTTTTTGTTTATTTTTAGTTGTAAACTTTAATTATTGGTTCATAATCCTCTCTCTTTCAAGAGGAGAGGAAGAGAGATGTCTTATTCATGTGATGAGACTGTGGCTATGACTACCAAATATTTACAAGTGAGAGATGTTGTAAAAAATGTTGATATGGATATTCTGTTAGGTGATAAGTCTAATTAAATTATATTTTGTTGGAGATCCAACTTCATTTATAACTTTTAGGCATTAGAGTTGGAAAAAATACATGTACATCTTCGATATAAAAAAGAATCCTAAGATTTATATATATATTTTGCTTTTCTCCATGCACCTTTTTTTATATATTTTTTAAAGTTAGGTGGAACAAAGTCTTAATGAGTCGGGTTTCATTAATTGGCTCGTACAAAGTCTCAGAGTTTGTAATTTAAGTGAAAAAGATCGTCATTATTTACGAGTAATCAGTTTCTTATCAATCCATTTTATTTACCAACACTTTTCTCTGGTATAATTATTTTGTTGTTGAACTTCTAGAAATGCGTTGTTGTGTGTGACCACATAAAATGCAACATGACATTAAATGCTGTGTGTGGACCTCATAAATGGACCTCTGTTTACTTCAAAACCGAAGTGCTTCATTATCTAAAGTTGATCCTTGCTGTTAGGAGACCGAATGATAGAAGAGGTCATCTTACATATTATAGCAATGGAAAGCTACTTTCATGATGTCCTTTCATGTATGCAAGAAGGTTTGTATGTGTGATTTCATGATTTTGAACAATATATGAACGAGAAATAAAGTTCCCAAATCAGTGGCATCTCCTGATGGTGAATTAATGGCGGTGAAATGTCGAGTCAGAAAAGGTTAGGAGACTGAGATATATAGCGAAATGAACTTGGAAGGTCAATACAAGCAATTTGCGAGAGTGACTCTACTCTTTTAAGACCTCTCCTTTTCAGAATTTTCTAAGCACCCTCTTCCTTTATTTTGATTAATCTGAGTGTCGGGTTAGTTTACGCATATCTCGATCAATCTCAATAACCCTGAAATTAATGATTAATAAGTGTTTAAAAAACATCATATTAGTAATCATGTAATTCTAACATAAAATTACAGGAGAAGCATCTTCTTGTGTGGGGTATAGTAACGGGGAGCTTCCCTGAAAACCATGAGCTTGACATGGATCTAGCTCAATAATACTCCTGACGTCCAAGAGTGGCAGAATTAGAAATGGTGTCATTTCGGAAATCATCGCCCCAGCGTTTGCTTGCACTTTGTTATTATTATTATTATTATTATTTAAGAGAAATCACGTGCTTACATTGGGAGAATTTACATATACAGTTTTAGATTTTTGTTTCTCTCAAGGATTAAAATTAAGATCGCCTCCATTGAATTCTTTTCACCCCCCAAGCAACTGTCAGCATAGATAATGTGCTGGCTAGCTTTATTTTTTTTCCCCTTGTGAGAATGACAGACAACGAGTTGCAGGAAATGGGAACCACAAGTTTTATGAATGTTGCCCGGAAAGTATATATAACCTAGTAATTGTAGCCATGCTTCTCAGTCAAGGTGGCCCATCGTGTGGCTTCGCATCATGAGCTTGATTACCATCACTGTGTCGAACGCCAATCTTCCCAAGATTCTTATCATTCATGGTATGATGTGATGGTGATATTTTCTTAAGATAATGGTGGAAAGTAATAACGATGGACAATCTGACCAGAAAAGGAGTTCTCCATGCCACATAATATGAGAAGTGGGGAAGCCCCCAGCTGGTAAAATTTAATAGTTCTGGATAAAAGAAATGAATCTGAGAAAAGTTGGCATAACTTTATACATCATGACATGATGATGAAACGCATTAATGGTAGAAGACAAGTGGCTGATACATTTAAACTAGAAAGTAAAAAAACAGAAGAAAGAAAACTAAAAGGGCAAGGATTCGCGAAGAAGAGTAAAAGAAGAGAGCCTATTTGCTTTCCATTTGTGACGACTAGGGTAAAGTTTTCACACCTATTTTGAGTTTTGACAAAACCCTAATATCACTGACCACATCATTGGCCCGCAGTTTTCTCAAATAGCCCGAGTCTGTGATCAGCTAGCCTTGACGTGTATGCCGAGCTTTTGTATTCAAACCATGTGAACTCCTTGTATAAGCTTCCTTCTCTTTCTGCCATTAACGAGGGTAAAGGTGCTATCTTTTCACTTAAAGGTGGACCACCGAAGAAAATCATGGAAATCCTTGATTTCAGTGGATCAGCCAGAACCCTGTGCTTCACACTCGTAAACCTTCCATTTGTCATCACCTGCATCAAAGTCCAAAAACTGGTCAACAAAGTTTTATACGAACTTTTGAAGGTAAGCTTTCAAGTGTCACCAAATTGAAATATGGCAAGACGTTCAAGGACAGAGAAATACGTGAGAGCTGTGTCCAGAGGTGGAATATTCTTTTCTTTTCTTTTTTTCTAAGAAAAAAAAATACAAACTAGTAAGTTAGGTGGGGCCACATGAATAGAAATGAGTTTTAAAGGCATATTTTGAACTTACTTGGTAATTTGCCAGATTCGATTTAGAGAGAAAAAATAAAAAGGAAAAAACAAAGGGCCAACGGGTTTCCAAGGAGATCCCATATGGATATATGCAAAACCACCGTGATAATTTCAAGTAAGAAAAAAAAAAACTTGGTTACGAGAAAAGATCATAAGAACACAGAGTAAACAGACCTGCAGGATATCACCAACATTGATGAAGAAAGAGGTCTGATCAGGTGGGACTGAAACCCAGGTGCCCTCTTTCAGACAAATTTGCAGGCCAGTTGTGTTGTTAGATCTTAGAACAGATATTATCTGTGGGTCTGTGTGCTCCCCGAACCCAATCAAATTTCCACCACTCAATGCTTGGAGCTCTGGGCATGGTGGGTAGTGGTTAAGCCTGAAGCATGAATCACTCTTATCATCCCTCAGCAGCCTACTGAACACATTCCTTGACTCAATCTCCAGCCCGTCAGCCATCAATTCCAATACTTCGAAAGTCATTCTCTTCACTTCCAGCATGTAATCTTCAACAGCAGAGCTACACCATTCCCACAAATAAAAATGAAAATACAGAACTTTAATATTTGCTAGCTATCAGTAACAAATAATATACAGTGCCGTAATGTTTTTATTATGCTAAATATAATAAAATCTTATCAGACAGCGTGATTCAGGATTTTATATGGTGCTTTGAAAGCTTATCCTGTTTAACAGGACGCACGAAAAGAAAGTAAGAAAAATAAGCAGCAGGGTGGTGCTGTCTTGTATAATATTTTTTACCGGAAAATTTGCGGATTTTCCTGAAAAATGGACGTTTTTTGGGATAAGATTTGAGGGTTGGTGTGAAGGAGGAGATATTCAACCCAGCCAACATCACCATTAGGGCCAATTTTCTTGTTTCCGTAGCCGTAAGGGTCAGGAGGTCCAGCCTTGTCTTTCTCAGGCTGGGGGAGGTTAAAGAAGCTGTTAGCTAGAGCTTCCAATTTCGTCATGAGTTCCATTGGAACTCCATGATTGACCAGCTTGAAGAATCCGAACTCTTCACAGGCCTTGATTATGAGAGTCTTCGCATGAGGGTCGGTCAGGTCTATAACTGGTATCTCGGAAAACAAGCCTATAGGCTTGCATGTTTTGATAACTGAGAAAGGTTGTAGAGCAGGTTGGGAGAGTACTACCATGGTTACGATACTGCAGAAGGAGGAGGAGGAGGAGGAGGAGAAATTGAGTTGGTGAGGCACTGGAGAGGGTGGTGGCACTGATGGCTATAAATGGGCAAATGGGTGAGGGAAGGTCGTGCTAGAGAGAGAAAGGGGGGGGCGCGTGTGAGATGGAGGGAAGGAGGGACAGAAGCGTTACTAACTATAGAGAGCAGCCATCTGGCTTTGTGTGTCTGCTTGGTATTTTTATGCTATCGAGGGAAAGAAAAAATGCTTCGATTTTTCTTTCTTTTTTTTATTTTCTATTTTAGAGTTGGGAATGAGAATATAGAAAATGCTTAAATACTTGTTTTACACTGAATTTCAAATATTCCGCATGTCCCTCAATAGTTTTTTATTCTTTATTTTATATTTTAAATTTTCGATATTTTTAAATTATTTTGATATGTTTATACGAAAAATAATTTTTAAATAATAATAAAATATTATCTTAATATATTTCTAAATAAAAAATACATTAAAAAACATCACAACGACACTCCAAAACAAACATATAAGTTAATATTTAAGAATGTGGTTGAACTTGTTTTTGAAGATGTTTTTTGTTCAAAAATACATCAAACTAATGCTGTTTTATTTTTAAAAAAATTATTTTTGACATCAACATATCAATATGATCTAAAAATACTATTTTTTAATTTAAAAAATAATCAAAAAATATTTTTGAAACACAGTGTCAAACAACTCTAAGTATATCATGAATACCGAATCACTATCCTCCAAATTTAAAAGCTATATATAGTTTTCTCTCCCTAAATCTAATACAGAGGCATGGCATTTGTCGTGGATAATTCGATGGTAATTAGTATGCATTTCCCAAAATAATTAACTAAAATGGTCAATTAAATTCTATTCCTTGATTTCGCTTTCAATTGAGCGGAAATCTGTGATGTAATTTGTTGGGCAGTAATTTAAAAGGAAGAGGATGGAGGAGACGCCGATACAACCCTCAAAAAATATTGCTTTCCTTTTCGGTAACGAGGGGCTTCAATCCCACATTAAATTTTGTTATTGCAACGGGCAAAGTGATGGAGACAATAACCAACTTGTTTCCTACCTTAAATTTTCGACACTTTACAAGCCTAAACTGTGTGTCCTAACAAGTGTGGATGGAATGCTAGGGCAATTAAATATTTTATAAAAAATCTCTTTTTGACACTTAATTCGATGGAAAGTGTTCTAAATAATAGAAACTAAATCGTTTGGTGATATAATAACAATTTTAGAATATATTACCAACAACAGTTATAAGGAAAAGATAGAATTAAGTGTCCCAGTAATTCTCCTTACAAATTAAACAAAATAGAGTTTTGTGTTTTTTTATTGGATTATAGATCAATTTCATGGATTTAATATTTTTTATTTAATTAACTTTTTTATGAATTTATTTCAATCTTATAGACGATGTTGCGAGTTTATTTACTTGGATAATCTTTTTCTACTTGATTCTTATTTCACCCTTCAATCCTAAGTTGGTTAGAATTGGGATGCGTAATTAATACATCTTATCGTCAATATTTTATATAGGTTTGATATAAAATAATGAATGATTATTCATGGATGTATTGATACTTATCTAAATGGTTGTGTAGAATGAATTAGAGGGTTTTATTAATTATGCACTATCTAATCCGTGAAATATTAGTAGGTGTGGGATTAAATGTCCACGTAAGAGGTGTACTAATAAAAAAGTTTCTCGATCTAAATATTATAACGATGCATCTTTCTATATAAAAACAGATTCATGAAGAAATATTATAACAATTTCTCGTTTGCTCTATGTACTGACTTAGACAAAAAATCAAATTTTTGCTTTGCTGATAATTTAAAGTTAAGGAGTCAAATGATGTTTAGGGAACTAACAGTATATAGAGGTAGATGAAGATGATGATAGTGAAAAAATAAATTTAGAATATTGCAATGGAGATGAGAGATGATAAAATCAAAAAAGAAGAAAATGATTCTAATTAATTTGAACAACATGAATGTGTGATGAAATTAAATATGATATAGTCTTCCTGGATGAATTTAACTCTAATATAATTACAATGACATAAATTTATTATCACATGACATGGAAATATTTATTTCTTTATGATTTATTATTATACACATAAGTAATGTTATTAAATTATGTTGTGCTATGATTTTAAGTATTTGTATGACAAATAAAATATATATACAATCTAAAAATAAAAACTATTTTATATTGATGGAATACTTGATGGTTAATATTTGTCAATGAGAGGTTTGAATTGTTCATCTCTCAATATAATTGTTTGATACTTATGCTTCATTCATTTTTTTTTTTAAATCCTTGAGATGATTGACACTCTTAAAGATCTAGCATTCCTTGAACTTATTAATCCACCAAACTCCTACTTTAAATATCATGCATTTAAAACAATATTTAAGATTAACCTTTTACTTATTACGTTTCTTCCAAACTCTTCCACTTTAATCTTCAACTTCATTGCAAGTACTATGAAATTTTGCCCTTTTTTGAATGATAAAATTATTTGTCACTGATTATCTTCCATTTGTTCTCTAATTTGAACCATCATCAATACTTTTACCACCAAAACATAAATCACCTTCCCAATATATTCATTTGTTTTTTTTTTTTTTTATAAATTCAAACCCTTTCTTATCAAAAGAAAAATAATCATCATATTTCTCTTTCTAATCATCTTATCCTCCTCTTCATCCTCCTTATATTCTGTGTATTCATCATTAGTTTCATACATCTACATTATTTTCAACAATATCATTTTCACCATCAAGATCCAAATCATTTGCATCAAATTCAAGTATGACTTTCTTACTAACATGAATATCCTTGAAGTATTTCATTTCAATTTTCTTACAACTATTAAGTGTATTTGTGAAACACTTTGGCATCCTCGTTGTTAGAGGACCAATAGCATGATCAATATCAATATAGATATAAATCCATCTTCTCTTCATGCAAATTTAATAACTCTTATATTGCTCAATTCTCTTTTTCATCTTTTATTTCAAAACCATAGAAATTTATGTCAACGACTTGTTCACATATGAATAATATGTCGATATAAGCCATGTAATCATACAAACAACCTTTCTCAATATATAACTTATTGTTATGGTGAGCAACAATACATGGCATTTTGTATCATAAAATTATAAATAATGAAATATTACAAAATGTTAAACAATGTTTAATTCATATTAAACAATTATTAAAAGTTATATAGAAAGGTTAAAAACTAGAACAATCATAATTTCTTGTACATAGCTCCAATGTATGCATGGTTGGATAATTTAAAAAAATAATCACATTATGAACTTTAAGATATATTGGATAAACTCTTTTTTTTTTCATACAACAAAAAGATGTAAATTCATATACAAAGTTGGATCATGGGTTGAAAATAAATAACACAACCCAAATTCAAGTAGCCTAATATTAATAGGAACATTAGAGGATATTCCTTTTTCGTGAACACAAAACTATCAAAAACCATTTTTCAGATCAAGTTCAAGTAACCCAAAATCAGAAGGCCGACTTCAAAAAGCAGCTATTTTCAATGGTAGACTGTTAACTTTCAAGCTGATAGACTAAAATTTGTATAGTTTCACAGTCTTCTTTTTTTGTTGACATTTTTTTATTTATTTCAGTTCCTATCGCTTCATCTCTGACATGTTCTGATGGTCAACAAAACTGAAGTTTAAGTTCATGATCTTATTTCCATTTTTTCGGACCTAACTAAGTAGGCATCTAGCTAGGCTGCTAGATCTAGACAATATCGAAGCACAGATGTCATCATCTAAGTTACAAGAGAGAGTGCCCATTTTTAGAAGCATATATGTGCCCGACCTGTAGCTAAATGCCATCTTTCTTAGCTATGCCATGTCATTCTCAACCATCGCAATCAAGTGTTTGAGTGGGAGAAAAGTTAAATAATAATAATAATAATAATAATATTTTGATAATGTTTGCCCATCCCCTCCTCGTAAGGAGGTTTCACACCTCGTTTTTAAAAAATTCAAAATTTTTTATTTTTATTTTAAATTAAAATATTTTGATATTTTTAAATCATTTTAGTATATTGATATTAAAAATAATTTTTTAAAAAATATAAATATATTATTTTGATGTATTTTTGAACAAAAAATATTTTCAAAAACAACATCAATCGCACTTATAAACAGACACGGATTAATATAATTGAACAAAGCTTCTTTCCCCCTCACAACTCACGATCCTCGCCCTCAAATTCATTGTTTTGACCTCTTTCCAAGATTGACCAGCATATTCCGAGGCCTTCCTCCGGCTGAATTCATCTAAATTAGTTTGAGAGACTTGTTAGGTTGAAACACTCAAACATATCAAACTAAGTAGTCAGAGAGACCTATCAAACAAGGAAGACAAATCTCCTTGATATCATTAGAATAAGAGTTAAGGTGATGGTCAGTGGCTCAAACATAATCAGACTCGTCTTTCTAAGAAACAGCCTTTGAAATCATGGTCGATGAAATGTCAGATCAGTAACGACAAACAGTCAAGATGAAAATCATGCATTCTAAAGACAAAGATTTTCACTTATCCACTTGTTTGATAAAACTAGCCCCCCTTTTTATTCATCCTGTTTTCAATGGATTAATTACTAGCTGGCATATTAACAAAATTAAATAAGTTGAAAACAAAATCCAGTAGGAGTAGGTATTGTTAGAGAATAATATAAATTATATTCTAGGACCTTACTTAAAAGTTTAAGTTTTTAGGTGAGTTGATTCCTTAACATGGTATCAGAGCACCCTCATTCTATTTGATAAAAATCAAGCACAAGATAATGTGAGTCTGTGTAAGTTTCAAACCCAAATGGTTTTTACTTGAGGGTATGTGTTAGAGATTAATATAAATCATATTCTGGGACTTTAAGTTTTTAGGTAAGATGGTTTCTTAACAAGTATTTGCCAGGGAGTTTTTTTTTTTTTTTTTTTTTCAAACTATCATTCGCCAAATTAATGGTACAAACACAACATATATGTTTTTCTCGATGAAACGTGAATGAAATAGAACAGAAAGTATCTCTAGAAAATCATTCTTGTACAATAATGCCCAGGTGTTGTTTATCTGGCAAAAGCAAGCATCAATACAGAATAACAAAAAATCGATTCAAAATTATTTGTAAATTGGTTTTTCAGAATTTCTTGTGATATCATCTTATTTTATAAATCTTAATTTTTTTTTATATAAATTTATAGACAGACTAATTATTTATATATATATATATTTCTGGATTATAGATATAATATATTTTCCTTTCCTTTCATTATAAGTTTACAAGTTTGCCGAAAAGCAGAGAAAGAAAATCTGAAATTAAATTGGTAATTGTTTATCTTCTCCTCATGCAACTGAACCAAGCTTTGATGGTTGGAATGCCAGTAATATTCAAATTAAAAGATAGATCGAGATAGGATTTTCGAGAGCTCTTAGAGTCTGAAAATCCAAGCATTTAATGAGGGTGCTGGTAAGAATACAACGAGTTACCATCACGTAATCTTCGAAGCTCCATGGATTTGTAATTTCATTGGAGAAGAACGACATGGAATGGAAATTCCTCATCTTCCTTATGTTCTATTGCTTATTAAAGGAAATCAATTACGTTGGTCGATAATACTTTGATATAATCCATCAATTTGGGTGTCCGAGTCTTGTTCAAATGAAAGAGCCATTGCATCCTGAAACTGACAGTCCCATATTCACTAGTAGTTGAAGACGCATCTCGCTCAAGAACACCTGGAAATGCCATAATTTTTTCATTCACCGTAACATACATGCCAAAACACAAGGGTTTAAGCCGTGAATAATCTTCTTTGAAGATCAACTATATATAGCAGATTTAGACTAGCACCATCGACGGCCCTGCCTATCGGAACATTAGCTCTGCTGTTCTTGGCTATTAAAAGTTGTGACGCGAGCTAGGCTACAAGGAAATCAATATCCTAAGCTACGTATACGAATATATATGTGTGCCTATGTGTTAGTTGGAAGAACGGGAAATGAATATCACGGGTTTGTTTGACACTGTGTTTTAGAAAAAAGAGTTAATTAATTTCATGTGAAGATATCAAAAATAATTAAAAAAATAAAAAAAATTATTTTGAAGTATTTTTGAATGAAAAATACTTTTAAAACAATCGCAATTATACTTCGAAACAAGCATTACGCATGGTATGATAGGATGGATCATATTAATAGATGCTTTTTGTGTCAACTTTTCACAAAAATTCAACGCCCCACTCCCCCAGATTCGTAAAAGGAATGGAGAAGCATCATCAAGAGGAATGTCTAGCGGGGTGGGAAAAGATTGTTTAGATACAGGTAAAGAGGATCTTTCAAGAGATAGGATTTTCGAAAGTCATTTTCTTTAGATGCATATCTTCGTGGACAATCTACATATGCTTTGTCTCCAATAGCATTATTACAAGATGAAAATGAAATTGAAAACATAATCCATGAAAATTCCTGGCTAGCTTGGTCAAAGAGAAAGAACTCCTGATGATCAAAATGCTAATTGTATTTACGATTTCAGATATAGAGCCTGTTTGGGAGGGCGTTTGCGGTTGCTTTTGAAAATACTTTTCATTTAGAAATATATCAAAATGATATTTTTTTTTATTTTTTAAAAATTATTTTTGACATCAACACATTAAAATGATTTAAAAACACAAAAAAAATTATTTAAAATAAAAAAAAAAATTAAAAATTTGAGGAAACAACAGTATAACCACCGTCCCAAACATCATCGTAATCTAAGCTAAAACCATTGCGTTTTGGTCGCTTTCCAAGCCTAGACCCAGAGCTATTCTGACATCGAGTTGCCCATTGAAACGCCATTTGATTTACTTGCTCCTCTAGAAATCAAACTCGATGGCTTGTAAATTTAAACTTGTGGGTTGAAAAAAAAGAAGAGGCCGTTTGTGAATAACAATTCAACAATAACCACTGCCGCCAGGCTTGTGGCTGAAACACACTCGAATTCCATGGTGAAACGCCTCTCAAGATTTGCGACTGCAATAATAGTTTTTATTTTTGAATATAAATTAAAAATAGTTTTTAAAAGGTATGATGGGATGATAAAAGATATATGATTTATATAATAAATTTTGAGTACGAGTCATAATGTGTATCTTTTATAAGAGCTTAGAACAGTTAGAATTTTACTCGCTCATATGGATCCATAAATTTTTTTGTTTCAAAAAAAAAATATATATTAAAAATACATTTTATCTAAAAAAAATGCTAATTTATTATTATTTTTTATGTAATATTAAAAATGAAAAGAATTATTTTAATATATTTTTCTATAAAAATATCTTTTCAAAACAAGACGCACCATAATTCAGACGTAACTTTAAAAGTCAATTACTGGCTACTAGGCTGTATAATCACTGCTCAAACGATCACTGGATAACTTCCACGTGCCACTAGATGTCTCTTTTTTTATAATATGTTGTCGATGATTAATAAATTGACTCTTTATTATTATTATTATTATTATTATTATTATTATTATTATTATTCACACAAAAAGTGACACGGCCTCCAACAAGACCACGATGATTTAACCCTTGTAAACAAATTGACTTTTATTCTCTTTTATTGTCAAACAATAGACGCATTTGTATCCCTCTCCCTCTCCCTCTACCTTTGCGTGAAGAATAATTAATCAATAGGTGCATTCATGCAAACATGAATAAGAACATAAAGCAATTTTCAAACTCAATATATAATTTTCTTCCTTCAACTATAAAATTAAAATGCATCATCACATCCTCAAACAATAAATCATCTCACATCAAGTATTCTTATTTAAAATTAAAATCAAATCAACTATACAACTTTAAAATCATAAATTCATCTAATTACTAAAATATCCAGTATAAACTTTTGAAACAACTACTTTATATTTTCAATCTCCTTCAAACCATGCGGGAAAAAGAAGGTGGTGAGTGTCCAAAGCTTATGGTTACTCTAACTATAGTAATAAAGGGTAATAGTTTGTCTTATGACTAGACATCAAATTCTAAATAAACATGTCTATAAATATCAATATATAACCTCCAAATATCAAATCCAAAGCACAGTCAATCAAATATATATTTATATTCAATCAATGAATGAGTAAACAAAAAGAAAACATATTCAAAATACTTTCACAAATAATCTATAATGTACATTCCACCTAATTCATGAAGCAATGAATATGTTAATAAGAAATTCTCATTTGGTACATAAATATATATATTTTTAACTCAATATAACTAACCAAAAATATGAATAATTACTTACTTGATACACAAATTCGATATTAGCCTAAGAGACAACCAAACACTTCTAACAACTAAGCTAATCATAACAATCACCATGAATTATACAGCATCAATTGTTTTCAAAATTGTTTTTAAAACGCAGTGTCAATCAAAACATAAAACTAAAACTAGAAGGAGAGGTGGTTTGCTTATTAGTCGAAGCTTGAGCTCATCTAACAATCAGCCACCTCAAGAGGATCACCAAGTATTTGTGCACACAGAACAGGAACCAAACTAACTGAGGTCGAATGATATCATAAATCTCCTCCTATTCATCTTCATTTTCCAAAAAACAATATCACAAATTATATTATGGGATACACGCACTGAGATTTAGGTTATAAATAAATAAAAGCAGGGAAGGGGCAGAAAGCTAAGGCCATCACGTGTTCCTGACCCAGTCGTGGCTCGTCCATTGGGTGCCTGCCTGCATCTTCATATGAACCTCATTGCTAACCTCATGCATTCTGATGTGCACAAGACGGCACGCACTGCTTTTTGTCTCCCCCAAAACTGATTGACTGCTGCAGCCTTATAATAGAATTTCTTGCATGTGGACTTCAGGTGGCAATGTTCAAATATGAACATGCATGCACTGTCATATTATGGGATAGTTGTAACAAGTTGGTCTTCCAGGAAATGATTTACAATTGAGATACATTAATTGTTCGACCTTTTTCCTTTTTATTCTTTTTTCTGTTTCTATTCCTTTTTGCTACTTAGCCTCCAATGTTGCTTTCAACTTCATTTCCTTAATAAAACTTGATTATTATAAAAAGAAGAAGAAGAAGTGTTGATAATGTCCACTACATGTTATAAAAGTTGTGTTATATAAATGTTTTTAATATGAAGGAAAAAGTTGTAATATATATGGTGGCCTTTGAGTTATCAATTTTTTTTATATTTTTGGCTGCAAAATTTAAGAATTTAAAGTGCTATAAATTTTAAAGTGTAATTTTTCAGATTGTAGAAACAAAGTAAAAAGTCGATCAAACTATAGAAGACTATGTGATTTTTTTTGCATTATTTTAACATCATACAACTTCATGTAAGGATTATTTTTGTATTTATTTTCTCACCCTTAATTGTTTTAATTATAAATGTGCATAAGTAATTATGAAAAGGAAAGCACCTTCATCTTTTGATTTATTTAGTATGAGGCATGAAAGTCCCATACCAATACGAGATCATATTGGAGAGAGGAAAGTTCATGGCCTTTATGGTTACATTAGAGTGTGGGGTGTGGGAGGTATATGGTCTATCTATCATGGAATGAGGAGTGAGAGCCTCATATTGAAAAGTGGTCAATGAAGTGTAAGAGGTGTATGGTCTCCATATTAATGGATGAAGGGTAACGGAGTTGCTTACTATAAAGTTATTATTTTAAAAAGTGACCTCCCTAGTTAAGACATGAGGCATAAAATCTCTTTACTGAAAAGTGATTGTACCTAAGAGTGGGAGATTCAATATTATCCCTAGAGATTGCATAAAATTCAAAAGCTCACTAAAGAGTTGTTCCAATTTGAACTGCACTAAACAGGTGAGAGGTTCAAGAATAGTCCTTAGAGATTTTATGAGTATAGGAGCTCCATTAAAGAGTCAAGTTAGTTCAAGATTGTACTAGAGATGTCGTAGGTTTGAGATCAATCATTGGATTTTTTTTTTAGGTTTAAGAGCACATGAAAAAGTCATGCTAGTTTTAGATTGTACTAGAAAGCAAAAGGCCCATGGACTTCTTTAGAGATAATATAAGTTTGGAAACCTTATTAGAGAGTCATGTCATTCTATGATTCAAATGTTCAAAACTTTAACCTATTGAGGATTATAATATTCTCCTAGATATGGTCAAGTTTTTACCATATGTTAGTTTATTGTTTCTTGAGTTCTGGGGAGCTTAGGGAGTGTAATGATAACTAAGGTCCATCATGTTAAATACAAAAGGAACACATCTATAATACCATCTATGTGCATGAGTATCACAACAATACGAGTGACCTCTAGAAGGACTTGTTGAGTATGAAGCAACATACTATTTTGGAAGTCATTCTTCCTAGACTCCTCCAAATAGTACATTTGCTTATGGTCATTAGGAGTAGCCGGTGGTGATGATAATGGGGTTAAATGTTTTACCACAAATGCCCAAACTTGTTGAGGAAAAAAGTTTTGATTTTTCCCATAGGTTGCAAACATAACTTGACGAAGGAATTACACTTGGTTAATGTATTATTGGAAGGTTCAGTTGGGTAAGAGAGCCCATGATAACTATTAGATATGTCATGCATCCTAATCCATGTGTGTTTTCTTTGTATATCATAGAATGATGTGCTGATGTCAAAAATAAATTTTAGAAAGAAACTTATGTTTTTATTATCAATTTCCCACAAATGATGCCAATAATAACATCCTAGAAAATCCCAATGTGCTTCAGAATGAGGTATTATGGTGGATAAATTGATGAATCACTTGGTATTGCATTACTTTATTCTTCATGGTTATGATGGTCAAAATAGATATAGCTTGATGTGAGAATTCAAATATATGTTAAAGGTTCTTTATGGTAGGTTAGGGGATTTTTAAATGCTTAAGTATCATTTTAGAGAAAACAAGTTATTTTAGAGAGATATGCTCTGAAAATATATATATACAGTAGAGAATAGAGATTGTGAGTACTTTAGCTCAATGATAGCATGTAAAACTATTCTTTTTTGTTTGAGTAAAGGGGTTGGAGAATCATTTCACCATTATGAATTAATCTTGAATCATTAGTTGTATTTCACTCAGCTTACCCAATACATTCTAGTTACACATGTCTTTCACTGAATTTATTCAATTAATAGATTGAGATGTGGTAGGCTATGGAAAACTCTTATGCACTTAATAGTATAGGTAAAGTAACATCCAAGATAAAATATGGCTCGGGGAGACAATTATAAGATGTGATGTGGGGAGACGAGAGTTAAACAAGGAACTTCGACTTAGTAAAAAATCACAAGGGTTAAGTATTAGGCTTTGACCATAATTCGAAGCCCAAACAATACCTTAAACTAGGTCAAGCAGGGCCTGTATGCTAGGCCCATGATACTAATAGGGTGATAGGATTGTTATGTTTAAGCCCAAGTAGGGTCTGTATGCCAGGCCCATGATATTGGCCTAAAAGGGTTGGGTGTTGCTAGAGGGCTAAAGTGTAAAGGATCCATAGAGACAAGGAGAAAGTGAGCCAAAAAGCTATTGGGTTCTTGAATATTATACACGCGGTGAAAACAATAAAAATTTATTATTTAGATGTCCCTAGAATTTTGTTCAACAAATCTAAAGTTGCTTAGGAATCTATTACATAACAATCTAATTTTTTTTTTGTTTTGAATAATTCTTTAAAATCTAATTAATTACAAACCACAAGCTTTCTATTTTTCAAGTGTTGAACGATAATCCACATGAACTACTAGTGAAAAATCTTCTAAAATCATTATTGAGGAGAGAGGGGTTCTTGTACCTAATGTGTTAGCTTTCTACTATATGACTTATGTAGTTTTTTAATGTTTAATGGACAAACTCATAAAAATAAAAGGCATAAGATACTTTTTATAGAGAAATGTAAAAAAACCCTATAAATCAGCAAAATATTAAACTTTTCGCTAAATAATATCCATATATTAATGCTACAAAACAATTTCCAGAGAATGCTTTGTCACAACATCTTTGACAGTCTCTTGTTTCATTTATTAAATTGTTCCCTGTGAAAAGAATGGACCTGTCCAATATTCAAATATTTTCTGAAAGAGGTAAATCGTTCCAAAATGTTGTTCTCTTTTCCTCAAAAAGAACTTGGCTACACGATCCCATGGTTCTTCCTCATTGGGTAAGAGATGAAATGCTATGTGGCCAATCATGGCCGTGTGAGCAAATGATCTCGTTACAATATATATTTTCCCCACATACTGATATTATGATGCCTGTACTTGTCCCTCTTTGATTACATGGAAAATTTGTCTTTCAGGCAGAAACCCTCATTCAACAGCTTCAACGTATCTTTCCCACCATATCCTTGCAAGCTCGTTGAGATCCAACATGGTATATATAATAGCCTGTACAAATAGGGGGGGAAAACTGCATCTAATTATTATGCCAAAATCTGAACTATGAAGGCTGCGGAGTAAGTTCAAAAGTGTATAAGAATTATTTTTGAAAGAAAATTCTGAAATATTCATTCGGAATGATCAGGACTGGATTATCATAGAATTTCTGATAGATGATTGTGTTGATACGAACTAGGAGTTTAACGACCTTGTACAGGAAAACCCGAGCATCTGCAGGGCCGAGTAGATCGTCATGGTTGAGGCAGTTGCATTCCAAAGCAAGCTCGTATTTATGCTGCATAACATAGCGTAGATTGGCAGCAAAGTCAGGATTGGAACAGTAATTTGCTAAAGTCTTTTCTTAGTTACAATTGTCTTGCGACAAGGTTAACCCCTGGATTATGCTCTAGAATTGATAATAATAATAATATAGGACGCACAGATTGTTGAACTTCGGGATGCACTAAAATTGGAAATGAGCATATATATATATATATGATGAAAGAAAAATATAAACACCTAACTCATATATATAGCTTAAGATTGGTAACCTATTATTAAAAAATAATATGAATTATATTCTAGAGTCTCATCTTAAAGCTTATGTAACACAAATTTTTAAGTGAGATGATTATTTAGCATGGTATCAGAACCTTGTTTGCCTAGCGGTGACGAGTTCGAATCTTATCACTCTCATTTTATTTGATAAAAATCAAGCACAAAGTAATGTGGGTCTGTAAGCAAGTTTCAAGCCCAAAAAATTTTCATTTGAGAGGTATGTTAGAGAATAATATAAACTATATTCTAGAACCTCACCTAACAATTTAATCCTTTACGTAAGATATTTCCTTAAGACATATTTCATCACTACTGCAAGTTAGAACTCAAACATTTGCAATCATTTTAATTGGAAGCTTTGCTATAGTACCTGATAAAGTAGAATTTCCACTAATGCCATTTCCACATTATATGCAGGCTCAGGATCATTCTCATTCTTATACTTCTCTAATGCGTCTTGCAGATACCTTACTGCTTCTTCAGCTTCCCCATATACCATAAGGCGCACTGCACACTCCTGCAAAACATTTTGTGGATAACAAATTTAACCTTTTAGCCTATATTTACAAGAAAACCCAGTGTCATGTAAAAATAGAATATAAAAAACAGCGAGCAGAACGGATTTTGAGCCTTGCTAGGATTTGACAAATTTAGTACTGTGCGGGATATTGATGGTCTGAATTATGTTCTTGCACTTCCATTCAGCGAATCTGCGCATGTTCTAGTTCCAGCCGTTTTACGGTTTTGGCTTTTGTCATTGCACGCATCTTTTCTAACTCTTCATGATAATAGACATAAACTAGTTGCAAGAAAAAGTTGAGTGATGTCCAATACTGTAAAATTGCTGTGCCAATAACTTCAATTCATGATTTGATCGAGATATGAGATGACTTTAGTGAAGTCCTTGTGTCTCACGCTTAATATATTCTTCCTTTCTATTATTCTGTGAATAAAAAAACAAACTTACCTTTATGTTCTTACATAAAAAATCTATTTCACTATATTAAAATAAACTACTTTGTATGTAATAAGAATTACGTAAAATTGAAGGTGCAGTAATTAAGAAACGCTGACCTAATTATTCTGTATGGATATCAGTAAAGGTTTCATTTTTTTAATAAAAACGTTAATGTAATATGGAGGATTAGCATTTATGGGTGTTAGAGAAGACGACCTTAATCTCTTTAACCTGTATTGCTGATGGATTCGGAGGCGGATCAAAAGTTTCAAGCGGGCTCATATCTGCGCTGGTAGAAGCCAGGTGCGATGTCACATCCAGGAATGATTCGAGTGCCAGCTTCGCAAGTGATGATGGGTGTTCTTCCATTTGAGGAGCTTTCTGATACATTTCCCTAGGACCTGCAATGGCTCGAGGATTCATTCTGAAGCCACCACCAATTATGCCAAGAGCACAAGCCAAAGCTACAGATGCCCCCACCGCGGCTCTCACAAATTTGCTGCTGCAATTGCTTTCATTTCTTGAAGGGGGTGGAGACCTTTCAGATGACGCGCAAATTGCTCGACGGAAGAGATGCCCGTGTTTGTGGCGTGTATAGCGACTTGTAAGCGAAGGAGAACTCGGGACAAGGCTAAAATAAGGTTTAGGGCTCCGACGAATAATCCTGACAGTGGAGGGCATGCATGCAAGAATCGAAAGTGGGTTTCCACTGCCAACGCAAAGCATTGACTCCATGATGGTTGTGTTTTAGGAGTTTTACAAAACACCCTTTTTCTGGTTGAGATTTAAATGGAAATAACTGAGAATAATGAAAGTATTGATCGAGTTGTTCAAGGAAGGCATCTCTGAGTCATAACTGTCAGACTTTGTGCGTAATAATTATCAGGCTGGTAGATATTTAACTGGCGGCGAGACATAATTTTCAGACGTTGTAGATGCCATGCTGTTCACAGTTTAAACTAATTAATACAAGATAAGAATTTGTGGTATATAGCTTGGTGTTAGGAACTAGCATAACTTGAAAGATAATTAAGAATTTGTCAAGAACATTCACATATTGACAGGTAATATTTGTTTTCCTTCATTTGGAGGAGAGGTATTTACATTTTGTGCACCTTTCTTTACCCACCTAACAAGGAAGAAATAAGAATAATATGTTCATCTCAACCATGCTTTTATTTTATAATTTTCTCAATATTCACCTTTATGAATTATCCCATATCATTTGCATCACCCCTTCCCGGATTGGAAGCAATCCCACCAGCATATGCAACGTTAGGAAAGATTTTCTTTCTCACGGGCAGTAACAAAACCATAAAATGATAACATTGCCTGTTCTCAACAGCTCCTTGACGAGAAACCTAGACGTACACTTTGAGAATTTATTTAAAAAAATCAACTTAGGGAATAAATATGGAGCAATGGCGGCGACGGCAACTGTAATTCTCACCGGCATTTACATCGGATGGGCTTATACAAAACGTTCATCTAAGAAGCCAAAAAAGAAGGTCCGTCGTGTGCTTACAAGATCTATGTCTGTAGGAGTTCTCCATGGAGGGAAACGGGGCTTGGATAGAGTGGTTGATTATCATCGTGCTCGAGCAGCTGACGAAGCGTCACTCGAAGCAGCTGAAGGACAGTTCAAGGATTTACTGAAGGAAGAACTTCCTGATTTCGTAAAGCTACAGGTTAGGCTTCTCCGTTAATTTAATGAAATTTTTGCATAGGCTTCTACTATTTTTAAGGTTTTTCCATTACAAGTGATGATCAGAGCACCGGTGCAAAGCTCGAAATGAGTGGAAAAGAAGCAGTTGCGGCGGAAACACTGGAAGCTCATCTGAAAGGGTTTAAAAAGGAAGGGAGATCACATGAAGCTTATGAAATCGAAATGTTGGTTGTCGAAATGCACATCTACCAGGTGCATGCTCCTTCATTTATTCCTCTTCCTCGCTAATTACATATATATATATGTGTGTGTGTGTGTGTGTGTATTACATAAACTAATCAGTGTAGTATTTTTATATTTATGCATCTCTCTAGAGAAAATTCAAGAAGGCTCTAGACTGCGAATGCCTTAGCCATATAGAAATTTCTGACCCAAGACGTCCTCTATATAAGGTGAGGACATCTTCTTTCACACCTCTCTCAAGACACACATGCATTATTCAAGCTATCATAATGTTGATTTATAGTAGAATTAATGGTTTTATCAAATAAGTTATGTTATCTACTAATATATAATGAATTTCTTCTCTTTTTTTTTTCAAAACTATCAACTAATGTAATTCAATCATTGGGACAAGAAATGATCGAAGCTTACTGGATTATATTTTGCAGTCTTGTATATTAATACTCGTAATTCTGAATGTTTATAAGACATTGCTATTGCAGGCTATCATTTATAGAATGTTAGAACACCCCGCTGAAGAAGCCTCAAAATATTGGGATGAATTCATAGACTTACGAACTCTCTTCCATTCTCGAAGTTCAGAAGAAAGCCAACTCAAGGAAGTCGTTACCACTGTCAGAGAGTTTGAGAAAGCACTCGAGTTGATAAGAGATGATATCAACGAGGCCTACGGGGAGCACATTTAAGCCCTGAAGTCCAAACAAATCGTGTGTGTGTGTGTGCGCTTTCCTATTTTTAGGTTTGTTTGGAATATTATATGGTGATTTCGTATTGTTTCTATGACACTTATTTTCAACTTCACATCCTTCCTTCTTATTCTAAGGAATTTCTATAAGGACATCACAACAATTTTTAAGTACAAAAAAGAAAATATGGACTAAGATATAAGATACAAATGGTTAAGTTTCTCAAAACACATATACGTTGTGGAATTTTAGAAGAGAGCGATTGTTATACTTGTATGTGATAGCTCTTTTTTTGTGTGTGTTTTGAGGTACTTTGTAACTTATATAATTCTGTACCATATACTACTTATAAAAAAAAAAATATATATAACATTGTATTTATATGGAAACTTGAAAACCTTGTAACTGATAAAATATCAATTTGCTCCTAGAATAATATCACATGTATTATTTTATGATAATTCTAGAAACTTATTCAATAAAGTCTTTACTTAATTTTTCTAGGTTTAGAAATTTAATTCCTTATATAAATTACACTCTACTCTTTACTTTATATAAATTATTTACAATCAAATCACTTTATTAATCATCTCTTTTTAGTTTCTGACTAATGGTTTTTTTTGTTTGTGACCCTTTTAGTTTTCTAATATTTTTATAATAAAATGGATAATATATAAATCATTTTCTTATGATGTTAGACACCCACTTAACTTGAAGTTTCCATGGGTAACCTAGAACGATGTATGAAAATATATATACATATGAGCTAGATAAAAAAAAAAAAAGTTAAAACATGAATAAAATAAAATAAGTCATGTGAAAATATAAACACATTGAAACAGATAAACCACATCAATACACAAAGCTTGGTCCAAGAATTCTCAGAAAAAATACCTACCGCAGTGGAGTCGTCATTTTTCGAGCAGTGTTGGGAGGTTGATAGAGACGTCACCAAATTGTTTTGTTTAGGGTCACTAGCAAAAACATGGTGCATTGGTCTTGACAGAGATTCAAGGGTAAGAGACTAGTTGTAGTTAGAGAAGATATTAGCACCTCTAACACATCTTACTTGAAGTAAGCTGTATTATATAATTTAATATGATTTAAATATTTTGATGGGTATAATTTATTTCTGCGAATAAATATAACTTTTTTTTAAATTTTATTATGGGCTTGTTTACCCAAAATAATGCATGTACATGCCCTGACAGAGTTCATCTATTATGGGAAACAAATGGTTTTTCTATAATTAGTGTGTCGCAGTAAAAAAATCTTCCAACTAAAAATAGGTGAAAACTTATAATAATTATGGGAATTTTTTTATTAGTTCTATATATTTAAATATCAGCCTACTTGTAGGTCCAATATTGATATCATTATTTTTAACATTCATTCTCATGAATTAATTTTATGAATTTTCAAAAAATTTACCAAAATCTCAGGGATTCAATAAATTGATTATTTAAATCTCATATGCATGTGTATGCATTTTTTGAGTATTTATATGAATATACTAAATGATATGATTTTTTTTAAAAGTTTCGAGAGACTTGGTCGTATGCATGAAAACAAAACCAAAATTGAAGGATTTTTTTTATTTTAATTTATATTATGATAATATAATATTAATATGCGGGTTAGGCTTGACTCATCAAATTGGATTGCCCCAACCATGTTGGGTCGGAGTGGCCCAACAATGTTTTTTTATTGGGTTGGAATTGGTCTAGCCCACTAGGTTGGGTGAAACGGGTTCAGCCCATTAAATAAAGAGAGACACTGGTAGTGGTTACCTCTCTTATTGTTCATCACGTGAAGGGTAGAACATGAATTGATGCGCTATTCATCATTCATATGGGTTGTAAGCAAATGGAAGAAAAAAAGGAAATGGTGTCACTGTTACGCCCCCACAAAGACTATTTTGCTTTGAATTATGATGAAATATCTAATTTAGACAAAAGTTTGGCCAAGCACTTTTGCGCAACAAGCTTATGTTTAAGCTACACAAACAACCTCTGTGAAAAATGGCTCCAAACTTTATTGATTGCGTGAAAAAAGGAAATCTAAATATAAGGCCAACCATAAATGCATTATTTATATTTTAGGCTAGACAGTTAGGCAATTATAGATTTGTGACTTCATTTTTTTTGTTGATTCTCAATAATAGCAAAAAGAAAATTGTTTAAGAGAATTAGAGCATTTTTTATTTGAAATGGTATAGATACATTCAAGAGCAAGGTCAATGGTTTTAGGTGAACAATGTCACATACCACATCATATTTGATTTGGTATAGATACATTCAAGAGCAAGGTCAATGGTTTTAGGTGAAGAATATATCACTTACCACATCAAATGATTTCAATACCTTCATTCAGTCTAGAAATAAAGGAATATGCAGACGGTGTTTGCAAAATACAAAAAAAAAGAAGTTAAAATCAATATGAGTAGTGAAATCTACAAGGGATCATGATCGACCAAGAGTCATGATCGATTAAAAAATGATCTACTATAGAAACAAAAGTTCAATGAGAAGGTTTAGTTCTATCAAGTCCGAGAGTTCTCAACAAATTTTAGTGTGAAAGTTCTCAATAAAGTAAATTGATCGTTGTTTGTAAATTTTTATGGATTCATATGATTATCAACAAGGAGATAATAATATAGTTCAAATTATACTAGAACTTGTCATGTAATTTTCTTATTTGATTCTAACATGAAGAAAATGAAACTCTTATGAAAGGCCACATTGTCACTATGAACAATAGCAAGTCCCACATGTAATTCTAAGGTCTTATATCCCCACAATATATACTTTGATTGTCTAATATCCCCACAATATATACTTTGATTTCATGAGGTTGCTAACTGTCTCCTCTAAGGATCTTTTAGGATTAAGTTTCTAGTGTTCCTCTCTCGGGACTAAGCTTCTATTGTGTATTTTCTTCTTCTTCGTGCAAGGTAGAAATGAGATAGGCTTTTTTTTCAGTTTTGGTGAAAAATCAAACATGACAAATGAAAAACAAAATTGCAGACAAACTCTTCATGGTAATATCTAAACAAATTGATATGTAAACCTTTTGTCAGCATTATCTACCTTAACCAAACCGAACAAAGCCTTAAGACAAAAGGCATATCATCAAAATGCAAATCATTCACAGCAAGCTAAGCAAACTATGAAACTACTGTGTTCAGGGACTAAGAAAATGTAAGCCCAAAATTTACACCCTAAAATTGACTAAGAGAGAGAGAAAATTGCATTTCTATCTTCAAGTTAAGCATCAAATTCAGCTAATCCAACCCAACAACATCACTTGTCAAAGCGAATCAAACACGGCACAAAATACAGACATAACATGAATCAATTTATTTATAGAAATTGAATTGCGTAAAAGGCACATTAAATAACATTATTCAGTCCTCAGATTTCTGAAAATCCTAAGATAATTAAATCCCAATGTAACGAAAGAAACCTCACTTCTTCTCCTCAAGCTCAAAAGCCGAAACAGGAAAAGTCCTAGAGATCCCTGTCGGATTACCAAACGTTATTTTCTCCAAATCCTTCTCATCAACATAAATATCCGAGATGGAGACCCAAATCAAAAGCTCCCTGGTCTTGACCCCAGTCAGTCTCCGCATGCGACGGTCCTCGACGAAAGCTGTCACCTCCGTATCATAAGATACCTGGCGTCCGATCTTAAGGAATCTGTGATCTTTTCTCTTCTTTTGCTTCACCCAAACGAACCCAGTAGTGCGGTTATAACCCACCTCAACGATGTCGTCGAGTGGGAGGAGACCCAAAGGGAGGTGGATCTCTTCGAGGAGTTCCAAGGACTTTTGCTTGCAGAGAGACTCGCCGGTGTGGATCTCTGCTTTTTCTCTGTGCGTTGCGATATGTCGAGAAGTCATAATGGAATTTGCTTGGCTTCGCTTCTCTAGGAAATTAAAGAAGCAAGAAAGTGAGTGTTAAGTTTCTATTGATAGATTGGGATGAGGAGAACGATCGGGCATATTTAGGTGTTTCCTTTTTTTGTGAAGAAGTGGAAGCTGCAATGACGGCAAGAGGCTTCGGGAGGATTAACTACGCAAAAATTATTTTTGAAAGTATTTTTAAAATAATTTTTTATTTAAAATAATTTTTTATTTAAAATAATTTTTTATTTAAAATAATTTTTTAGTGAAAATTATTTTTTTAAAAATAAAAAATATTTTCAAAAATAACTTAAATTATATTTTCAAACAAGTATGAATGAATTGAAGAGCATACAAGCATTTGTCTATCTATACAACTACAAGTATATATCTGATATTTATATGTAAAATATTTAAAAATATATATTAAAATACTTTTTATTTTTAATATTAATACATAAGAATCATAAAAAATATTAAAAAATAATTTAATATATTTTCATATTAGATATCTTTTTAAAAGGCAACGTAATATAAGTAAAAATATATTATGAAACAATAATGCAAAGTATATTAATTTGTTTATCTTATCAATTTAATAAATGTATCTAATATCTAATTTCTATCGTTATCAAGATTGAAGACTTTTTTTCAATAACCCATATGTAAAAAACAAATATAAAGATAAGTATTCATAATAGCTTTATGATTTTTTTTTCTTTACCCAAGAATTTTAATAGCTTTATGTCTTCTTTTTTTCTAATGAAAGTTAAACAACTTATATTATATTATATTATAATATATTATATTATATATATATATATATATATATATATATATATTATGCCTCTATTTTTGTTTTTGTTTTTGTTTTTATAACCATTATACAATAAAAATAATAAAAGTATAGTCTTGAGTAGAGAAGAAAAAAAAAGACAGATTTAAAAAATGGCTAGACTTGACAAATGTGATAGAGTTGAATAAAATGAAAAATGAAAAAAAAAAATTAGTTATTAATTGAACTATTATTACACAAGTAAGAACAAAAAATGAATGAAGTCAAAGAAAGATTGCAATATAGAGGTAGAACAGTCTAGAGTTATTACAGGAAACTTACATGGTACGTATATGGAGAAATTTAGGAAAGTAGTTAAAGTCATGCATTCTTAATATAAGAAAGAATTAAGAAGTTGTGTATTTACTATAAGGTTTTCTAGAGTTTTCCCTATTTAAAGAACACTAAAGTAGTAAGTTGTAGGCAAAAATCAATAAACTTGTAATTTGTTGGATTATAATCCAAGAAGCTTACAATTCCAATTATCAAAAGAAGAACAAAAAACTAGCCCATATTCTATAATCAAGGTATTCAAGTAAATAGGTATAATAAAAACAAGATTTGTGTTATTAATGTAAGTTTTATAATCTTTAAGTATTAAGTTTTTATTTATATTCATTGTATTAAAATATTTGATTACTTATAATATTCTAGCATTTTTACAAGTTTTAAGTTACAAATCTAGAATCTTAGCGAAAGTCTAAAATTTTAATTTTGGAATATAAGTTACAAAGTTTTCTTAGTTTAAGCAATCATTAAAGAACCTACAAAACAATTGGCAACCATAATGGAAGTTTCATGTTTGTTTCATTGAAACTATGATATATTATATGAGTCTTGAGACTATGATTTAATCATTTATTTGAAGTGTATTGAACATGATAGATTTGTATATGGGTAATCAACCTGAGAGACTCAACTTCTGCTTTAATATGGAGTATGATCATGTTCCTATCTCGATCCTTTTATATGTTCGACTTGGTAGACAAACATCATAGTCTACTGATCTATCTCATATTATAAAGGGCAGGTTAAAATTTTCATTAATGTATGATGATGAGATATATAGTTTTTAAGCTTTGAATTTAAAGGTGATATTGAAGTTGATATCATGGTTTGAAATTATTAGGACTTTACTCATAGAAATTCAATCAATAGTGTTGATTTGGTAGTTGGACAAACTTTACAAATAATGGTTTAATAAATCTTGTTGAGTGGTGGCATATTGTACATTCACTTGAATAATAAGTACAATGTTAAATAACAACTTTTGTGCAATTAAAATATATTCAAATACTAGAATATCAATGTACTTACATTATAAGTATCATAAAATGTTGGATTCCTTTAAGATAGCAAAGGTGAGTGGCCCTAACATATGTACCACTATATTTGTTAATAAAGATCATTATTAACTTGATGTGAATATGTATTGCATCAATAATTTCAAGATTTATGGTTGCTAACATTTTTATCACAATTAAAAGTGTTCAAGAAGAAATGAAGGAACATTAAAATGCTCTTAAATAGCTTTTAGGTTCATGTTGCCTAAGTTTTTTATGGCAACATAAGAATCAAGGACATTTTTATGGGAATTGTTTTGCAATTAAATGTTTCAAGTTTTGTAAGCTGTTAATTAATATTGATAACAAATTCGCTTATGCTCTAGTTAAAAAAGAAAATAATTACAATAGGAGATGATTCTTATAATGCCTTGAGAAATACATTACTAATAATCATATTTGTATATGTATAATATCATATAGACATGTTGACATTCAAAATGGAATGGCAAATATATGGGTTAAATTGCATGGATATCATTGGTAATATGCTTACTTTACACGAAACTTCAATTACAAGCTCAAAGATTTTTCCATAAAGAAAGATTCAATGAAAATGTGTTTTGGACTTTACAAATGGAAATTTGACATGTGGTATGATAAAATACACATGATGGACATCAAACATAAATAATTGTTACTTTCTTACGATAGAGAATACCAATATGTATGTGGTTATTTTCAGGTCAACATCGCCATATTGTATTGCTCTAATGTATAGAAATTCATATGGGACTTTTTTTCATTCTTTACAATATGAATATATATATTGATCTTTAATCAGAAACATACCCTTTCAAATGAGAAATTGGTCGGGGTCAAAGAATGTCCACTCGACTACATAACAAAATGATGCAAAAGAGAGGTATCCCCAATATTAATGATGTATATGCTATCAAACAAAGCATAATAAACTCATAAGAGACATTTTTTTTCAATTCTTTAATAAATGAATTAGGATTAAGTGAATATACGATCAAAGTAGGAATAATGAGATAATGTGTTTTTAAATATATAAGTTTACATATTAATTTTTTTCTTATTTTAAAAAAATCCATGTTATTTCTTATTATATTATATTTTATAGTTTAAATAATAATTACTGATCAAGAATAATTAATATATTACAGGTATTACATCATAGGATGTCATAAACTAAGAGTGTTGATTCAGCTTCACAAGGAGTCCATTCTCATATATGGGGTGATGCTTCCATCTCATAGAGAGTCCATTCTCATATATGGGGTGATGCTTCCATCTCATAGAGAGTCCATTCAAATTTGTATGATTTATGTTTATATCTATTGGGAGATTCGCCCTCCTAACATGTTGAATGAGAATGCAATAATGAGTATAGATTCTCCAACTCACTAGAGAATGTTGATCAAGAGATATTATGTAGACATGTTAGAGAGTTTAAATTGATCTAATTATATGTATAAATTAATGGATTTGATATTGATTATAAGATGTTCCATAAATATGATAGGACATAAATCTTACATGTTTTTGGTAACATACTTTCCATGGATCTGTTTGGAAATTTGTGCTATTATTTTATCTACAACTACTATAAGACTTTAACTTCATTCACCTTTCATATTTATAATTTCAAAGTAGGTATTTTTGGGTGAATAAAAGCAACATTTTTATATTACATTATTATGAACGCTATTATCATTATTAGATTTATGTCGTGTTGTTACATTAATCAAATGCAAATGGAGCTAAAGAGGTTGAAAAATAAACATATGGCATAGGGAAATTAAGTGATTGTTAAATATTATCTTTTTAGTTGAGAAATCAAGTGGCAAAGTATACTTGTTTTGGCAAGCGTGGCTTTAAATGAAAATATAAGATGCATAACATGGATTTTAAATGATATAACAAGTTTTTTTTTTTTTTTTTTTTTTTTGCTTTCAAAACATTTTATATATATATATATATATATTTGTGTTTTTAAATTATTTTGATGTGCTAATATCAAAAATAATTTAAAAAAATATATATTTTAATATATTTTCAAGCGAAAAATAATTTGAAAAGTAATCATGCATTCTTTAAGGGTATTTGAAAAGTATCAAATACCCCATCATGCATTCTTTAAGGGTAAGAAAAGGTGATGGGAAACAAGTGATGTAATGCATTGGTTTACATTCTTTATTTGGAGGTTTGTGGTTTGAATTTTAGAATTGATGTTGGTTAGAGTTTTGGGTTAGGATAATTTTTAGAGTTTATATTTGGTGTTTGAAATTAGTTAGGGCTAGGGTTTGAATTTAGAGTCAGTGTTTAGGATTTAAGTTAGAATAGTGTTGGATTTGCATTCGAGATTTGGTTAAAGTTAGGGTTTTAAAAAATTGTAGTTCCCACCTGCGAGAAATGCTATATTTTAAAAATATCATGCTATTTTTCAAATAAAGTTTTAACCAGGGCCACTTTGTTTAAATATTTTTCAAAGTGTACAGGAAAGGAAAAACAGCCCAGATGTCTTCTCATCATGCAACTTCTAGCTGTTACAATTGTTGTCACTCAACTAACAAAAAGGAATGTCTTGCCTTTTCTTTAAACCTGTTTTTACTCTAATCCATACTTCTTGCAACTGTCCTAGGACCATTCAGGCAGCAATTGTAGGGGGCAAGGGAGTGCCTACAAGAAGGTAGCTGGGACTTGGGAGAGACTAATAAGTTCAGATATGAGCATATCCATATCTTTCTGATGCCAAAAATCATCGTTCCTTCATCTCTGGATCCTCTGTCAGGTTTCAAACTTATCAACTGAACCAACTAGGAAGAAACATAGCTTGAATCAGCTTGATCATGGAACCTCTGCTAGCTCCAGTACCAGGAATCACCAAGATACTCTGATTTCTCAAGCCTCTGAGTTACAGCACCAAGAAAACCAGTAAAAACTGAATCAATTTGATGATTTAGACTCTGTCAGCTCTTTTAAAAGTGCGACAACATCATCCGATGATTGAAGGAGATATCGAGCATCCGATTGCTTCCGGGAAACAGTACAAGAGAAGAAATTCTCAGCCTTGAGATCAAGTACGGATGAACCCTCTGGCAATGACATTCTATCATGAACTATAGGCCGCCAAGCAGCACTTCGAAAATTACTCCTTTCCAGAGTTGACAATGAGCGTTGTTTCATTAACTGATGAGCCTTGGCTTGGTTTATACTGTCTGAAGTCATTGGAATAGATGTCCTCGCGGGATCTAGTGACCTGGTTCGTGCTAAGGCTAGTGATTCACAAGGAAGCTCTGGCTCAAAAAATGAATAGACATCTTCATCCTGAAGCAATGAATTAAAAAAAAAAAAAAAAGGTTAATTTCTGGTATTTTTATTACAGTGGTGCGTGTTTATATGCGTCCATGCAAATGAATGGAACAAGCAATGCAAGTCTTGAAAGTAGGAAATTCCACAAAATAGTTAATGCGACATGGATATATCTGAGACCTGATTATATTGAACGGCAGCTGGTAGAACATGCTTCAAGGATGGAAAGAAAAATAAAAGAAAAGAAAAGGGAGCACTGTGTGTGGAACTGGTTTATAAACTTTCGAAGGATGTATACAAGTTCAATTAAAGCAGAGCATACAAGCTACAGTTACAATGTATCTAGCAATTTATGTACACAGTGCTATCACTGAACGTGGAAAAGAACTGCAAGAAGAGAAAGAGAAAAAATGGCAGTTTTTTTATGAATGACAGTTGTATATGCTACCGCCACTATGCCAAGGGCAGTTGCTGTATTGTTCAAACTTTTTATTTTATAATTATTCAATAATAAAATTCTTATAGATTATAATCACTCAAATCACAGTCTAGCCAAAAAACACCTTTCAAAACCAAGAAAAACTTTGCTGAGCAAGTTTTATTTTGTCCATAGCTAAATGCTGGGTCCAATGTGAAAACATATCGCTCGAGGTGTTTGATGGGGGATGAAGGAAAACGATGGGAATTAATAATTATCATTGGTTAATTATTAGTTAAATTACATTAGGATTTTAGCTTCCTTATTGAATTAAGACTTGTTAGATTTACCAATTTTGCTTGGTGTTGTGCATATAAATAATCTCCTAAACATTAGTTATTCAGAGCAAGAGAAACTGTCTCTTGGTTTGGTCTTTTCAAGATCGAATGTGTCTCTCTTGCCAGTGATTTTGGTTTCAGTTCTGAATTAGCTACCTTTGGTGGTCTTATTCATTTGGTTCTACATCAATTTAGTGTCGTCTAGGGTTCTTGTTCTTTCATAAAACAAAAAAAGTCAGACAAGAGTGCATAATTAAGCAAAGGGAAAGGTCTGCCAAGTACAAGAAAGACCAAGGTTTAAAGGATTTGTGACAAGACCTTGTTAGCAAGCTGACAAAATTTGAAGTACTACCCGACAGAGTACTTGGGCTGTTTTGTTAGCATAACTTTTACGATTACCCTGTCTATACCTAGGTCGAGAAGGTGAGTTCATAAAGCACCTATCTTGTTTATCTTTCCCAGGGTCCCTATGGATTTGTCTATATTGAGGTTTAATGGATTGTTGAAAATTCATTTGGTAGTCCTCATTATAGAGATTGAAATCCTAAGTAGAGACGATTGATTGGGGAGTCAAGCCACCCGCACAAGGTTGTTTACCTTCTTGCTTTCTGAAACATCCAACATCTAATGTTAGCTAGTCAATTTTTGCACTAAATATTGCTAAAACTAATGTTAACACATAATAATAGAAGTAGCAAACCCAATGTAAATAATACTTGGGCTGTTCTGGCAGGTTAATTTGGAGTAAACGGCACCATCCTGTGGTGCCATGAAGGAGACAATAGTTTGAATCACAAGACCCGGTATCGCAAGATTTGTTAGACTAGGAAAAAAAACAGTCAGCCCAACCATCATATATACTTCACATTTCAGTAGTATAAGCTACTGTTTTGACCACTGATTCAACACAAAGTTTTGGGTTTGAGGTATTGGCAGTTTAGTGTATGGTTTAAGAAAACAAGTCTTCGAAGGATAAAGAGTTAAGAGGAAAATACATGTGTGGCTTGCTAAGCAATTCTTTGGTCTCCATCTTCTATGGACGTGCTTTATTGGCACGATCGATTTGCAAATGGGTTAGTGAAAGTTGACCAATTTCTTAAAGTTTCTGTTGCCACCCTCTTGTGCAAGGTTTTGAGTACAACTGCCCTAGCTAGATGCTTCTTATAGTGATGGCTAGATGATGGAGATTTTTCAGCTTATTTTAGCAGTATTAAAAGATAGCTCTAATACTTTTAGTCGATTGGTTCATAAGTGTACTTGGATATTTGAAATTATAGTTAGGGCTAAACTTTATCTTTCAATGCTAGATTGGTTGTGGATATGCTCAGGTGTGTTTTTGACAAGTTTCATTATAACCAGCTATCCCAAAGGTATGTTCTTGCACATGAAGTGATAAATATGAAATTGGATAACCAAGTTGTCTCATGTAGTGAGTGCACTTAAGCTAGTTGAGAGTGTTTTTACCATTTGCATTTCAATCTTAATCCTTATATAAAGCAGTGCAATTAGGCTTTCCAATTGATCGATTAATAAAATTCTTATTGATAACTATGCACAATCCAAACCTTTGGAGTCTCGTGACAACCTGACTATGGGTGAAGAGATTGAACACACCTTACTTAGAAAGTGCCCAGCACAAAGGACATAATCAATCGGTGACTTCATGCCCTTGTTATGAACTATTTCCCCTAAAATACGATCAATTGCTGCTCCCTGTATGTAAATGGAAATATCCATTGAAAAGACAAACAAGTCATTATGAAAAAATCACAAAGCAGGTATGTGGTGTGCAGCAGCTAATCCTGTTGTCTATACCTTTGTCACACCAACAGATCGAACCTCAACAGATCGATCACCTTGGACAACATCAACAGCTGCATTTGAAATAGGGCCAGTCCAGAGATGCTGCAGCATATCCTTTGATTGAAGCTTTCCAAAATGACTCTCTAAAAGATTTAAATATTTAAGAAAATAAAAGCAAAAAGAAATGCTTTTAGGACATCATCAAGACAGAGTGTGATCCCGTGAAATTCAGAACTTGAATGTCTATGAGCACATATGCATGTAAGAGATAATACACAGTACAACAGTTTAGGGATTGTGGGGGCAGCGGTTAAATACCTGCATACTTGTAATTCCATACAAGTGAAGTTTCACGAAGCTCAAAATGAGATCCAGGTGTTCTTTCTGTAAAATACTCGAAAACATGCTGAAATCATGAATAAGCATCATGCATTTAGAGTCTAGAGAACCTGTCATGGAAAGTACTAAGTTTTAAGGTTGATATATTAACCTTAACACTGTCAACCCAATCCATATTCAAGTTTTCTGGCATTGTTGTCATCCATTCCCCTGTGCCATGGCGTAAAAACATCCCATTTTCTGCTGCCAACCACAAATTGTATTCTCGAAAATTCTGTATAAGAAGTCATTAGTTAAAAAGCATAATATGGAGGCAAGAAAAGGGTAGCTGAAGATATGAGAATACATCATCCAGGACAGCTCTATCACTTCCACTGAGAATAACAATGTTTGTTCTTTGATCATCACAAAGTTTTTTCAAGGTTTCTTTTATTTCCAGGTGCAATCTAGATTGCAGCTCTCTAATATGACCGCCTCTAACTCCTTGAGTGCTTGCTGGTTCAGTTAGAGTTGAATTGAAACCCTGCAATAATGATGTACGAAAATAAAGATGAAAATAATAAAAAAACAACTATACTTTTTGAGATTAAAAATAGATTTTTTGTACACACTTCCAGATATCCACACATGTGAATAGGACATAGTAACGCATATGCAATTAATGTAATTCCTCACAATTAAACAGTTTATTGGAAGGAGAAACGTCAGATACTTGTGCCTTAGATTTCATTTAATTGTAACCTTTCCTATTATGCTATTAACAGTATTGCAAAGACTCTTACAGACAAACAACATTCTGAAGCAACTTCCCCATTTTCTGTACGTCGGCTATACATAACTTTGTGTCATAGGAGAGCAAGAGAAAGGAAAGAAGTTCCAAAACTTATATGACAAGGTACCATAATTAAAGTGCAACTGTTAATTCATCCTCACTGTTGAAAGTAAAACAGCATACCAGCACAAGCAAACGATTATTGGACTGCAAATATCGTTCAACTGCAACTTTGACAGGAAGAAACGGAACTTGTCTTGTCCTTAGTTGGGCTTCAATAATGGTATCATTTAGTTCACTACAGAAACGAGAATTTCAAAATTAAAGTAAAAGAGGCCAAATGTTCCAATATACTTGTTTCAGTGAACAAACTAAGAGAATAGTCACCAATACAGCCAGATGAATCCCCATTTTCCATTTATTGTGCAAAGTCATATTCCCCATAGAACATTTTAAAACAGATAAAGTCATGTTAAACCACTACACCAACAAAACAATATCAACCAATCACTACACGTTCTTACAAATATTATTTTTTTATTTCCCAGCACAGAACATGTCTCCACTAAGAAATCCTGTTGTAAAGTGATAATATTTATCACTTAAGCTTAATCGATATCCTCATTGACAGAATGACGAGCATGATCACCTACAAAATTTCTTGTCCTGCAACAATTTTAAAGTTTCCGCAACCAAATAAACTGATTTGGATGTTTCAAAATGCCCTTTAATCCATTAAAGTAGTTAGAAGTTACATAAGTAATTTTTCTTTTATGTTAGATAAATGCCACATCATATGAGTTATAATCTCCTGTTAATATATTAAAATCTGAAAGAGTTTATAAATTAAGATTTTGATGATAAATGAGAGATCCTAGTTTGTCACACATGAAAAATTGGAAAATAATGGACGAAAGAGAAAGTCAAGCCTGCGCACTTTTCCAGAATCTAATATCTGGTGATATTAGTAATATTAAGTTACTGCTAATTTACACTGACCAGACCTCTAACAATAGAGTATACTACTCATAGATCATTCAGAAAAGGAAATGCAGTTAGGGCCATACAACAAGTTGAATGAATCAACACGGATCACCTTGCAAGGCTAAATACTCTTGGGTGATTGATAGCGAAGTAGTACCAAGAGGGAAGGGTGAAAGAAACCCCCAATGGGGAGTGTAAATTAGTAGTAATTTAATATTAGTAATATCACCAGAAATTAGATTCTAGAAAAGTGAATAGGCTTTAATTTTTCTTTCTTCCATTAGATTCCACAATATTTGAAACACAACATGGTGAATACCTTACAAAAGTAGCAGCCCACTCTTGTGATGTGTGTGTTGTCACATGCATGAAATTATGCTGATGCATTTTTTCTCTTTCATCAGCTGGCATATTCAAAGCCTGACTAATTGAAGCAGCAACTTCAGCAATATTCCATGGATTCACCAAGAGTGCTCCAGCGCCAAGAGATTGAGCTGCACCTGCAAACTGGCATATTCAAAGCATAACCCATGTGTTCTTCTGTTTCTCTTCTTTATTTGTAAAATGCTATCTTTATCCAAAAATCCTAACAGAAGCGGGAGACTACCCCTGGAATATAAACATAAGATGGTATTGTATACCATCACAAAGGGAACCTTGCAGCTGCTAGACTTCATTTTCACCTTGTTTCAATAGGAATTCAGCAACTCATTTAAATACTTTCTGGATGATCAAAAGATTTTGTGTCAACCACCATTGGTGGTTATTGATCATCTAGAACCTCAAATACACTGTTAACTATAGGTTGTCATCATGTTTGACAGAGCAAAAAATAACTATCTAATCTTAGATTTCTCCTAGACACTAACAAACTTCTAGTAATGAATCAGAAAAATCTGTTATATCAACCCTCTGCAAAATTTAAAAAGGTTGCCTGTATTTCTATGTTAAATTACTTCACAAGAACTGAAAAATAAATTAAGAGCAGGATAGTTGGATTTCATAAGCTTTAAGTCCTTTTGGATGAGCATTATCTGAAAAGGCATTGTGAAGTTTTAATTACCTCACTCAGAATGAGCACTCCTTTCTTCGAAGCTTGACAGGCAACGAACTCATAGCTTACAAGATTCATTCCATCTCTTAAAGACGTAATAAGTGCCACGTCTGGATAAAAAACGAATGATGTTAATGTACTGATAAGCCTGAAATTACCCTCCCAAAACCATCTAAATATGACCGATTGAGCATCTTATTGGGGACCAGCAAGACAAATCCTCGTTAACTAAATATGTAAATGCTTGCAGATACATTTTGTTAATGCAGCTCCAAATATTAATGTCGCTTTTGTAAAAATTTCACATGATTTCACTTACTGTGGAGGAAACTTATGCATGCTGAACCTGGTATGCAGTTTATTCATATTTCTTCAAGCATTTTACACAATAAGTGCTGCATATGTGATGACCACCTACTTTGATATGTTACTCATAATGCAAGCATTTGCATGTTCTTGCAAAACTGTAGAAGCCATTATAGATGAACACTTAGAAAGCCATAGAACTGCATAATAGGACATGACACTGCCCTCCCCCATCTCCCTCCAACCGAGAGATGGTTATAAATAAAGGAAAAGAGCAAAATAAATTTTTCGTAACAAGAATGAAGGAATAAACCAGATGGAAATATCTCATTCCACATTTTACTGGCGGCAAAGATTTTCCTACTCGTTTATTGCAACAATTTTAGCGGTTCATTCATCCTCTTTAGAGGGTTCAAGAACACAAATCACAAAAAATGATAATATCTAATCCAGTGTAACATTCCATAAACAAAAAAACATTAACTATAAATTGCCTATAAATAGGTACCAGTAACAGCATATAGTGCACATAACGCATGAAAGTCAAGAGACCGGTCCTGGAAAAGAGAAGAAAATGCAGAGATTTAGGAAAAACATAGCAAGTAATATTCATTAGAAAGATTAATCAATCCATTATTTTCTCCACGACACAGTTTTCACCTAATTTCAACTTTCTACACTAGATTGACATGGTGCAGAACAATTGACATATTTTAACTCATAGAGCTTGCACATATCTCTGGATAGAAGCATTTATCCCAGTACCACAATGAAATTAATAAAATCCACCATAGAAGAAAAATGATTACTAAACTATTAGCTTGTGCAAATTCAATCTTGCATGAACAAAAAATAATAACGGAAAAAGAGTAATTTGGTGGATGATAGAAGTTTTGATGCACCACAAAACCTCAAATTTAAACTGAATTGGTTAGGCTACATGTTTTCTCCACATATTTGTCCAGAACTGAGGCAGTGTTTGGCATTATAATAGCGATTGTTTTTCAAAATGTTTTTCGCTTGGAAATACAGCAAAATAATATTTTATTATTTTTTAAAGTTTGTTTTTGACATTAGCACATCAAAACAAACCAAAAACACTAAGAAGTTAATTTTAAGCAAAAAAAAAAAAACACATTTTGTGAAAAACACGGTTGGACCGCAGAGACAAATAGTGCCTAAGCTTTGCTAGTTACTCTGATGCTAAACATTTTTTATTTAGGCTACTTAATATAATCATAGTTTTTTCTCAAACAAAGAAGCTTGTCTAGATTGGGAAGTCCACTCTTCCACTCCTTTTATTACCAGCAATAAGGTACGTGTAATTTCATTTATTATAAGGGAACATTTGATTCCATTCATAAACTGATTCCATTGACAAATATCATGGTTCAAAAGCAAACCAGATGATGTATTGGAACCGCAGTGAGAGTCCCAAATCTCCCATTGATGCGCCCGACAATCTCGTGGACCTGGCTAGAAAGCTTCTGGTCTGTCAAAGACAAAAAAAAGAGAAACAAAAAAAAGAGCAAGGCTGGTAACAGATACCTCAAAATGGTATAGAATTCATTGGGAAGTAATAAATTTGATAGAAAGCCAATGTTTAAACTTAGATCACTAATAATTGATACTACAACCACGAGGTACTATTTTTGGGTTCCTTAAACAACCACAAAACTAGATTTCTTACAGTTGACAATGAGCAGAAAGCCCAGGACTAAAATCAATCCACAGAATCTCAATTTGTTCCAGGATTTCTTGAAAAATTGTTTTTAGTCATCACTAGCAAACCACAACCTAAATCGATGTTAAACCACTGGAAAATGACAATCTCTTGTGGTTCCATGCATTACTAAGTCAATTCTATGCCAGTATAATTGGGATAGAAGTAAGTTTGCCTGCTGGTTATATTGAATAAAAGAGCAGCAGTAACTAATTCTTTAAAAAGCACATACATTCCGGAACATCTGTTCTTGTTGGCACAGCAATTTGCAGCAAAACTACTTTATCACGCCACTCTGGATTTTCCTCAAGGAACTCTTCAAACGCCAATATCTTTTGGGGAATTCCTTTTATCATATCAAGACGATCAACACCTAACATTACCTACTCACATACGAGTCGAAACAAGCAACAAGATAAACAAACTAACATTAGCAAGCACATAGTAAGGAAAGCATATATCCAAGGTTGGAGAAATTACTTAATTTACAGAGGCATTTATTCATGCTATTAATCGGTGTTGAAATGTCGACTCAAACATTAAGTAAAGAAAAATCATTAAAAGGGTTGATTTAGAGGTAAAGAAAAACAAAAGCTAACAATCTCATAATTGCCTGAAAATTGACCAAAATTCAAGTTCCAACCTTTCTCCCAGCAAATCTTTCTTTCAGTTCTTTTATGTGATCCTGGACCTGAGGGAGCTCCAGAGCTCGAATGAAGCGATCGGAATCTATCCCAATAGGAAACTGCAGTTTCAATCTCCCAAAAACGATATGGTGCCATCATGAGGAAAGAATAAGGTTTGAGAAACAAATTTAAAGTTTAAAAAGCATATTTAGTATAAAATTAATAAGCAAAATATATACCGCTGCTACACGAGTCAGCTTTCCCTGATTCTCTACTCCTTCAGGTGTACCCTCAAGCCCAAGGATACGAGTGCAAGCACTGACAAAATGTCTTGCATAATCATATGTGTGAAAACTGAAAGTACAAAAGCCAGCAATTAGATACTTAATTATCAAAAGAAAACCAAAATAATTACCACAGAAACAAATTTTCCAAAGAGATAATCTGGTGTCTTAAATCTGGCCGCATCATTATGCTACTACGAATATCTAGTTTGTTCACAAATCACGTGTAAAATTATCTACTCATACGAGAAGGATTGGAGCAAGGAAAATTGAGATGAGCAGAAAGCAACAGCTATTGTTCAGATCAAATAGGCTTTTAGGTTCCTAGAGTTCTTGAACATTTGTAAGCAACCTCCTATAGATGCTAAATCTGAGGTGTTGTTTAGTGTTCCAATTTAAAAGGTATTCAACTTTCTATAGTATCTGCATGTAATGGAGACACAGACCACATTTTCTGATGTGTAAGAAGACTGACCTTCAATTCTTTAATCATTCGTGTTTACATCAAGTAACAAGCACTGATAATACAAAATTCCAAAACAAAGGCTCTCAGATTTTGCATTTCAAGGAAACAGCCTAAAATACTTTGTTTAGTAGGTTTCTTACAGAAAACCAATGGCTCAAGTATGCAATTGATTTCTATACTACTCTTATTTATTCATTTCAACTCAAGTAGAAAAACATATATATATATGACATATCTGTTGAAATCAACCAGGTTGATTAGATTATGAATCAGAGTGTCATTTATCAAATTGAACATGCAATTTTTAGCTGTTAAAAGTTTCCCCAGCCTCTTGGACATAGCAGGAGAGTATCAATTCATATCATGAAGCATATACAGTGATCAAGAGGTATCTCAGAGAAAGAAATAGCATCAATTCCAAAGGCTTCATCTGTCATGAAACAAATGGAGTTTGATCTTCTGTTTCCTTAAAAGTGACGTCAGAAACAGGAACAAAGAGAAGACGGAACTCAAAAATAAGAATTTAAGTTCTTAAGGGACTTGATCTAGGCCTGGTGTTTAACTCCCAGAACATCATCTGTGCTCTGAAGCAAACTTGCATTGCTAATAAATTTGAATGAATTAAAGCAGAGAGCAGACAGTGCTGGAATATATGAAGCAGGATGGAGCACATGATATGTTGGTGGAAACAGATAGTTCAAAATGCTGTACTACACTACTGACAACTTACCCAACTAAATCAGCTGCAAGAACAGATTCCAACAGGTCTCTACGAGATGGCAGCATTCTGTGTATCTCCGAGGAAGGAAAAGGGGTGTGAAGAAACCATCCGACTTTGATGTTGCTGTTTTTCTCTTTCAGACATCTGGGAAGAAACATTAGGTGGTAATCATGGCACCACACAACATCACCCTCCTCATAATTTTCGTGCACTACATTAGCAAACATTTGGTTTGCCTTCTTATACGCGTCAAATTGAGATTGAAAACTACGGGTGGTTGAAAGACGATCTTCTTGGGGAAGCCCAAGATAATGGAAAAGAGGCCATATTATGTTGTTACAATAACCATTATAATATTGATGAACAGTATCTTCATCAAGGAAAACCGGGATGCATTTCTGCACAAAATAGACCAAAATTAACAAGGAGAAAACTGAACCATAGCATAGACGACAGAGAGAAGGAGAGTCGGTAATCTATGAAGTGTTTGAGATCATAGATGAAAAAGAATTGAAACATCAAGATGCGACAAAAGGTTTTTGTACCTTTTCAGCCAAAGCTTTAGTTAGTGCTTCTTGTCCAGTTTCATCAGGTACATTTACACCAGCCCAACCAATCCACCTGGCATCAAACTCCTTCAGACCTTCAAGAAAATAACGAATTTTCAAATTCTCTTACAACTCGGTGACAATGGTTTAAATACATGGACAAAAAAGAAAAGGGTAACATGATTATATTAAATCAGACAGGTATTATCGTAAAAGAAGACTATACAACAGGAATTGAAAGGATGATTGAAGAAAGAAGTTTAAGCATCACCTACCCAAAAGTGCACTGACTAGCCCACCTACACTTATCTCAAGTTGCCATGAATCCTTTCCCTGCCTGACTGCAGAGACAGGCAACCTATTGGCAACCACCAATAAACGTTGTTTAGGAAGCCTCTGATCTTGCCTGTCATATCCATCTATCCCTTCAGACAATTCTTCCTCATTAAGTGAAGCACAATTTTCAGTTTCAGTGAATGCTGAATCGTTAGAAAAGAGCTCCCCGTCTCTCAAACTATCTCCTGCTTTCTCATTCAGATTAAACACCTTGTTTAATTTCCGTAAATTTCTTTCCTTCATTAGCCTTTCTGTTCTACTTTTCGGTGTGGCAGGATCAACATTGCACTTGTTCCCTGGCATATGGCTTGTTTTGCAACAAAGTCTGCAAGTCAAGCCATCCCGTTAAATGTGCTCTTTGGCTAGAAAAACTACCTCTTATTCTACAACAACCACTTAGAGAAGGGACTGGTTTAGAAAACAAATAAACAAAAAGTACCTTCTCGAACATGCCCAAACAGATATAAGAGTACAAAGACGTGAAAAAACTTATAATTAACCTCTCAAGTGTTAACAGCATATTTGAATGATTGCATTGTTTTACAAAGCATGAAAAAAGAGCCCCTGTCATTCAAATGTTTCATATATAGACCTTGCTAATCATCATATACTGTATTACTCTCCCCCATCAGACTTTTGATATAACCAAACAAAAACATTTATGTAGAGCTTATCAGCCAACCAGTTGTACTCTAATTATACTAAAAGGAAAGATTGATGTAATTCTAAACTGGTAAAATGTAGGCTTGTTCGAGAGTTTAGGTATGCAAAGATTAGGAAACGAAGAAAAAAACAAACATACAAGTACTGACCACAGCTTGTAAATTCATTGCTTGCTATAGTTCAGAGAAGACAAAGGACCTAGTCATGTGCAAACTGCACATGACAAAATTGCTATTTTATCCACATTAACAAATCGATTGAAAAAAGGGGGGTGGGGGGATGGGAATTACTTAAAAGCTAAACAACAGTAGCAAAAGAATAGAAAACATACAAGTGGGGTCCAAAAACACCGACTTTTGAACTTCGAAAGAACAATCCAATGAAACATACCACGGAATTCGATCGGTTGCAGTAAAAGTACATTCACCAACAAATCCCTTTACAATGCCAAGCACAAGAAAAATGCACTGATAAAAAACAATGGGAAAGAAACAAAACCCCATTACATGAGGGCTAACAAGAGAGAACAATATCGACTAGCAAACAGAACATCAAAATATTAAAAACCCATTTTCATCAACACAAATATGGATCCACCATGAACAGAAACATATCAAAAAACACAAGAACAAGATTAAAAAAAGCATCTTGGAATTGAAAAAGAAAAAAGAAAAGAAAAGCCATATGTTATCTTGTACTTACCTGATTGTTATACAAAATGCAGATCTCTTCGGGTGATTTAGCACTCATTCAATACCAAATTGATAAGAGTAAATAGTACAGTGTCATGTTGTTTTGTAAAACAAGAAACGTTTGAAAGAGCCATACGGAGACGAGATAAGCAAGGTGGCCAAAGAGATATTTTAGAGGGATAGAGGGACGCGGTCACCACTGAAAGAATAAACACAAGAATCTGAAGGTAACGGATGATGTTGATCTTAGTGAGAGAGAAGAGAAATTAAACAAAAAAAAAAACAAAGATTTATTATCCAAATCAACAAAATGTGTTTTCCGGAGATTGGATTACAATGACAGACGGTTTAATATGCAAAAAGGGAAGGCCATGCAGGCAGGTTCGGCTTGTAACGCCCAAAAAACAGAAGATTTTGCTTGCTACCTGTGTGTGTAGTGCGAAAAAAAAAAGATTGTAACTTGCTGGCTGATAAACTCTACATTAATGTTTATAATTGCATGTATTGTATTGGTGATCACAACTTTGCTCATAATCACTCTGCGCTGCCTATCATTACAGATTAGGATGAGATTTGCTGAGAATTTGTAATATCTTCTACTCTTCTTATTTCTTATTAATATGGTAAGAAATTATGGGTTTTCTTTCTCTTTTCAAAAGGGTATAATTAGAAACCTCCTAAATACAAAATACTCGAAAGCTCCTAAAAATACAAGTTTTAGTGTCTTTTTAAAAGTGTAATTGAATTTGTTTTTTAAAATATTTTTTATTTAAAAATATATTAAAATAATATTTTTTTTTAAAATATTTTTAACATCAACATATTAAAATGATCTAAGAACACTATTTTTTAATAAAAAAAATATTTTTTTTCAAAAATATTTTCAAAACTAAATCTCAAACATCCCCTCCCCCTTGGCCACTGAACATGGTTCACAAATAGTGTTTTGTTGTACACTGTTGTTGTTTTTTTTAATATAAAATGATAAATTGTGATAATAATAATAATAAAATGAAACTGTTTAACAATTTCGTTTACATTGCATAATTTATTGCTTATTAATATTACTAGGTATACATGTTTTTCTAACAACACTCTAAAGTTACAAATATATATATATATATATATATATATATATATATATATATATATATATATATATATATATATATATATATTTAAAAATCTAAATGGAATCATTTCAATAAAGTTTTCAATATAACAATAATAATATAGAAAAATATATTTTAATATTAATTATTATATAGAACACTAGATTTCCTGAAGGGAAAAAACACTATTGACAGTTGAAATAAGCTCAGTAGCTACTAATATAATAATATTTTTCTTTATTAAGTGTTTAATATCTATATCTTCTATTTAAAAAAAAAAAAAAAAAAGGATGGAAGCTTACTGCCATTATTTCACAATAATACATGGACAATGGGCAGGCAGGCCGTATAGTCTGTGCTGGGCCAAGTGGATAAAAAGTTAGGACTCTAGACGGCACGACCCAGAAGAAAAGTGGGCTAGCTCGACTCGACCCATTCTCATTCTTGGTCACCGTGGATATCGCCTTGCTGCAGGTCCATTGTCGCAAAAGGTTTAGGGTAGGGAAATAAATCATCTATCAGGTGTCTTATCAGCGAGAGTCCGACGCTAAAAAAATTATTTTTATAATTTCAAATTTAAATCTTATAATTGTTAATATAGTAATCATTAAGGTTTATATAATTATTAATTACAGGACAGATAAAATTAGTCGGGATACGTGTAAATTAATCTGAACACTCAAGTGTATTTTCAACCTCTTTTATATCCAAACACATATAGAAAGAAACATGACAATGGACTCTTGATAACTTATTCATGGCCTAAAAATCTCATCTCAAAACTTGAAATAAGAAATCCTTTTATTCCTTTTTAAAACAATATATTTCTTTTTTATTTATAAATTGCGAGGTTTGAATTTGCATGTGCTTCCCTCTCTTTGTTGTGGAGATATTAGAGAGGATTACACATTTCGATAGGGTCATAAATAGGTCATGGGGTTGGTATATGTATTGGCATGCAGAGATAACGTTCTGCCACCTCCACTGCTTTTGTCTCTGCTTCTTGCTGGGGACTTGAATGAGATTGTCCACCAGAATATTCAATTCACATGCTTTCCTAGTAAGTGCTCCATTTATATTTTGGTTTATTTTATTTTTTAAAGTGTTTTTTATTCAGAAATATATTAAAATTATTTTTTATATTAACACATGAAAATCATCTATACACATTAAAGAAAAATTGATTTCAAGTTAAAAATAAAAATAAATTCAGCGTAAAAAATCTGTTTTAGCAAGCTACTTAGCCTGTTTTAGCAAGAATTTTAGATGAAATAATTTCTTGATATAGTATCAAAATCTTATTAATCCAACGATCATAAGTTCGAATCTCACCACTCTCATTTTATTTGATAAAAAATCAAGTACAAGATAGTATGGGCATATGCAAGTTTCAAATCTAAAGGGTTTTCACTTGAAGATATATGTTAAAGAATCATATAAATTATATTCTAGAGTCTCAACTAACAGTTTAAACTCTTAGATGGGATAATTACTTAAAGCATTCTCATTGCGCCTCGAGCACGATCAAATTTTCCCTCACCTCACGTAGACAATTCCAACGTTTTAAAGAAGAAAGAAAAAATTGAGATCTGGATTTTTTTTTGGTAGAAACCATCCGGTAATCCGGTCACTGCCGACTAATCCGGATTCGAGCCGGGTAGGACCCTTAAGGGCGGCAAAGCTCTCCCAAGCGAGTTTTAAAGCAGCTGCATACCCAAGGCTCGAACTCGAGACCTTGGTTAAGCTAGGAGGACTCCCTACCAGTCCACCCACGCCCCCGTTGGTTGAGATCTGGATTTTATATGGATAGTGTTGGCCTTACTTGTATACAAAAAAGGTAAGAAAGAACTCATGTCCTATCCTAGAGTTAAATATATATATATAAAAAATCATTATTCTAATTATGTTTAATCACTTTGCAATATGTGAGCTTAGTGGGTCGAAGGGATTTAGGCAAGTTGTGCCCTAACATCATTATAAATATCGTTTCTTAAAAGGATTTCCATCCATCTCATGCAAAGTGAGAATCATACATAAGGATAAAATCATAAAACTAGGTTATATGTGAGGCCTAAACATAAAATTATTCCCAAGTCCAATCCATTAGGTCACGTGATCTCTCCAAAGGGTGATCTAAGTTCCTAGAATTGGAAAAAGATCTACTCTTGAGCTTGTTATATAAGATGTGTCATGACAACATTTTTCATGATGCCTCTTGAGATAGGGAAGTGCTTGGAAAAGAGTTTTTTTATAATAATAAAATTATGATAATAATTTCAAGAATTATTACTTAGTATTAAAGTCACTAGAAAATCTAATGGTCAACGAGGGTCTGGATAAAGAGATTTGTTGTATAAGAAATAGAGGCATCACCCCTAGATGCATTGTTGTCTAATTGTTTTTATAAGTTAGATTTTTATTTATTGATCTTTTATGAGGTTCAAAGTAGATCTCTTTTTGTGAGTGAGTCTCTTTCTTATTGGGTCAAAACCTAACAATTCTAAGGTCCGTATTTTAGAACTATATTTGTTGTACTTTTGATATCTAAGAATGTATTTTTCAATAATATAGTTTTATGTCTCAAATATTAAAGTCTACAACTAAACTCTAATAAACAAAAGGAACAAAATGATCATTGAAAGATTTTTGATATTTTAATCGAATCTTAACTGATGATCGTAAACTAGTTACGATATCTCATTTTTTGCATTTTAAAACATGAAACAAGATGCAATTGTTCTGCTATTTTTGAAAAAAAAATGCTCAAAGAAGGTTTTAAATGTTTGATTTGAGCTGACCCAACTAATTGGGCTAGGCTGAAAGAGTCCAACCTGAAAAAAAAAAAAGAACAAGAAATAATAACAAATAATAATAAAACTACTCGTATATAACATGAACAATTATTCTTTAATGCCTTCATTGTGGCAAAAAAAAAAAAGGTTCAAGAATATAAATACTCCTTGAACACCAAAATAATAGGGTTCTAAATCTCTCCATTATTCATTATAGAGACAGTAGAGAACATCTTTCTATAAAATATTACTGTACTCACTTCCACTCCAAAGCAAATCGCAAAAACTAAAAAATTAACCATTTATTTAATACATACACTTTATTTTAAAGCCGCCTAGTTTTAGTGTTTTTTTTAATACACACACTTTATTTTTATTGCCACCTGTCTGTGTGTGTGAAGTCAATTGCTGATGTGGTCACGACAGCCTATACACGCCAAACGACAACACATTCTTGCTCTGATCATGCTGGCGATACGAGGGCAAAAACGACTTCTAGCCCTTACGGTGCCTTGTTCCTCCCATGTTACTCGGTAAGACTTGAGATCCCGAGCATTAAATTTGGCAACCTACTGGCATTAATGGGTACATTTCATCAGCCTTGCATGCACCATTGGATTAACGGGTGTCGATAATGTCAACCGTCGATATTATACTCGTTATATATTGTACAAGCACTCCCGCTTGCCGCATCTGTATAGTTAGTTCCCTATCAAAGATATATATGATCTTCTTCTGTTTTTTTTTTTAGAGTAGTTTTGAAGTTGTTTTTGGAAATATTTTTAATTTAAATGATGATTTTTTTTTAAAATTATTTTTGATATTAGCACATCAAAATAATATAAAAACATCTTTAAAAAAAAAAATACTTTACAAACACATTCACAAACATCCCAGTGTTTGTAGGTCCGGTGAATAAATTGGAAAAGGTGATGGTTAGGATCATGGTTAGGACCATCGTGACGGTGCGATCGACCTGGCAAGTACTGTTCCCATCATCTATCCATCTGATCTTATTTGGACCAAGTCGAAATGGAGATGTAGGGTTGATTTTTCTGTCAAAAACAGCTGCAACTTGATGATCACGAGTCAGCAAATAGCAATTAATTAAAGAGTCAGTCGTATTTTCTCCTTCATGGAGCAGGGCTTGATCTTGAAATGTGAGTTCGAATCTAGCTGCACTCCATTGTTGACTTGAGCTGATCATGTACTGAGAACAAATTAAGAACGGCACATAAACTGGTTTAGTATATTTCGACTGCAAAAGCACTAAGCTAGCTGATAACCATCTGGGCAGAAAGTATTGTTATCCACCCACTATATATCATTTCCATAATTTCCAAGATAGGGCAAAAGGCTATGAAATTGTCTCCTTTTGCATTGTACCTAGCTAAAGTGATCTAATGACATGCATGGTGGCCTGAGATTAAAAGGTCTGGGTTTTTATACATCAATGTGAGCATTTTATGGCCTTATTCTTTTGTTCACCGGCCTTGTGAAGGTTCTTGGGGTTTTACGTGCTGCATTATCAATTACCAAGTCTTTTCGGTTGTTAATTAGCACATTTTATGATTTTACATTTTCAAGACATCCATCCACGTTTGATCTATTGTAAGAATTTTCCTGAAATAGCTCCAACAAGTAATTTAGCACATACACATTAGCTCTATCAAAAATACTCCTGTAGGATGGTCTTCCCGTGATATATAATTGATATCAAGAACGAGCTAGCTAGAGGGTGAATGAGAAACTGTGATCGATTGTATATATTTTTGCGAAAATTAACAATTACATAATTTAATAGAGCAGCACAATTAATTAGGACATTTATTATAAGGCAAGTTACTAATTAAATGGGAAAAAAAGAATTCTCTTTTGACATATATTTGTTCTTTTTTGTTTTTGATACTTTATTCTGCTTAGGGCAAAGGAGAGCCAACCAAGATAGATAAGCAACCAAAAGATTTGTTGTTTGCTCTTATTGACAATGATTTGGTATAATTAGAAAATAATATAAATTATATTCTGGGATTTCACTTAATAATTTGAGCTTTCAGGTGAGATGGTTCTTTGACATGATATCAAAATCTTATTGACCCAGTAGTCACAGGTTTGAATCTCACTACTCTCATTCTATTTGATAAAAAACAAGCACAAGGTAGTGTGAATCTGTGCAAGCTTTAAGTTCAAAGAACTCTTACTTAAGGGTATATGTGTTAAAAAATAATATAAATTATATTTTAGTATTTTACTTTATGATTTTAGATAATTACGATTACATAATTATGGCCAAAGTCCACCACCGACAGAAATATGCTGGCCAGTAGTGATTGTTTTCAATCAATACTTTTATTATCATCCCCCAACCCAAATCCTTGCTAATATTGCTTCTTTCTTCCTGGTTTTTAAGATACATGCCACTGGAAATACCGTGCTCGCAGACTGATCATATCCAGCCATCTGCCGTCCTCTCCCATGCATAGCCGCGTGATATTAATGCAGCTCACCAACTTTCTCAACTGTAAAAGCTAGAACAATAATCCACTAGCTAGTTCCATGGCTTCACATTTTTTTAATTATTTAATCTCTTGACGCGATCTCCAATGTCACTCCCATCTATATATATTTATATATAGCATTTGTATTTAAACTCATCACAGACACCACCTCCATAGCCCAGTCTTTTCGAGTCCTTCACAGATCACAGTACCCTTACCTTTTTTTGATCATTCCTTACATTAAACTTTTTGATTGATCAATTAATGGAGGGGGTGCTAAAGAAATGGTGGGTGGTGGGTGTGATTTTTGTGGTACTTTTGCTTGCAGAACCATATGGGGTTAGAGCGCAGCAAGTTCCTGGCTACTTTATTTTTGGGGATTCATTGGTCGATAATGGCAATAATAATCAACTTTCATCCTTGGCTAGAGCTGATTATTTGCCTTACGGGATCGACTTCCCTCGAGGACCGACCGGAAGGTTTTCCAATGGCAGAACAACGGTTGATGTCATTGGTAAGTAGCAGCTCTTACTTTCTATATCCCATCTCTCTCAGCACTACTCTTAACTCAGAAACATTTTTTCCTTGAAAAAATCTCATTACGCTAAGCTTTCTAGAAAAAAAGTAATTGAATAATTGATATTGGCAGCTCAAGTCTAGTCATGCAAAATTGACTCCCGGAGAAATTCAAAATAAACTAATCCCAATTATACAACCTCATTTCAGACAATACTTAATTAAGCAATAATACATCGTATACTATATGTTCAAACATTACAAGAGTAGCAATACATAGACTTATATATAGTGCAACTAACATATATCCTTCATTTCAAACAGCTGAGCAACTGGGCTTCCGCAACTACATTCCACCTTATGCTACAGCAAGCGGCCGAGCTATACTCGGAGGAGTGAATTATGCATCTGCTGCTGCTGGAATTAGAGACGAAACCGGCCAACAACTCGTAATTATTAACCAGCTACTCATTCTATATATCATTGATATTCATTTTATAGCTTGATTGCTAGAAACATAATTACCAATCCTTGGCTTTTCCAGGGAGATCGAATTAGTTTCAGTGGTCAAGTACGAAACTACCAGAATACGGTCTCACAGATTGTGAATATACTTGGGGACGAGGACACGGCAGCGAATTATCTAAGCAAGTGCATTTTCTCAATTGGACTAGGCAGCAATGATTACCTTAACAACTATTTCATGCCTCAGTACTACTCAACTAGCCGTCAATATACTCCAGACCAATATGCTGATGTTCTTATCCAGCAATATACTACCCAATTAAAGGTCAGTTTTTTTCCTTTTCTTTAAATAAACATGGTGTGCTATATTTCAAAAAACGAAGAAGTAATATTTCTGGGACTTGCTAATTTTTACCTGATCTGGTGCAGATTTTGTACAACTATGGAGCCAGGAAGTTTGTGCTGATTGGAGTGGGTCAGATAGGCTGCAGTCCCAGTGAATTGGCCCAGAATAGTCCTGATGGGAGAACTTGTGTTCAGAGAATTAATTCTGCCAACCAGATTTTCAATAATAAGCTCAGGTCTCTTGTTGCTCAGTTCAACGGCAATACACCTGATGCGAGATTTATCTACATCAATGCTTATGGGATCTTTCAAGATATAATAAACAGACCTGCAGCTTTTGGTAAATATCCCTTTAGCTTTTAACCTATCAAACTTTAGAATCCTGTGCTTTTCATCTATCCAGGCCGGGCCGGCCAGGCTCCGAGATATTGACCAGTCACCGGGATGACCTGCCGGGCACCTGCTGAATTTGATTTGTGCTTGTTAATTTCAGGTTTTACGGTCACAAATGCTGGATGCTGCGGCGTTGGGAGGAATAATGGCCAGATTACATGTCTACCTTTACAAACTCCATGCCGAAATAGAAACCAGTATGTGTTCTGGGATGCATTTCACCCGTCGGAGGCAGCAAACATAATTGTTGGAAGGAGATCTTACAGTGCACAATCGGCATCGGATGCTTACCCGTTCGATATCCGCCGCCTGGCTCAGTCCTGAAGATGGAGCTAATAGCCGTGGTGGTCACATGTCAAGTTAAACATGTTCCCAATAATTTTTCTTTTCTTTTTTTTGCTATATAATGTTTTTTGCTGCTATATAATGCTGGTTGCTATTATTGCTGTTGTCAATTGTTCCATGGAATGTAAGTGTAAACAAGTGAATCGAGTTTTGTCTAAGCACTGAATCAATTGTATTCATGCAAGCTTGTATTGGGGCGTGAGATGTGGCTTGAATTAAAATTCTTAAATTACTAGAATCTGAGATGAAAATTGAGAATTGAGACATCATTGTGATGTTATTTATTCCCCATATAATTAACACTCTTGCGGTGTTTTAAAGTTAATTAAGTCATTTTATCGTGTAAGAATATATAGTTTTCTATTTTCAAATCAACATGAGCATTTTTCTATAAATTTCTTTTTTTTTTAAATGTGTTGAGAACTTTTTTATTTTTATACATTTTACATGGACATTTAATATTATCGCCATTAATATTTTTTGAATTAAAAGTATGTAATTAATAAAACTACTAAAATAATTCTTGTATAAATCTTAAACGACTCTAGATTTGTCTAATAAAATCTTAAAGCTCCTAAAATAATTAAATTTATTGTTATGATGATATGTATTTTGGGACACCCAACTATTCCAATGACAACAAGTATAGCCATCAAATTTCTCTCTCTATAATAACCTGATTTTCTCTTTTACTTATTATTCCTTAGAGTTAATTTTCTTACTTCTCATTTTAGTTTTCAATTTTCAACCGTCACAATCTTCCTCCTGTTACCGGTTTTGCGTGGGCAACGATATTAACTGTGTGCATGGAACCCAACAAGTGCCTTTTTTTTTTCTTTTTTTTTTCATTTTAGGAGACTACTTGTTCAATAATGCAACAATAAAAAACTTAAAACAATGGCTAGAGTCAATTACCCCCCATATGGGATTGACTTTCTAAGGGTCGCACATCCAACGATCGAAACGTTATCAATTTTATTATCGGTCTGTTCCTAAATATCTCTCTCACAATACCATGCATGTAATATAATTTATTGAAGTACACCCCGAAGGATCATGCCAAAGTTCTCATCGACAAGTACTCTATGCGAATAAGGGACAGTAAGAACAGCATAATTTTTTATTTTTTATTAATGTTGGTGTCCGAATCAGTTTACGTGTATCTCAATTAATACTCTGGATTTTAAAATAAATCACCATGTAAATCTTTAATAACTATCATATTAATAGTTACAGGTTCGAATATGAAATTATAGAGAGAACAAGCCAATTACTCCACTAAGATAGGCTAAAACGGATCTAACACATGGATATTATGATACGAAGTAAGGAAAGCGAGAGAATGAAGGTTAACTGCACACAGCCATGAAGACCATGACTTGAATAATAAGAAAACAAACTAAATTTAATAACCGAAACACAAAGGATCATAGACCTAAAAAGATAAAAAAATATGACTAAAACATTTAGGTGAAGTGTCTTAATAAAAAATGATTGTACAGTAAAAAGAAACCTTATTTTAGTTTAGATTATTATTATTATTATTATTATTATTGTTAATAATATAAATAATACTAATCGGCAAACAAAAGCTATACGATGGGAGATATTTTCTTTGTATATATATATATTATTAAGCAAACGGGGCTAGTTTTTCATCATTTCAGAGGGGTATATAGGATAAAAAAAGATATTTTTTTTTTAAAATAATTTCTTTTTATTTTAAATTAATTTTTAGATGCTTTTAGATTATTTTGATATTAAAAATATATTTTTTAAAAATAAAAAAGAAATTAATTTAATAAAAAAAGTTACAATAAATGTGAACACAAGGTGATCAAAGCGAATAATGAAATAATGCTGACTTCGTGAAGGTCAAATGTTGACTGAGAAGATGGCCAGCATTTCCCAGCAAAGATGGGCATTGGTAGATGATCAGCTGCTTAGGTGGATCTTAAGCTTTCCCCACGTGATCTTATCCATCCTGAGTTGACATTTGAGCAGCCCCTCTGTTCCCATCTCAAGCTGTTCTACCTTATTTTTATACACTCGTCCACCAACAAATGACTGCCGCTTGCAGCGTTTTTTAAGAAGCAAAAGGTTTACTTTCGTCCGCTGAAACAGCCAGAGCAACTTCTGTATTTAAAATAATATTTTACTAAATTAAGTAAAAAACACAGCTTAGGAAACCGGCGTCGTTTGAGACTTTTCACAGGCAACCGCCTCCTTCGCTCTAAGCCTCCATCACAATCGTCATGACAGGCGCTCCTGGTCGCGTGGACCACACGATCTAAATCAAAACCGGAAACTTTTTGTCACCGCGCACAAAGTCACAACCACAAAAACACACTCGAATTTCTTAACTCTCATCTCCAAACACATCCAATTAAAATTCGACCCCCATTTCTATCTTAGGGAAGAAGATTCCGTAGATCTTCCGAAATCCAATGATTCACGCGTATTTAGCTAAACAGCAAACACAGCTTCCCTCTCCATTCTAGGGATTTAAGCAGTCAACAGCTACAGAGTAAAAAGTATCGAATTGCCCATCCTAATCAGCCTCACGAAATCTTCTTCTCCAAAATAATGGAAGGGAAAAATCCGTTGAGGTTTACGTTAGGAAAACAGTCGTCACTAGCACCGGAGAAAGACCGAGAAGAATCTGATGCTGATATAGATGTAATTGATCCAGGAGTGAGGCTAATGTACTTAGCTAATGAAGGAGATCTAGAAGGGATCCAAGAGTTGGTGAATTCTGGTGTTGATGTTAATTTTCGTGATATTGATGGCCGTACTGCTCTTCATATTGCTTCTTGTCAAGGCTTCACTCAAGTTGTCGCTCTTCTGCTCGATCATGGGGCCGAAATTGACCCCAAGGATCGTTGGGGTAGCACAGTATGTATTTGGATAATAATTTTGTTTTTCTGATTTGGGTTTCTTCGGATTGTTGAAATAGTTGTTTTAAGAGATTAGATTGCTGGCCGGCTTAACTTTTTTTTTTTTTAATATCTTCAACGGGGTTGATGATGTTGTTCGGTCCGAGATTTGAGTTTGATCTCTAACAAGCCTATGGTTAGATAGATTTTGTGGATTGTGAAGTTAGAAATTTTGGCCCGTGTTAAATAATTTTGTTATTGATTTGGAGGAGGGATGCAGCGTGTGCCATTTGTGTTAGTCCAGGCAATTTGCTCAAGCATTTTGTTTTGAGTCAAAGGGATTCATATTGACAGTTTGGAGTGGGTGCCGCTGATGCTAGGTAGTAAAATATGGGGTGCTTTCATATTCTCCAGGTGCATGGAGAGCATTATAATCCCGAGCATTCCTGGGGTTTTTTAAATACTAAAATGTATCGTTTGGTTTGCTGTTTAACTGATAGTCAGAGTGTTCTTTTTTTTATTCTCAGTAAACTGATGTTGCTTAAACAGCCTCTTGCAGATGCTATATTTTACAAAAATCATGATGTGATTAAACTCTTGGAGAAACATGGTGCAAAACCTCTGGTATGTTTTCAGTTTTGTTGTTTACATGAGATGCCTTAGTTTACTTTTGAACTGTTTTTTTTTTATTGTGTCTTGGATCGGTTTTGTTTATGTAGATGGCTCCTATGCATGTTAAGCATGCACGTGAGGTCCCAGAATATGAAATCAATTCTGATGAACTGGATTTCACTAACAGTGTGGAATTAACTAAGGTAAGTTGTTCTCCATTTCAGTTTTTGCCTGATGGAACTTATGAGCTTCTGTTTGTCTTCTGATAACATTGATTACAAACCTCTTCGAGCTAGTGTTTCATTGCTTCTTATGTTACTGTTTTGAAGATCAATGTCAGTTTCTTTTTATGTTGATACTTATTGTCAAATGGTACAACTTGAATTAAAATTTTGTAGATGATTTTCTGAGTGAAATTCTTATATAATTATATTTGTGGCTTTTATCCCTCTACTGCAAGCATTTGAGTTGAGTAAGAATACAATGATGAGTTACTTAGGTAATGAGCATGTATTCTAGTTAAGATATCTGAGGCGTATTGGCTAATTCTATGGTCAGACTGTATTAGACCTGTTTAAAAGCACATCTCATTTTTAAGTTGATTGCGTGAAATATGCCACAGGGAACCTTTTGCATAGCATTATGGCGAGGAATTCAGGTTGCTGTTAAAAAGCTTGGTGAGGAAATGCTTCCGGACGAGGATAAAGTGTGGGTTATCTACACCCTGAGCCTTTTTTCTTAATAGTATCTGGTTTTGTATGCTTAGGTTATCTTGACAGTTAGTTTTGCACAGGAGAGCATTCAGAGATGAACTTGCATTGCTTCAGAAAATAAGGCATCCAAATGTGGTCCAGTTTCTGGGTGCTGTTACTCAAAGTAGTCCAATGATGATTGTGACTGAATATTTACCCAAGGTTTGTTCTTCAATCCTGTCATTCACCGTGTGGAGTGGCATTTTTCCAATCTCATTCATTCTTATTGCTTTCTGCTGGATGTTTGTTGTTGCCACAACTCTATTCTGTGCATATAATTCTTTCTGTTGGTTGTTATTTATTTATTTATTATTTTCAATGCCTGTTATTGTGGTTTCATTTTTCTGTCCCCCCCCCCCCCCTCCCCCCCATTTTATGATCATTATTTCTTAATGCTCTATTGCATTTGACGATGATAAATTTGTTCCCCTGATGAGCCCTCCTTTGAAGTCAACTTGTTTCTGGTATATACCAGGTGGAAATGATTTCTTAAACAAACCTAATAGCACTATCGGTCTATCCTTGTAAAAATTTCTGCTTCATGTGTGATGGAAATTTTGTACTTTGGATTTCATTTGTAAGTAAGGATGGCAAGACCATCCTTCATCTCTTTTCTTAGCTTCCTTCTAACCTGAAATTCACTTGTATTGAAATTACTGACTAGATCTTTGTAAATATTGACTTCTACTTAGTAAACAGGTCAGTTATGCTCTTTCACAACATCACAGAGTGGTTGGTCTGCATTTTCTCTGTTGTGACATTTATCTATCTTCTTCTTCTTTTTAAAGAAGAAATTAACAGATTAAAATGCTTTTAGATGTTGAAGTCATGAAATCTTATATCATAAAATTAACATCTTGTAGTTTTTTTTTTTTCCATTAATGTTACAGGGAGATTTTTGTGCGTTCTTGAAAAGAAAAGGAGCATTAAAACCAATTGCAGCTGTGAGACTTGCACTTGATATTGCAAGGTCTGTTATTATTTATTATTATTTTTTCCCATTAACCCCATGTAAACACAAATTTCAAGTCTAAAATAAAGATTGTGTAGTGGGCTTTTAAGTTTTTGGTGTTTACACTCCCACCCCCCATAAAATGCCTCCTTTCTTTGTCATGGAGTTTATTATTATTCTGAATATCTAATTTGTTTCAAAGAGCAATAATTTTTTGATTGGATTCTTATACATTAATGACTGACCCACAGAGAACTGTAAATAACATTTTTGTAGCTATATAATTGTCTGCTTGAAGAAAATGTTAATCAAATTAATAGCTAGGAGAGCATCATACATTCAATAATTGTGATTCAGGACTAAAAATCTCACAATTGGCTTGTACTTTCAAAGGCACTCAGTTTTTCTGTCAAATATATTAGGATTTAAAACTTGTCTCTTAGCCTGGGGTAAATACATGATTTATTGCCCACATAAGTTTGTTTTCATTTTAAAACTTTGATTGTTCAATGTATAGTATATAGTTTTCCAGTAATTTAACAATCTTTTGAGAAACACCAAAACTGTGGAGTGTTGTTTATTTGGTGTAAATGGGTAAAAAAATGGACAGTGATGCCTATGTGATGTAGGACTAGCCAAATTGATGTAGAAAAAAAAAACAAGATCACCAACATGAAAGCGAATTTAGAACAGAATCCAAAATTCGCCAATAAGAGAGACAACATACTTGGTCATGAAGGGAACAAAACTAAGACACGTTCGATCCTAGGGAATCAGCACAAGAGAGACACATTTAATCTTGAAGAACATTCAAAGTCTGTTTCAATCATTAATAATACATTCTTAAAATCACTAATGTCTAGGTGCTTATTTACATGCAACAAACCAAACAAGGTAGGATAACCTAATAATTCTTAATTCATGAAGGAAACTAAAATCCTAATTTAACTAATAACTAATAAATATTAATTTTCCTAATAAAATCCAAAATAATCATAAAATATTAAAATTCCTAACTACATAAAAATTAAGTCCCATTGTTTCCCTTCATCCCCCATCACTAAGATTTTAAGTGCTTGTATGGATGATGTAAAACAAAACTTTCAAGATGGGTTGCATGCTTTGGTTGATGGAGTTGAAGATGAAAATGTTAGTTTGTCTGTCACTTCACTCTCTGATGACAATCTTGAAAGAACTCTTCTATTTCTGGAAATGTTGCAGGGGAATGAATTACTTGCATGAGAATAGGCCAGTACCAATAATTCACCGTGATCTTGAGCCTTCGTAAGTTTTCTTGTTCAATGTAGGCTGTTTTTTTTTATTTTACATACACACATATCTATGACTATAGTGAAAGTTTCAGTAAAAACTCGGGATTCCTCAATTTTTCTGAAATTGTCTTCATTGCTTATGAGCAAGATAACAGAAATATATTGCGGGATGATTCTGGGCATCTGAAAGTCGCAGACTTTGGAATTAGCAAGTTGCTTACAGTTAAAGAAGATAAACCGCTTAATGGTCAAGACAATTCCTGTAAGTGTGGTTTATCATCTTTATGAACCTCATTTAGTTTGGAAGTTGCTAAACCAAATGCCTTTCCTACATTCCAGTTATTTTCTTGTATATACCATCTTTGACTTGCTAGATGAATATTGTTATGTAAATTTTTGTTTTGTCATTGACAGGGCGGTATGTGGCTCCAGAGGTTTTCAAAAATGAAGATTATGATACCAAAGTAGATGTTTTTTCCTTTGCCTTGATCCTACAGGAGGTAAAAACTTCTCAGTCTTATCATTACAGATAAATGGCCTTTGTAGATGTTAGAGCATTTTCTCACTGTGCACCCATAGAGTTCATGCTTAGCACCTCAACAATTCGACAAAGCATATACATGCAACCAGATTTGTTCTTGATCTTTGATAGATTTTATTTTTTTATTTTTAAAACTTTGACTATTGATATCTGTTATCTAATATACATCAGATGATTGAAGGCTGCCCGCCATTTTCTGCTAAGCAAGAACATGAGGTTCCTTTAGCTTATGCGGCAAAAGAGCGTCCACCTTTTAAAGCTCCATCAAAGTCCTATGCACATGGGCTTAAAGAGTATGCCTTTCTATCTTATGGGTTCTTTTTACATGAGATTTGTTCTTTAAGTGTGGAGTTTATTGCAATTGCTCTTAAACTAACTGTTGAATCTGACATCATCTTTTTCTATTATTGGATTTCCATGTTATATTTTTCTATAATTGGATTTGGTATGAAAACATTATACATGTACATACATCATTAATAAGAACCACGAGTAAATGTAAGCAAACATTAAAACAAAAGAAATTTTAAACAGATGTTGGTGCTCATCTAGAATGGATGTTCAATTAAAATCCATTTTGACTAGCACAAGTGACATAATAACTTCTCATGAGTTGAAACTTAGTCTAGAGGCTTCATGAGGCAGAACCTGAAGCATGCTACACTTAAAAGCTTCTTTAAAAAAAGTCTACCTCTGATAAAAAAAATAAATCAAATTGCAGGTTCTATTTTTTTACTCTGCTCTATAATAAAAGATAAGCATTAATTACATGTGGATAGATATATTTATGATCTGTTTATTGAATGGTTAAGAAGTCCTGGATCCATGACCAAAATGGTTCTGCATTCAGTAGCCCAAACATTTCTGCATGTAAACAATGACTGTCTGACAATGCCTTGACTCACCAAGACAAAAGATGGTGTCATGGTATTGTTAAGAATTGTAAACTCTTGTTTCTTAAGATTTTTTTAATCTACTTTCCATTTTGAAATATCACTTCCTAATTCATCAAATGCTGGCCACTGTAGAAACATCCATACACAGGTTTATAAAATATTCTATTATAAATAGTTTTCGCAAAATTGAATTGCTTTATACTTTCCATTTCTACTGTCAATATTATTTAATGTCAACTTATCTTTCATTGAGATCAATTACCGGAAAGAGAAATCTTAATGATGCGTTCATCTCACAGGTTAATTGAGGAGTGCTGGCACGAGAATCCAGAAAAACGACCACCTTTCAGGAAAATACTAACAAGACTGGACGCCATTCAAAATAGTATTGGTCATAAGAGACGATGGAAGGTTTCTCTGTACTTTACCTGAATGAGTAATCACAATTAGGACATTACACTTTATCTGACTGTCTCTGAAGCAGTTCCTACGAATAAATAACCATTTCTGTGTTGAATCGCTATAAATGCTTTATTCTGAGTGTCCTTGGTGGAGCTAATACCTTGCAATTATTCGTTATGTTATTCTGTGGTGCTATGAGTACTAGTTTTGATAATAAAGATTGAAAAATGATATATTACTATTAAATTTATGAATTGAACCTTCTATTTGTGAGCTACATTTTTCGAGTTCTGGCTCTTTAGGATAGAGCGTTCTATCCCTTCTACACTACACTACTGTTTTTGTGGAACTAACCTTTTTCTTTTTCTTTTCTGTACAGGTTAGACCACTGCAATGCTTTCAGAATTTGGAGGCAATGTTAAAGAAAGATCGCAGTCTAAGCCACCGCAGCTCACATTCTACCAGCAGTATATGAATATGCAAGAGTGGGGGTAAAGTCTGTTACCCACTTAGCGCTTATATATGTGCAGAGATTTTTCTCAATCTCAATCATTGGTGATCGAATGATTACTTTACTAGTTTAGAGCGCACCTTTCCTACCTGTGTAATTCCATTTGCAAATTGATTTCAGTTAATTGATGCTTGTCCACTCTCCCATTGAAATTCTGAGCTGTTAAACATGTTCCATATATCACACTGCTCAAATATGTACATCATGAGTGTTGTTATAAATATCCCTATCCTGATTAACACTATTTTGCAATTTTTTTGATCCGGATGATTCTATGATTTAGATTTCCAGGAGAGATGAACTGCAGATCAGGACACAGTACGGAAAATACAATATAAATTTTCTGTTGTAAAAATACAATGCAATTATATATAATAAATAAATAAATCTGAAACGAATAATTTGGTGATATGTTATGGAAACTAAAATAGTTTCATTGTTTTCATCTAGCCTAAGATCAAACCATGCTTGCTTACAAAATAAACCCGAACACTACTAGTGAAAATGAGTCTCATGGGTATTCAAAAAGAGAGGAAGGGCCGCCGGAGAAAGCAACAAGAATGTTATCAGAAGGAGAAATCATGACATGGAAGGTAACAGCCAGCCTCAACTTCTCCCATAGACATTACTTCTAAAGCCAACAGCACAAAAGCGTGCATCATCACCGGAAAGAGATCTGGGAGGAATGGGGCTGTTGGTCGGTGGTGGGGTGGGCTAGGGTTAATTTAAAAGTATTTATATTTCTTATAAAATCATAAACTTGAGTGCAAAATGATTTTAACCAATTTACTGATTTTGCATTACTGATTTTCAAGTTTTTAGTTTGAGTATTATATGCATATTAAATATAAAAAAATTATATTATTAGTTTTGAACTCTACTTGCGAAGTCAAATTGCAAGATTCATACTTAGACTATGACCATTTCTTCGGAATAGGGCAGCTTTTGCGCATGGAAATCAACTTTATTTCTTCGGTTCAGTCAAAAGACATGGGACGGGGAGCCTTAAATTTGAATTGTTAAAAGAAACTCTAATTCGTATAGGAAAAATAATGTGATGTCCATAGTAAATTTACAATGTTTTTTCAATTTTACTCTTCTCAATACATGATAATATAGTCTTCCTATAGAAACACATTTGTCATATATAAATTTAATGGGGGCAAAAAGATCTCTTTGCATTTTCTTTGAGCAACTAAATTATAAAAAAAAAGCTTTACGGAAAAACAAAATGCATAGTAAATAACAAATGTTTTTTCTCACTTCTCTATCCTTGTATTTATTTTATCCGCTTTTTCATTCTCATCACTTTTTTTTTTCCGGCGAGGAAGCCATGACCTCCCTTAATTCAACCTTTAGCAAAACCTACAACAAATTCCCCTTTCCTTCTTCTCTCTATACATAAAAGGAGTAAGAGGAGGGGAAGAAACAACTTGAAAAAAAACATAGTTATTGTCGCACCCTCCGCGAGAGCGCGACGTCGCGACGACCTTCCCCATGAGCGGGGATTCATGTCTAGGTTTGTTTTTTGTTTTGTGAAAAAAGGAGTCGCCACATAGTATCATGGTTATTAGGAAACCTAACTAGTCTTTTAGAGATTTTAAGGTAAGGGACAAGTTGCGTAAAGAGAAGGTTTTAACATTCCTAGCATACCCTACCTATGGTAAGTTGTTTGATATTTTGGTTTGCTTTACGATTGCTATGGTATTGATGTTATTTTCTAAGATAGATTTGCTATGATGAAAAAAATTGATTCAAAGTTTAAAAGAAAGTACTCATGGCCAAATGGATCATACCTTTAGATATGTTTATACAGTGCCAAGGAGAACTGATGCAGATCTCGTAAAATCTGTGTTTGGTAAATTTATAGCCTATAAATTAAGAGGCAACTAGGATAGAAATTTAAAGAGATTCAACGTGCTAATTTTCCCCTTTAATATTTTAAGTGTTCACAACTCGTAAATCGCAAGAAAGAGGAACAAAAAATTAGAAATATGAGGAAATTCAAAAATGCTTTAAAGCTTATTTTTGCCATAGTGTTTCATGCTTTCACTACTTGTCAACTGTGGAGTCAAAAATTGAAATGTTAACGACTTGTTTTTCCTTGAAAAGTATTTTGGATATTTACCACTTAGGGTTTCTTCACCCAAATATTGACAGTGAATAATACCGAATTATCCCCAATAATGTTTATGGTACTAACCATTTTGGGATTTCTTTACCCAAATATTATTAATGAATAATATATGAATCCCCCGACATGCCTTCTTAGTTACTGTTTACGTGAATTTTAATTCACAAACAGTAAAACACAAGTATGTACAATAACTATGTAATTAAAACGCTAAGTGAAGAGGATACATGAGGACTTGCCTGGCAGTTACCAGCCGGAGACGACGATGTTGGGCTCTTGGGCAAACAGTGGTCGCTCCTTTTAGGGACAATGGCAAGTGCTGGCGAAGTTGATGGTGGCTGATGGGAGGAAGTGGAGGGGGGGGGTTAGAAGTTGTTGGCTGAGAGGGAGATGCTATGGAGAAGGGAGAAAAACTAGTTGGAAGGAGTGCTGTGTTTTTTTGTTATCCTGGCTGTCTCTCTCATCCTCTTGCTCTCTTTTCTTTCCTTTTTTTGTCTCCTCCTTTCTCCTCTTTTCTACCTCCTTTTCTCCCCCTTTGCTAGGTCAGCAGGGGAGAGATATATATATCCTTGACATAACTCTATTTAGAGAATATTTAGTGCATTTAATTTAGGATACAAAATCATGTTTTTCTACAATTAGATAAAACAAAATAGGAAAACAATATTCTGGTTGACATTCTAATGATTTTGAGGCAAAAAAAACATGATTTACAACTCAAAGATCAAGTGAGAAGATCATGGAAACCAAACAGGAAGTTGTAGAGAAAAGGAAAGAATCTGCATGTGACAGTATCATGCCAATTAAATCATGACAAGATTTTCTGCTTTTACACTGAACATTCAAACAATAATATCTTGAGATTCTGATATCCAAATAAAGCAATTCAAAAACCCAAATTCATCTATAGATACAAGACTATAACTTTCATGAAGAACATAAATTGAGAATTGTATTTTTTATGAACATAATCTTCTTGCAATCTGCTTTGTCAAAAATTGTTATGAAAAACCAAATTAGTGACAATGACAAAAATCAAGCGATTTAAAAAACTGTTGTTTCAGTGAAAATTCAGAGGGATTTACCCAACCTTAAACCTATGGTAAAAAAAATGATCCCGTTGGTTTTTTTATTAAAAGAAACAAAATATAATTCTTCGCAGCAGTCCAATAAAAGAAATTATTATGATGTTTTCTAAACTGACCACCCTCTGTTTTTTTTTCAATGAGACTAATTAACTTTCCCAAATTTAAGATTGGTCTCTGATTATCCCGATAAATTCTTGAAACATTAAATTGGATCTCTCGAATAAGACCTGTAAATCTCGAGTCAGAATCATTCTCGCGACAAGATTTTCTATTTTACGCTAGACTTTCAAAGGAGAATATCTTTTGCTTATGATATCAAAATAAAGTGATTAAAAAAATACAAAGTCGTCTATACGTACAAAACTACAACTTTCATGAAGGAAGCAACGCCAAAAAAATTGTGTTGAAGAATAAAATTTGTCTGCAATTTGCTTGGTCAAAAATGAAATAGGATTGGGCATTTAAATGAGAATATCTCAAGCTTACGTTATCTAAATCAAGTGATTCAAAAATCTACATTCATCTATACAGACAAGAATACAACTTTCATGAAGGATCCAAAGCGGTATAAAATCGTTTTGAAGAACAGTATCTGCCCGCAATTTGCTTGGTTAGAAACCAAATAGGACTAGACATTCAAATAGAAATATCTTAAGCTTCCAATATCGGAATCAAGTGATTAAAAAATCCACAGTCATCGATATGTATCGGAATACAACTTTCATGAGGATCCGAAGCAAGAAAAAATCATTTTGAAGAATACATTATGCTCACAATTTGCTTGGTCAAAAACCAAGCAAGACTGGACAATCAAACATGAATATATCGAGCTTTTGATGTCGAAATCAAGCTATTCAAAAATCCAGAGTTATATTTACGTACAAGACTACAACTTTCATGAAAATCTTAATCGAGAAAAAAACATTTCAAAGAACAGAATCTGCGAGTAATCTGCTTTGGAAACTGATAATGTCGAGCATCCCCATATGACTGAGAATCTAAAATAAAAACAGTGGGCTTTAGGATTCAATAAAGATTCATATCAATTCTTGAATATGCCATGAATGATAAAATATAGTTGGGATGGTTAGATATTGCACGAAATCAAGTTAGATTCAAAGTCTAAGTTGGAAGATAAATTTGGTATTAGAACAAAATTGTGACAACAACAAAATTAGTGCAGATTCCGAGGGATTTATAAAATATTTGCTTGAATATCTATCTCTTGCTTCTTACTAAAAATTCAACTTCGCACTTTAATATTGTATTAGACACAATCATCATCTTCTTATTCATAAAACACATTTATAATGCCAACCCCTTCTATTATGTTAAAAATTAATTTAAAACCCTACTGCAGCATGCGGGCATGATAACGTATTAAGCTAGTTAATTTGGGTTATCCAGCCTGGTTCTAAACCCTGTGTTTAAACCAAAATGAGATTTAAAGGTATAGGCTCCTCAAATAAAAATAGTTAATATTTCTTGCCATTTTCATTGTTCAGTTATGTAATTTTTACATAACTGATGAGTGACTTGACTCGATGATCTAACACTTTTGAGGATTAATTCTCGAATCAAACATGACAATCATGGTTATTTATAGCAAAACTTGATGAAACAGATAATAAAACCATGCCCTTCGTCTCCGTGCACATCTGGGTCCATGAACATAGCCCCAGACTTTTCGGCCGATGTTTACAGCTGTCTGTCTTAACGCAGCACCTGGCGATGGCCCTCTCAATATGGCCCCCATAATTGAATATGAGGGAGGAGGGTGGGGGTTCTAGGGCAGGCAAAGCTCGAAACCATCACACAATGCTGTGTCAGCATGCAAATGAGTGCTCATCTTTGACCATGAGCAACCAAGTTGGAATCTCAGCGTCGGAGTTCATTCTCACTTTGATGACTTACCTGAACAAAACATTCTCCACAAAAGAATTAGGACATCATTAATAATCACGGAACACAAATAGGGTTGAGAAGGAGCTGCTGGTTCGGCTAAATTGCTGTCACTTTCTTTGAAAATGACAACAGATGCTGCTGTTTCACTCGAGACTGACAATTCATGGAATATATGATATCTACTGAGCCCCCTTTGAACTAAAATTCGAGCCAGTATTGTTTTGATAGATATCTCTTGCCAGAAAAAGATCATGGACCACGGTACCTCACAAAAAGTTGTAGGAAGACATCGAGAGGAAGATAATGTTAAGATGCAATTATGTGGAACTGCATTATTGTAGAATTTATGTCAAACTTTTCCATTGCTTCATCATCCAAGATGGTGACAAGCCCTTGCGATGGGAAACTTATTCGAACCACACAGAAGCAAAGAAATATATTTACTTCAGAAAACACACTCTTCTTTGGTGGTTGGTGACAACTGATCTACTGTAAGATATATATTTTTTTCCCCAACAAATTCTTTAGTGGTTGCACAATTTCATTTTCAACAAAGCAAGAGTTCTTCCCAAATCAAATTCTGACATTCCACGATCTACAACATGGTCGTGATGATAGATGCTGGTTTTAGGTTTTTTCTTTCTGATAAAGGTACAAATGTGATCATCACATGTGCCATTCATCGTAACAGGGTAGTCCTAGCCTGACTAAATATTGCACAAGAACTTATAGATCAAGTCGCTGATGATCAAAAAGTTATGTTGAAACTTGTTTATCCTATTGAATATTCCAAGTTTAGAAGAGCACACAAGGATAATTTTGGGCAAGCATAGGATGGTACGGGGGTTGAATCGTGGCAGAGAGGTGGTTTACTTCTCTAAAATAACAATAAAATAAAATACAAAGGAAATATATTTTGAAGAAAACGTATCAATTATCAACTACTGCGGCAATATATTTTCGATTCCATCATAATTTCATTGCACCATTTTGAAGAAAACGTCATGGAGGTCATGTTCTTGCTTCCGGGCCTTCTTGTTTGGTAATAGTTTGCTCATGGTTTTGTAGATTGCTCTTCCAAGTTTAAGCTCATCAAGAAAATTGCATTGGTCTCCGCTCATTGTTTTTGTTACTATGATCCTCGAAAAAGGACAAATCAATCTCGTCCTTATTTTATCTTTTCTATTATAATATTTTACTAGTTATTTGATTCCTTTTTCATTGAGGGTTGTATGTATTATGTGTTTTTATAATTTTAAAAAAACTAGATATGCAAGTTTTTTCAATGTATATTTTTGATATAAAAAAAAATCTTAACTATAATTAAAAATGTTTATGCCAACATCTATTGAAACAAATCAAGAACCATTTTAATTTGTAAATACATTGAAAAATATCATTAATGATAATTAAAAAAATGAAAAAATCAAGAGACAAATATAAATTAAGATACTTAATCTCGCAACATAGAACATTTACTTGATTGTATATATTGAATTTGTTTTATCAAAATTGTTTTTTATTCAATCAAGCAATAATTAAAATAGATTTAACATGTAATTGATTAAACAAAATCAAATAAAATTTTAATGCCAGACTGCATATATTAGAATTATCATCTAAAAATAAATATTTTTATTTATTAAAAAAACATATACTAGTAGCTCAAATTAAAAAAAAAGATATATAACAAAGAAGGGGATATTAATTGAAACATAAATTAAAAATATTTTAAAATAACAATACATTTGCATCAATTAAAAAAAACAGAAATTAGAATAAAAAAATTAAAAATAAGCATGTTTAAAAAATTAAGAAAAAAAAAAAGAATTAGGTTATATCCCCATCCAAACTTAAAAAGTCAGATTTATTTTAATTAGAAGATAAAAAAGATAATTACAGTAAGAAAATAAATTATTTTGAGAAAACAGACTATAATAATCAAAGTTAACTCGCAAAACTCATAATCTAGCCATGAGATCAAGATTATCTGATAGAAAAAATGAAGAAAACAACAAAGCTCATTTAAAAAAAAAACTAATATCAAATGATGAATTTGGAAAAAAAGGAAAAAAAAAGAATGTTGACCCTCATTGAATTTTCACGCTCGTGACCTGGAGCATTAGACTAAAAGCACCGTTCATGAAAAAAACAAAGCCCAATCCCAACAAAATCAAATGTTGTAGGATAAAAATGCGAAAAAAATTCAATTACACAATAGGATCTAAAGTAGAAAATAATAATTAAAATAATGAGTGTGAAAATAAAATACATTAGAGGCTAAATTGAAAAGACAAACAGTCATAAAAAATAAAAAAATAAAAAGAATGAAGATCAAATTAGAAAAAAATATACAAAATACTTTGTTTTATCTTTTCAGAAATTGTAGTTTATATTATGTAGATTTTAAGTAGTTAACATCTTATCTTTATTTACATGTACAAAAAATCAATAAAAAAATTAATTACAAAATTATAATTATATCCAAGTTAATGACTAACTAATATATTAAATATTATAAATTCATTATCAAGTTAAAAAAAAACCTAGCCACCATTCTCTCTCTTTTTTCCCTCTCTTTGTTTTTTTACTATTCATCAACCACCTTTGAAAAATGATTGAAACCCAAAATAATACATATTTATTTGTGCTTAGCAACACTAAAAAATTCCTAAAATATAGCTTACATTAAAGATCACACAATTGGATTTCTTAGTCCCAATTCTTTATAGTGGTTTATATTCTCGATGTAAACAAAAAAGACCATGTAATTAATGATTTTTAAAACACAATACTCTTTTTTGGATGAGAGGAAACTTTACTCTCCGAAAAACGTAATTTGTGGGGCTAGGTGTGCGAGTAAAACTCCGACTGTTTTAAGCTCTTATAAAAGGTGTCTGCCCTAACTTAAACTCGAGACTTGCTTTGCAGATCGCAAGCCCTCTATCATCACGCCACACTCCTTATGGATTTTAAAAAACACAATACAAACATAATAAAGATTCAAGAATCTATAGAGCAAAGGTAAAACACATGGATTCAGGACATCTTTCGACTCATTCCTCCATGCTCATAGTCTTCAACACTTGGCTTCACAAACAACACCAAAGCAATCAATAACATCAGTATTGAAACCACCATCAACACTCTTTTGTAGTTCTTGATCTTGCTATTTAGTGACTTATGTCACATGTAGTAGAAATGATAGTTTAGTGTATTTGTCCTATAACTTATTAGTATAACAAATTAGGATAAAAGTGAAGTAAAAAACTAATACTAGCATGTTTCCAATTACTATTTTTACCCCACCATTTTTATTTATTAACAAATTTAGCATAATCACTAATTTGATTGTTTTTGGTCTTATGAACAATGAAATGACTTCACTGCTTTTTAGATAAACTTTTTTTAAGCAAAGTGTTTAAGTCTTTTTATTTTTCATAATATAATAAAAACAAATATTTACCATTAAGGCCAAAATGTAGAACAATGGTCCACAGATGTGTTGGTCTTTTCAATTTGGATTTTATTTTATTTCAATGGGCATCAAAGTAATGTGGTCCTTTTAATTAAATTAATTAGTTTAAAATTTACAAACTAACTAGAATGGGTCTACCATGCACTAGCGTGAAGGAAGTGCCAATGTATTTTAACCGACATGTGTAACACCTCTCAATGATTGAACTACCCCTTTTATCTTTTCTTTAGAAGTCTCGTTATGTTGTCTTCCTCATAGTGCAACGCATGCTAAAAATGGTTAGGTCGTTTGTCATCGATGAAATTTTATTTCTCTCTTTTCCCCTGAAAAATTCAACTCGGTTCTCTTTGTTTTTTTTATTTTTATATTTCAGTCTTTAGTTTCTTGATTATTATTTTTCCTTGGCCTCTCACACAAGTTTTTTTTTTTTTCTATTAGTTCTTCAATTCAATTTTTTTCATAAATTGTTCTTCCAATTATGTCCTTATTCTTTTGATATCAGTTTTTTTCTCCATGGCTCTTTTATAAAAAAATTATTGGTTTTGAATTTCAACTTTCAATCCAAGTTCAAATTTACAGAGATTTTGAAATGGAGAGAGAGATAGAAGAAGACCTCACTAGTGATGATTGAAATTTCTAGATAGGGAAGTACAAGGAAAATACAAGGTATTCTAGCTAAGCAATTGTGAACAAGTTGACGCACTCTTTTATGGACCTACATGATGATTTTGATAATGGGTGAAAGAGGGGGAAATGTGAAAAGTAGATGTTCACTGGTTTAGGATAGTTTGACACTCTCAATTTCTATCAATTCACTAGTTATTGTTAAAAATTTAGTTAAAAATTCACCAATTTCTCTCAATACTTACTAATTTAAAACCACTCAGCCATTAATGATTATATAAAATAATAAGGAGAAAGTTAGAGGAATAAATATGGACAACCATTAACAAATGCACGAAGAGATATATATGAGGAAATTATGGAGTAACCATTTAGTAGGTGGCCTAGTGGTAAGCACTTGGGACTAAAGGGCTTGTTCCCCCTGTTGTCTCGGGTTCGAGTCTTGCGATTGCTAATATTATAACCACTAGAGACTTACATGGTCGTTAACTTCAGGGCCCGTGGAATTAGTCTAGCTGTGCACAAGTTGGCTCGAACATCCATATTAATAAAATAAAACAAATTATGGAGTAGATATAAGAAATTATTATAATTGTAAGAAGAGTCCCTGAACAATCTAGTCTCTATTAGAATTGAATATGCCTAGTAATTAGTTTGGCCCACCCTAATAAACTCTTTATTCCACATCTTAATGAAATGAACAATATAGTCGCTATTAGAATCCCTTACATTTAAAGAGTAAAACAAAAACATATGAGATGAATGCTTAAAAAAACACATAATAGGATATGTGTCTGCTCTCATAGAAACTATTTAAAAAGCTTAGGATTAGCTATGTACAAGTCTTGCCTATTATCCTGAAATAGATAAGCAAACTAAAAGCATGAACTAAAGTCTAGAACCTACTTGAATTGTATGACATTGTTCAATCATAAAAGGTGGTATTTATGGCATCAGATGACTCAATGGTGGTACAACATCAACTACAATTCAACCATTAATTAAAATATGTCACTTTCAAGTATTTAATATTTCAAGTATTAGCTAATATGAAATAAAATTTTCAAGTAAGGATGTGTATGAATCAAATTCTCCAAAGGTAATTAGAAGTAATATATCAAAATTCTCTTTTTGTTAAGATACGGTTTAACATAATACTTTTACTGTGAATAATCAAAATATAAGCTTCATGAAAACTAAATTTAGGGTTCATGTTACCTCAAGAATTATGGACCATATTAGCCCTAGCTAGGCCGTGAACCGAAGGAGTTTAACTAGCTAGATCACTTCTAAAATGGAATATCTAAGGTTTAGGTATTTCAGAATTTTGTAGTGTTTGTTATCAAGTTGTAATTTCTTGACATTTATTAATATTTTTCCCCGAATTTGGGAGTTTAATTTCACCATTGTCTAATAATTTGGGAGTTTACGATGGTGATGTTCAGATAATACGTAGAAGGGACTTAAAATAAAACCATATTCGTACTCCATCAGCCAAATCATCGTTGCTGCTACTCCTTTCAAATGGACGAGAGTTTTGTCTATAGAACTAGATAGATTGAGAGGTCCTTAGAACTACGTTTTTTTTTTCTTTTTTTTTTGAGCAACACTGTAGGGATTTTATTTATTTATAGAATTTAACTTAAGATTCTTCCTTTCCAAATTTATTGCATTACCTCTGTGCTATGGCAACATTGAGAAGTGCCCTTTTCTTCGCATTGGAACGTGTTGTTTTTTCCTGGGAAATGAAGGCTCCATGTTCTTTTTTTTTACAGTGCTCCACAATTAATTTCCTATATAGATAGTTGATTTGCATTGGTATGGAATGAACATCATGGTATGGGGCATGTCATAACCCATTTTTGTGTTATTTCTCAAATTCTACCAATGCCAGCCTCCCTTTTTTTTGTTATTTTTATTTGATTTTGGATAGAATTTGGAGAATAACTCAGAAATGAGTTATGATTGTTACTCTCCTTTTTACAATGCTTACGATTAAAATCTTGTAAAGAACTTTATATAGTAAGCATTGTAAAAAATAAATAAATTTATTAGACCAAAAATTAGTTGATCCATTCGAAAGTAAAAATGAGGGTTATAAAGTGCACTCAGAAGGGAACGATAAGATAAAGCTAGAAAGCACACTACTTAACAATTGAGTCATAGATAGGAAACTCAAAAGATGAAAAGATGATGATGTTTGTGAAAGACACAAGAAAATGATTTCATTACAATAGATAGGTGACCTACGTAGCTGATAATACAAGGAAAATATATTTTTGTGCAACTAGAGTTGCCAAATATTAGGCGAATAATAATAGTACACATTTATTGACCAGACAAAATTGCGAGGAGAAAATAAGACTAAGTATGGATCAAGCAATATCATCGAAGCTACTTTCCTTGGTTAGATGATAAAGCAAGAGAAATATTCAAGCTGGATACTGTTTAAATGCCAAATTGTTAACTACAAAACAAAGCTTAAGCAATGCAACCACATAACTTTAATTTGTTGAATCAAAAGTACACCTAACATTTTCGCTTACTCATAGCTTAAAATTTATTAGCACATGATTCTTTTTTTTTCACCAAAATTGTTTCTTAGAAAGGAGAGATTCGAACTTAGAAATCTTCAAAACAGAAAATATAGGTGACAATTGAGCTACGATTAGACGATTAACATGTTTTATGGTGCGAAACATAGTAATTACAAACAGATACATGAATTGGACTGTAAGTATATTGAACTTCAAAGTTATTAGTTAATGCAAAACACAACTCTCTCTTTTTTTTATATATATATTTTTTTATCTTTTACCTCTGTTCTACTAGTTTAAAGGTACATGATTGAAAAAAAAGAAGGAAAAAAGAGAGTGGGAATGAATATTAAAGCTAATTTTATTTATAGGAATTAAACTAATTATAACTAATTAATTGGGTATTGATACTCTTAGATCAAATACTCTTAATTTCATAGCTAAAACTCTCTTCTTCTTCTTCTTTTCTTTCTCTCTTTATTGTTTTCTTTTTTCTTTTTAGGTTTACTTTGGTTCTCTCCTTTTCTTTCTTTTTTCTTCCCATTCCTTTTTTAATACTTTCTAACTATCACCAACCCCATTTCTCTCAATCTCTCTTTCTCTCTCACGTGAGTTTCTCTCTCTCTTAACTCAAGGGGTCCTTTTATTTTCCCTTGCTAAAAAAAAAAAAAGTATTTATAGAGAGGACAAAGCCTCTAGAAGTCTCGTAGGTGGCTTGATCATAACCTTTGGTCTATCAGGTTAAATCCCACTTGAAAATGTCAATTCCTTGATATCAGAACCTTTGATCTATGAGGTTATATCCTACTTAAAAATGTCAATTTCTTGATACGAAAATCATAGCTGTCTAACCTTATTTATTCTCCTTTGCGGCCATTTTGAGTTTTTTTTAATGGATAAGGGTTTCTGTGAAAGATAAGATGTCAAGCTAAACTATGGTGTATCTTTATGAGTTTTTGGTAGGTGGGGGGGGGGGGAGCTATTCGATTTCTCTTAATTTATCCCTGATTATGTTAGAAATAGCCACTTAATTTGCTTGTCTAATCCGATCTAATCCTCAGCCTTCTAATTTTCAAAGTTTTAATGAATTTCAACCCTTTCCTCATTTTTGTAATATATTAACCCCTAATTGCAAATTTTCCTATTCTTTCTTCCTCTTCTTCTTACTTGAAACTCATAATTGTTTTTTTATATATTAAAAAAATATGACATAACACTGCATTATATATATCCTTCCACACAAAGTCTATAATATATGACTGTACAGAAACCACTTCAATTTGGATTGGTTTACATATCGACACGAATGTGCCAGAATTGTGAATCCAAAAGCCATGGAAACAAAATTGAAAGAGAGACATCGGAAGGGTAGAGCATAAAGCTAGTTACTTCTTTAGAAACGTATGCACAGCTCAAGTTTTTCTCTTTTTTTTTTAAAAAAAATTACCAGAGTAAAATAATTTGCAGAACTAAAATGGGAAAGTAGTGGTTGAGCTTGTCCTTGTAAGGAAAGTAATTCTACAATGCATTTATTGGATTAGGTCTTGCATTCAAGTCCTGCACCTTTCAGCACCATCTGATCATAATCCCGAAAGAAAATCATTTTGATTTATTTTTCGTGGTACCCTTCAAGAGAATATTGCTTAGGTTAACATGAATGTAGGGCCTCGCCACACGTACAATGCCTTCATTTTTTACGAGCTCAAAGAATTAAATAACATATTCTTACGAGAAAACTTTGTTTTACTTTCTTAATACAGTTCACTTGAAGGGAAAAGACAGGACGAAGAAGGAGCTGATTAAATCCCTCTTCTGGATAAACATTATGAAGCTGCTGTTTCGAAGTTCATCCGGACGAGTTACTTCTCTCGTGAAAAACAACAGATCCATACACATAATATTAATATGAATCAGAAGTCCAACTTTTACATAGGTCTTTTCACCTCATTTCCTGACCAGTTGGTTCGATCACTTGGATACATATCATATGGGGTCAACCAGGAGAGAGATGTGGATGCATCTAAGATTTTTTTTTTTTTTTTAATTTTTAATATCCCATTTCATTGCAAAATGTAAAGGAAACATATAGCTAGGATGCTCCTATATATAATGTCTCTATTAAATAAAAAGCTATAAGACGCTCGCTCCTTTTTATTAGGCTACTGTTTCACATATTATAGCTAGGGCAAATTCTACAGATCCCTTTTGAAGCACTATCCCTTCTGAGAATCGGTTGTCGAAGGTGTGACCTTAGTCTCTTATCTGGAGAGATTTCGAATTTGAGCCTCTATTTTTGTTTTATTTTATTTTTTAAATAAAAACATTTGAAAACCAGTCATGGCATCTATACACACACAATGGAATGCCAAGGTATTGAACGAAAGCGATCACGGAACATGAGTAGATTTAATAAGCAATTGCTCGGTCTCAGAATATTCAGGCATTCGTTCTTCGTGATAAATCTATCTTTTCCCTGTAAATGGAACCGCTAGCTAGAACAGATGAATTCATGAGCAGCATTTTCTTGGTTTTTGCCTCGTACAGTAAGCTTGGGTGGTACTTTTTGAGGTTTTTAAAGGCCACTTTGAAGATTATAATCAAAGGAAGATCAAGTGAAGGGCCACATCTTTTCTGAAGTTTCACAGCTTCATCAATATGGATCTAATGGCTGATATGCTTGCACAACCGATCCTTCCCGTGGAGATAGGACCATTTGATGATTAAGTTAGGACACAAGGGAAGAGATACGTAAAAAAAAGGAAGAAAATGGAGGATCTAGTGACGAGGAAGAGATGAGAAATAAAGGAGGAGGAAGATTATGATCCTAAAACCTTAAGCCAAACTGCATGGAGAGAAGCAGTTCTATCCATTCATTTGCCTTCAAGAGCTTCAAGACAAGTAAGGATTAAATATTTTTAATCACTATTAATTAAGCAGATTCATAATACATAGCTGTTACTGGTTGGAAGAGGCATTAATAAATATATTATATGTCTTTTTAATAAATAGGTCAGGACTCCTCTGGGTGGGACTGATTTTATACCCGGACGAGTGTTCTCTCTGGATTCCATACTTAGCCATCTGATTAAGTGGACCCAGCGTGGGCCGTGTGGTGGACCCCTTCATCCTTCATGTGAACCCCTTTCCATTGAGGGTTGTGGGGTCTCAAGGTACACGCCTACCCCCCCCTATAGATATATATATATACCCTTTCCATTTAGGGTTGTGGGGTCTCAAGGTACACGCGTACCCCACATCTATATATATATATATATATATATATATATATATATATATATATATATATCGCTTATATATTAAGAGAAGCAAAAGAATTCATGCGGAGAAATATATTATTTTCCTACTCCTCAACACCTTTTCCTTAATTAAAATTGATAGAAAATCATTACAAAGATAAATGTGAAATTCTAAAGAAAAATCAATTTTTTTTCTTCAATTTAGAACTCATTCTCTGAGGAACATTCGTACAACAATCCTTTTTATCTTTTCAAGTAGGCAGGCAATATTTTTTTTTTAGATGACTAAAACATGGAATTTAATGAAATAAGGGTAGAGATGAGCTTTAGAGATGAGCTTTGAGGTTATCTTGCTAAGCACCTTCCACTTGAACCATGATTTTGTCATTAAGCACTAGAGTGGAACTTAGCCCAAAAACGTACCACTCATCCCACTAAAAAAATCATTTTCAGAAAGTCCTTTGCTTTTTCTCTCTAATCACCCAAATTAGCAACTTGAAATCCGAAAACAAAAAAGGAATATAGTGGGGAGTTATTGAGGTCTGAATCTGATGACAGATTCCCACCTTTACCCTCTTCTTTTAATTCCTCTTCAATGCTCACCACTCAATAAAAAAAAAAAAAAAAAAGATTAAAGAAGAGAAATTACAAAGATAGTAGATAGACTTGGTAGAAGTATTGTTATACATATATATATATATATATAAGATTGGATGAAAGGTTGTTTTTCACTTTCTACATACCCATCTCTTAGCCCGAACTTGCTTCCATTTTCTGCATCTCTCTACTGGTTAGGTTAGTTACCTAAACATGGAGACATAAATCTCATTGTATTCTTCAGTGCTTCACTTGTTTTGGGCTAATCAATCTTTACGCATTTCAAAATCCAGGATTCTACCTCTTATTTTCTGTTTTGATCACTCAGAAACCTCAAGCAATATAATTTTGTGTTTCTATACATTTACTTCCAAACATTTCTGTCTCCCTTTGCTTTATCAATCTCCAGATTGAAGCACAAGTGATTTTCGTTTTGTTTTAGTGATTGATTATTTTGATCTTAGCCAATACACCATAGCAATCACAATTCAAAAGCTCCAGATGCTCATCGACCCCTTTATCTTATGTGTATTTTATATACCTTGTATCCTGAACTACTCAGTGATCAAAAAGTATATATAAACCAGCTAAAGATGATATGAATTACTAGTACTTTTGTTATTTTATTACATTTTTGTGCTGTCACTCAGTTGGTGTACGTTTTGGATCAGCTAGCAAGGCTGCAGCTATGGCATATCAGAATGAATCCCATGAGAGCTCCCCTCTGAAGAAGCTGGGAAGGGGAAAGGTGGAGATCAAGCGGATCGAGAACACCACCAATCGCCAAGTCACTTTCTGCAAAAGGCGCAGTGGTTTGCTAAAAAAAGCCTACGAATTGTCTGTTCTTTGCGATGCTGAGGTTGCACTCATCGTCTTCTCTAGCCGCGGTCGCCTTTATGAGTACTCTAACGATAGGTAAATAAATTTAATTTTAGATATTTACTTCTCTGGATCTTAAACTCTCCATGTTACAAGCCCTCATCTTCATGTGCTCACTGTGTTTTCTTTTTTCTTGCTTTCTACTCAAAAGAGATTTTTCTTTTTCTCCCTCTCTTTAATTTTTATATTCTTTCTTTGATGAATGATCATAATTCAGTTTCTAAAGTGGGAATTATTTTTATTAATAGTTTTTGTGCTTAATCTCTGGTTAAAAGAATTTAAAACACAATCATTCCTTATGCTGCAGTTTAGATTGAGTTCCCTATCTATCTAAGATTCACTAGTCTTTCTTTCTTTCTCTTTTGTTTCTTTTCCTTGTACAAGCATTATGATAAAAAATAATAATTCTTTCCTCCCTTTTCTTTTACCCTTTAGACGATGATGATGCATAAGTTATTTTGTGTTCTTGGCATGGTAAATACATAGATCTGGTGTGATAAACAGATATAGAAGCTCTATTTGCAGAAATAAGTATAGGTTTGGGAATGGATGCAGGTTTGTGAGATCAGCCTCTTTATCTCCTCCCTTGCTGTTTAATTTTATTGTTTCCGTTTTTCTTTCTCTTCCATTATTCCTCTTGCTGTCTTGCACTCTCTGTCTCTTGCTTTCTGTGTTTTTTTCTTGCACAAACTTGTCTGTTTGTGTCATCATGAGGCTAAAGAGATTGAGTAGAGCCAAAGCTGTCATCTTCTCATTAGTCCAAACCCTAACATCTTTTTTCACTTTCTAGCTGAAGTACCATGTCAAATAAAAGTGAAAAAAAAAGGGTTTTTTTATTCTGTCATGTCACACAAACGTATACTACTATTAGGGTTTCAAATTTCAAATCCCCAGAAGGGTTTAGCATCTTATTTTATTTTTGCCAACCAAATAAGGGTTTTTCCCCTAATCAGACGAAATTCCCCAAAATCTCAGTTTGAACCCACGTGGGAAAAGTGAAAACCTTTCTGATAGTCAAATCATAATCCCAGTTTAGGGTTCATATTTAAGAAACCACATGAAATCATCGAGATTGTACATGGGCATTCAAGGAAAACTGTTAAATCAAGCAAGTGGACCCTCCCACAACAAATCAAAACTCAGTTAGATTTCACATAGATTTTTACCTTTTTTTTTATTAACCTTGGCAAGTATGGTACAGTAACTTGTTAGGGTTTAATAGCCAGTCCAGCCGATCAGATTGTTGTTTGGGTTTATGAACAGAATCTTTGGTAACGTCACACAAGATTTTTTAGTTCTTGAGTACTGACAAAAGGCTCTATGTCACGATTCATTACGCTGAACCATAAACTTTTAACTTCCAATCCCACGGGGGGGGGATTGAATACCACAGATGTCCATTATTTCTTCTTAGATCTCCCTCATCTCTCTCCCGGTTAAATTGTTTTCCATACTGAAAGCAGAGAGATGGGTCGATGAGAATGGGTTAGCCAAGGCCATAATGATGGCACTGCTCGGATATATTTACATAAGATGTTTCTTAATTTTATTTAAAGAGAGTTAATATCGAGAGAAAATGAGTGAGTTAGTGAAGAGGCAATGCTGGCCAGAGGAAGGCTTCTGTCAATTTTGGCTTCTTCTATGTAAGAGAAAGCCTACAACTGTAGCTGCTGCTGCTGCTGGACAGCTCTGATTCTCTCAGAGTTTCAGTCTCAGACTAAAAAAAAAGCCTGATTAAAGCAATGTCTTATTACAATGAAATAGAATATCGAGTGGGCAATAGAGTGTGGTTAAGGAGATTATCCGCTACGTAATGGGTTGTTGACACGTGGAACGTCTTAGACCGCTGATTACCTTGGCCAATCATACTGTAGGGTTCAGTGACAGCTTGGCAGAGACAGCCTATCAATGTATCGACGAAGTTAAGGTATCAACAAATCTAGAAAAGCGGTTCTTGTCTAAATTGACAAGATGTGTTCACATTTTAATGATATTATTATGGCAAAAGCTTAGGATTTCCTTCGCGTTGTGTCAAGGAAGGACTGGATAATCAGACTGTCTTGATGAGCTGGGGTTTTGTCTTTCTCTTCTTTTTAGGGTTTTCTACTAGCAACTCAATGGAGATATTCGCTAATTTGACTGTTTAAATGCCTTACCTTAAAATCAAACCCATGTGATATTAATAGGGGCATGGTTTTGCTCTGTCTTTCTTTTCTATTTTAGTCTTCTAGTCCTGTATCATAAAGTTATGAGGGTTTTGCCCCTGGGAGGGTAGAGGATTCATATGTACGAGATGAAGCAGCAGTAACTTCACATAAAATAATAATACTGTACAACAATGCATAAAAAAACAAATTTTATTTATACTTTGGAAGAAGTCTAAGTGGTTCCATATGTTTAGGATATGTTTGAGGTAGTTTAACAAAAGCATTTGATCTTAATCCTTGCTATTACTATCCTGGGATAGTTAGAAGAGAATAAGGAAAAGGGTTACCATGATAAATAAGGAAAAGGAAGGGAGGAAAGAGTAGTTCTCAATTTTATTTTTATTTTTATTTTTATTTTAAGTGTCAATATGTTTGTTAAAAACTTATCTGTCCTCATTTTTATTTTTATTTTATTTTATAAAAAACATAGAATGATGTGTATTAATTTCATGTGCTTGGTTAGAGGTTAGGTGAAAAGTTTTAATAATAAAATAATAAAATATACTTCATTGTTTGAAGGGTAGAGGAGGTTTTTAAAATTTATGAACACAATTCTCTTTTGATTTGAAATTTCATCCTCATTTTTGTTATTAGATTAATGTATTTCTCTCTCTCTCTGTTTTTTAATTTATTTTATTTTCAGTATAATATCTAATGATAAAAGGACACCGGTAAGGCTTCGGAATTTGGATAATTTAAAATAATTTTATTGTCCCATCCAATAAATATTTTTTTTAAAAAAAAAGACTTAAATATATGGGGTGATTAAAGATTATTTTTATTTGACGATGGAAAATAAAGGGTTTTTTCTCTCTTGGGAATTGGTAAGTAGAGTTTATATTTTATGTCAGAAGAAAATATAATAAAAATAAATCATTACAAGTTTTTTCCCCCTCCCTTTCTGTTCCTTACCTTGAAAGTTTTAATGAAACATATTTTACAGCCATATAATAATGAAATATTATCCCTAGTTAGTTTGATAAGGTAAAGTTATTTAGGATAAAGAAATTAACATAATGAAGCCTCCTTCTGGCTGTGGAGTTCATTTCTATGGTATGAGCATCAGTTCTACAATCTATTTAAGCAAAAGAGTTAAGCTTCTTGAAGCCCTCTTGCAGATAATTGTGAATAAATGCAACTCCACTATAAAATACTCGCACGATTACTTATTTATCATTAAATTTTGTTTTTGTGCTTAGCATTTTCTTAATCAGATTCTTCCACAGCTTTCCAAATCACATTTTGACGACCTCTTTTTTTTTTTCTTGATGGAAATGATGACATGATTGCAGTGTCAAATCAACAATTGAGAGGTATAAAAAGGCATCTGCAGATTCTTCGAACACTGGATCTGTTTCTGAAACCAATGCTCAGGTACCATATATCAGCTCTAAATAACAGTTTGTATGCATGTGCAGATTCTTCCATCGCTTTGTTCTGCTCCATTGTTTCCTAGTGATTTTTGTCCTGGAATAGAATAACGATTGCTTAAATTATAGATGGAGTTCAAACATTATATTCCTCCCAAAAGTTTATTGCCAATATAGCGCATGCTACGATAATACTACATTCACTTTTTCTGGATAACCCCAGATTGTATAAAATCTACTAGATACCTCTATGTTTTTGCCTTACCTTTCTTACTAGTTCCTAACTTGAGGAAGAGGAGGTGGTTGAATTGCCCTTTTAACACATGGACTAGCATCTCGGAGTTGAGGGTTTTCTGGCTTCTCCGAGGATCCAGGGTGTTCAAGAGGGGTTATACATTGGGATGCCATGGTTGTAAACCTACTTAATTTGTAAATGGTTTGATAAATAATGATTCAAATTTGAGTAATCTCATTGTAAATGTTGTCTATGTTATCTCCAGTCCTCCCTACACACACTCATAACTATAGGCAATTTTGTTTTGCTTCCACCTTTAGATATGCATGCTACTCCTGAATTTATTTCCAGTTTGATTCAGTATTATATACATGTTTACAAGAAAATATAAGGGGGAATCCACATCAATGAGATTTTCTACCTGTATTTTATAAACTCTGATCTGAACTCTATGCTCTTAATTTTGTTACATACAATGTTTATTTTCCTTTTGCTCTTGCATTTCAGTACTACCAGCAAGAAGCTGCCAAGCTGCGTTCCCAAATTGGTAATTTGCAGAATTCAAATAGGTCAGAGCCTGGTTGATATTGATCTATTTTTTAGATGAAATCTTTTTTCTCTTCCAAACTCCGCTCAAGTATAAATTATATTTCAGGCATATGCTGGGAGAAGCGCTTAGTTCATTGAGTGTGAAGGAGCTTAAGAGTTTGGAAATACGACTTGAGAAAGGAATAAGTAGAATTCGTTCCAAAAAGGTTTTGATTCTAGTACCGAATTGATACGTTCATTTTTTTTTTTTTTGTTTTACTTGAATACCACAGTTCCATGTGTTGCCACTAACAAGAGTTCTGTGTTCATGCTTTCCTGTTATGTTTCTAAAAAAATCCTCCCACAAACCTTGCCAGAATGAGCTGTTGTTTGCAGAAATCGAGTATATGCAGAAGAGGGTAATATATACTTTCTTATGTTCTCATAATCCCCATTTCTTTAATATTCATTGTTTTTCTGGTAGAGTATATTCTATATTATTGCTATATATTCTGAGGTAAGAGTCATCTAGTGTTTATCAACTCTTTCCTTCCTGTTTTCACTCCGAAGTTTTCCTTTGACTATTTGAATGAAAATGCACATTACAGGAGGTTGACTTGCACAACAACAACCATCTTCTCCGAGCAAAGGTCTTTCTATCTATCTTCTATTTATCCATCTCGTGTGCGGGCTAGGATTCGTGCGTGTGCATGAATGAAGATCTCCATGTCTTCTATCGTTAGCGAGCTGTTTTTAATTCAGAAATATGAGGCTTAATTATGTTGTTATTGCAGATTTCAGAGAATGAAAGAAAGCGACAGAACATGAATTTGATGCCAGGAGGTGTCGAGTTTGAGATCATGCAGTCTCAACCATATGACTCACGGAGCTATTCCCAGGTGAATGGATTACCGCCTGCAAATCATTACCCACATCAAGATCAGATGGCCCTTCAGTTAGTGTAAGTATAACCGACGCTATGTCTTTTCATTCTCATAATTACTTAATCCTTAATAAGATAGTTATTTGAAGATTTTTATGACCATTTTTCTATTGAAATTACAAGAGCTTGACGTTTAATAGCTGGACTAGAAGTAGAGAGCTGCTGCTGCTAGTTAGCGCACCCCAATGGATATATACCTCTGAACTAGAAAATTATCCAACGTACCCTAGGTTTACTGAAATGTTTAGATGTAAGAAAGTTAACTATAATCAGATATCCCAAGTGAGAAGTTTATGTTTTTTATTTGCAAACTTTGTTTATTGATTTCTGAGCTTAAGTGACTAAATTATAGAGCTTGAACCTAAAATAACTCCCCTGATCACTTTAGGTGAATTCAAATTACTTGAAAATAAAATCCAATGTACTGGTACTAATTACAACTTGAGAAGCTCTTGTAGAGAAGAGTCCTAATGTTCATTAGGGTTCAGATTCTACTACCCTGCTTCATATTGCCATGAACTCTAACATCATTTTTCTCGATCTTATTCTAAAATCTAAATGAAATAATTCTCTCTTCAAATACTTTCTTTAACCCATTTGTATATGATTAAGTGGTCTTGATCATAGGATATAATTAAAACCTCGCATAAAAGCTATCATTGCATGTATTATTTCTAGCCCCTCGGCGCCCTTTCCACTGCTGATTATTATTTAAAGACATCGTTATTTCAGTTAGTAAATCTATAATAACTTCCTCTGTTCTTGGTACAGTTAATAATCTCCCAGCGCAGCAGTCTCTCGCATTTCCATATTCCACGAAAAGCTACATGTATTCAAAGAAATCTCAAGTAGCGTAAATCATGTTTGTCTGGGTGGAGAGCCCTGAACTCTTCCTCTATGTATTAATTATCCAGTCCCAGTTAAGACACAAGAAATGAATGTGATCAGAGAAGGATGTCTTCTCTGTATGTTTCATGAAGGCATTAAGATGCTGTTATAGCTGTGACGACTAACTTATTATATATGTCTTACTGATTCATCCTGTGATATTCGCTTGCTTGCTTGCTTGCCATTAGCAACCCTCATTCTATTGCAGATAACATGGAAATCCATTGCTACTATGACACTGGCTTTGATGCAAAAACGTTTGCTGATTAGAATGAAAAATAAAACCATAAATTCGTTTGACAACAACACAAATATTGAATTCGGCGAAAATTTCAGAGTTTTCTATACCATAATTAAAAACAACGACTCATGAGTTCAAGCCTATCTTCATTGCTCGGAGAAGACAACGACGACGACAACAGAGCCTTGATCCCAAACTAGTTCATCCTTTTACAGTATCACTCCATGCAATCATAAACTGAGATAGAAAAAAGATGAGAACCCCTAATCTTCAAGAGACTTAATTACTGTCATTTTTTTTTTAATTCTCTCATCCACCATTTTCTTGGTTGGCAGGAGCGTCTCTGTTCTGATTTGATGGCAGACTAGCGTTCTGAGGCCTGTACTTGTATCTTCTAGAAACAAACAAATAGGCGCAGAAATTGATTAAGCTTAATATAGAAAGTAACCAGTGGAAGAGGTTCAAATTATTCCTGTTAATATTACTGCCTGCTAACCTCCTCCACTTTTAGTACTTCCCCTGGTGGCGCCACTCACTATATTCACCAAAATGGTGCTGAGAAAATATCCAAGTGCCATAGAGCTCCGAAGAAAGCAAGCAGATATGGACTTGAGCCCTTTATGTGCCTCTGAGTAGAAAAACTCGAACTCTCGCAGACATGAACATGTCTGCAATGCCGAAAATGAAGAACTGAATTGATATCCAGAAAGTACTGATGGGCGATGGCTGTACACAGGGATAGCATCTAGCATGTTATGGTCTCTCGCTACGTCTCTAGCACTAAAAGACTCTTTCCTGTCTCACTGCTCCATAAATGTATCTGTTAGGTCACCAACGTAATCTTTCTAAAAACAGATTTATACCTTGTTGTAGGAGACCAACAGTACTGGACTGCTTAAAAATTACTAATAAAAATATAGTTTAATTATAAAAAATTCAAGATAACATAGTTTTAAAAAAGATGTTGAAATGACAGCATATTGATTCAACCCAGGTTAAATTTCGAAATTCATGACTCGGGTCATAAGATCATAATAATCCCAAATAAAATAAATTATAAAATTTAATTCATAATAAACTCATTATTGACTGATAAAAAGTAGAATATTCAATATAAAATAACATTTTTGAACAAAATTAAGAACTTACATAAAATTATAAGAATATAATTGATAGCTTCGTAGTCTTTCTATAATTTGATTGCTCTAAAGTTTTAACCTGAGATATAACAATATATTAGGAGATTCCTCCAAAAATTTCAGTTCAATCTAACAAGTGAATTTAAATATATGATTAGAAGCATAAAACTGGACAATATTTAAAATAAAAATAAAAATAAAATACTATTTGACTATAATAGATCAGTCAAAACAAAACCATAACATTCTAGTCAAAATTTAGATGAAACTTCTAAAACGAACCAAGTTTTAGTCAAAATTTAGATGAAATTTCTAAAACAAACCAAGATTATAAGCGATATAAAATCTATTATAGTTTGTTTCATATTTTGAACTGAAATGAGATATAATTGGTTATCGAAACAGAATTAACTTCACTTCAAACAAGTTCACAAAGGAAAAAAGGCAACATGAGACTACATGAGGGGTATAAGGAGATCAAGAAGGCTCAAAAGCTTATTGAAGACCCTAAAATGGATGAACAATTTCATATCAACTAAAAACATGTTTATTATTATAGGACCAAACAGTATGTGTTTTCCCAAACAAAAATGGGAACAAAATTTAGAAGAAAATAACCCCTCTCACACTTAATCAGGTTACTATCAGCTAACGGAGCTAAAACAACAAAGAAAAAATAACACAATGTACAGAAGAACAAATGAAGTGGGATGCCTGTGCAAAGAATATTCAACTATGCTTACATGTGATAAAGGGCAATCCTAAAATATAAAACAATCAATCAATAATTCAATAATGAGTATTTGACACGCAAAACAATCTTTCCTTTATCCACCCCAAGCTTAGCTCCTGTTACCAGCCAATGACCTGGAACGTCTTGTGGTCCCTTCGACATTTCACTCTTGTCGACAATTTTTGCCAATTTGCCAACATGGGTATCTTCTTTCTTATCGTTGGAGGGTTTCTCACTTGGAACAGATGAGGATGCACCATTGGTTCTCTGCGCATAAGGGTTAGAGGGGCTATGATCCCATACAGATCGCCTTACTGTACATCCTGGAACTTTTGAAAATAGAAGTTTAAGGTGTAACACATTTTTGGCACCAAAATCCCAAACACCAAGCTGAGCCCCGGTCACAATGTGAACACCAGAGAGGTCTCCAATGGAAGTGTCAGCATACTCAATCGGTGCAGTGCTTACATGGGAGAAGTTCTTCCACTTGATAGGCTCAAACCAGCGGCTGTCTTGCTCCTCAGGACCTTGCCACTTGGGGGCTCCAATGGCCACATATGCATCCCAGTGGGGTTGAAGAACTTTTGGGAGAGATACAAGATGCTGCAAATTGATGGAAAGTCTGTTCTGCTTAATGCCCTCTAGGCTAAGTCTTAGACCAGTAACTGGCTTACGGCCTACTGTTACCTGCAGCATAAAAAATGTTTAGACTTTGGTAGTAAAAGTAGTCATGTTGAAATCCTAAAGATCTTATTGAAGAGTCATTTTGCATTAAGTGAGAGAAACTTTACGCTAGGTGTAGAAAAACACAATGGAGCTCTATGTATTTCGGAGAGATCATTTTGAAATTACCCAAAAGCTACACTCATTTCATTTCATCCGATCCTAATACACCTCAGAAAGAAGCAAGTCCACCAATGGCACTTGCTTGTCAGGTGCTAGTGTAATTAGTAACACTCTTTTTGGTAAAGCTTTCTCTTAGAGGCTTATTATTATATGAAAAGAATTGCTATTTAACCTTGAACTTAAGTTCTCAAAACCTCTATCCAACATTCATCACCACAAACAAATTAGGGGAATTTTAATTTTTATAGTTCAACTATACTATGGATGACAATTTACATTTTTTTTGCTGCTGGGAGTTTTCCTTTTTTTGCAAGATATGAGTGGTCACCACAGGATTAAGAATTCAAGTTAAAACGGCAGTTTTGAAGGAATGATGCATGAGATGACAAAAAAAATATATATATTACAAAGTATCTATGAAGCTACTATCCTTGACTTCTTAATATCACTCGCTATCAATTCAACATTAATTTCCATTACCATATGAAGAAGATACACTTTGAAAACATACCTGATCTGGGCTTATATACAGCTTGGGACCCATCAAGCTGAACTGAAGAGATTGACAAACAGGCTCCTTTCTTTGAAGGTTATTCTGCTCTGGAGCCCAACCATTAGCAATTTGAAAATCCAAGAAATACTGCAAATCCTCTATAGGTGGCTTGTCTGATAAAAGGAAAAACACAAGAAAAAATATTTCAATTGTTGAGATTTTTTTTAAAAGGTGGTGTGCAATACAGGTACTTCCTGGAAGATTACTCATCCAAGTGCTACACTCGCCGAAGCACATTTACACACTTCAAAGCCATCATGGGATCTGTTGCATTACTGCTGGTGTGATCACAACTATGAATGTCTTAAATTATTCAAATCAGCAACTTTTAAATTAAATAATAGTTCAGATTATCTTTGCAAGGAATATGCAAAATTCAGCAATCCAATTTTCACTTAGATCATACCCAAATCATTTCTAAGACTTTGTTGGTCAGAAGATTGTGCTTTTAAGAAAAAGTTCACCTTTTACTACTTTAATTTTTCACCCCTGTTGCAAGTGCAACAAAATAAACACCTTATCATACAGGCTATTGAAAAACTTCTTGCTTAAGAATTGCATATTGCTTTTTAGAAAAGAAAAATTTAAATTAACTAATCATCAAAACAAAGGTTTTATTTAAAAATCCTAGACCAAATTAAATATATTATAAATTAAAATCAAATTTGAATTTGAAACCACAAAAGAGAACGCAAATATGGGATTAGAACTTACACATCAAATATAAGTCAACTGCCCGGGCTAAGTGCTTTATTCCAGGCACTCTTTCAAGGAGCGACACGATTGGGGTAAATGTCATGTTAATCACATCTGGTGCCAATTGCACAGTCTCTGCCCATTTCGCATGACTCTGTTCAAGATCATCACCTCCTCTCCTTCTGAAAATCACTGTTACGTCCTACAGAAAGGACTTTAACTTGTAAATATTTCTGTAACCTCAGAGTAGAAAAGTAACTTAGGAAAAAACACATTAGGTGTATGAGACAAGAGAGTGCAATGTAACAAGGTAAAAGGCTGTGTCAAGAAAAGATTGGATGAACTAATGAAAGCCATCAATTGATGGCATGGTTTAGCTAAACAAATAAGGGAGCAATTCCATATCACTAACCTTGTCCTTATATTTCAAGGGGGCAGCAATTGATGTGCTTGTGTCTTGAAACCTTTGATCTGCAATGTCTTTCACATAGTTCTCAATATCAGATATTGACAAAGGAGAAGCTTGGTGCAGCCTGATATAAACAACATCTCGTCCACCAACTGTTGCAGATGTGACTATATGGGTACCATAGCTTTCAATGAAGCTGGAAAGTAGATAAAAACACAGATACCAATCAAAAAACTGATGCTTTCAAACTATTTGATATGATCAAGGGATTCTAACATGAATTTCTCGTGTTTATGATGCTCTTTAATAGTATTATAGGTAAATAAAGGATGACAGGTTTCAACACCAGCAAACTCATGCATTACATTATAAATTATTGTTTAGTTCTTTTCTATAAGCAATGAGAGCCACAACAAAATACCTTGCCAAAGATGCAGGATCCCAGTTGTAAGGAACAGCGCGCTGGACTTCCTCAAGCAAAACTAAGTCAGCTTTGGCTATCTGAACCTTATACAAGGGAATGAAATGCCCAACCATTGCAAGGGATTTTGTTCCAGCTGCATCAACTTGCCAAGAGCCAGTGAAATTGAACATGCTATTAAAGCTTCCGAGAGGAATTCGTCCTGATATACCTGATTTTTCATTGAATTGTCCTGCCATCTGAAAAACCAAGCAATAAGCTTACTTTGAACATCACATTTCACTACAATAGTAATTCAACTATAAATAGAAACCACTGCAATAATAACGACAAAAAAAGGACATACTGATCAATAAACATACATTTCTGCAGAAATGATACACCATGAACACCACCAACAAGAACAACAATAAAAGCCATTATATTATTAGCCAAATAAATCCGCTGCTTGCAGACAACCAGAAGTTGAAAAAAATAATTATTACGGAGAAATGATCTAAACCTTAAGTTGATTGGCTCCTGAAGATGAACAAAATTATGTTATTCTTTAGGCATCACACTAATTTATTATAACAAGCCTGCTATGAGAAAACTAAAAAATGAAAACTTTTCCTCAAACTGACTTCCTAAATATGCATTTTCAGTAACCTCATCCGAAAATAAATCATCAATGCAGTAATAGGCTTTAAAAAAAAAGTCCATTCTAACTCTTACTTTTCCGGATTAGCTAGGCATATATAAATAGCCGCGAGCCAACAAAATTAGAAGAGCATATTTCCGAGTTCAAGAACATTTAACACGAGAAAAGCTATAATCTTTCAACAATGGACTTCAAAAGCACCAAAGCATAGAATCAAATAACTCGGACATGAAAATCCCAACAAGAACAAGGTGACAATCAATGAGCATAAGTTTTAGGACTAACCAAATCACAAAAAGCTAGGCCTAACATAAGAAAAAATGACCAGATAATGATTGAAAAGAAGAAGGATAAAAAATCACCTCATTAAAGGAGCAAACAGGAATTCTCTCAATGCTTCTTTTCTCTTCAGAGCAATCGATATCAAAAGAAACATGAGGCAGCACAACCCCATGAGAAATATCAAGATCCCTTGTATGTTCTTCATCAATATGAACCAGCCTAGACCCAGTAGCTCCTTTGCAATACAAAAGCCTTATATCAGATGTAACATCAAAGCCACGACCCAGAGCTTGAATGGAGTTGCAGAGAGTAGTAGTCAAAGCATCAGAACTCAAGCTCATCTTTAGCAACTAGAATAGGTTATTTTTCTTGGCATAAAATGAGAAATCTTTGTAGTGGTTGGATTAGCATTTATTTATTTATTAGATATGCATTTCTTGAATTTTGATTTGTTTTTGTTGTTTGACTGTAATAATGGGCTAAAAACGCGTTGCGTTTGTGTGTGTTCTTGTGCGGTGAGATAGGATATTGTGAGTTGACCAGTCTCCTCTTAGTATTAGCTATTTCACACATGCTGGTGCCGCGGTGTTTTTTTTTTCTTTTTTTTCAAGAAATATGGGGTTTGCAGGTTGTTTGAATATGTTATTTTATATATAAAAAAATACACGTACAAATCAAGAAATTTATGCAAATATATAATTAAATAAATTAATAATTATTTATATAAAAATAATTAACAATAAACAAAAAAATAGAAATTGAATATCAATTAAGATATTCAATCATATAAAATGAGATTTAATCCAATTGTGTTTATTGAACTTGTTTATTTAAATCAATAAAAGATAAATTCACACTCCAAATACCTTATATCCTAAAAGAAAAATACAAATAAAATTGATTAAATAAACTCACAGTCTAAAAAAAACTATTACGCAAGACCCAACACATCAGCTATATTATTTAGAAATGAATATATTTTTTTTAAAAAAATAAAATTCATTTATATAAAACCAGAAAAATAATTATAAATAAATTAGAATAATATCTTGAAAAAATCATACATAAAATAAATATTTTTAAAAAAAAATATATTGAAAACTTGTGGTCTGCATTATGGGACCAGGATAAATTTTTAAAAAAATTATATTGAAAAAACTATTTTTACTATGTGAAAAAAATATAAAAGCCATAAATAACCTGAAATAATCTTTTAATGACTAATAAGCTAGTAGAAAAAGACCAAAAAATAACATCCTACTTAATTTTTTCTCCCACTAAAAGGCAAAAAATAATTTAACTATAGCAATCCACATTAAATAGTGTTTAGTGCTAAGCAAAGAAGATTTTACTTATTAGAAAGAAAAGTATATTTGTCTTAGGCATGCTTTTTTTTTTACTAGAATATAATTTTTTATTGCTTTTCTTATTAAGACGAGCTATTGTTTAAGGCTTTGTTTACAAGCTAATGATGCACGAGACATTTTGGATCTCACTCAAGCTAATGATCCATTTTTATCCGTTCTTAGAATTAAGCCCAATTCCATTCCTGTTTTTTTTTTTTTTTTCCATCGGATTGTGAACAACTTTGTAAGAACTTTTGGATTCGGCTTAACTTGATGACCCATTTGTTATTTTTCATTAGCAGTGGAAGACATAACTGGATTGCTGGTTTCTAACCTCTTACATCTGTCATATGAGTACATATAAACTTGCTGAAGATAGCAATGTCAATTTCTTATCGGAGATGATAACCGAGGATTTGAGAAGATTATATAACAATTGCTAATTTGGCGCATATTACAGTTGAAGGTGCATTATCCAGGCATTATTTTTTTTTTTTGATACGAAACGACCCCACTTTCTAGAGAAAAGTATTTTATAGGTTCAGGTGAACGAGTAAAATCCTGATTATATCAGGTGCTTACAACAGCACAAGCCATGATTTGAACTCAAGATCTGCTGTGCAAATTACAAATCCTCTACCATCACGGCAAACTCCTTTCGGACTAGGCATTTTTCTGTATTTGGTAGCCTCCACTTCAGATGTTCAATAGTGATAATGTGTCCTATAAATCACTTGCCATTAACTTTTATCCTCTACAGTATCTTTTCCGTGCCAGCCAGCCAGCCATATAATACTGCAGCAGAAACAATTCGTGTGTTTTAACATTTATTTATTTATTTGAACTTGTCTATGTTGTCTTGATGGTACTTGAGTGACAACTTACAATCAGGAGGAATTCCACCAGAATTTGGGAATTTCGCTACCCTTGTCCACCAGTATTGTTTTCTACGTCCCACTTTACATAAGCACAGATGAAGTTTTTACTTTTTATTAACTTTTAGATTCTTTCATGTAGAGATTTGTCAGATAATCATCTCTCAGGTGTCCTTCCCCACGAGCTGTATTTGCTTGTTGGATATAATGGGTCCAGGGGACAGATGGGAAACAGTTTTGAAGGGCTTTTTCCTGAGGCACTATCATCATTAAACCTCAACACACTCTAAAATTCCCTATGTGATCAACTGAACTCTTCTTGGAACTCATAATCATGTAAGGAAAATTATATGACTCATGATCTTGGTTGCTCCAGGTATGTAGCTGACTGAGCAATGAAGGAAGGGATTTTTCATTTCCAAATATATCTGGAATGACATCTTTGGCGTGGCTGTGATTGTTCTGCAGTTTATTTCCATATTTATTGTTTTCTGGATGTACAGCCTTCTTATCCAAAAACATCTTAATCATTCCAGCACATTGAGGAATTGTTCGATAACTGGTCGAATCCCTGAACTCATTCTTGAAATGACATCCCTATATTATCTGTAAGTTTATTAGTTACAGAATACAGAGTCTGGATTGTTTATTTTAATGTACATGTCATCTATGTTTGCTGTCAGGTCTCCTTTCCAATTCTCATCAGAAGTTAAGAATTCATTCTGTCATCATTTTTATGTCAATTCAATGATCTCATCCCTTGACTTGATTCATATGTTTCTGCCTAGGGATCTGAGATTCAACAATTTGACAGGTGAAATTCCAAACTTGAGTTACAAGCAACGACTCAGGTACATGTAATGAAGCTACCTCTGCATATGATCCCAAATATTCTAAATATGAAATTAATGATAATGTAATTTAGAATCGCTTTATTTACATCAAATCAAGGACTGATCTATTCTACTTTTGCATTCAGATACCTTAAAGGAAATAAGTTCAATGGATCATTCCCCAGATTTCTTCCTGATTCAACAGATGCATCTTGGTATTTGCAATCTACTATATTCTGGTAAAGATGATTAGAAATTGACTTCCAGCAAAAACACTAGAGGGAATAGAACATCTTGAACTCAATTTTTTTTCATGGATTATTGAAACCATGCTTCTGATCTGTGTACAAATTGCAGAGACATTTCAGAAAATAGTTTCAATAGTGCACCAATGCAGCAGGGAGGAATTTCCTCGAATATGTAAGAAAAACATGTCACCTAAACTCCACGTATTTCGATGTCTCCATCCTTTTACACTTGGAAGGATTATTATGCAGGATCTTTTATTAGTTAAAATACATATGTTTATCAGAAACACTTTTGCTTGTTGCACTGAGGCATCAAATCTGTAAGATTTTCTTTTTCTACCTTGTCTAATTGTATGAATTCTGTAGACTGCAGTTATCCCTTATGCAATTCTTTTCTTCCTGTAGGAGCATGGCATGACAGAATAATTACTACTCTTGTCACAGAGATAATCATTGACTATATTATATTTCTGCTTTTAGTTTTTGTTGGAAATAAAATTCAGTGAAGAACAGTTACTGTTCAAATCACTGTCAGAATTTTGTATCTGACGCAAAGAAACAAGCACTGTTCAAATCAGTGCTTATAAACCAAGAACTTGCCCAGAATTTTCCCAGAAATTGTAAAGTATAAAGAACTAATAATTGATGCAAGAAAACACAGAACGAGGGGCAGAATTTCTTGTTAGGATACTGCCATCCCTAAGCTTTTATTTATAGAAGAAAATTGAATACAAAACTAGAAATTCCAGTCCATTACAATCTCTTCAACTAAACTGGAAATAAATCTGCGAAAATAAAGCAACATGATATGATCAAATATAATTTGATCTTACTTAACTAAAACATAAACTCTTAAATTAAAACATGATAAAAACAATAAAGGAAAAAACTTGATGATCTTCGCAGCTTCAGTCTTCAATGTGCAGACTTGGAATCAGTTGACTTTTGTTGACTTTGACCCTGCATTTTCAACACTCCTCCTTGATTCCAAGCTGCTCATTCCTATCATCTCTCATTTTACCTCAGGTTGCAAAATACAGCAGGGACTCCCAAACATTCTCAAGTGTTCTATGTTAGGTTTGTATCCATCCCATATTTCATAAGGTGTCTTCTCTCCCAAACCCTTAGTAACCATTTGATTTAGGAGGTAAGAGAATGTGCTTACTGTCTCTACCCAAAATTTCAGAGGCAATTTCTTCTCATATACATAGCATCTAGCCATCTCCACTAGAGTTCTTTTCCTCCTTTCACTAACACCATTGTTTTGAGGTGTGTATGGTACTATAAGTTGATGCTTAATCCCCTCTCTTTCGAAATGTCCCTCAAGTTTATGAGTAGTGTCCTCACTCCCATCATCAGAATTCAAACCTTTCATCTTGGTTCCAGCTTCCCTCTCGGCTGCAATTTTGACTTTGTTAAAGGTATCAACCATTCCCCCTTTTGTCTTAAGGAAATACACCCAATAATATCTACTGAAGTTGTCAACAAATGGCAGAAAATACTTAGCACTATTTAGGGATTTGTTTCTCATAGATCCACATACATCAGTATATAATACTTGTAGCTTGCAAGTGGTTCAAAATGTATTATCAGTAAAGGCAATCCTAGTTTGTTTGCCTAACTGACATGCTTCACATAGTTTCTTTTGCTCTTGGATTTCAGGTAGACCAACCACCATTTCTAGGTTTGCCATTCTCTTCAAGGTGGTATCATTAAAATGCCCCAATACATTGTGCCCCAATACTGGATTTGTACTGTCAGTGATGTTCATGTTCTGATATTCATACTTTAAGCTAAGATTAAAGCTTCGATTGGTCATTTTAGCAGAAAACAACATGACCCCTTTAAAATCTCTAATTGTGCATATGCCATCAATAAAGGATAAAGAGTAACCATTTTCGGCAATTGTCCAACACTCACTAAGTTTTGTTTAATTTCAGGCACATACAACACTTTATCAAAAGTTCTCATACCTGCCATAGTTTCAATGTCAACATCTCCTCTGCCTTCCACATTAACATACTAACCATTAGCCAATTTTACTCTAGATTCATAACTCGAATCTAAGGTATTAAACCTCCTCACATCTGCAGTCATATGATTAGTGCATCCACTATCAACAAGCCAATCTGAATTTTTTACCTCTGTGTTGCTGCAAATTTGTTCTGTCACAGCCATGAACAATTGTTCATCTTCCACTTCTGAGTTCTCTGCAATGTATGCTTGCTTTCCAGTTTCAGCTTCTGCGTTTGATTTGCAGAACTTTTGAATGTGTCCATACTGCTTGCACCTTCTGCATTGAGCATTCTTGAGCCAACACCTTGACTCAAGATGATTAGTTTTGAGGCAGTATTTGCACGCAGGAAATTGATCCTTTCTCTCCTCTCTTGCATTGAATTCGTTGGCATAATTCTGGCTTTGTTGCCAGTTTTTGTTTTACAAATTCCTTCCAATTTCTCTTCTGTCACCATGACCAATTGTTGGAAAATTCTGATTTTGAGATCTTCCTCTGAATCCTGCAACAAAAGCTTCTTCACTTGAGCTTTCTTGTCTGAAAGCTTGCCTTTGCTCTACTGCCTGAAGAGCATTGATTAGCTCTTGAAGGCTTAACTGAGTGCAGTCCTTTGAATCCTCAAGAGAACAGATTTTGTTCTCAAATTTTTCAGGCAAACTCACAAGGACTTTTTCTACAACTCTCGATTCTTGAACATCTTCACCCAAAAGTCTCATTTGATTGACTAGTTTGGAGATGTTAGAGGAGAACTCTTTGATTGTTTCTGTCTCCCTCATTTTCAGCCCTTCAAATTACCTTTTTAAATTTAAATCTGCATTCTTCTTGATTTTTCGTCACCTTGAAATTCTGCTTTAAGCTTATCCCAAGCCTCTTTAGCAGTTTCACAAGCCATTATTCTTGTGAATATCTCTTCACTTACTGCATTATGGATGCAAGTAAGTGCTTTGAATCTCTTTGCCTTCTCTTCATTGAAGAACTTGATTTGATTCAAGGTGGGATTATTGTTCAAGGGATTTGGATCCCTGTTGTGCTCAACAACTTCCCACAAGTCAAAAGCCCTGAGATAAGTTCCCATCTTTACTGCCCATACGCCATAGTTGGTGCCTGTGAAGAGAGGTGCTTTTGAAAAATTTCCAGAATCCATGAAGAAGAAGAAAATCCTGACGATCCGACTGTTACTCTTTTGATTCTACAAAAACTGATAACAGTTGCTGTTTTGAGTAGGTTTGATCGTAATAAAGAACTGGAGGGGTAATTGGCTGTATATAGTCAATTACGTATCAAGCAAACACAAAATCAAGATGATTTTCTTGATTTGAAATTCCTCACTCGTGTTTCACTCCCCTTCCCTTCAAAGTTAATAACTTTGAAAAAATCTCACAATTCTCTCGTGTTTCTCACAACCCTTCTAAGATCAATTCTGCTCTGATACCATTTGTTGGAAATAAAATTCAGTGAAGAATAGTTACTGTTCAAATCACTGTCAGAATTTTGTATCTGACGCAAAGAAACAAGCATTGTTCAAATCAGTGCTTATAAACCAAGAACTTGCTCAGAATTTTCCCAGAAATTGTAAAGTATAAAGAACTAATAATTGATGCAAGAAAACACAGAACAAGGGGCAGAATTTCTTGTTAGGATACTGCCATCCCTAAGCTTTTATTTATAGAAGAAAATTGAATACAAAACTAGAAATTCCAGTCCATTACAATCTCTTCAACTAAACTGGAAATAAATCTGCGAAAATAAAGCAACATGATATGATCAAATATAATTTGATCTTACTTAACTAAAACATAAACTCTTAAATTAAAACATGATAAAAACAATAAAGGAAAAAACTTGATGATCTTCGCAGCTTCAGTCTTCAATGTGCAGACTTGGAATCAGTTGACTTTTGTTGACTTTGACCCTGCATTTTCAACAGTTTTATCATGTCTTCCCTTCAAAAGGAGCTGAAACTCACCGAAAACCAAGTCCATTTATAAATCTCGGTGCTCTTAACAGATGCATTGTGCTTTGCCGATGATCACCTCTATATAAATAATGCTGGTGGTGCGATACTGGCTAATGGAGTTTACTACGAAGCTGATTCACAAATCAACCTTTTTTCTTAGTGAAGTTAAAAGTTGAGGTTTCAGTAATGGGGATATTCCTTGGAACAAATCATGACCAGTACACCGTGGATGTGGAGTTTCCAGTGATGAAGCGCATTTATACAAAACAGCTCGTGTTTCCCCCATATCCTTCAAGTATTATTGATTTGTATGAAAAATGGTAAATACAAAGTGAAGCTACACTTTGCATAGATAGTATACGGAAAAAATAGAGATCCTAGCAGTAAGGGGAAACGCCTGTTTGAAGTGGCAATTCAGGTAAGTAATCAATTCATTTAGTTGGGGTGCTATTCTCTTGAACTGTGAAGAACACCCGACTGGATATCCACTTATAGTGGTCTGGAAAGGGTTCAATCACTTCTCCAATGGAGTATTATGTTCCTCTTATATCTGCCATTTCGGTTTCTCCTGGTATACTAGCTGTCTCAAAAAATCTATTTATGCTGTCACATTTAGCTTCTTTTCTCTAACACCCCGTGACGTTCTCTCTTTAATTCCAAGAAAAATCCGGCAGAGAACTATGATCAAAGAGTATTGCTGCACTAATAGGCTCTGCATGGTTTACTTTCGCTACGTACTGCTGGTTGTAGTTTCCATTTGCAAAATGGGCTGGCTAGGTGGCGAAGGGAAATTTCACAGTGAAGGTGAGAATGTACAGTGTTTGGAGTTTTGACTTTAGAGTTGTCAAAGTTTGCAACTCCTATTTACAAGATCTTTTTCCTTATGAGTTTGTGTTCGATGGCTGATGTCGTGGTGCAGAATTAAATTGTGTCGAACTCATACCAGCAGGTTCTTTTAACGTCCGGCAAGTAAAAGCTGCCACTCAAAATTTTAGTCCTTCAAACAAGAATGGCGAAGGAGGATTTGGAGCTGTTTTTAAGGTGCATCCCACTGCATATTTGTTTAGAAAGTCCTCGAGCTTCATCTTAGTTTTTTCTTTGAGCATCCGGCGTCGGTGAACTGCAGATTCTACAGGTTTGTAGAATGTCATTGAAAATATAGATTCCTGGAACTGGGAGCAAGGCAAGGTTGAGGGATGCTATTGTCTTGTTCTTCGCAGTAACCCTAAATTTTTTGAAGAAGTTACTGAAAATATAGATTCCAAAATGCAAATATTACACCTTACTTACACATCACTCAAGCATTTCAACTTCTTTTTTTAGAGCTGAACTTGACAAGGATGAAATTGAGACTGATGGAGATTGTGGGGGTGGCCTTTCTTCACCACCATGAGGTAATTTTTCATGTGTAACAACTATAGAAGTTCATTATTTCTCAACCTTGTCTTGCTCCCAGTTCCATATATATATATATAGCATTTTCATGAAAAATTACTTCTCGGCTATTCCTATTCAAGTGGTCGAGTCTCCTATTCCTTAGCCTTGAATCATCAGCTCCATCCACCTTTACACCAATATTTTTTGCACACTTTCAGTCATGTGGGAAAAAATCTATTCACCTTTTTCATAACTTATCTTATTGGAGCTTTATCAAAGTTGAAGCAATATTGACCTTTAATGTGCTATGAATAGCCATGCTCTATTAGTTGTCCATGCTCAACAAATTCTTATCAGCTGATGACACTTGCTTTACGACCTTATGAATCAATTTTTTTAATTACCAGTTATATTTGGTAGTATAACATTAATATATATAATCTGTTAGAGGATAATATAAATTATATATTGGAATTTCAGCTAATAACTTAATCTTTTAGGTAAGATAATTTTTTAACATGATATTAAAATTTTGTTGTCTCTACGATCATGAGTTCAAATGTCTCTATTTTCATTCTATTTGATAAAAAAAAACAAGTTAACGTGGTGTGGACATGTGTAAATTTCAAGTTCAAATGGTTTTTATTTAAGGGGATATATTAGAGAACAATATAAATTATATCTTAGAGTATCACCTAACTGTTTAAATTTTTAAATGAGATAATTTTTTTATATATATATATATATAGATAGAAAATTGGTACCGTAGCTAGGCAAATAAGCTAAAATATCTAGTAATACTTAAAGAATGTTCATAGTCATGGTGGTCGTCATGAGGGACGAAAATGAAACTCTTTTTTAGTGGTTGATTGATGCAGACATGAACTCTCTTTTAATTTTTCCAACCACGTGACAGCCAGCGCTTTCTAAGGCCTGAGTTGAGTTGACTCATTCAAATGCATAGAAGGTCGCTCAATTTCAGAATATTTATTTCCTTGAAACTTGAGGCATTTGCGTTGAGCCAACGCTCTTTATAGATAGAGACATCACTTTTGATTCCTTGGACTCGAGGTTAAGAACTTGGCAGGAAGCACAAATGACAAGTCCTGAACAACATGAGAGAGAGAGAGAGAGAGAGAGAGAGAGGATTTCGGACCACACTGAATCTCTGGAAACAATACCATAAAAAATATTTTAATAAAATAAATCCAACAACATTAAAAAAAAAAAGAATCTGAAGAACAATTGAAACATAAGGAACTACACCACTAGTACCATCAGAAGATCTTGCCGAGATAAATCCTACGACACAAAAAGGGGTTGGAAAGGGTCTCAAGTGAGGCCTATCATTGTGTTATTTTCCTAAAAATATTTTTTCTCTGTTATTTCTCTTTTTTTTTCTCAATGTGCTAAATTAAAAAAAAAAAAAAAAACTTGTTGCGCATAAATGGCAAACCCTAAACCAGGTGTAATCCCACCCATTCTCTCATAAATTATTACACATGCCTGATCAACTGTTTAATTAGAAAGTGTCAGTTTTTGGAAGTACTGTCCACTCTTTCAAGATCCACTATGGACTGGAGCAATGAAAAGTGTTTGTTCTATATTATAATATATAAAAGAAGCTCCAAATATACATATCTCGGCTTTGCTAAACACGAGATGAAGAAGATTCACTAATGTTTAAAATAATGGACTCAGGACTTGCTGGGTAAAGATCATGGGAAGCCGTGGAGGTGGATACATTCCATGTTTTATCAGATGAAAAGGTGTGGCTTTGGGTGGTGCCGCTGGTTAAACTCTGGTCTGCAGCCTGTTTCAAGCGGTCATTGACATGTTTAAATTGCATATCACCGCCGTAAATGGTAGGATCTGAGATCACTTCCTGGATGCTGCTCTGTCCTTCAAGCATAACCACCACTTCTGGCATTGTAGGCCGTAGAGTTGGAGATGCATTGGCGCATAACAGAGCCACCTTGATCACCTTTTCAGCCTCTACCTTGTTGAATTCATCAGGCCGCAGCTTCGGGTCCACCATCTCCATTAAACTCCCTCTTTTTTGCAATACAAATGCCTGTGACAGATAAGTTTAGAAACAGCAAATCATTCATATATACAGACATTCATGTACTGTACAAGCTAGCTAGCAGCAGGCAAACTCGTAGCTTACCCAGTCAAGAAGACAAACGTTTACGTCTGCTGGGTTGTAACTGGAATTGCTTCTTCCACTCACAATTTCTAAGGCCACAACCCCAAAACTGTAAACATCTGCCTTTTCTGTTAGATAACCCCACAGTGCATATTCTGGAGCCATATATCCTCTGAAATCAAAAGGCATGCAAGATGATGAATTCTTCGATCGATAACTAAATCATTAGAAGACTAACAGCGAGGTGCTTACATGGTTCCAGCAACTCGAGTGCTAATGTGAGTGTTCTCCTCTTCACTGAGCTTAGCGAGTCCAAAGTCTGATATCTTGGCATTCAGATCCTTGTCCAGCAATACGTTTGTACCTTTGATGTCTCGGTGAACAATCCTGATCACTGATCCTTCATGGAGAAATGCCAAGCCTCTGGCTATTCCAACACATATCTTATATCTTGTCGGCCAATCCAACATGAGAACACTAGTTTCTGAACCTGCTGCTAAAATCCAGTAAGAACATGCAAATACTATTACGATAGCAAAAAAGTTCTCGGGCAAAGGTGATTACCAAACAGTGCACGAGCAAGGGAATTGTTCTCCATGTACTCGTAGACAAGCAGCAACTGATCTCCTTCAATACAGCATCCATAAAGCTTTACAAGATTCGGATGCTGTAAACCAGAAATCATGCCTATTTCGTTCACAAATTCACGGTTTCCTTGCCTGGATTTTGGAGATAGCTGCTTAACAGCAATAACAGTACCGTCTGATAATTCACCCTGCAAAACATAATCATGCATCCAATTCTCATATTCCCTTCTGCAGATAACTAATTCTCATAACAATCAATACAGTGGGGATTATATGCATGAGATTTCATTAGATGACAGACCTTGTACACGGACCCAAAACCACCCTCTCCAATCTTGTTTGCTGGATCAAAATTGTTTGTGGCAGCACTTAGCTGTCTCAGAGTGAACGAACCAGTTTTCATATCTAGCCCCTTAAGATCTGCACGGGGGAATTCCATGTAAAATATTCAATCAGTCTTTTTACAGGAAAGATCATGTACTATCATTTTTAGAAAACACATATATACAGTGCTACTTAGCAATCTGCGACTACCATTTTGTAGCTTTGGTTCTGGCGCGCGCAATTCAACTCCACTAGACACTGTCATCAAGTTGCGGTGTCCATTAATCAGAGTCCAAATGGTTGATTTAAATGTACCATGTTCGCTCCTGAACTCCTCTCCGAAATAGAATTTCCAACAAATGATACCCATGATCAAGAGAAAAAGGGCTAATGCTGAAGCGACAACTACGGCCAGAACAGGTATCTTGCTTCCATTCTGAGATTCTGAAATGAATTGAAGCCGCCACGCATACAGATTTAGAAAGCTAACAACTCCCTTTTGAACTAATGAGCTGCTATTTCTTGCAAGGCCGGACAAATCAAGTAAAATCAAAACCAAACTCGAACAAGATATTTTCAATTTCTTAACCAAAATGTTCCCAATTAAGCATTAAGCAGCTCTTGTGTGTGCAAAGTGAAGAAATTAATGTTTTTCCGAGAAAGCAGTAAGGTAAGGAATTGCAGACGGAAAAGCAATGAGCTCGTATTGTTATGAGGTTATGGGTGAAAATTAATAAATTTGTGTCACTTGGAACACAAATAAAGCTTAGAAAAATGATTCGTTTCAACCACGTACTTCCTCATCTCACTAATTATGGCGAAAACAAGATTTGATGAGGTTGCTCTTACCTGCAAGCACAGTAATAACTGTAGAGCCGAGAAAGTTGATCGTGATCACCATAACTAGGCGAAGAAGTTTACAGCGAGGTTGAATCATCCTGAACAACTTGGATGCAGAAATAGGGGGGACAGCAAAAAGAAAGAAGCTCGGATAAGGTTATTTTTTGACGAGGTACTGGACTTATGGGTGGTTGGACATGGGAAGTTGTCAAAAACAAAGTTCTTAAATTCGTGAAAATGACTCTCTGCCACTTGCTTTGATATTTATTTTTCCTTTTTATTTCTCACTAAAAAAATTATTTATAAAATATTTTGTCAATTTCCCCTGTCATTCCTGCGGGGTCCAAATAACCCTCTCAATTATAGTGTCCATAAATTATTCAATCCAAAAAACAAATTTAGGGGCTGAATTCTGATAACAACATTACATAAAAAATATTTCTACAAGACATACAATTGCACGTAAAAGAAAAATAAACTCTGAAGGCTCATTGAAACTTTGATCATTACACTATGAGCGCCATCATAAAGATTTTGACCAAATAAATCCAACGACACAAAGGGGGTGGAGTGGGTCTCAAGTCACTTAAAAGCAAGAGGTTTATTTCTGTCATCTTAGTATAATTGAATTGAATTCGTCTTGTTGAGATTTTTTTTTTTATATCGGTGATGTCATCATATGATTTTGATTTTTTTTTTATTACCTGTTTTGCTAAGCGGTTAAACCGTCGTTTGGCTAAATTTTGAAGAAAAAAAATCATTTTAAATGAAATTTTTTTGGTGTTTTTAGATTATTTTGATGTGCTGGTATCAAAAATGATTTTTGAAAAATAAAAAAAAATCATTTTGATATATTTCTAAACGAAAAGCACTTTCAAAAGTAACCGCAACCATACTCTCAAACACCCCCTTAGTCCTATTTTTTTTACTTTTTACTTTTTTTTCTCCTCTCTTTTCATTTTAATTTATGTCAGGCCATTTAATAATTTAAGAGTTTTAATGAGACATGCCACCAGCTAAATTATGTCATTTTCCTAAAAACATTTTGCATGTTCTATTTCTCTATTTTTCTCAATTTACTAAATTAAAAAAAAAATTGGTAATAATAGCCAACCCTAAACCAGGTCTACTCTTTACCTAAATATATTTTGTCTAATCTCACTCATTCTCTCGTAAATTATTACACACGCTTGATCTACTATTTAATTATTCAACATATTAGAAGAGGTCAGATCTTGGAATTACTGTGCACTCTCTCACAAAACGTCGTAGATTGGAGGAGTGCATTTGTTTTGTAGTTTTTACTTTGGTCCTTTAACTTTTATTTTGTGTGATTTGGATATTTTAAGCCCAAATTAGCTCATGACTGCATATTGTTTTAGGAGGGAGGATTTAATTTAAAGATAATCGACTGAAGTGAAACTCTCAGGTGCCATAAGAGGTTTCCTTGAACCTCTTATGAAGGTTTCATTATTTTTTATTTAACCATTCAATCCAAGTTTAAAACATTATTTTTGTCTTCATTCATTTGAATTGTGTTCTTTTGTCAGTGTTTATATTCTTTTCAAATTTAAGAGTAACTCTTAAATTTAAAATTTATCATTATCGTTTAATTTATTTATCAATTTTTGGATATTTGTGTTGATTTATTTCTATATTATTGGCTTGATATATGATCTAAAATTATGGGTCTAGTAATTTATTTGATTCTGTATTTATTATTAACTGCAATGTCAGAGCTAAAAAATTGGTTTAAGAAGATCAAGAATTTAGTGGAATTTGAAAAAATAAAAAAATCAGATAAATAAATTTTGTTTTCAAGGGGCGATTGCCTAGCCCCCATAAGCCCGCCACTATTGAACTGTGAGGTCAGCGAAAATGGAAAGTGTTTGTTCTATATTATAAAACACAAGTGATTTGCCCTGCACTTCATCGTAAGGATAACCAAATTTTTAAGGTGTAGGAAAAAAGTCAAGCATAATTTTTCTATAATGTTATACATTTGGTCGAAACAAATATATGTATGTTCTTTAAAGTAATTTCATCAGTTGATAACAATATGAAAAACATGGAGATCAAACACCCGAAACTGTTTTTCATTAAACCTCAAACTCAACCACAGTTTTAACCAAACACTTCGATTTCAATTTTGAACTGCAGCTAAAAACGTTTTTCATGAAACTGTTTTTTTCCAACTTCAACCACAAGCAGCTGTGCCAAACTCTCTCAGCTTAGCAACATCAGAAAGTTGCAAGGGGTAGAGTCTTATGGATTACACACAATACAGGCTGAAACACCCACAGACACCTACACATAAACCATCCATGGATTCTCTTCTCCGATCAAACTTAATGTTAATCCCCAAGCAAACAGCACCTTGATGATTCAGCATGGACAGCACAATTTGAGCCACGACTAAAGATCACTACAAAGAAGTTGAGCCAAGCCAGACCTGACAAAAACAAAAGGATGGATCGATAGAGAAGCCAGGCACCCAGACGAAGGAACATCTAACCCAAGCGTGAGAGAGCTGAGGATGGCATAAACAAAGCATTTACAACAGGGAAAAGGCAAAAATCATGGGGGAAAAACCAGTCAACATCAAAAGCAAAACATAAATTCAAAGAAAACTCATTGATTAAGAGGTAAGAGTCAAAGAATGAATACAAACAGAGCACATATAAAGAGATTATTTCTGAAGGAACTATTCTAATCCACTGTACCATGATTCTAAATGAACAGGATTTTCTAAACATGATTTAGCTTTTTGCTTTTATTTTAATTTAATAAAAGAAGCTTCAGATATACATATCTCGGCTTTGTCAAACACGAGATGAAGAAGATTCAATGATGTTTAAAATGATGGACTCAGGACTTGGTGGGTAAAGATCTTGGGAAGACGTGGAGGTGGATACATTCCATGTTTTATCAGACGAAGAAATGTGGTTTTGGCTGTTGCAGCTGGTTAAACTCTGGTCTAAAGCCAGTTTCAAGAGGTCATTGACGTTATGAACTTGAAAATCACGACCGTAAATGGTAGGATCTGAGATCACTTCCTGGATGCTGGTCTGTCCTTCAAGCATTACCACCACTTCTGGCATTGTAGGCCGTAGAGTTGGAGATGCATTGGCGCATAAGAGAGCCACCTTGATCACCTTTTCAGCCTCTACCTTGTTGAATTCATCAGGCCGCAGCTTCGCGTCCACCATCTCCATTAAACTCCCTCTTTTTTGCAATACAAATGCCTGTGACAAATAAGTTTAGAAACAGCAAATCATTCATATATACAGACATTCATGTACTGTACAAGCTAGCTAGCAGCAGGCAAACTCGTAGCTTACCCAGTCAAGAAGACAAACGTTTTCGTCTGTAGGGTTGTAACTTGAATTGCTTCTTCCACTCACAATTTCTAAAGCCACAACCCCAAAACTGTAAACATCTGCCTTTTCTGTTAAATAACCCCACAGTGCATATTCTGGAGCCATATATCCTCTGAAATCAACAGGCATGCCAGATGAGTTGCTTCAGTGTGTGGGAATGTCTTTTTCGATCGATAACTAAATCATTAGAAAACTAGCAATGGGGTGCTTACATGGTTCCCGCAACTCGAGTGCTAATGTGAGTGTTCTCCTCTTCATTGAGCTTAGCGAGTCCAAAGTCTGATATCTTGGCATTCAGATCCTTGTCCAGCAATACGTTTGTACCTTTGATGTCTCGGTGAACAATCCTGACAACTGATCCTTCATGGAGAAATGCCAAGCCTCTGGCTATTCCAACACATATCTTATATCTTGTTGGCCAATCCAACATAAGAGCACTTGTTTCTGAACCTGCTGCTAAAATCCCATAAGAATATGAAAATACTATTACGATTTCAAAAAACTGCTCGAGCAAAGGTGATTACCAAACAGTGCACGAGAAAGGGAATTGTTTTCCATGTACTCGTATACAAGCAGCAACTGATCTCCCTCAATACAGCATCCATAAAGCTTTACAAGATTCGGATGCTGTAAACCAGAAATCATGCCTATTTCGTTCACAAATTCACGGTTTCCTTGACTGGATTTTGGAGATAGCGTCTTAACAGCAATAACAGTACCGTCCGATAATTCACCCTGCAAAACATAATCATGCATCCAATTCTCATATTCCCTTCTGCAGAAAAGTGATTCAAAGAAAAGGTCCGACAATCAATACAGTGGGGATAATATGCATGAGATTTCATTAGATGACAAACCTTGTACACGGACCCAAAACCACCCTCTCCAATCTTGTTTGCTGAATCAAAATTGTTTGTGGCAGCACTTAGCTGCCTCAGAGTGAACGAACCAGTTTTCATATCTAGCCCCTTAAGATCTGCACAGGGGAATTCCATGTAAAATATTCAATCATTCTTCTTACTGGAAAGATCATGCACTATCATTTTTAGAAAACACATATATACAGTGCTACTTAGCAATCTGCGACTACCATTTTGTAGCTTTGGTTCTGGCGCGCGCACTCCACCTCCACTAGACACTGTCATCAAGTCGCGGGGTCCATTAATCAGAGTCCAAATGTTTGATTTCAATGTACCTTGTTCTTTTCTGAACTTGTCTCGGAAATAGAATTTCCAACAAATGATACCCATTACCAATAGAAAAAGGGCTAATGCTGAAGCGACAGCTACGGCCAGAACATGCATCTTTCTTTCCTTTTGAGATTCTGAAATGAATTGAAGCCACGCATACAGATTTAGAAAGCTAACAACGCCCTTTTGAATTAATGAGCTGCTCTTTCTTGCAAGGCCGAGCAAATCAAGTAAAATCAAAACCAAACTCAAACAAGATAATTTTAATTTTTTTAAACAAAGTTATCCACAAAGTTCAGAAAAATGTCCAGTTAACTCAATAAATTTTATGTCGCTTTTTTTTAATATTCCTGGATAATTAGAATAAGTTCCTCACCTCTACTCCCGTTTGGAATTGAGGTTCTCCTTCTCGTAAGAACTTGGATTTTTTGTGCATTAAAATATATTTTTTTAATGTTTTTGAATAGTCTAAACACCGCCTTTCTACAGTGGCGCGTGGTCATGCTGACTTTTCTTGCACCAACTTGTTGGGAGCACCGTCTACTTTTATTGTCATTAACAGCTCTTGTGTGTGCAAACTGAAGAAATTAATGTTTTTCCGAGAAAGCATTAAGGTAAAGAATTGCAGACGGAAAAGCTATGAACTCATATTTTATGAGGTTATGGGCGAAAATTAATAAATTAGTGTCACTTAGAACACAAACGAGATTTGATGAGGTTGCTCTTACCTCCTTCTGTATGCGTCTCGTTTGATGCAAGCAAAGTAATAGCTGTAGAGCTGAGAAAGTTGATCGCGATCACCATAACATAACTTGGCGAAGAAGTCTACACCGAGGCTGAAGCATCCTGAACAACTTGAATGCAGAAATAGGGGGAGGCAAGAAAAGGAAAGAAGCTCGAATGAGGTTTGATTTTACGAGGTACTAAACTTGTGACTTTCTGCCATTTCTTTGAATTTTTGTTTTTTCCTTTTTATTTCTAACCACGTAAAACAAAGAAATTTAATTGTAAAATATATGGTCAATTTATTCGGTGTCAATAAATCACTTCAATCCAAAACTTAAGATAAAGAGAGTAATCCAATAAAAATACCAACAACTACTAAGTATGTGACAGGAAAACATTCTTGGGAATGAGAAAGAGATAAATAAATTGGTAAAGAGGAAGATATATTAAAAAGGGGGAAGCTAAATTATATATATATATATATATATATATATATATATATATATATATTGTCTTTTTATGCATAAAATTTAACTCTTGATGTCATGGGTATTTTAAACTTTTCTCATGCAACTGTTGATATTATCTAATTGTTTGAGGGTGTTTTTGATTTTTTTCAAATCTTTTTTTAACAATAAAACTACATACGTGCCACTCAAACCAAATAAAAAAAACGAATAAGGGTCAAGGATATTATCAGTTTTATAAACTGACTTTGAACAATAAATTAACATATTTTCCCTCATGTTGGACAAAAACAATAAGCTGACGGTGAAGGCATTTGCGGTTTTTCAAGGTTGTGTAAACAATACAATTACTTAAATACCCTCATAAATTAAAAAAAAAACAACGACCAGAGTTGGGGGCATAATAGTATTTTTGATTCCAGGATTTTCAAGTATTATCTTCGGCGCGGGGTGTTTAGGTAATTTCATATTTTTTTCAAGTTTGATGCAGGCTCGTCTGCTTGACACGCTAGTTGTCTCACATATGCGTCGTTAAAATGGTGTGTGCGGTGTCTTTTGGATGCCTAGACATCTTGTATCTGGATGCGCTGCCTTGTCCTTTTTAACATGGTGAAGCGTGTGTCGATGGAAGATAGGCAGACGACTATTGGTGGCCAATTTTTTTTTTTTACCCCTTTTTTCTCTCCTGCAACTTCAAAATACATGTGAGTCCCTTTTGTTTTATGACTTTTGCATTTCAGTCCTTATGCTTTTTATTTCATTTTTCTTTGTGATTTCTTTATAGAAGTTTTTATTTTTTCAATTTTACTCTTCAATTGAAATTAATCACTGAGATAATACAGTTTAGGATGATGTTTATTTCTCCTCTAAACATTATTTTTCTACCATTAAGTCCATAAAAAGTTATTGTTTTTACGAAATAGTCCATTTGAGCCTTATTCACACCCAACAAGTCTATACCTAGGATGACATCAAAATCATGTAACTCTAGTGGTAATAGATTTACTCTCAACTTACACCTATTTATATTTATGTACCTCTTTTATACATGTGATCAATACTCTAGTGAGAAGATTTTGGCATTTATATAGTCCTGCTTTTTATATTTTGCATATTAACCTTTTTTTGTTTAGTTTTTCTTTATTTTCCCTCATTCTTTCCTTCTCAATTAATTAATGCCTTAACGTATTTATTTTTTTAATTTCACCCCTTCCATATACTTATTTATCTATTTATTTAGTACATGCATATATACATATACATATATATATATATATATAAAGAAAATATATTATCTTTTTTTTCAATTGGGTTAGATTATAACTAGTTATTTACACATTGTTTGTCGCAAAATATTTGACAGTTTTGAAGATATATGAACTCTCTATGATATTATGAAAGAGGACAAAGTCATTCAAGATGTAGTCATTTTATTAATGATCCTAGACCACCCATGGATAAATGAGTTATTTTGACCTATTTTAGAAAAATTACATTATATTAGTATTTCTTGTTTCTTTTGTATGTATATCTATTTATTTTCATTTGTCTCATAAAAACATTCTCATAAAGAACTAATGTTCATAATTGTGGTGGGTTAAAATAATTGAGATTTGTGTTTTGAGTAGTAACTTTGAGACTACTTGTAATGATGAAATGTGAGAATTTATTGAGTTTCTAAATAGAAGAAACTTTGTCAAAATCTTATTAAAATTAAAAAAAAAAAAACATTTATTCTCTAAAATTATTAACTAAACTAAAAATAAGATTAACAAACTAAATAACCATTAAAATTACAACTACCATGCAACCCAATGATAATCTCACAATAGTTCTTCTTGTCAAATTTAGATGAGAGAAAATTCGTTGCTGAATTTTCATGGGGTTAGCTACTGGAATTTTATTAATATTGCAATTTTGAACTGTATTATTTAATAAATATTCTATTTTATAGCTGAGATACCAATTAAATATTGTAAAATTCATTAAAAAAAATGTTCGAGGAGAGCTAATTCTCCAAATTAGCCCTAAACTGACGGGGTGATTTTTTTTTTTACGATAATATTGTTGTTGACTGACATATGATTGAAGACGTGATTCCTTTATAGCACGTAATTGGATGGATGGGCTCGCCAGTCAATATTCCACGGTGTGAAATGATATTTAGTCAAAGACTGCTCTCTCTCCAGCCCACCAGCTAGGCAGCTACGTACTTTCAATCTTTGACTAATTAATTAGTCTCCAACGAAAACAGGTTGTCAAAATCGTTTTTTTTTTCCAGCGACCTTAAAAATATAATGTAAATTGTTTTTGTAAAATTATATCATAAAAATAAAAATTATCAATATAAATAAATTATTAAATAATAATAAGTATTATGACAAGTGACTCTCTTTTAGGTCTCAAGTTAATAAGTTTAAATTAGTAATTAACTGATATAAGTCTAATAATTAAAATAAAATATTAAACAATGTTTAATTTGTCAGAAAAAATATAAATTAGAAATAATTATTTAACATTAAATAATAAATAAAATATGATAATAAAATAAAGTCTTCATTTTAAAAAATTTCCATGTAGTCCGGGTCTCTAATTTCAAAAATTCCTGGTAGATTTTAGTCATAATTTCAAATACATAGTTCTCTCTCGTATGAATGCATTATTGAGTTTATCATATATATTTAGAAATATTGAGATGTTTATTTTCCCTCCTATCTAGATTTGCTACAAATTTCCATCTGTAGCTCCAGTTGTGTCCAAACAATACATGGAAAGTTAGTTTGACATATTTGATAAGATTCATCTAGTAATTTTGGCTCTCTGAATAATACATTTCTGAACGTCGTTTAATCTAACAATTGACCAAAATATATTTTCATGTATCTAATTTTTCCCTATAAAATTTCAACTAGAGTTAATATTAGTTTGAAAGATAAGTTAGATCTCACAAAATCATCAACAAATATTTTAAAGTCAAATTCAAAACTAGCTTGATTCATATCACAAATTTAGTAAACTCGTAAAATCACATCGATTTTAATGATTTTACACGAATCAAGTCCGATTTTACTATTTTTTTTAGTTTTAGTCTGATTTAGCACGTAAATACATATTAACTCATAAAATCATAAGATTTTAAGAGTTAACTCATGATTTTGACAACTAATTTAAACATGAGGAAGAATTAGGAGTTGGTTAAAAAACGGTAGAATGAATGTCTAGTTTTTGAGTTTTAGTCTACAAATTTTTGACAACTAGTTTAAACACGAGGAAGAATTAGGAGTTGGTTAAAAAAAGGTAAAATGTGAATGCCCCTGGCGAGGTTCGAACTCACGACTTCTTGCTTAAAAGGCAAATGCACTACCACTGTGCTACAGAGGCTTTCGATGAAATTCTGTATCCAAATGAATATATATATATATACATACCAAATGATTTACATCAAGTCAACGAATTCCTCGCCGGATTTTTATGCTGAAAGGTGGAAGTCCCTGCGAGTTAAATTTCAAGTAAATAGCTGAAACTCAACATCACAGCAGTGACAGGAGCCAGTACATCCCAACTGGAAGAACCCCAAATAATGCTCTGGAACATGATTAATTAGAGTTATGGTTCCGAGCTTATCTCGAGACTGGTAGAAGAAGAGCCAAACATTTGAATAGTGTTTGACCCTTGTTTTTGGCTCCCACTTGAACTATGTCTTTGCTCATGCTGACGGTGCTCTCTCAAAGCTCTGAACCTCAAATCATCGGAGTATAGAAGTACTGGAACTGTCTCAGGAACAGCCATTCGTCCCTCGAGCATGCTCACTACCTCCGACATTGCAGGCCTAAGTGTCGGGGATGCGTTTGTACACATGAGAGCTACTTTAACCATAATTTCCGCTTCTTTTATGTTAATTTCAGATCTTAACATCTCATCAACAAGCTCCATGAAACTCCCGCTTTGCTGCAGATGGCAGGCCTGCAAGAAACGTAATTTATGACTTCCACGTTGAGCCTCGCAAACTACAGCAAAAGTGCAATGTATTGAGCGCAGGAAGAAGATTACCCAGTCGATGAGACAAACACAATTTCTGTTGCTTGGCAAATAGTTATTGTTGTTCTTCCCGCTAACAATTTCCAAAGCCACGACCCCAAAACTGTAAACATCTGCTTTGTAGGTCAAGTGACCCCACAGTGCATATTCTGGTGCCATATATCCTCTGCATTTCAAGATGAAGAACTCTTGTAATGTAACATTGAAAAGTAACAGGGTGCCAAGAATTTCAGGTTTTCATGTGTTAAAGCATGTGGTGACTAACATGGTTCCGGCAACTCGGGTGCTGATGTGGCTCTTCTCTTCTTCATCAAGCCTAGCCAATCCAAAATCAGATATTTTAGGATTCAGATCCCCATCAAGCAGCACATTTGTAGCTTTGATGTCTCTGTGAACGATCTTAAATCTTGATTCTTCATGGAGAAATGCTAGACCTTTAGCTATTCCAATACAGATCTTAAGCCTTGTAGGCCAGTCCAGGTTAGGCTTATTGATTTCATTACCTACAAATCATCCGAGAAGAAAACAAGGCTTGCTCGATTACAGCAATATAAAAGTTCAGATGAAATTGCTGATTTCATATGATGAACACTCACCGAATAGAGCTCTTGCAAGGCTATTATTTTCCATGTACTCGTAAACCAATAATAGTTGATCACTTTCAACACAGCATCCATGCAGCTTCACAAGATTCGGATGGTTCAAGCAAGAAATGATGCCCATCTCATTTAAGAATTCACGATTTCCCTGCCTTGATTTTGATGAAAGTTGCTTCACTGCTATCACTGTACCATCAGGCAATTGACCCTGCACGATGGCCTCCATCAAAAATCTCCTATGGTCGTGACAGAAAAAAAGAGAGGGGAGGACGCAGAAGATACTCCAAATGGGAAATTAGTTGGGATCTTTCGTCAAGTACCTTGTATACAGGACCAAAACCACCTTCTCCGATCTTGTTAGAAGCATCGAAGTCATCCGTGGCAGCTCTAATTTGTTTCAGAGAAAATGTTCCCTTTGGAAAATCAAGTCCTTCAGCATCTGTTCAGGAAGGAGACAAGACGTGAAGTGACAATGAATTGTCAGTTTTTGATGTAATAACGGAGTAGACCATTTAAGAAAAACAATTTTATATGCAATCAAAAAGAAAAAAAAATAGAAATTTATAATAAAATATAACAAAAAAAAAACTTATTCTCATCGAGTATCAATATCCAAACCTTGTACACGGACCCAAAACCATTCTTCCATGTAAAATATTCAATCATTCTTCTTACAGGAAAGATCATGCACTATCATTTTTAGAAAACACATATATACAGTGCTACTTCGCAATCTGCGACTACCATTTTGTAGCTTTGGTTCTGGCGCGCGCACTCCAACTCCACTAGACACTGTCATCAAGTCGCGGGGTCCATTAATCAGAGTCCAAATGTTTGATTTCAATGTACCTTGTTCTTTTCTGAACTTGTCTCGGAAATAGAATTTCCAACAAATGATACCCATTACCAATAGAAAAAGGGCTAATGCTGAAGCGACAGCTACGGCCAGAACATGCATCTTTCTTTCCTTTTGAGATTCTGAAATGAATTGAAGCCACGCATACAGATTTAGAAAGCTAACAACGCCCTTTTGAATTAATGAGCTGCTCTTTCTTGCAAGGCCGAGCAAATCAAGTAAAATCAAAACCAAACTCAAACAAGATAATTTTAATTTTTTTAAACAAAGTTATCCACAAAGTTCAGAAAAATGTCCAGTTAACTCAATAAATTTTATGTCGCTCTTTTTTAATATTCCTGGATAATTAGAATAAGTTCCTCACCTCTACTCCCGTTTGGAATTGAGGTTCTCCTTCTCGTAAGAACTTGGATTTTTTGTGCATTAAAATATATTTTTTTAATGTTTTTGAATAGTCTAAACACCGCCTTTCTACAGTGGCGCGTGGTCATGCTGACTTTTCTTGCACCTACTTGTTGGGAGCACCGTCTACTTTTATTGTCATTAAGCAGCTCTTATGTGTGCAAACTGAAGAAATTAATGTTTTTTTTCCGAGAAAGAAGTAAGGTACAGAATTGCAGACGGAAAAGCAATGAGCTCATATTTTTACGAGGTTATGGGCGAAAATTAATAAATTTGTGTCACTTGGAACACAAATAGAAGCTTAGAAAAATGATTTCATCTCAACCATGCGCGTACTTCCTCATCTCACTAATTATGGCTAAAACAAGATTTGATGAGGTTGCTCTTACCTTATACTGGAGGTGACTCGTTTGATGCAAGCAAAGTAATAGCTGTAGAGCTGAGAAAGTTGATCGCGATCACCATACCATAACTTGGCGAAGAAGTCTACACCGAGGCTGAAGCATCCTGAACAGCTTGAATGCAGAAATAGGGGGAGGCAAGAGAAGGAAAGAAGCTCGAATGAGGTTTGATTTTACGAGGTACTTAACTCATGACTTTCTCCCACTTTCTTTGATTTTTTTTTCCTTTTTATTTCTAACCACATAAAACAAAGAAATTTAATTGTAAAATATATGGTCAATTTCCCCTGTCGATCCTGCGGGGTCCAAATAACTTTCAATATTCTGCACCCGTTTGGCAACGTGGTGCGTTCCACGTTTGCCAAACGGGATGAAGTTTTGGTATTTGGTAACAACCAAACACCATTTAAAATGAGTGGGTCCCACCCCTTTTTTAGTCCCAAACGACGTTTCAAGAAAAGCACCTGGGAGGTGCTTTTCAAACGCCGTTCGGGACTGCGTGTTTTTTATCATCTTCTCCTCTCATCTTCCAGAAATGTCTCATCTTCTCCTCTCATCTTCTCCATTGGAAAAATCCCTCCATCTCTTCACGCCTCTCACTTTCTTCTCTCTCTCGTCTCTCGTCTCTCCCTCTGCACGTCTCTCCCTTCTTCTCTGCACCCATCTTCTCCTTTTCTATTCTCTGCACCCATCGTCTCTCGTCTCTCCCTCTGCCCATCGTCTCTCGTCTCTCCCTCTGCCCATCCCTCTCGAAAAAAACCGTCACAGCTCAAGGGAGAAAAATCACAGGAATCTCTGCCAAAAGCGGGCATCTTCTCTGCAATTGACCAAAAGGACGAATCTCTGCCAAAAGCCTCTTCACGGGCATCTTCTCTGCGCATCCCTCTCTCCAAAAATCCCACAAATCCTATCTTCTTCTGCAGTAAATCTTATCCCACAGCCCCTTTAAATCCAGCTATTGTCAACCCCTTCTTCTCTGCACAGCCCTCTCTCCAAAAAACCTATCTTCTTCAACCCAATAATCTGCCCAAAATTATCCCACGGCCCCGAAGTAAATCAACCTCAGCTCCGTCTCTGCACAAATCCAGGTACTTGCCTCACTTATGCCCTTCTCTAATTGCATTTTTTTTCAGTTTAATTGTTGAATTAATATGTATTGAAAATGTCTGTTTAACATAAAATTTTGAAAATTTCTGTTAAACTTGTTGAATGAATATATTTTTGTTTAATTGTTGAAATTGCACCGTATAATGTGTGATTAATTAGTTGAGAAATTGCCGAGAATGTTTTGATGAATTTGGTGGGTTTGTTCTGTGAAGAATTCTGTGAAATTGTTGGAATTGGTATGATTTTCTCGGTTAAATTGCTGTGAAATAGGTGAAATTGCTGAGATTTATTTTGTTTAATTTTCAGTGAAGTTGTTGAAATTTTTGATGAATTTTTCTTTGTAAATTTGTTGAAATTTCTCTGTGAAATTTCTCAGTATATTATTTGAAGTGATTTGTGGTGGTTTGCTGGTGGAAAATTGTTGATGTTGCCATCATAGATAGAAATTTGAGAAGGAACAAGCAGTTGTTGAAATTATAGACAAATGTTTGTAAGCAAGTTTATTGATAACTAATGTAATGTTCATTTTTCTAAAATGAAATTAGTATGGCTTGGTAGAGTATTAGTACAATAGTGTTTGTGAAATTTCCACGTGGTCATAAACTAGCTATTACTCAGTGGGATGTTATGAAACAAAAGTTAAAAGAGAAATACTTCCTAACAATCATAAGGGTCAATTAATTGAACATATGTAAACTTAGGACAATCTACTCTTAGTGTGTCTGGATATATGAAGCAGTTTGGTGACCTTCACTATAGTTGTGAACTCTTAGGTTATAATTAAGTTGTAGTTTTCATTTATTTATTTCAAAGTGCAGCTATGATCCAGACTCATTGTCTATCTGTAAGGTTGATACAAGTAAGTATTTAGCTTTGAATGATGTTAAAAAAAAGATCAAACCTTGTAAAACTTTTCAAATTTAATTTGATTTTGAGTTTTTATGTTAATTAAAGGTAGTTTTTGGTTATAAACCCATGTGACTAGGTTGATTCTTTAAAACCTTATTGTTTTAATTTTTTGCATGATTGATTTAAACCCTTATATTATGTAGTGCCGGTTTATAATGTTTATTTGTTGTGTTTTTGCAAAGTTTAACAACATATATCATGGCTGATTCTGGGTCAGTTACGAAAGCTAGTTGGAGTCCAGAACAGTTGCATATATTTTGTGATATATGCATTAGGGCAATTGATATGGGTATACGACCGGGTTCGCATTTTGATAAACCCGGCTGGAAGTACGTTGCAAAATCATTTACAGAGCAAACGGGTGTAGTGTTCCAAAAAGAACAATTTAAAAATAAATGGGATGCTTGTAAAAAAAACTGGCGTTTGTGGAATAAGTTGATTGGTGAAACTGGTGTGGGCTGGAGTAATGAATTGAAAATGATTGCTGCTAGTGATGAGTGGTGGCGAGCACGAATTCAGGTCAGTATTTGTTATTCCTTACTTTTCTATAATGTTATTATGTTCTGTGAAGACAATGACAAGAGCATTAATTTTGTTATGTAGGAAAATATAGAAGTTAGAAAATTTAGAACTGCCGGAATTGAGCCTTCATTGAAGTTCAAATTTGATAGAATGTTCTCTGGAGTCACCGCTACCGGACAACATGCATAGGCACCATCGTCGGGCACAGTACCTGACATTAACGAGGATTTGGAGGCAATAAACGTCGGTCTACAAGGTGCTGATTTGGAGGAAGGAAGCGGGGACTCAGATGAGCATGAGGATATAAATTTTGAAAATTATCAAAATTCTTGAGGCGTTGGGGGGGGGGGGGCATATATCATCTAGTAGCAACACCAGGAGCAGTGGTAAACGAAAACAAAGAGAGGTTCCGGAGCCAAGATCTAGAAAGAAAAGGTCATTTGGAATTGGTGCTCAACTAGTATCAATTCAGCAACAGCTTCTCGACAGCATGTCTACTAGGAGTGATTCAACTTCTGCAAATAAAGACTTGTCAGGCTGTAGTATTCCGGAAGTTATGGCTAAGCTCCAATCAATACCTGGTTCGACAGATGACAATAATTTTCTGTTCCGCGCCATGCAATTTCTACAAGTGCGAAGAAATAGAGAAATGTGGGCTAGCCTTAATGATATACAACAAAAATACCGCTGGCTTAGAACTACCATCGCACATTCACCTAATTCTTAACTGCAATTCTAGTACTTTGTTTGAATAATTGGTTTGCATATTTATGTTTGTATTGGATTCTAACGTCATAAGTAATATGTTGATCGCATGTTTTCCTCTTACTATTGTGAAATTATTGTGACATTTTTTATGAATGTTTGCTTTGAATATTTTAAAAGCATAGCATAGCCAAATATTCTTAACATCATATTGTTTAACCATGCTTGTTTTCAATAACCAAATATCAAAATGTCTATCGTGACTCAAAGTTTGTAATGTCAACAGGTTTGGACTTATTTTCTAGATATGGATGATGCATATTTTAATGCTCTATTAAACGGGGATTTTGAAGGTGAGTATGACAATGTTATGGATCGTGTTATTGAGCATATTAACTATGATGCCGATGAAGGAAACAACAACGCGTACGTTGATGATGGAACTGCTGGGACCGACAACGATGATGACGACGATGATGACAGTAGCGAAGACGATGACGATGACGAAGACGATGACGATGAAGATGAGGCAACTTTTATACAAAGAAAATATGATGATGAAAATATAATTTTATGCACGGCTGGCGCATTAACCCTATATTATAGTACTTATATTCATAAAGAACCATGTATGGTTTCATATAATACAGGGATGCGTTGGTTGAATGACATTTTAAGAGGTCATTGGAAACGCTCTGTTAACATGTTTAGGATGGACAGAGACACTTTGCTGAGCCTATGTTATGAATTGGAAACGCGTTATGGTTTAAACCCTTCACGGAGGATGTGCGTACTCGAGAAGGTAGGAATGTTTCTATTTACTCTTGCAGTTGGGGCATCAAATCGACATGTGCAAGAAAGATTTCAGCATTCCGGCGAAACTGTAAGTAGATGTATGAAAGAAGTCCTTAAAGCATTATGTCTGTTTGTTATAGATTACATCAAACCAACTGATCCAGACTTTACCAACACATCGATACAAATTGCGATGAATCAAAGATTTATGCCCCATTTCAAGGTAATTTTTTAAGTTTACATTTAAGGTAGTTTGCACCAAAATTGTGTATTTTGTTTGAATATTTATATCGTATTACATTTTTTTTCATACCTGTAGAACTGTATTGGCGCAATTGATGGGACACATGTTCGTGCAACGATTTCACCGGAACTTCAAATTCCTTTTATTGGTAGGAAAGGTGTCCCAACACAAAACATAATGGCGGCCTGTAGTTTTGACATGCAATTCACATTTGTATGGGCAGGATGGGAAGGTAGTGCGCACGATACACGTATTTTTCTCGAGGCTATAAACAGTACGAGTATCAAATTTCCTAAACCGCCTGAAGGTTGTCAATTTTTATTTCTTACAGATATGATAATTTAAATAAATTACTATTCATCTTTTGTTATTGAATTAATATAAAAGTTGCATTTTGTTTCTATTTTCAGGAAAATACTATTTGGTTGATGCCGGTTATCCGAATGAGTATGGATATTTAGGTCCATATAGAGGGGAGAGGTATCATTTAGAAGATTTTCGACGTCGGGGTGAACCAAGTGGACGACGTGAAGTATTTAATCGTGCACATTCATCACTACGTAATGTGATAGAACGGACATTTGGAGTATGGAAGCAAAGGTGGAAAATTTTGCAGTGCATGCCACCTTATCCTTACAAAACACAGGTTTCGATTATTGTTGCATCGATGGCACTCAATAACTATATTAGAAGGAGATCGCAACATGATGATGTTTTTTGTTGAATATGATTGTAATCCCGATTATATCCCAGATGAGTTATTACCAGATGTTGTAGCATGTGAAACTAGTCAAAGTTCGGGCAGAAATTCCCGTATGGATATTGTGCGCAAGAGCATTGCAAATAGTTTGATGGAAGAATGAAATTATGTTTCCATTTTATTTGAAGTATTCACATTAATATAAATTGTTATTTATTTTTAAATTTATTTGTAGAAGTTATATATATATATATATATATGGATGTATGGATGTATGTGTGTGTATATTTCCATGCCCTTTTAAGTAATTTTACAAGTTAAAAGCAGTTTGTAAAGTTTGGAAACCAAACACCAAAACTGTTTTTTCTTCAACCTTCAACCCAACCACAATTTTAACCAAACACTTAACTACTTTTTTTGAACCACGGTAAAAAGCACTTTTTTTGAAACTCCATTTTTTCAACCTTAACCGCAACAGCAACCGCAATACCAAACAGGCCCAGTGTCGATAAATTAATTACTTCAATCCAAAACTTAAGATAAAGAGAGTAATCCAAAAAAAAATACCAATAACTACTAATGGCCTGTTTGTTTCTGCAGTTGTACTGTCGTTTCTTTAAAATTTAAATTTTATTTATTTTAAATGAAATTTTTTTGGTGTTTTTAAATCATTTTGATGTACTGATGTCAAAAATGATTTTTAAAAAAAATAAAAAAAAATTATTTTGAATTATTTCTAAATAAAAAATACTTTCAAAAATAACCGCAACCGTAATCTCAAACACTCCCTAGGTATGTGACAGGAAAACATTCTTGGGAATGAGAAAGAGATAAATAAATTGGTAAAGAGCAAGATGTATTAGAAAGGGAGGGAGGCTATACCTAGGATGACATCAAAATCATGTAACTCTAGGGGTAATAGATTTACTCTCAACTCACACCCATTTATATTTATGTACCTCTTTTATACATGTGATCAGTGCTCTAGTGAGAAGATTTTGGCATTTATATAGTCCTGCTTTTTATATTTTGCATATTGACCTTTTTTTGTTTAGTTTTTCTTTATTTTCCCTCATTATTTCCTTCTCAATTAAGTAATGCCTTAACATATTTATTTTTTTTATTTCACCCCTTCCATATACTTATTTATCTATTTATTTAGTACATGCATATATACATATACATATAAAGAAAAAATATTTTTTTTTTCAATTGGGTTAGATTATAACTGGTTATTTACACAATGTTTGTCGCAAGATATTTGACAGCTTTGAAGATACGTGAACTCTTTATGATATTATGAAAGAGGACAAAATCATTCAAGATGTAGTCATTTTATTAATGATCCTAGATCATCTATGGATAAATGAGTTATTTTGACATATTTTAGAAAAATTACATTATCTTAGTATTTCTTGTTTCTTTTGTATGTGTATCTATTTATTTTCATTTGCCTCATAAACAACTAATGTTCATAATTGTGATGGGTTAAAATAATTGAGATTTGTGTTTTGAGTAGTAAACTTGAGACTACTTGTAATGATGAAATGTGAGAATTTATTGAGTTTCTAAATAGAAGAAACTTTGTCAAAATCTTGTTAAAAAAAAAACATGTATTCTCTAAAATTATTAACTAAACTAAATATAAGATTAAAAAACTAAATAACCATTAAAATTACAGCTACTATGCAGCCCAATGATAATCTCACAATAGTTCTTCTTGTTAAATTTAGATGAGAGAAAATTCGTTGCTGAATTTTCATGGGGTTAGCTATTGGAATTTTATTAATATTGCAATTTTGAACTGTATTATTTAATAAATATTCTATTTTATAGCTGAGATACCAATTAAATATTGTAAAATTCATTAAAAAAAAAGTTCGAGGAGAGCTAATTCTCCAAATTAGCCCAGAACCCAAATTTTGAACATATTCGGCCGTATGCACGAAAACAATTACATTTTTTTGTTTTTTTGTAAATGTATTTTTTGTTTATTTTTTAGAAAAGAAAAAAAATAAAAATCCGGGCAGGCCCTGGCCCACCCAAGTGGGCCGGCCAAGATGGGCCAAAGCCCAACTCTAATGGACTGGGCTAGGCCGCGAGCAGCCCAGCCCAACAAGCAATTCAATTCACGTGAAGTGAATTAATTAATTCAGGCAGTTCACTTCACGTGAACAGTAACGGGTGGTCGATCGACCATCACGAGAGGCTCACCTGCCACTGCCACCGAGTAAAGGAGGCCGAGGTGGTTGTCCTTGCGGTGGTAGCGTCAGAAGCAGAGGTCTGTGGTGGCCGGGAGGAGCTCTCGAAGCTGCTGACCTATTGTTGGCGAGTTGTCCCTGCTGCTGCTGTGTCGTCAGAGCTGAGGAGGAAGGCGGGGCTATGTCTGGTGACAGAGCTGAGGAAGGAGAGAGAGGGTCGTGGTGGTCGACTGGAGGTCCGTTGCTGCGCTGCCGAAGGAGGAATTGCATCGGGCTGTTGCAGCGTGAGGAGAGAGAGACCGTCGGGTTAGGAGAGAGAGAGCATGTGCAAGGCTGAGAGAGAGAGCTGACAGTGCAAATGGAGAGGGAGAACTGACGGTGCAAGGCTGACGGTGAAGGGCTGCTGCTGCCACCGGAGCTAGGGAAGAAGAGTTGTCCCTACCGGTGTTGAGGAAGACGAAGATGTGTCTTTGAAAACAAAGGAAAGTGTTTTCCTTTTGATAAGGAAAGGAAAACACTTTCCTGCGGGTGAAAGAAATTTCGGCCTTGACCAGAAAGTGAATTCCTCAACTTTCCTTTGACTCATTTTCCAATGGTTGCCAAACATTGGAAAATGAGGAAACTAAATTCCTGGAATTCAGTTTCCGTGTAAACAAACAAGGCATTGACTGCTCTCTCTCCAGCCAACCAGCTACATCCTTTCAATCTTTGACTAATTAATTAGTCTCTAACGAAAACAGGTTGTCAAAATCGTTTTTTTTTCTCTAGCGACCTTAAAAATATAATGTAAATTGTTTTTGTAAAATTATATCATAAAAATAAATATTTTAATTATGACAAGCGACTATTTTTAGGTCTCAGGTTAATGAGTTTAAATTAGTAATTAACTAATATGAGTCTAATAATTAAAATAAAATACTAAATCTAAATTAGAAATAATTATTTAACATTAAATAATAAATAAAATATCATAATAAAATAAAGTCTTCATTTTAAAAAAATTCCATGTAGTCCAAGTCTCTAATTTCACAAATTCCTAGTAGATTTTAGTCATAATTTCAAATGCATAGTTCTCTATCGTATGAATGCATTATTGAGTTTATCATATATATTTAAAAATATTGAGATGTCTAGTTTCTCTCCTATCTTGATTTGCTACAAATTTACATTTGTAGCTCCAGTTGTGTCCAAACAATACATGAAAATTTAGTTTGACATATTTTGACTCTCTGAATAATACATTTCTGAACATCGTTTAATCTAACAATTTACCAAAATATATTTTCATGTATCTAACTTTTCCCTATAATATTTCAACTAGATTCAATATTAGTTTGAAAGATAAGTTAAATCTCACAAAATCATCGACAAATATTTTAAAGTCCAATTCAAAACTAGCTTGATTCATATCACAAATATAATAAACTCGTAAAATCACATCGATTTTAATGATTTTACACGAATCAAGTCCAATTTTACTATTTTTTTAGTTTTAATCTGATTTAGCACGTAAATATATATTAACTCATAAAATCATAAAATTTTAAGAGTTAACTCATGATTTTAACAACTAATTTAAACATGATGAAGAATTAGGAGTTGGTTAAAAAAAGGTAGAATGTGAATGCTTCGAACTAACGACTTCTGGCTTAAAAGGCAAATGCACTACCACTGTGCTACAGAGGCTTTCGATGAAGAATTCTGTATCCAACTGGATATATATATATATACATACCAAATGATTTACATCAAGTCAACGAACTCCCCGCCGGATTTTTATGCTGAAAGGTGGAAGTCCCTGCGAGTTAAATTTCAAGTAAATAGCTGAAACTCAACATCACAGCAGTGACAGGAGCCAGTACATCCCAACTGGTAACAACCCCAAATAATGCTCTGGAACATGATTAATTAGAGTTATGGTTCCGAGCTTATCTCGAGACTGGTAGAAGAAGAGCCAAACATTTGAATAGTGTTTGACCCTTGTTTTTGGCTCCCACTTGAACTATGTCTTTGCTCATGCTGACGGTGCTCTCTCAAAGCTCTGAACCTCAAATCATCGGAGTATAGAAGTACTGGAACTGTCTCAGGAACAGCCATTCGTCCCTCGAGCATGCTCACTACCTCCGACATTGCAGGCCTAAGTGTCGGGGATGCGTTTGTACACATGAGAGCTACTTTAACCATAATTTCCGCTTCTTTTATGTTAATTTCAGATCTTAACATCTCATCAACAAGCTCCATGAAACTCCCGCTTTGCTGCAGATGGCAGGCCTGCAAGAAACGTATAATTTAAGACTTCCACGATGAGTCTTGCAAACTACAGCAAAAGTGCAATGTATTGAGCGCAGGAAGAAGATTACCCAGTCGATGAGACAAACACAATTTCTGTTGCTTGGCAAATAGTTATTGTTGTTCTTCCCGCTAACAATTTCCAAAGCCACGACCCCAAAACTGTAAACATCTGCTTTGTAGGTCAAGTGACCCCACAGTGCATATTCTGGTGCCATATATCCTCTGCATTTCAAGATGAAGAACTCTTGTAATGTAACATTGAAAAGTAACAGGGTGCCAAGAATTTCAGGTTTTCATGTGTTAAAGCATGTGGTGACTAACATGGTTCCGGCAACTCGGGTGCTGATGTGGCTCTTCTCTTCTTCATCAAGCCTAGCCAATCCAAAATCAGATATTTTAGGATTCAGATCCCCATCAAGCAGCACATTTGTAGCTTTAATGTCTCTGTGAACGATCTTAAATCTTGATTCTTCATGGAGAAAAGCTAGACCTTTAGCTATTCCAATACAGATCTTAAGCCTTGTAGGCCAGTCCAGGTTAGGCTTATTGATTTCATTACCTACAAATCATCCGAGAAGAAAACAAGGCTTGCTCGATTACAGCAATATAAAAGTTCAGATGAAATTGCTGATTTCATATGATGAACACTCACCGAATAGAGCTCTTGCAAGGCTATTATTTTCCATGTACTCGTAAACCAATAATAGTTGATCACTTTCAACACAGCATCCATGCAGCTTCACAAGATTCGGATGGTTCAAGCAAGAAATGATGCCCATCTCATTTAAGAATTCACGATTTCCCTGCCTTGATTTTGATGAAAGTTGCTTCACTGCTATCACTGTACCATCAGGCAATTGACCCTGCACGATGGCCTCCATCAAAAATCTCATATGGTCGTGACAGAAAAAAAGAGAGGGGAGGACGCAGAAGATACTCCAAATGGGAAATTAGTTGGGATCTTTCGTCAAGTACCTTGTATACAGTACCAAAACCACCTTCTCCGATCTTGTTAGAAGCATCGAAGTCATCCGTGGCAGCTCTAATTTGTTTCAGAGAAAATGTTCCCTTTGGAAAATCAAGTCCTTCAGCATCTGTTCAGGAAGGAGACAAGACGTGAAGTGACAATGAATTGTCAGTTTTTGATGTAATAACTGAGTAGACTATTTAAGAAAAACAATTTTATATGCAATCAAAAAGAAATTTATAATAAAATATAACAAAAAAAAAATGTTGCAAAATTTATATCCAACTTTTGCAAATTAAGTGGCTGAAAAGTCAAAGTTCTGATTGCAAATTTGTTTAGTTTAATAAAAGTTGTTTTTGAAAATGTTTTTTTATTTAAAAATACATCACAATTAATTTTTTTTGTTTAGATAAATAAAAGTTGTTTTTTAAAATGTTTTTTTTACTTAATAATACATCACAATTAATTTCTTTGTTTAGATATTAGCATATCAAAACGATAAAATAAAACATTAAAAAAAGAATTAATGTGAAATTCAAAGAAAATCCTCTAACCACACGAACAAACATGCTCTAATTTCACCCAAAAAACTCGTTTTAAACCCCTTCTTTAACAAAATAAATAAAAATAAAAACACCAGTTATACCTCAATAAACTCATTTTTAATCTCAAACCACCATTTAATTGGTCAAAAAGATAAAAAACACTTAAACGAAAAACAAAACTATAAAACCCGATCCATTTTTCTTGAAAGATGAAAGGTCACAAACATCTAAATAAAACTCTTCCAGTCAAATGAAAGTCAAATCAAAACAAGCTATCAAGTCCAAACCTCAACAAAATTAGCACAATGTTGAAGCCATCGTATCAGGAGAAAAAAGAAACCCGATAAAGCCAAACTTTGATGTCTTATTGGCTAATCTTTTCCCTAAATTTGAATGCATGATAATAGTGAAGAAATTTCAATTTAAGGCTGCGCCTGCTAGACAGCTATGCACGTAATTATAACCATGTAGAATTCTTCCAAGATCTGCCAAACATGGATGCAGAATGGGATTTTATTAGACTATTAACACAAATCCGAGTAAGCATTACCTTTTTTCCGGCACCATTTTCCTGGCAAGTTGCCTCTCCACCATAGGATTCCTAGTATAGTGGCAATGAGGCATGCCGCTGCAACAGCTCCGGCAACCACATAAGCAGTTCCCTTCTTTTTCCCACTTGAACAAAGTTTCAAATCTGCCAATTAAACAGAAAAAATAATCACACACAGAGATTGGAATTACAGTATAAGATTTCCTCTCTAGACATGTAGATCAAGGGATTTTACAAAAAGAAAAGAAAAAAAGTATCACAGAGTTTAAAATCCTGGGCCCTATACAGAACCAGAATCACTTCCACCCACAGGGGTAAGGTATGCTGGGATCCTTAACCATCTATCAAATCTCCAGCTTATCCATCTAGTTTCCTCATTTAAAATGAAGAAGTAATATCAATATGGAACCATACTGATATTGAAAAAAATACATAAGTTTCTCTGCTATCGTTCATTCGACTGGAACTTAGACACCAGATATGGTAGGAAATGTCATAAAATCTTTCGTTTAGTAGTGCTGGTTTTGAAGAAATCATATGCACATGGACTGCTGATAAATATATTATGGGGAATAAATCTCAAGCAAATGACATACCGGAAAACACAGAAATGGCTGAAATGATGGGACCATAAACTCCCCTATCAGGAATTCTTGTTGTTCCTTTCCCAGCAAAATAGAATCTGATCTCCAACAAATTATCAGTCACACTGACATTCAATAACTGTTTCACTAAAGGCTTTTCAGCACTGCCACCCTCATCTTCAATGTTGAAATTCTTCCAGGCCAATCTTTCCTGAGACAAAGTAGTCCAGTTAAGTCTTCCTTCAAACAAGAAAATAATAATAAAAATGCATGGTTTCACATTAGTGTTACTGCATACCTGAACATAAATGTCAAAGACACGCCTGCCTAAGCTCTTATACGTCTGGTCATTAGTAAATTGTATCTCAGCAAAGTGAAGATTCACCGTGTAGTTCCCATTTTGTAAGCAATAATGGAAATAGGTAAGAGAAATTGGGGATATGCGAGCTGTCGAGTATAATTCAGGGAGGGTTGATGATTGCATAGATACAGTATAGCGAATATTTTGGTAATCATAATCATCCATGAAGTCTCCAGTGCTACTAAAGCCCCAGAAGCTTTGCTCATTCAGAAAATATTTAGCTGCACCACCTTCTTCTTGTCCATCTCCTTCATATGATAAAGTTGTTTTATTTTCCTTGATAATTACGTCCTTTCCACCAGCTTTAACATGTAAGCAGTTTGAATCTGCCCACAAAGAAATAGAAAGAGAAGATAAAGGACATATGAACGATTTAGTAATGCATTCAATGTCATTGCTATTATTATAGACTAATATTATTACATAGATATTTATAATATCAAAATATGATATTTGGCACTTGCAACTGTATGCAAAATTTAGTAGGAAAATTAGAGCAACGGACATCACTGGTTTGCAAACTTCACAATAACTTGTACTTACATTTAGGGCAGCTGAAAGTCCTCTTGCATGGAAGAATTCTCCTTCTATTAAAGTGTAGGAACAAAAATAACTTAACATGCACAGCTGATTCAGGAAAATATGCATGGAGATTCTGAATAAAACTATATCATATAACGGGATGAGGATAATTTAGCATATCTTTTTTTCTTTTTCTTTTGGATTCGAGGAAACCCACTCCCCGGAAAGTGCACTTTGTAGGCCCGGGTGAGCGAGTAAAACCCTGACTGTCCCGGGCTCTTACAAGAGGTGTACACCCTGACTCGAACTTGAGACCTGCTATGTAAATCTCAAGCCCTTTGCTATCACGCCACGCCTCTTAGGGCTAATTTAGCATAACATGCACAGCTGATTCAGAAAAATTTATGCTAGCTTCTATAATTTCTCCATCATTTTTCAATTGGCTCACAAACAAACAAAAAAACCAAAACAATATGGAGAAAGCATCTTACGAGTTGTTTCCCATTGAAGAGCTACGGAACAGGTTCAGGTTTAAATTCCTAGTAAGATCAAAAGAACATGTAAAATAAAAACCAATTCCCAGAATATATCAAACAGGAAGTGTTTAGGAAAACTTTTAAGAGTATTCTCACAAGTTTTCTTGACAAACAGGTTGCTCAGGGCCTTGAAATGCAAAGTTATTATATGACAAATCACTGCACATAAGTATGACACGTGAAAGTTAAATGAGATTATAAGAGCTTAGAGGAATAAAATGCTAAGAACCTGGATGAAAAAGTAAACAAATGATAAAGAATAATCTGTATCAAGCATCAGACAAGATACATACACATTTATCCCATTCCTCAAGATTGAATCTGGTACATCTCCACTTAACAGGTTGCCAGTTAAAAACCTGATAAAGTGACAGCCAATATTAGTAGGCAATATCTGAAGTAATTAGAAAAGATCCAATATAAGAGTCTAATCGTTGCATTTTCTGGATTTTTATGATATATTACTGTTATTTTGTGTAATGCTAGCATTTTTGAGCTCGCAACCACAAGGGTGGAGATTTCAGACATGAGTATCTATTTCATGGGGAAAGTGCTGAAAAGAAAGAACTGACTCCAACTCTCCCTTGTTCATTGGAGCATAGTTAGGTAAGGAGCTCCTTTATTATATATATATATATAAAGGTCCAGACTCCAGAACCAGGGAGCAAACACGATCATGAAACTTTGAGAAATATGTTTACTTGTGTGGGTATTTCTAAGAGCATACTTCAGCTTTGTCCTTCGAGAGACAAGTTCGGATTACTCTTTCATTTATGGAAATCATGTTTCAAGAAACAAAAATTATCATTTTTTATTTTGTTTGGAATGAGATTCTTTAAAATTTCAGGAAATGTAACCTAAAATTTGAACAGACTTACACAAATCGCAGGCGATCTGCACTTATGGTGTCTGGGATTTTTCCAACAAGCTTGTTGAAACTGACATCCCTATAATGATCACAATACGAATAGGTCAATAAATTTCATTATGAAGAAGATAAATCAGAAGTAATCCGAAAACAATACAAAAACAAAACCAAAGTTTTTAGTCCTATATTTCTTAGCATTATGTTAGCTGTTTTCCTGCTCCCAACAACAAGCATCAATTCTTCAACCATGTAAAATATTAAAAAAAAAAGAAAAAGAAAAAAAAAAAAACAAGAAGCAAATGTTACTGCATTTTCATGTTTGATGTCTTGGACCAAATCATGACCTTATGCAAATAGAAACAAACAACAGGAGAACAGCTATATTCTATCTGGCCTACTGAATTTAATGGGGGAGGGGGAAGAAAAGATAATTGAGAGATACAATGGGTTTCCAAATTATACCAGGTTCTTACAAACAAATTTTGCACTTGACAAGAACAATAATTTAGACCTTCAGCTTCTCATAATTCTAAGTTCTGAATGTCAAACTAACTGTAAGCCTCCGGTTGTTTTAAAATGTGAATAAACTTTACATCAAACAGATACATATAGCATAAATGACTGCTAGTATTCACCATTTTTCGTGATCATATTAAAAGCTTATGGCACCACTTGCTCATTTTATCTCATAATTAAGTTTGCAAGCCCCACTCTAAAATGTCTATTTTCCTTCACCCAAAACATTTAGAACAATTTTCCCATATAATTCCAATCATTCTCCCTTCTTTCTTATTATTACGCTCCTATGTTGATAAACACATGGAAAAGACTTACAGACTGTTTCAGAGTTCATGAAACAACACTTGAAATAGTCAATGCTGCTCGAAGTTTAGAATTAAATAGATTCCAGAAGTGAAGTTATTCTGGACAATCAGAGAAACATTGCACGCATACATAGGTTCCAATATAGAAGAAGATGATGCAAATACTGCAAGTTTAAGAAGCTTCATGCACCAAACTGCACGTTTCTTACTTACAATACTTCCAAACTCTTCATTGTCCAAAGGTATGCAGGGAGTTCCCCAGAAATGTTACAGTTCCTCAGAATCCTAGTATACATAACGAAATCATGTTAAATTGGCCAACATCAATGAAAAAAGTATTCACTCCTTCAATTTGTAAGATGATATGATAAGTCAACGTACAATCTGATCATGCCTGTCATAGTGATGAGCTTAGGGAAACCCTGAGTTGGTCCATTTAGATCACTAATTCTCCTGCATAACAACGTGCCAGGTTGAACCTAACTGTTAATCTAATTAATAAACAGAAAAGTATTCACATAAGACAAATAGATGAAAGCAAATAAAATTTATACTTACAACTCAACTAAATTATTCAAAAGAGAAATGTTTGATGGAATGGGTCCCTCCAGGCCAGTTGCATGCATTTCTCTTCAATCATTCAAAATTAAAAGAACGGAAAATAAAAAATGAGCATGTATTTACGGTTGTCTTTTTTGAAACTCAAATTGGAGCTTATAATAAATTAGGGATCTTACAATCTTTTAAGCTTTTTCCAGTTCTGTATGAAGATAGGAATGGTTCCACTGAAGTTGTTATCATTTATCCTACTGCATTATACAATCAAAAGCTGTTTATATGGCACAAATAACAGGAACATTAGATCTAAACTAAGAAAAAGGTATTAAAAAAGTTTACAAATCTGTTAGATTTACTAGTCCAGCAAAAGACACTGGCAAGTTTCCAGACAAGTGATTGGAAGACAGCATCCTGAAAGCACAATATCAGAGAAACAAACCTTCAGAATACATGTTCCTCCATCCATCCTTGAACAAAGTTTTAGAATGTAAATAAAAAGAAGAAGAAAAGAGTAGCATAACAATGGAAGAAATGAGATGTACAATTCCTGCAAGTTGATCAGTTTTCCGAGGTCAGGGGGGATTGTGCCAGAAAATTGGTTCGCTTCGAGGGACCTGATGAAAAATAAAGATTAAAAGGCAAACAAAACAGAAGCTCTTGAGATTTCTAAGACGATGCAACAGAAATACAGCATTACATATCTCTACAGAAACATATGAAAACACCAAAGCTGTTGGATGTTATGGAAATGCTTATAAATCAAGTCTCCATGATAGCGTCCAGATAAAGAAAATTAAAAAGATGAGCATAAGCTTGCAACTTACAAGGTGGTGAGAGTGGTAATATTTCCCAGTTCCTTTGGAATCTCCCCTGACAAACGGTTTACAACAACACTTCTGCATGAAATATGTTGATTATGGAGTAGAAAATAATTGAAAATTAAGGAGAGAGATTGCGCAAGTAGTCGACAAGAACTCACATTGAAGTTAACTGCATTGAAGCCCATTCACGTGGCAGAGTACCATTGAGGTAGTTGTAAGCAAAATCACTGCGCTTGAAAGGAAAATTACTTGAAATAAAACTGAGTGGGAATATTAACATTAAAGAGGATAGGGAAAACTTTTAAGACGCCCTTACACTACTTGGAGACGAGGAAGATTAACAAGTTGAGTCGGAAGCACTCCGGGAAGGTTATAACGTTTTAGCTCCCTGAATTATGAGAATTGACAACTAAACTCGGGATGATGGCAATCGAGAAAATACATTATTTAAAATGCAATTCTAACAATTAATCTCTATGTGATTATTTAACAGTCATAATATCAGCAGCAGCATGTTAAATACATCAAAAACACAATGCTGTGTAATAAATATTACTTCTCAGATTTAGCACTCTCCATAAAGTAAGTGTGGACTTGACAAACAGCATATAATCAACAATGGATATATATATATTTTCTACCCATAGCAAGAACAGCGCAAAATATGTATTTGATAAAATCAAGCCTACTTTCAAAAGCAAGAGAGGGGATTATACATTCTTGTGACGTGACAGTCAGAATTGTTCCCTTTATTGCATTCACAATCTATCCTTTGCGCAGAGTTCTTTGGTGGGACTTGAGTTACTCCAACCATTTCAATTTCGCAAGTATCAGCATTGAACTTCCAGTATTTAGAACCCAGTGTTCGTGCAATCTCCTCAAGAGCATCAACTAAATTTCATCCATGGACAGATAAGCATCATATGAGCAGTCAATGTTGTTAGATTTAAGGAAGCTACAAGTGCGCGCTGTGTGTATATCAATTCCTACATTTGCAAAGCTCTATAATGCAAAAGTACATTGAGATCCAATGCACTCCCAAATTCATCCCATCTTTATTTATTCACTTTAAAAGACTTGGGTTCAGTTTTCAATATAAATTCCAGTTTTTGCTTTAAGATTGTTTTCAGTGTACTCCCACGCCTCTGCACACACGTGTGTAAGCTCATGCGAGGGGGGGAATATCTGCTTTAAAAAAACAAAAAACAGAAAACTTTACTATAAATGACAAAGGACAGAAAGGTTAGGCTTAGCCAAGCAATCCAAGTAATTGAGGAAGGGAGTATCGGTTTACATCATAAAACCCAAAAATCAAAATTCCAAGTTCCTTCATTTTTCCATTGAAAGCAGCTTATAAATCACAAATAACCCAACACTCAGGATTATTTTTTTCTTCACCATTTCCCCCACATTTTCACCCAAATTTTAAGCAAGTGGGTCCCCCAATAAATCCCAGAGAACAAAAAAAAAGAGAGAATCCAGAGAGTCCCATTTCACTAAAAAGACAGCATCTGCGACAAACATAATGAAAGAAATGTAGACATACCTTCTTCCTGGACCAGCTTGGCCTCAGGAAACGTCGGCAACCTGAAGCAGCAGCTAGTAAGACTAACAATCAGGAAAACAAAGAGCTTCCCAGCAAGCATGATCAAGAAGAGAGATATTTTGGGTTTCTAATTCTAAAGCAAACAGTATATCAGGACCCGCAGAAAAAAACAAAAAGAAGGCAAGAAATCCAGTTGGGTTTTCAGCACCAAGCAGTTAATAATGTTGTTGCGGTAGTAGGGTTTCCAAGAGAATTCTGGTTCCGTTCCGTAGACAAATCAAAACAAGGGAAGAGAAATGCAAAGAAAGACGTGAAAATGTGGAATATTCTGCCTGTAACCTGAGCAGATCATTTGACACTGACACTGACCTGACTGACCTTGTCTGTCAGACAGTCAAATGTATTGACTATTCAAAGCTACTCTCTTTCTTTTTTGGTAAAATGTAAATAGAATACAGAGCAGTGAGCACCCATAGAATCAGATAAGAGCAGATCACTCATTCCTGTTGGTGGAAACTCTCCAAATCTTCAAAACAGACGGCTCTTTTTTTCTCTCTTTTCTTGAACTTTGACTATTATTATTATAACAATTAGATTCATGTCTATCACTTCCATTTCCTTAACGTACAGTTTTGTCTACGATCAAACTAGTTAAATATATTGATTTGCTACTACTGCATTATATTATATTATATTATTATGAACTTGATGCCGCTTGTTTGTTACTTGCCAGCCAATTATACAATTATAATATTATGATAGCAATTGATTTTTATATTATTTTTTATTTAGAAAATTATTAGAATAGTATTATTTTAATTTTTAAAAATTATCTTTAATATTAACAAATTAAAACACTTAAAATTATTATAATTAAGTAAATACATCTCATTCCTAGGATTGATAATATATTAGATAAAATATATAGTTACAAAGTTAGGCAAGGAAAAACATTATTTATGCAGCCATGCTTTCAATGAAAATAAACTTTTTTTAAAAAAAATTAGGTTAAACGTCTGCAAAAATGATAGCAAAGGTTTGATTAAAGGGGTGGGTAGCTGGTTATTTTTTGGGATGGAAAACATCTATCAAAAAATCTAAAATCATAAAAAAAAAAAAAATATTGAAACTCTAGTAGAAATTCAGCCCAAACAAGATCTTCCTAGAATTTTCAAATTCCTCCTCACTTTTGAACCACAAAAATCTCAACAAAGCAAACATTACTTTTCCAACATTATTAATATTAACAAAACATTCAAAGGTAGGAAGAAATCATTTTGGACACTTCTACATAACATTATCAAATGGTATAGTATTTTGTGGTTTTTTAGTTTTGTTTTTTTTGTGTATTTTTTTTTTAAAACAACTTCTTTTTTTCAATTTCATCATTTAATATTAAATTACTTTAATAATTGAGCTTCATAAATTTTTTTTTTTATTTTCTTATTATGTTATATATTGGTCTCACAGATTTAGTTTTTTTTCCAACCTTTAATATTACATCTAGAGATTTGTAATTGTTTTTAATTTGCTTTGATCTTATACTCCATGTAATTGGGTTAACTCAAGTTATTTATAAACAAAAAACACTTAAAAATAATTTCATCCACACTTTAAACAGACACTATCCTTAAAAAACAGAGCCAGGCGTGACCACAATGATGGGAACTCCCCACTGTAGATTCATAACTCAATATTATTCACCTCTACAAAGCAAGACAAGGGTTATCGGATTCGATTCTAGCCAGCTCAGTGACCATAGCCGAACAGCTCAAAAAAATTTGCACCGTCCAAGTTACAGCGATATGTTTACCATGCCTCGACAAGCATGCATCACATTTCAACCACCGAAATGTTGTCATCCTTCATGCTTTCACGTTTCATGCTTCAGTTAGGTTTATATTTCCCCTGCACTATATTTGAAAATAAAAAAGATCTTTGGAAGGGCTCCATGTTTCATTTAAGGTGAGTACGCACCATTTTCTTGCAATTCCACGGCAATGCCAACATAACGGTCACAAAAGGCTTTATCATGGCATAAAATAAGCAAAGCTCAAAACGAATAGGAAACTTAACAAACCACATGATCTTCAAAACTTGAAAAAGTTATCAAATGCAGATTCTCACCAGAAGTAACAAGTTCATAAAAGATATTATGACCAATTCGCTCTAGTTCAACAAACTATTCAACCTAACAAGTTGATATATTGAGCAATCGGCAAAATGATTAACCACCTCACATAAACAGGTTCGGCCTGGAAGCCTTGTATGTTGTCTTGAGCTTCCTGGTTGGGGGTCTAACCTTCTTGAACACCAATGGAAATTTGATTTTGGAGTTGTGAAACTGCTTGGTACTCTCTCTCTTGCAAAGCTTAGCTGGGATGGTAGCTGTCTTGATGATTTGGATGCATGGAAACCTCACCCTGTGGCGAGATGCCATCTCAGTGTACATTTGTTCAACAGCACCATTAAGAGTTGTGTCACGGTATTCCTTGTACATGTTGTGATAACCAGTTCGGCTCTGGTATCGCAGCCATATTCCATAATTCTTGATCTTGGTAGGACTCTTCTCAAAAATCTACAATCAGAAAATAATCATTTGAAGATGCTTGGAACACAGGTGGAATGAAATTGCAGAACAGGGCGATTCATTTACAAATACCACAAATTGTGCTAAAAAGGATGTGTCTAAATCAGAGCCGAGGGATTAAAATTCCAAGCTGCTAACATCTTTGGAATAGATGGGTACCAAAGAAGCCCATTTCCAGTTAAAAGGATTTTACCAGCTTAATTCTTCAGTTCAACATTATCCTTATCTTAATTAAAGAAACAAAAAAAACATGCTTATTCCAATGCAACCACCTGAATCAACGCATTATTGAGTTGATGTGGTCAAATCAATATTTTTTGTTGGTGGGATCCATACCAGCACAAGAAAAATGTAGGTATTTCAAGCCACAAAGCATGAGAATAGACAGAAAAAAAAATGCTTGGTTACAAGTTAAGCCAAGCAAATGGTTACGAAACTTTACTCTAGTTTCTTACAAGTTCAAAGAATTTCACTGATGCAACTTCCTCTTCATTGAAAGCCTTGGCATAGTTCTAAGGAGATAACCTGGACATCCATCATATTTGCCTTGAGCTGTGTTAAGCATATACTAGGCTGTTTTATACCCTTTATAATCAAACCCCCATTTTCAAGTAATCAAGCTGATCCATCCTGATTCAAGTAATGGTTTCTGTATCAAATGGCTCTACTTGATGTAAGCTTCCACAGGCAACCACCAAAATTATATCACCAAAGGAATTATGTAACCATCCTACCAGTGGTTACTAAAGCATTTACTAGAATGACATTGTTGTAAAATCCAAGAGACTGTCATGAGATCTCAAAACAGTTATGTTTTTCATTAGGATATGTTGTGTATAATAATGTTCTTTAGCATACCCATGATAGACTGAGGCTACAACCGTTTTTTATCATTAAAAGAATAATTTACAAACAATGAAAATAACCATTCCTTTTCACCAAAATCATTCTTTGAATCAAGTAGGCCTACTGATGGGCAACTCAACAACGCAAGTCCACATGCATTACAAGAGAAGCAACAGTCACCACTCACCTCATTTGTCAATTCCATCATTTTAAATCAGGCAATTAAACAATAAAACAAAACAAAAAACAAGGAAAAATCCTTAGAAAAATAATCCCAAAATAATTGCCATACCTCATTGATGGCAAGAACCTGTCCATTGCTCTTCTTGACTTTCTTAAGCTTCCTCAAGAAGTACCTATAATCAACAAACGACTTAGCAGATAATAAAAAACTAGCAAAGAAAAACAGTAGAGACAGAGAAGTGAGAAGTGAAAATGGATACATACCAGAACTTGGATTTGGCACGGACCTCGTTAGTGGCCCAAAGCTTCATGCGGTAGATCTTAGGGTGATCATCACTCTCTGTTGGAAGTGCTCTCCCAACTACTTGGTACTGGTGAAACTGTTTCACTCCACGATAAAACAAACATCTTCCTATTTAGATCCATTAATGAATAATAATAATAATAATAATAAAACACTTAAGAAAACTAAGGCCTCACACATACCCTGAAAGTAACCATATTTTCTGTGCTTGGGATATAAGCCGCCGGCCACCAGTAAGGTTTCCTCTTCCCTTTCTTTCTCTCTTTTCAAGCTTTGCAGAAATAACATACGTGGGAGCGTTTAAAACCCTAGTTTCCTTCTCGTTGTTAGATTGGATTGAGCCCTAAATGCTTAAAGTTAGCCCAGCCCACGTTCATGGACTAAATACTGGAAAAGCCATATTTTCTGTTTATATAAACATATGAAAAACACAAACTTATAATAATAATAATAATAATAATAATAATAATAATAATAATAATAATAATAATAATAATAATAATAATAATAATAATAATAATTTTTACTTCACATAAAAAGCATAACAATCTGGGCACTGTCTAGGGGAAAGAATCAGTGAAATAAATATGTTGTTTAAAAATGCAGATTAACAAAACTCGAATAAAAAAGATCATATAAAGCTTTATTGTTTTTTGAGATTAACTTTGACCTTTTATGCACAATTTTAGTGGAAAGCAAATAAGGTCCCCTTTGAAGGGGTTCAACTCCTAGTTTTTATAATATATTGAAAAAAGATACAAATATAAATCGAAAACATTAAAACTTATAGGAAGTAATTGGAAATTGTGTCTAAAATATAAGGACAAATTACACAAATTTCCATCCTTTACTTAATTATTTTAAGAGTGTTGTCATAAATCCATTATTATTATTATTATTATATGGTTAATGAGTATATTTGAGATGATACACTTTAAAAAAAAAAATTAAGACCGTTGAGATCTGTTTTTTAATGAAATTTTTTAATATAGAATATTAACGTAATTAAAATAAATTATGGGTGAAAAAAATTGATCTCAAATAACTTTAAGTTGACATGTTATTATGAAACTAAAAACCCTTTTATTTCACGCACCTTTTATCTCACCTATAAAAGAAATGAGTTTTTTTTTTTTTTTTTTTTAGTTTATGTAGAGAAAAGTTGAAGATCATAAATAATCTCAAACAAAACAATGTTAGTTTAACTCACGTGCATACTCAACTTAGCTTGACTTAGGGCTTGAGTCATGGTTTTGATAATCTACTCTGAATTTGTACCTGTGTTTTTTATTAAATAATTTTTTGACATATATATATATATATATATATATATATATATATATATATATATATATATATATATATATATATACACACACACTTTAGTTTAGTTTAGTTTAGTTTCTGGTGAGGTTCATATGCTGTCTCAATTTTACCTTAAAACATTTTAGGTAAAATCATTGTGCTCCTCTTTGAAGTGGTTCATCAATCAAGCAGCGCTCTATCTAGAAAACAGTTTGCATCATTGTAAGACCTGGTTAGGATAACCCGGCCAATCATTCACCTTCTTTCCAGCTCAATTATTTAGAATTGTACAATTTAATCTAAAAAACACAATAAAATGATTTTTTTAAACAAAATTATGAATATTTATAATATTACGAGAATATCATCATCAATCTCGCAAGATCATTACATTCTCTGAATGTTCTAAGATTTTAATATAATATATATAAATATATCAAGAGACTTCTCGTAAAATTTCATCTCAATCTAATGGTTGAATTAAGAGATATGATTAATAATGTAAAATTATTCATTATTTAAAAAAAAATACTATTTGATCGAAACAACACAGGCGAAATGATTCCAGTGCATTTCAGCCAGAATTTAACCCGAGATAAAAACAATATTATTCATCTCGTTTTTTTAACTGATACGAAATGTTTCGACCAAAACGGACAAGATTGACATCCCTGGTTTGGCAGTGGCAGGAGAGCGAGTGCAGAAAATATTTTGAAGGAAAAGCATCTTGAGTTATGTATCCAGACTTGCTCATCGATGATAAATAAGCCTATTAACATTACAAGAACAACTTCAAAGCAAAGGGAATCGATGAAAGGAGAGAATCAACTCAATTGACAGTCTGAGCATAAATAAAGAAGGGGTTCACTATTTATAGACCACCAAGAAGAAGGAAAAACACATTAACGAGGCCACATTTGAGATGGCACTGCAGTTAATAAGTGAAATAAAAATAAATCTAGTTTGAACAGATTATGTATTCAGGAGACAAATTAATTTGATCGTCCTGAGAGGCTCAAAATCTTCTATTTTCTGTACATTAAGGAGTGTATAAACATTGTCAGGAGCTTATATTGATATCAAAAGGATCATGAACAGAGGGTGAGGAAGGGACTGATTCTGACAAAACTAAATCTGAAACCTCACTCCGGCTTTCTGGCTGTTTATAGTGTTTGCTCCTACTGTCAAACCTCACATTCAACTCTTCATCAGTTTCACATGGATCATCGTCATCTGTGTACACATGGGAACTGTTGTTAGCCGACCTGTCTAAGATCGAACTAGAGTTCTGGTTGCCTCTCAGACTACTTCTGATATGTTCGCGATGTCCTCGTATGGCCTTAAACCTCAAATCTTCACTGTCTGGTTCAGGGATCACATCAGGTATGATCCTAGTTCCTTCTATCATGCTAACAACTTCAGACATGATTGGTCTCTGTGCTGGTGAAGCATTCGTGCATAAGAGAGCTACTTTCATCAGCCTTTCGGCTTCTACCTTGTTGAACTCAGATCCCAGCTTCTGATCCACTAGCTCAATTAGGTTCCCATCTTGCTCTAAATGGCAGGCCTGAAATGCAGATAAATCCGCGTTAATTTATAGCAGCAAAGATGTTAACATCTCTAAATGAGTGGAATGTTTGAAGAGAATGAAGGTACTTAAAAGGGATGAACACAAACGAAAACCATGAAGGAGTTCCATAAATATAACCCCAGAAAATTATGGTGGATCACTAAGAGAAACTTCAAGAAATACAGTAAGAAGATGTTAGTATATGTGATTTACCCAGTCTAGAAGACAAGAGAATTGATTATCTGGCCCACAGCTCTTGTTACGCTTCCCACTCACAATCTCCAGTGCCACAATTCCAAAGCTGTAAACATCTGCTTTATATGTCAGACGACCCCATAACGCATATTCTGGTGCCATGTATCCTCTGCACATCGAAATTATGTAGTGCTGTTCGTTAAAATTAATAAATCACAACACATTCTTGCCAAACAAAACTAGAATATGCAAGAAAGAAGTGGCTTACACAGTTCCAGCAACTCTGGTGCTGATAAAAGTTTTTTCTCGTTCATCTAGTTTAGCCAATCCAAAGTCAGATATTTTAGGATTGAGATCCTTGTCAAGGAGAACATTGGTGACTTTGATGTCTCTATGAACAATCTTGAGTCTTGATTCTTCGTGTAGAAAAGATAACCCTTTGGCAATTCCGATGCAGATCTTCTGTCTTGTTTTCCAGTCCAAATGCAGTCGATTTTCTGGACCTGTGCATAATCATCCAACGAAACAATGCTTCTGAACCCGGGTGTAATTTCCATCATTTTATTTTATTTTATACGACACTATTATTTGTTCTTACCAAACAGAGCACGAGAAAGGCTGTTGTTTTCCATGTATTCATATACTAACAATAGTTGATCTCCTTCAATACAGCATCCATGGAGTTTTACAAGATGTGGGTGCTGCATGCACGAAATCACGCCGATCTCGTTCAAAAACTCACGATTTCCCTGACTTGACTTCGATGAGAGCTGCTTCACAGCAATCACAGTGCCATCAGGTAGCAATCCCTGCATAGCAGTCATGGAAATACTAATCTTCAGTACAGTCTTCGAAGATATACATTCATGGCTTTCATAATGACAACTAAAGGATGGAAAATCACCAGAGAATACCTTGTAAACTGGTCCAAATCCACCTTCTCCAATTTTGTTTGCTGGATTAAAATTGTCTGTGGCAGCTTTAATTTGCTTCAAGGTAAAAGAAACAGTTTGGATCTCTATTCCCTCAAGACCTGTCAAAAACATAAATCGGTTGAACAACTTCATGAATTCGTACCAAAACCTTAAGTTTGTCTTTCAACAACACTAAAGGCGGCCCTATTTTGTTTTCCTTGTTGACAAGTTCAGGAACAACTATCTGAGACATGCATCGTATGCGATGATTGAGAGATCATACTCATAGCAAGTCTTAACACACAGCAGGTGAAAGAAATCATATCCATTACGTAGCATTGAAATTTCTCTTCCACTTTGTTTTCCATGTGCAGTATGCAAAGTCAAAAAGCAGTAAAGACTAAAGAGTATAACCATAATTTTTCTGATAGCCCTTTAGATTTTATTTATATTTAATTTTTATGCAAGCAAGACAGTTTTTATGAATTGAACATAAGTTACAGAAATTTGATTCCCCTCTACTAATTCTTTCCTGTCCTCTTCAACTACTCTTTTTTCTTCAACTCATTTTCTTTCTCCAATGAAACAAAATAATTTTGTTCTTTTGTTAAAAGTTTTGGTGTTTCTTTGCTTATTTCAAGCAAACTGCCTAGCGTCAGTTTAATCCAAGGTTATCAATCTCGTTTCGTTTCGGTCGAAACGGCCGAAACGTTTTGTACCGGTCCAAAAAACGAGATAAAACAGCGTTGTTTTTGTGTTGGTTTAAATTCCGGCCTGTACCGGATATTTCAGTCAAATACAGGCCGAAACGTGTCGGGTGCGCCATTTCGGCCATGTTTTTTTTTTAAATGATTTATATTTCTTTTATTATAAATCTGTTTTCTAATTATTAATTTTAATCAAATCTATAATTCAACCAAACCTATTATATTTCTTTTATTTTAGAATATTTTACTTAAGAAATTATAAACAAATATAATTGATTTATATTTCTTTTATTTTAGAACATTCTACTTTCACAATATTTTGGAATTTTAGAAATGTTTCTAATTTTGAGATTATGTTTGCTTGACCTTGTATTTGTATTGTATAATTTAAAGTTAATTTATCTTGAATTTTAATAATGTTTGTTAAATTAATATTTTAATTTTTTTTCATATATATAATTAATTATTTATGAACAGTACAACCTCAAAACGGCGCGCCAAAACCAAAACATTCCGTATCAATAGAAAAAACAAAGCACCAACCGAAACGGAATTGACAAATATTTTCAATTTTACCATTGGAAAAGATGAAAGCAAAAGGCTGACGTATTTAAGACTATGCTTGAATTACTAAAAAGTTATCCCAACAACAAATTGATCCACATCTTTTTGATCATTATTTAGCGGGTTTTAAGCCTATATTTGATTTTCAATCAGCACGTCAACATCTAACAATCATCCAATGCAAAGAAGAAGAAGAAGAAGAAGAAGGTGTTAATAAGCCCGAACCTTTTCGTCCTTTTCTCTTCACTCTGAAACAGCATTTCCACCAAAAGACAGCCAATGCTGAGAGTACGAGACAAAAGCCTACAGCTCCGAGAATTATCGGTACAGTTTTTGTCTTTCCCCCTCCCGAAAAACGTGGTTTGAAGTCTGCCAAGAAGAACCAAATAAGCAAGTATGCTGATACAAGACTGAAAAGCTTACAAATGACAGAAAAAAATCCAAGCTTTAGCCATGGCAGCAGATACCAGGGCTGGAATTTCTTACTGGGATCAACAGAAATGGCTGATATGAGGGGGCCATAGACTCCACTAACAGGAATTCTTCTAGTCCCCTTGCCAGCCCAATACAAGCGGATCTCCAAAATATTATCTGTGACAGTAGCGTTGTACATTTCTGTGACTGGCTTGGCAACCCCGGCAGCTGCAACTTCTATATTGAAATCCTTCTCCACTAAATTATTCTGCAAAACGAAAATAAAGCAGTAGCACCTCATTTTCATTATCCAGACACACTAAATATGCAGATAGCTACATTTGAAGCTCTCAAATGTGACACTGTGATATTCAAACCTATTCACGCAGTCTACAGATCATGTAATTAATTACCTGAACATAGACATCAAATAATCGTCTTCCAAGGCTGCTATATGTACTATCATTTTTGAATCTGATCTCAGCGAAGTGTAGACTCACAGTGTAAATCCCATTTTCCAAGCAACGACGATAATAGGTTAGTGAAATTGGAGAAACGCGTGCTGTTTGGTACAATTCATCAATATTTAATGATGACATGTTTTCAGTAAACGCTCTGTTTTGGAAATCGTTGTCATCCATGAAGTCTCCAGTGCTGCTAAGTCCCCATTCATCCTCACTCTGATAGAATAATGCAGCACCACTGCCAGCTGCTGCATCTCCTTCATATGTGCTGCCATTTGTTTTAACATTTTCTCCTCCACAATTAATGTACATGGAGTGCCAGTCTGCCAATACAAAAAGGTCAACTTAAAAGAAGCTTATGAGGCTCCATTTAGACAGTTTATATTAAAAGACTAACCATCTCTTGTAGTTGAGCCTATCGGCTTCCTGGGGCCGATGCTTCTATATATATATATATATATATATATATATATATATATATATATATATATATATATATATGCATGTCTTCAAGATTTCAAGTTCTGACGAGTCAAATTGTAAGGAAAATGTTCTCTATCATGCCCATTCCACCTATCTAGCTAACCATTATCCAGCTTACCAATCAAAATGTATTGACCCTGCCCCTCCCCCATCAATTTGTTTTACCTAGCAATGATTGTTTTCGTGGGTTGTTCTCTCCAAATGTATTGCAGCAGGAAATATTAAATAAGATAGTTATACACACACACACACACACACACACACACACACACACACACACACACACACATCCATGCAAGCATATGCAATTATATCTATTGTCAAAATTTGAACTCTGCATTTAAGTTGAATAGCATAGGGTAACTATATTGTGTTGAAAAAAAGCAATTGATCAAGGAGTCTACTAAAGCCTAATTTATGAAATGGAAATACGATCACTGTAATGAAATGACATTAATCTCTGAATAACGTGCTTACACTTGTCACAAGTGAGATTATCCATGCACGCTCCTCCTCTAGTTAAGTGAAGCAAAAAACGAATTAGTATTATGGTCAACTTTGCACAAAAGAGGAGATTTTCACGAGATGTCTTACCATTTTCTTAAGTACATAGGAAATCTACTTTATATTATGAGTAAGAAATATAAGAAACCAGGAAATGGAACTTACATGTCATTTCCCATTGAAGAACTTCGGAACAAGTTTAGAGTTACATCCCTAGTAAAATCAAATTAATGCAGTACTGAGATCTCCCATATGACAGTGAAGAACGAGAAATATAAAGATGCATGTAGTTTTTCAACACTTGCAGGGCGGGGGGTACTTACATTCCCTGCTGACAAGCAGGCTGCCCAGAGCTTTGTTGTGAGAAATTATTATAGGAAAGATCTCTGCGTTCAGAAAGAAAACAGAACCATCTTGTCAATATGTTGTTGTTCTGATGTATAATTATGAAGATATATGAATTTGGACAATCAAAGAGAGTGCCTTCTAACAATAGCATCTATGAACTTCCTTTCTCTAAGAAAAGAAAAAAAAAATTGGGATCTTATAATTTGATCTTTTCTTCTCAAGTTCCAAGAAATTAACTACTATTTTTCATTTCTTACTTTGAAAGCTTTTAATCCCATTGAATGAAAGCCAAATCATACAAAAGAAGTTTTAATTCTTGAGTTTTTTTATAAATAGAACAATTCCCAAAAATATAGTGGCAAGCAGCTTCAATAGGATAGATACTATGGAGTGTTCTAACGCCATCATTTGTATGAATTAAAAATCAAGCTTCAGGGTAAAATGATGATGATGATGATGATGATAGTGTGAACCACGATTTGGTTTCCACCTAGCCTAGTAAGATATCATGACAAGTTCAATGAAACAAAATGCACACAAAACGTGCATGCACTTTTGTGGCCTTACAAGGATGGATTGGCATACGTTCCTCAATGAATAAAAAAAAAAAAGTACTAAAGACAGAGATAAGAAAACATACACACTCGCTCCTTTCCTAAACATTGGTATATTTCCTGTGAGACGGTTTCCACTTAGAAAGCTGATCCAGACAACAAGGAGTAGTTAGAATAATAAAATAGCAAAGTAACATACTATGAAATGCTACATGATCTAGAGGGTTCCATTGCTTACATGAATACCAGTGTCTCTGTGGTTATAGCTTTTGGAAGATTTCCATGTAACATATTAAAACTGAGATCCCTGCGCAAGGAATGGAAATGCATATGAATTCAAGGCCTAGTGCTTCCATTCTGATATGTCAGATGATAAAAAACTGTTTGCAAATGTCCATATCACAAATGTCCTTGGGGAATTTTTTGAGGTGTGATCGCATCTACTCATCTTCCCCAAAATGTTTTGGCTCCATGACATGCAAAATTAGTTGGACACATAAACTATAGAGAAGTTTTATGTATTTGCTGTCTTGAGGTAATGAGCCTGCGCATACTTATTAGCACAGCCAAACAGATTTAGTTCCACTCAGCATGCAAGTACTTGGTTTGTGATATTTTAATGCATGACATGTAGGTACTTCACTATTCAACCATGTATTTATGGTAAAGAAACTTGAAAAAATATAATGGAAAAAAAAAATTAGGTATCATAGCATTGCTTACAGAATTCGAAGTTTACTCATTTCCCAGATGTATGGAGGAATTTCTCCAGATATATTGCAATTCCTCAACAACCTAGAAGTCCAACAATGGCTATGTCAGATTTGCTGGTCATATGGTAACCTAACTTTATGATCTCATAAACAGAACTGAGAATTAGAAGTGACATACAGCCGCGAGAGGCCTACAATGTTACTAAGATCAGGAAATGACTGGTTTGTGAAATTAATGTCAGTGATCCTCCTGCACATAAAATGGCAAGTAAGCTCACAAAACAATAATAATTTAATATACAATTGTGAAAGATCCCTTCAATAATGAACAGTACAGTATTCACTATGACATAAGTTATTTGACTATTTGTAGTAGAATAATCAAGAAATTTCACTCACAAGTCTGTTAATGTTTCCAAAATAGAGATGGAGGGTGGAATGGGTCCTTCCAGTCCACTAGCTACCATTTCTCTGAAATAGATCAGTTAATCAAATAAAACTACAGACTTTGAGAGCCGCAGAATAAGATAAATTTCCTCCTATCTTCCCCAATTCATAACTTTGAAAAGGAATAAACGATCAATGGAAGGATGCAAATCTTACAGTCTTTTAATCTGCTTCCAGTTTTGTACAAAATCTGGTATACTCCCATTGAAGTTGTTATCGTTTATTCTACTGCATTGTGGAATGAAGATCATTTACACTTCACTCCTATGAAATAAATGTACAGCACGATAGAGGTCTCAATCATAAATGCTTACAAGTCAATCAGGTTTTTCAGCTCAGCAAGTTCCTTTGGCAAATTTCCATCTAATTTGTTGGAGGATAGAATCCTGCAAGAGAAATTAACATCAATCTCCAATTATACTCCAGCGGCAAGATGACAGTCAAAGAAAAGGCTAAGAAACAATCATCCATGACACTACTTACAAGGTTTCAAGGTTAACTAACTTCCCAAGCTCACGTGGGATCATTCCAGAAAACTGATTTAATTCAAGGTCCCTGTTAAGAGATTACAATGAAACTGCTAGTAAAATTCCTTGTATCAAAATACTTCAACAAATTCAATCTCCATAAATGCAGAATGGAAAAGTAAATGGAAAAACTGGCACATCACAATTCCATTGAGCATATGTACAGAAAAAAATAGTGTTTTAAGAGGAGAAAAAATGGAAATTTCTGTACATATGCTCATGAAACTATAACTCTGGCCAGAGTTATATTTGAGCAACTGAAGATATAATCTACAAATTCATAAGAAACTATAACTCTGGCCAAATTTCTCAAATATAAAAAACCCAGTAAAACTGAATGTAAAAACTTACAAGTATGCAAGGCTGGTAAAGTTCCCCAAATAGCTTGGAATGTTCCCTGATAACCGATTAGCTAGAAGAGCACTGCACTAACGCTGCTTAGTTAAACCAATAAGTTGCCAGTTTAAAACGGAGATAGATAAGAAGAAGACAGAAGCTTACATCATTTCGAGCTGCAATGAAGCCCATTGACTTGGTATAGACCCACTGAGGTAATTGTAAGAAAGATCACTGACAAACCAGTGAAAACGAGTTTAAAACTCTCATAAATCATTTCTTATTTCATAAATGATCAGGAAACACGAAGAAAAGTGCATAAGAAAAGAAACTGCTACATGAATCCCCTGTTGTTCTCTCAGAAAGAACAACAAAGGAAAACAGATTAGTTATTCTTTTCACACACATATGCTTACATGTTCTTAAGGTAACGAAGCTGAATGAGTTCAGGTGGAAGTTCTCCTGCAAGGTTAAAACGCTTGAACTTCCTGAAATTCAGGAGGGGGTTGTTTTTTAGCACGAAATTAAAACAAAATTGAAGCTTTATTGACATGCACCTATCTATAGAAACCAGTAACACCACAAACACACAAGAGAGAAAACATACAGGGAAGTAATATGACAGGTATTGTTCTCAAATCTGCAGTCACATGTAATGTTCCTGTCGGGATCCGTCCGTTGGACTCGAGGAAGATATTCTCCACAAGAATCCGCATTGAAATTCCAGCCATTGGCGCCCATCTTCTTGGTAATTAGGTTTAAAGCATCGACTAGATCAAACAAACAATAGTTGCAAGGTTACATTTTGAAACAAAAATTAGTTTCAAGATAATAATTCCAGCATATATAGAACTCAAGACTACAGACTAGCTAACCTTTTTCCTCATCGGCTTCTTTTTTCTTTTCCGTTTTACAACAAAAGTTAGTAATTCTTGCGTGAGAACTCTAATTTTGAATCCATAACCACAAAAGGAACTGGGGGTTTCTAGCAGAGCATCACTAATAACTATAATCTGCAGAAACCTTAATAATTGAACCAGAAATTGTAAGTTTTAAGTGACAGGAACTTCTCTTGTAACCCAGATGACAGAATCGTTATAGGCACCCATGTTTCATAGAACCGTTAACATAACTTCACCACCTCAAGTAGTGGATACTTGGGTTGTTTCATATTGAGAAATGTCGGTGACCTCTACCATAAACTCCAGAGATACAAGTTACTACTATAGTCATAAAAGCTAAAGCTTCTTCTACCGTATTCATATCAAATCACAATATCATCTACTACCAAAAGAAAACAGCAAATATTGGTAGAGAGATTCATACCCTCATCTTGAGGAAGCCTAGCAGCAGCCAACCTTGGTGTCTCCAAGCAACTCAAACTTAGAACAGATACGAGGAAAGCATATCGAAAGATGCTTAAGAGATTGCGAAGTCTGTTCTTGTCTGGGTTCTTCTCTGCTGGGGGAGAGAACTTCATAGTCTGTTTTGTTTCCTCTGTCGATTGCCGAGCTAAGATTGTATGTCTATCCCTCTATAATAATTGTATAATCCTTACGTCCACATAGTAAAACCTTGACCGCATAGCAAATACTGTCAAATGATTATTCTATTCAAAGAAAAAAGAAAAAACTGTCACGCAGATCTGAGAACGCCTACTAGTACTACTAGTCTGACTTTATGAGTTTGCATGATCGTGAAATGCCGCTACTGTATTTAATATTTGTCAAGGTTCCTGTTTCTGTGACTGTCATTTTATGACTACTGGTTTTAAGATTTTCCCATCCACGAATCATTCCACTATCCACTATTTACTTTTTAAGATATATTTTTCCAAATAATATTTTTATATCAACACATTAAAATAATTTAAAATTATATAAAAAATTCAAAAATTTTAAAAAAACACTATATCGAATGAAGCACATCCTTCATGTTGAGAATATAAGTCTTAGAAGTATTGTCTTTAAAATTCTAATTTAGAAATCTCTTTAGTTTTTAAGCCAACCCTCCTTCATCTTTATTACAAAACTCTTCAGCTGTTTGGATTTTCCCATCATTGAAGGAATATTTTTTTTTTATCTTTTAGCGAATGAGAGAAAAAAGAAGAAAGGAAACAAAGTAGCAATAATAAAAACTTCTTGTACAAACATTCGTGTTACTGCTATTACTTTTATACATCACATCTGTCACTTCTTAAGAAAAATCAAAAGGGCACCACTCATCTAGATATTTCAAAGGTCATGCAAATATCAATCAATACAATTTTAAAAAGCTGATTTGTATTCGTATAGAATTTAGATGGCTATTGTAGTTTGAATTTTATTACAATAATATTTTTGAAAATATGTTTGATCACTGAAGGTTATATGGTTATTTTTTAAAGCCCCGTAAAATTAATCGAAGTGAATACAAGCTAGCTCACACACCCCTTCTAGTAATAAGAAGAAAAGCTATTTATATGAGGAACCTTCTGGCTATAACCAAATGTGTTATTTACAGAAGAAAAAGAAGCTATGAGTTGTTCTATTTTGAAGGTATGTTTGAGTCATAGAACTGTTTTGGAAGGAAAAAAGAGAAACAGTAAGAAACTCAAAGAAGTAGGTAAGGTGCCAAAAACAAAAGGTAAATGGTAGCAGAAGGTGAAAAGACGAAAAAAACAAAGGAGGAGGTATATAATGGTGGAATTCAACACGGGGGCTGCCATTATTTGAAGTTGACGACAACAAACCGCGTTATCTGGTAGGTCCTCCCTGCCTGGTTGTACCGATGGAACCATCCCCCGTCGAGGAGAGGAGGAGGAGGAGGCGGCGGCAGGTCCCAGAATGTTTCACAGATAATCTTTTGTAATGATAAAGTATTTTGTTTGCTGGTAAATATGGAAAAACCTGCTTAGCTTTGGAAAGCAGTCCCAGTCTAAGGCTCAATCGACCACTTGATTCTTATCCTCATTCATAGACACATGCATCTCCTCAACCAATCATAAATGCATCTCGAGTTCGTCAACTTTAGTAACCGTAGAATTAATTGAATTGCATTAATAAAAAAAAAAATGGTGTATTTTTTTTTTTTGAGAATTATATATGTAACTTGTTCAAAGATCAACAATGCAATTATTTTCCATTATTTATTATAAAAAATTACATATCAACAGTTCAATTATTTCCCAACAATATTTCAACATCAACCTATGTCTTAATTGATATAATGAAAAAAAAAATTATAATTTATATATTAGATTTCGAGTTCGAGTCAAATTTGTAATCATTCACCTGAATCCACATGGTATATTTTTACTCGCATCCAATAAAATAAAACAAAATTATTTATAATATTTTTCAATATATAAAAATTCCAACATCAACGCAAGCAATCATTAATTTACCAACACCAACACCAACCCGAATACTTATTTTTTTCATAATTACCATTATTAACCTATCCAATTATTTCCCAACATTTATCAATATCAAGAGATTTCAGTGTCAACACAAGAAAAATAAAAAAAGAATCATAGAAACATGGAAAGACATCAAGAAGATGGAGACTCAGAGGACGTGGAAACCATAGAAAGACAGATAATCAGCAACTTGAAGAGTATGGACTTTTGCTTGTTATTTCTGATAAAATAAAAAAAATAGCAATGAACTGTTTTTTAAAAATATTTAATATTTTAATTCGCCATTTCTTTTCATTTATAATACTAATTGCCCAATTTATGGTTAATAACCAAATTTATGGTTAATAACTATGATTATCTGCTCACCTCGTAACACTAAAGCAAGGAGCTGGAGGATCGCACGGGTAAAATCATGCCGCGGGTGCAAGAAGTACTGCTAAGCACCACGTGGCACTAGCGGCCCGAAACGAAATGAACGAACTGTAGCTGGCATGAGGGAGCGAGCGAGCGAGAGAGAGAGAGAGGATGGCTTCAAATTTCTTCGATCAAATCCTCAACGGAAACCGAAATAAAAATTCGAAAACCTAAGCATTACCTCAGCATTCATTTATTATCAATGGAACAGCCAATTCAAAACAACAATGACGATTGCTTCGTCGACGCGCTCGAAAGATTTTCCCTTTCACGATTGCATAGTCATCCACGATCCAGCACATTCCACGTCTACTCAGCATTCTCAGAACCCCTGCCGGATACTTCCTTCTCTGGCCTCCCATCTCCGGCTAAGTTCAATTTCTCGCCTTATAATCAAAGAATCCTCCGCAGATTTGTCTTCGATCAGTTCAGATACCGCAATAATTGATGATCCCGAAACGAGGAGTAGAGAGAAAAGGCTTAAACTTCATCGCGATTTGAAGGGAAATGAGAAGAATTTGAAGAGCATTGAATCAACTCGGACGATTCCTCACCGAGTCGACTCTTCAGCGGTGGGAGTGTTCGGGAGGAGGCGAAGAAGGAGGAATCGATGGTGGCGACGGCGAGCGACGATCGAGTTGGTGACGCGAGCGACGATCGAGTTGGTGACTCGATCGACTCAGCGGGTGAGCCCGGTGAGCCGACAAATTTGCTTGTGCTTATAGCTGGGTTGGTGATTAAGGCAATTGGATTCCAAGTTAATTAATTTGTTTATTTGATCAAATTTCCGATCTGGGTTTTCTATTATTATAATATGCTCTAGTTGCTGATCCATTTGGAGCTACAAGGCGGGGTAGAGAATTTATTGTTCGAAAGTTTGTTTCTTCACGTATTCTGATTGGTGGGATCTTTGGTTCGTTTATAGATGAATGTTCAATAGAACATAAAGCAATATGGAAGCTGTTGATGCATTTTGGGCGGGGTTTGTTCTGGTCAGGTTATGTTTGTGTTACTGTGTGTGGATTACTGGTGCTCTCGGTTATGCTTAGTGGCTTTGTAATGAGATATTTGGTGGAGGAACCAATACAAATATGGCAAGATTTGAATTTCGATTATGCAAAGAACAGTCCTGTTGCATTTGTGTCCATAAAACCTTGTGGTGGTGTTGCTTGTGATGATGAGGATTGTTAAGAGAATATTGGAGATGCAGGAGCTTAAAGACTCGGGTTATTCCACCTTATCACAAGATGCAATTTTCTGTTTTGTTGACAAAATGAAAATAACAAAGTATATTGAAGTTTGACAGAGTGAAAAATTGAGAGTGAATTGAGAAAATGTAATACTTGTATATTCATTCATCTCTGCATTGTGCCCTTATATACACATTAGGGGAGTCTGTTATTGAACAGATTAAATACATGATTATATGCATGGATTGATTCTGTTATGTGCAGAATAACAATCCTTAACTGACTATTGTAACAAACTGTAAAATACAAAAAATACAGCTACTTGCCACAGAGGTACAGCTGCTTGCCGTAGAGGTGGAGAGGTTTGTTGCAGACTTTGTTGCTCTGCAATTTTTGGGTTGATACATTTCAATACTCCCCCTCAAGATGAGGCGTAGGAGATGCAGGAGAGTAGATGTTATGAAGACTCATCTTGGACACCAAAGGGAAGAAAAGAGTGAATCCAAGTGCCTTAGTAAACACATCTGCAAGCTGATTTTTGGATGAAACATGAAAAGTGCGCAAAATACCCTCTTGAATCTTCTCGCGAACCACATGACAATCAATGTCAATGTGTTTAGTGCGTTCATGATACACGGGATTTGCAGCTATATGAAGAGCAGCTTTACTGTCACAATAAAGAAGAGTAACCTGAGGTGGAATTTGCAGATCATGTAGAAGATTACGAAGCCATACAATTTCACAAGAAGTGGATGCCATGGCCCTGTACTCAGCCTCTGCAGAGGACCGTGAGACCGTTGTTTGTTTCTTTGATTTCCACGAAATTAGAGCATTATCAAGGAATATGCAATAACCAGTTACTGACCTTCTAGTATCCACACAACTACCCCAGTCAGAATCACAAAAAGCCTTCATTTGAAAAGTAGAGGTGACTGGGAAGAACAGCCCTTGTGCAGGTGAAGATTTAATGTAACGTAAGACCCTTGTAGCTGCAGTGAGATGAGGAGCTCGAGGTGTGTCCATAAACTGACTTAAGACTTGTGTAGCAAAAGAAATATCGGGCCTTGTGATTGTGAGATAAAGTAGCCGACCAACAAGTCTCCTGTATTCTGTGGGATTTGCCAATAAATCTCCAGAATTCTTTGACAGTTTTAAATTGGACTCCATGGGGAAATTGACTGGCTTAGAAGCCAACATGCCTGAATCTTCAAGGACTTCGAGAGCATATTTTCTTTGACAAACAGAAATCCCTTGTTCACTACGAGCAATCTCTAAGCCAAGAAAATATTTCAACTGACCAAGATCCTTGAGCTGAAATTTGTCATTAAGCAGTTGAATAAAATGTGAAACCGCAGCTGAATTATCACTTGCAACAACTATATCATCAACATATACAAGCAATGCAATGAATGAACCCTTCTGATTTCGTGTGAAAAGTGTATAGTCAGCCTTGGATTGTGTGAATCCGAAATCAAGCAAGGCATTAGAAAACTTAGCAAACCATTGTCTTGAAGCTTGCTTGAGGCCATAAAGGGATTTGTTTAACTTGCAAACTTTATGCTCCCCCTGTGTAGTAAATCCAGGAGGCAAAGACATATACACTTCTTCATCCAATTGGCCATGAAGAAATGCATTGTTAACATCCAATTGATGGAGATGCCATTGTTTGACAGCTGCCACTGCTAAGAAAGTACGTACTGTGGTGAGTTTAGCAACAGGAGAGAAAGTTTCATAGTAATCCAAACCTTCACATTGGTTATACCCCTTGGCAACCAACCTAGCTTTGTACCTCTCCAAAGTCCCATCAGATTTGAGTTTTACTTTGTAGACCCATTTGCAACCAATTACATGTTTTGAAACAGGGAGGTCAACAATGGTCCATGTATCATTGAGTTCAAGAGCCTGGATTTCAGTAGCCATGGTTGCACGCCACTCTTCATGTTCAACAGCTTTAGCATATGATTTTGGTTCAACAAGTGCAGATATTGAAAGGCTAAACAATTTTTGGGTTGATGACAGTTTATCATAAGAAATGACTGAAGAGAGTGAGTATGGAATACCTGAAGCTGAAGACGAGGATGTGGGGTCTGAAGTGGAAGTAGCAATATGACAGTGATATGCTTGCAAGTATCTAGGGGGATGTGAAATTCTAGAAGATTTTCGAGCAGGTATGGAATTGACTGAAACAGGATCAGTACATGGTACTGGACTGGAATTCTGAGAATATGAATGAGGAGTAGGAGATAAAATATCATGAGAATGCTGAGGGGTTGAAGTAAAGGGTGGAAGTACAGGATCAAAAGGCATTGATTCATTTTCACATATTGGAATAGGTACTGGTAATGTAGAATCTGGTGCAGTGCTTGTGTGTTTGACAGCAAAGGGAAATGTGGATTCATGAAACACTACATCTCTTGATATAAAAACAGTATGAAGATCTAAGTCATAAAGTTTGTACCCTTTTATCCCATATGGATACCCGAGAAGTATGCAAGGCTTGGCTCTAGGGTCGAATTTGTGTCTATTGCGAAGAAGAGTGTTTGCATAGCAAAGGCAGCCAAATACTCTTAAGTGAGAGTATGATGGACAAGTTTTGAACAAAATTTCATAAGGGGTTTTGTTTTGTAGTATAGGGGTGGGAATTCGGTTAATTAAGTGGACTGCAGTAAGGATGCAATCCCCCCAAAACCTTAGGGGCAAATGTGATTGAAAAAGGAGAGACCTAGCCACATTGAGGATATGCTGATGCTTGCGTTCGACAGTTGAGTTTTGTTGGGGTGTTTCAACACAACTAAGTTGATGAATGGTACCTTTTGATGCATAAAAGGAATCCATGTTGAATTCGGCACCATTATCAGACCTTAAGATTTTGATTTTAGCTTTGAATTGTGTTTCAACCAAATTGAAGAATGCTTGAATATGTGTTCTGGTTTGGGATTTATTCTCTAACAAGTGAACCCATGTAAATCTTGATTTGTCATCAACAATGGTGAGGAAATAAGATGAACCAGTTATAGATTTTGTAGATAATGGACCCCAAATATCACAATGGACTAGATCAAATGGATGTGTGGAAACAGATACACTATAAGGAAAAGATAATTTATGTTGCTTAGCCAAAGGACATATGCTGCAATGTTTGTTTGATTCATGTAATACTTCTGGAATTACATGGGAAAGTGACTTTAAGGGAAGGTCTGAAGGGTGGCCTAATCTGCTATGCCACAAACCATTTTTGACTGGATTTGCACATAAATTAGCAGACATTATAGGTACGAAATCTGCAGCAAAATGCTTAGGTAAAACGGAAATTGGATTTTGCAGCAAATGATAAAGACCTCCATCTTCTTCACCCACACCAATCGTTCTCCAGCTTGAGAGATGCTGAATAAAACAAAACTTTGGTAAGAAGATGACACAACATTGTAGAGTATTTATCAATTTACTGACTGATATGAGATTAAATGAAAAAGAAGGAATACAAAGCACATCTGTTAGAACAAAAGAGTCTGAAATTCTGACTGTCCCAATGTGTGTGACTGAAGCAAACTGTCTATTTGGCAATTTGACAAATTTTGAAACAATGGAAGTAATACTTGTGAATGAAGATGTGCAACAGATCATGTGATCTGTTGCACCAGTATCAATGACCCAATGAGTGTTCCTATGATTTGAGAATTGAATCTGTCGAGGTATGGATGAAGAGGTAAAGACAGAGTGTTTTGAGTGAAAATTGGAAGACTGACCTGCACTTGTGAAAACATCACCTTGCATGGGGGTTTCGGATGAAGATACCTGGTTGATGGATGCATCATGCGCTGCAATTTCTGGTTTTAGCATGCTGAGTAGTTGCTGACATTGCTCATAGGTGATTGGCAGCTGAGATTCATTAGTTCCAGAAACTTGATGCACACTAGGAAATGCATTCTTTCCTTTGGTAAATTTATACCCAGGTGGGAATCCATGAACTCGATAACACTTCTCCACAGTGTGGCCAGAAATACCACAATGAACACATACAGGTTTATCTTTTCGAATGAAAGTGGATTTGTTACCTGTAAACCTGGTTGGGGACATGTTCTTTGTAAACAAAGCAGCAGTGTTCTGATTGAAAGAAGAGCTTGATGTAGAGATCATGCGTTGCCTTTCTTCTTGGATGACAAGTGAGAAAACCTTATTGATTGTTGGTAGGGGATCAATCAGTAAAATCTGTCCTCTAACATGTGAATAACTTTCATTCAATCCCATCAGGAATTGATACACATGTTGTTGGTGATGGTAGGACATAATGTTTTTCAAAGCTCCACACGTGCAAGTAGGAATGGGTTGGTGATTTGCAAGCTCATCCCACAAACCTTTCATGGCAGTGAAGTATGTGCTTACAGACTGATTTTCTTGAGACAGGGAAGCTATGGATTTCTGGAGTTGAAAAATGCGTGGTCCATTATGTTGAGAGAAGCGATCTTGAAGATCATTCCATATTTCTGAGGCATCCTCAATGTAGATTATGTTATTTGCGATTTCTGTTGAAACAGAATTGAGCAGCCAAGAGAGGACCATATTGTTGCAGCGAGTCCATGCTAATCCTTGGTAATCATGTAGATTGGGTGGCTTAGGCAGAGTGCCATTAACAAAGCTGAGTTTGTTTTTAGCTGATAAAGCCATCAACATTGCTCTCTTCCAGGTATTATAGTTTTCACCATTGAGTTTTGTTGAAACAATCATGGTTCCAGGACTGTCACCATGATGTAAGAAAAAGGGATTAGAAGAATCCATCTCGGTTGCAGGACTGATAGCTGTTGTCATTGTTTGAAAAGAAAATAAAAAAAGCTGATGAAGAGAATAAAAAGCTGATGAAGAGAGACGGGTAAAGACTGCAAAAAAAATGATGAAGGTAAAGATAATCTTTTACAAAAGATGCTCTGATACCATATTGAGATTTGACAAAATGAAAATAACAAAGTATATTGAAGTTTGACAGAGTGAAAAATTGAGAGTGAATTGAGAAAATGTAATACTTGTATATTCATTCATCTCTGCATTGTGCCCTTATATACACATTAGGGGAGTCTGTTATTGAACAGATTAAATACATGATTATATGCATGGATTGATTCTGTTATGTGCAGAATAACAATCCTTAACTGACTATTGTAACAAACTGTAAAATACAAAAAATACAGCTACTTGCCACAGAGGTACAGCTGCTTGCCGTAGAGGTGGAGAGGTTTGTTGCAGACTTTGTTGCTCTGCAATTTTTGGGTTGATACATTTCAATACTACCAGAGTCAGATTATAACAGAAATCTTCCTTGGTTCATTGAGCAAGGAAGATGCAGTGTTAGTAACAATTTTGTTGTGTGAAACTGCTCTGGATTATAATGCTTTAAGTTTTACCAGTTTTGTTTGAAGTGTGTTTTCTAACTGATACTGCCATTTGATGTAGTTAAAAGGCTGATATGATTTTCTTTAATCTTTCAGAGTGCTTGTTCTGACTTGCTTCGTTGTTCATTTGCAGATCTGTGTGGACTTCCTCTCTGCTGGTAGGAAAACCCTTGCCACAAAAAGCCATCACATGCATTTAAAAATTCAAAAGCGAGCCTATCTGCATTTCATTGAATTTTTATCAAGGTTGCACCTCTTGTTGCTGGCTACAAATCTGAATCCCAGACTTTGGCATTGAAGATAAAAGATTTTAGGGAAGGTGACGTGCCTTGAACAAAGATCTGAATACCGGCCTGGTGCTGGTATCCCTGAAACATATGATGCGTCCATCATACCTGAGTCTTAACTTGGCTCTTTTGAAAAGGATTTTACGGCATGGGAAGAAAACCATGTTCGAATGGATTAGCTTGGTTTTATTTATGATGGAGTTGTTGTTCGCTCTAATATGTTGTAGACCTGTTATTATTATTCCAAGAGCAAGGCTCAGGGATGAATCTGGTATCAACACTGCCTTTCCAAACAATGTCCCTGCACAAAGTTGATACCAAGGTTTCTATGCACTTAGATTGTAATGATAAAAGAAAATCTAATCTTCAACTGCAGTGCTAAAGTTTTTGTAACATTTCACTCTGTTAGGTTTGTCATCCCAACATGGTTCCATGAATTCACTGATTTTTTTATCATCATCTACATCTGTATCAATCAGTTGTGGTTTGTTTATATGGTGGGGAAGACTTGCTGACCTTTAAACATGCTGTATTCTGTTCATAGAGCCTTGGAAATGGCTGCAATAAAGAAGTGGACTAAGTAGTGTTGAGAGTTCCAAATGACTAATGCTTTTCTGGAGCGATTTTAGAATTCTACTTGGCAATCTGCCTAAAACCAAGTTGACAGGAATTTATATTAATGTGAGCTTCAGTTTTCCTGGACATCCTGATCAAATAGCCTTTTATAGATTAGTGTGACCATAGAGGTCTTGCTTTTTTCCTTGGCAAATTGTGGTCTGTACAGCAAATGGTTGCCCAGAGTTCGTGTTCTCTGCAACTGTACTTCTTGGTCCAGGCTCCAGAGCATGGCATGCTGACTTTAGTTCCTGATTTGAAAACCATCTTCTTTACAGATTTCTTAAAGATAAAAAAATCATTAATACATGATTCTCCCAGTACCAAGCTTTGAAGCTATGCTATGTTCTTGAAGTTTAGGGAACCCAGAATCTGCTGCTAGAGAATTACGTGTGGTTAGTGCATGATTGTTTCAACACCAGTTGGCTTCTCACTGATTTGTGAATTTCAAGCATTGACTCCGAGCGCGACGTGGCATGATGGTAAAAAATTTGTAATTTGCATAGTAGATCTTGAGTTTGAGTCTGGATATATACTATTGGTAAGAGTTTGGGATAGTCGAAATTTTACTCACTCACCTGAACCTATACAATATATTTTCCATATAATAGAGTTTCAGGCATCTCTTATATGTGAATTTCAGACAAAATTTGTTATTCAGACAGCCTGTAAGTAGCCTTCACTGTGATTTTAAATGCTTTGATTTGGGAATTGAGAACTCTAACTACAGTACCAGGGTACAATTCGAATCTAAAAAATATTCTTTGTTGGAGTAAAGGAAAGATTGAACGATAAAGACTAGCTTTCACTGCAGACCGCCGCGCACGTTGAATCTTTCTTCTTCTTCTTTTTTAAATTAAAAAAATATTTATATGTTACAAATACATTTTCTAATTAAAAAATCTTAAATAGTAGGAGAGTTATTTGATATAACGATCTCTAACCAAATTAAAATATTTTTTTTTTAAAATATTGATAGAAATATCTAGATCATCCCAAGTTATCTTGTGATATTTGTGATATATCTAGGTGTAAGATAATAAAACTATAATAATTTTATAGAAAATATATAATTAAATTAAATTTTCAATCAATCTATTACTAAAAAATATAATTAAATATTTTAAGTCAACTCGAAATTAATTGGATTGAATCAAAGTTAGCTGGCAAAACTCATTGCCCATGTGGTAACAAAATAGTAATATACAAAACAATTTCCAAGAAACGTAACAGCAAAATATAAAATTTTAAAAGAAAAGTCATAAATTAAAGAAAACAATAAAAAAAATAGAAATAAAAGAAAAGTGAGAAATAAATTCACATTGATTTAGTTTTTAGTTTTTTGTAATAATGCAATATGTCGGGAGGTGTCTGGTCTGAGCCATTAATTGTCGTCGTGGCTCGTATAAGCAGATTGGGTTCAAAATACGGATGCTTGACTGTCCATGGCAGGCGGCGGCGGCCACCATCATCCACCGAACGAGCGATCACCTCTTGTAGCGTAAAACAAGCCTACACACGCGTCTAGAAGTGATCGAGAATCATGTCTTCGGATAACAAGAGCAATTTAGCATTTTTATTTATACGATGTATTCAGTCTAGCCATCATGGATCTTGTGATCGGATAACATGGTTTTGGTTCTTATCCGTTTGCGAAAACGACGTGGCATTTCCTTTTTTCTACCTTCTAGGCTTCTGCACCTTAAGATTAAACTACAGGGACGTCTCTCATGGTCTCACCACTTTTCTCCTATCTTATCTTATGAATAACTATTTATTCTTTTCCTTATTAATTTTTATTTATATATTTATTTATTTATTTATTGGTTTCACAGGTTGCTTATGACAAAAGTTATTTTCTTTAACTATACTTTAAGTCTTATCTGGGAAGTTATTTTCTTTTGAATAATAATCCTTAACAAGAATAATTTAATGCTTTTTTAAGATAGATGGTGCATCTTAATAGCAATAATTTAGGGATATTTTATATTATTTCTATTTTTTCCATTTAAAAAACAATTGTTTTCAAAATCTTCAGTTTCCATATAAAGTTATTACATTTTATTTTTCTCCAATTCTTTTTATTCTAGAAAAATTATAATAAAAAAATCAAATTATTATTATTATTATATATATATTGCAAATCAATTCAAATATTTAAAATCTGTCTAAAAATATTTAACTGGAAAATCTATCTCGACATCTGTTTTTTCAAAACTCTTGAGGGTGTTTAAAAGGGGTTTCAATCAGAGTTTATAATTTTTTTATTGTAACATTTTTAATCATTCTAATATATCAATGTTAAAAATAGTTTTTAAAAAATAGAAAATATAATTCATATTTGTCTGTCCTAAATTATAACTTACGGAGAACGATTTTTTACAGACTCGCCACCACCATTTGCTGCGGCTACAATTTTGGAGGCAATGGAAGCTTCACTTATAAATAATAATAAATAAAAATATATAATTTTAAAACTTATAATAAACAAATTTAGGTTTATTTAAAAAAAAATATTAAATGGGAACTAATAATAAACTTATAAATAATTAAATTTTTATTTATTTATTTTGTAATGAAAATATATAAATTTCAAAACATTGCAGTCTTTCAAAACTAAATAAACAAATATAATTTCTATCCATCGAATTATCGAATACCAACACGAAATTAATGAAACTTTTTCTTTCTCATCAAACTTAATTTTAAAAAAGAAAAAGAAAAAAAAAGAGAGTTACATGCCACATAAGAGAAGGGAATACAGGCACCCTATTTTACAGTCTCAATCTCAGGAACGTTCTTTGCTCCTCAGGAATGATGCACTTTTGGTGATCTCACGCAGAGGCTTATCTGTGTACCTGATCAGATTATACACCCATGCACCGGCCTGAGCTCCGAGGATGGGAGACACGATGTAAATCCACAGGCCCTTGTACTGATGGGACACAATCGCAGGCCCCAAACTTCTTGCAGGATTCATTGACGCCCCTGAAATTGGCCTGTAAAACAGTTCACGTAAGATCCACTTTAGTCAAAGCCACGAATTAGGGTTTTGAATTTAGCAGGAAATGAAAATACGCTTCCTCCTTGATAGATAGATGTATGTTTTTCTTGTCTGGTTGGTCACGACAAGCCCCGTTGTAAAATACTGTGGTGGGGTTGAATATTTAGCTGAATTATGTCATCTCTTTCATCACCATGAGATGATATAGACAACGACGACAATTCTTTTTGTGAATTAATCTACTAGATAGAGATAAATGGATTAGATTAATACCCTGCAAACATCACATTAAGCAGCACGGTGGAGCCGACAGCAAGTCCAGCAAGTTCGCCAATCTGCATAAACAAATATGGGAATGACAGGGAAGAAAATATTCGAAATCACTGTCAGCACAAACAGTGTCGTATAATTTAAATGTCGTGAGGCACACGAGGCAGAGGTTCGGCAACTTGGTTGGACAACCTTATTTTCTTAATCAGACTGCTGTTACTTTCTACGACCTGAGTTTTGAATCAATGATTAGGATAAGAATAGGAACTTACAGCTCTGTTATCAGTGGCGACGCCGGAGATGATGAACATGAGGTAGAATGTGATTATAAACTCTACAACAAAGGACTGCAGATTGGATCCTGCTGGAAGTGTTCCTGTAAAGTGATCTTGATGGCCCTGGAAAATTAACCGGATTGTTCCCGCTGCTAGAGTTGATCCGATGACTTGGCAAGCTATGTAAGCCGGAACCTTTAGAAAACAAAATAAACTACGTAACACTTAGCTCAACAAACTCGGAAAACTGGGTAATTTTTTTATTCAGAGAATGGTTATGATTTATTGAACCAAATTAACAATCATTTTTCTGTAATCAACAATTCAACAACCCGATGATAAGTTCGTCACAAAACTTGGATATTGAGACAAACAGGACCTTTTGGTACAGTTCTCTCATTCTAGGCAGGCTACTACGATTACCAAAACAGCGAGTGATTTTTATATTTTTAAAGGGAAAATAAAGAGAGAAAACCATTGTTAATGCCAAGAATTTCCTACACCTCTAGGTTTGTTATGTGTAGTGTACCTAATTTCAACAAGGTAGCTACAATGGTTTTACCTGTTTCCATGGAAATCTCTTGCAAGTGGCAAAGGCAAGGGTGACAGCAGGGTTGAAATGGGCACCGGAGATATGACCGACAGAGTAAACCAAGACCATCACGGCCAACCCCCAAGTTATTGATATTCCTGGAAGCGTCACGACCTTGTCAAAGTTCAAATTCACGGCCACCGATGAGCAGCCGGCGAATATCAAGAAGTATGTTCCGGCTATCTCAGCTACCATCTGCACACGGAAGCTCATCAACATCAATCTCAAATAAAAAAGGAAGAAAAACCATTTGTCTGATAAATCCCAAGACACGATGATGATCTTTCTAGACGGAAATGTATGCCGAGAACATTTTGATTCCTTATTCTTGACGCAGAGTAAATTAACCAAGAGGAAGCAAATTGAAGGTATGCGATTGGTGTGTAATCTTGAAAATAAAAATAAAGTAGGAAAAACATTCAGGTTCAGGGCTTCATCATATTGCAAGGAGACAACCCAGGCGCAGAAGAAGATAGATGTTACAGCACCTTTTGCAAGAAAGGCACAGAGAAGTTCAAGATAGAATCTTCCTTGACGGAGGTAGACGAAGGATAATTATCTTTAATATCCAAAACAACTCCTTCATGGTTTCCATTGCCGTTCGTCCCGTCGATCTCAGCCATTACCACGAATACTCACCACTACAAAGAATGAAAAGGGAGGAAAGATAAGGACAAGAAAAAGTTATTGTGTTTGTGCTAGCTCTGTTCTTCTCCTATGGAGTATGTCTGGAGTATATATAGCAAGTAGAAGCTACGAGAACTTTTCAAGTTACAGAGGCTTAGACCCTCTCAGAATAGCGAAAGGAGAAGATAAAAATATAGCTTCAATGAAACAACTGTATTCAGGAGTTAAAATAGTATTTTTCATGTTGTAGATTATTTTTATATTTTTTTTAAAATAAAAATTTATTTAATATATATATATATATATATATATATATATATATATATATCTACAAAAAAAAAAAAGAACTTTGATCGAATTTTGTTATTTAATTATAATTAGTATTAAACATATTAAAATATAATTGGTTTTTTTCTATTAATAAAAATATTATATGTTGGATATAAAAAACAACATTGCTAATTTAGCTTTCTAAAAAATCACTTATGGATAAAATTATATATTGGATGCTATTATAAGAATATAAATAAATGCTGACACCTATTTTCTTTACTATTATAAGATATATATATAAAAGAGGAAAAGTCTAACCAAGACAACTCTAACTTGTAGGGATTATTTAGCTCAATATTACTGTTCATGAATTTTCTTTGGATGTGAATTTGACGTTGAAAAAAGTTGCCTTCGCATTGAAAGCTCATTCAACGCCCCGCCGGAAATACAGAAAGGCATGCTTATTAAATACTCAGGTCTTAGGGCATCCATCTTCAACCTAGACAGAAAAAAAAAATATTTTTTTTATCCATGAAAAATCATTCTTACTTATCAATAAAAAAAATATTTTTACTATTTAAAAAAAATATAAATAATTTTGCTTTTCTAGATGAATTTTTCCATTAATAGTGCTCTTGCAATAGACTATTATTTAGAAACCCAATTAATTTGTGCTCACCTAATTTTTAACCCAGCATTGATGATGATATGAAGTGAAAGCATAGGAAGTAAGTAGCAGGTTTGTTAGGTTGTTCCACCATAAAAAAAAAAATATTTTTAAAACAAAGTTGTATGAGTATTTTTATATATATTCTTTCAGATAGAACGCAATGTTGTTTTAGTAAAGAGAGTATTGATTCAAAAGGGTCAGTTGGAACAATAGTAGATGTTTTCTAAATAATTTTTTTGTTATTCATGAAAATATTTTGTTTTCTTAAAAAAAATATTTTTGACTCTGTTATTTTTATTTTAATATTAACTTGGCTTAACGTTATTTTTATTTTAATATTAACTTGGCTTAACTTGAGTTAACCTCCACGACCATGACTTCAGTCTTATCTCAAGTTAATTCTTGGATTAAAACTTAAAATTATAATAATTATTATTTTATTCTTATATTTGTCAACTTGTTAATCAAATTGATAGATCAATTACAGAGGTTTGAGTTCAAGAAAAGAGAAATAATTGACCTCTTAACCCATAAAACACCTAAGTTGACTTGTGGCCCAAATAAAACCTGTTAATTTTTTTTTAATTTGATCCTTTAAAAAAATTATATGGAAAGTAGTATAGTTATTTAATAAATAGCAATCCTTTTAAGATAATTGGACAAGTTTATCCTACCCTTTTAACGAGGAAAAAATTTCATCATTAGAAGAGCCTTGGACAAAACACAAAATAAATTGTCTATTCAAATGTGCAACAAAAAAACCTTACAAAAGAATTATCATATGCAATCTATCTTTATCCAATATACCGAACATTACCTTAAAAGATGACTAGCCAAAAAAATTGAAAGAAAAAAAAGGAAGAACACTTATCAATTAAAAAAAATAATAATTCTTCTTAGAAAGTAATTATGCATTAAAACTCAAAATATTATTTATTGTAATAGTATAATTACAAAATTGCTCTTTAACAAAGAAAAAAAGGAAATATGCATTAGGGGCAAGGTGATGTTTTCACCACCACAAAATTATCTTTAACATATTGTTTGAGGTTAAATTTGTTATTTTTTTCACAATAAAATTACTACTTTAACCATAAAATAAAAATTATATAATGCCTTTGAGAAACCAAGGTTGTTTTGGTCTTTCTATTTTTTTAAATAGTGTAATTACTTTATACATTAAAGACAAAACCTATATAGTTTTCATTTTCTTATAGGTCCTAATACTCTTATGACGGGGTGACACGTAAGTCAAATACTCTCTTGGTTTGAAATTGACGAGTATATTTGTTTTTTTATTTCCTTGAATTTAGCGTCAGCCACTTAAAAATTTCAATTAAGCCCTTTTAATTCTTTATCTTTAGTTCAATTCATATTGTTTTTATTAAAAAAAAAATTAATAAGCTATAAAAATAAAAATACCTTTTTATTTCATATATTTACCATTTTTAATATATAAATAATCTATCACATTATAAATATTTATCAATTTTACCCCCTATGATTCTTTAATCTTCCAAATTTGCCTAATCTTTTGATTCTTATTTCTTTTGGATCATTTTTAAAATAAAAAAAAAATCATCCTTCTTGGTTCTTTTTCCTATCAAATTTTATCTTCATTTTTTTTTTGTTTCTATATTTTTTGCTTTTGAAAGGTTTTTTTTAATATATTTTTTCATGATTTCTTTATTCAATACTAAATTGATTAGCAACTAAACTTTTTAATGGAACCTTAGTCTAAGATTTCATAAATTGCGAGTTATAAAGACTAGACTAGTTTAAGATGGTTACTTTTTTTGCTTGTTAATGTTTATGTTTTTTCTTCTAAGAGGGTAGCCTTGAGTTCATGAACAGGATCATCATTTTCAAAGGTTAATGCGAGTTCACTTCTATTTTTTATATTTTATATAAAAAAAATTGATTTTATTTTAATTTTATTCTTTAAACTTTTTTTATCTTATTTTCTTTCATTTAAATTATCTCAATCTTATGCCATAATCATAAGGTTTGCGAGTTCACTTAATTCAATAGTTTATATATATATATATATATATATATATATATATATATAGACACGCACATATAATTGGATCATTAGTTAAATAAACTAAGCTTGACCATAATCTTTAAACATATTAATCTCTATAAATAAGTTTAAATAACCTCATATTCTATTCAAACTGTTCGTAAGCACAAACATATTTTTAAATAATAATTTAAAAAATAATATTGTATTAGCAATTAGGTGCAAACTAGTTAGAAAATATGTATATAATACAGTATTAAATGATTTGCCAATATGCAATCAAAAGTTAAGATGGGTGGCAAGGCAAGGCTTATGTTTCTTGGATAAAAAGCAATATCTACTATTTAATTTAATATGAAAGTCAATGTCGTCCAGCGGCCCAACAAAGATCTTAGAGTCCTAACTCTACCTGACAGCACAAAAAAAGATAAATTGCAATTGAGGAAGGGTATTATAAAAATATATCGCACGTATAATAATTAAATAAATAATATTAGAATATACAGTTGAAAAAACCCACCTTTGTTTTATTAAAATATATAGTTGAAAAACCCATTAATCTCCTATTAAAACATATAGTTGTACAAACCCACCCATCTCCTTGTTGAAGTCTTCAAACTCAATTTTATCTATATATTTTGTTTCTTTGAAAACTATTTTCTATTTTTTTTATACATGTTTGTCATTAGAAAAAATAATAAATGAAAATGTTTTCCAGTAAAAAAAAAATCTATCTTGGTTTTAAGAAAAATATATTTTTAATTAATTTAGGTGAAATGCACTTTTCACAAGCTATAAACACAATTTCAAAAACATCTTTTTACTTATCGATGATATCATGTTTGATCTCATTATTGTTATTTGTTTTATCTTAAGTAATTTATAAAATTGACTTTTTTCCAACTTTATTCTCCTTTATTTTTTTTTATTTATCAGATTTGGTTTCTATTCTTTTAATAAATAAAAAATATATATCAATAAGCTTTTTCCATCCTATCTTTAAATACTAAAAAATATTTTTAAATCATTTCTCATGATACTAATAAACATAAAAAAATCAACTTTTAATGAAAACTGCTAAAAAAAAAAACTATTTTCTTGCAAATAAAATGTTCCTCTAGATGTCCTTCTATATATGTAGTAGATACATGAGCTAGCCCAAGCTCATCTTTCAAAAACCTTCACTAATATTCTAAAATCGTTCACACGGCCATCACTATAGTCTATGGCGGCTCCGATGAGGCGCCTCCTTGGTAGTTCTGTTCATGAAATGCTCTGAGTGAGACCTCTCAATCGGTTCCAAAAGATTGATGCAGATAACACACGATTGAATACGATTTCTTGACTTCTGGCTTCAAGAACATGGAAAGTTCTTCCACTGATAGAAAAAAAGAAAAGGAAAAGTCCCTGATCATCTTGTCCACGAAGATGGTGGCGCTGAATAATGTTTTTCACTTCCTGCATTCACCAGAGCCGCCCACTTTGGATTCTTTCAGACACTTTGCATTGCCATTTGCCAGTTCCTACGAGCAACTACAATATTTTACAAATTAAAGAAAAAACTTCATGCCAGAAGAAAACACCATGGCCCGCAGTGCCATCTTTTCTTCTCCCTCCTTTGACAGGAAGTCAAGAGATCCCACTATCCATTGTAACTAAGCTTGCTCGATCTTGAACTCATCATGGTTTCTTATCAGTAATGCCCCATTACGAATCGCACGCTGGTTGCTCGAGCAATTTATTATTGGAATCTTGATCAAGTCCTCGTTGCTTTTATGATCCATGGAAATCCACCACTCCCATTAATGTTGTTTTTTTTTTTTTTTTTATAACCGGGGTGTCCGGGACAGCTTGCGCGCACCACAACTAAATCCCCGGGCTCACTGAACATCCTGCAAGTTCAATAAGCAGGTAAGACACCGCGAGGGTAACAGGCGTGTCTGACAAGACTTGAACCTGAGGTGGAAGGAAAACAAGTCCCAGGTCAAGACCTTGTTGGTGACTCCCATTAATGTTACATGCCCATGTTGCGGACGATGGATTACGGCAATAGCTTAATTATACAATAATCTTTTTAGGTTTACCACTTTCAGCATAGAAATGAAACATTGCTTTACTAACATGCGAGTCTGCTCCTCTGAATTCACCACCCGTTTGAGTCTCATGTCAATTTGAAAACGAAAGGTTGATTTCCCACCGAATAATGCATCAATTAATTAGAAAATTAATTATTAAAGACTGTATACATATAAATTGTCATTCACATTTTTTTTCACGGCTCTTATCAATATAACATCTAAGTAATGAAATATATTTTGTGGTTTCAATTTGGATCGAGTCCCTATGTTTTGGTCCATGACGTCCGTGATCAAGCCAATTTTCTTTTTCTTTTTTCCATTAACGTTGAAAAAAAAAAAAAACAGTCAAGTGCATCTTAAAGATTTTTTCCAATTTATTTATTTCCCATTAGAAAAAAAAACAATTTATTTTTAAAAAGCCAAGAAACAATTGAAAATTGATTAATTTTACATTTTCCTTATCACAAATTAAAAAAAAAACATAGTAAGAAGGAAGACCAAACCAATATCAATGGATGATATGGGTTGTTTAATATGAAGTTTATGATATGGATTTCTTGAATTTTGTTGAGTTTGTTATAAAGTCCAAGTGTTTGGTTGGAGTTTGTTTGTTTAGTTTGATGACAAGCTTGAAGTTAAGTGCATGTTTAGGAGTGTGGTTGCAGTTGTTTTTAAAAATGTTTTTCGTTCAAAAATACATTAAAATTATATATTTTTTATTTTTTAAAAATTATTTTTGACATTAGCACATCAAAATGATATAAAAATATCAAATTTTATTAATTTAAACTTAAAAATAAAAATAAAAAATTTTCAAATTTTTTTAAAAACATTTTTGAAAAGCGCTCTCAAACCTCCCTTAAATTGGTCAGCATGGGAAGTGACTACACTCCATTCGCTTGTAATCTAACCTAATGTCACCCATTTTGCTAATGATATTTGCTATATCAATTCAATGAAATTAAATTTTATTTGGTCTTAGAAGAGAGAAATCATATCTGGAGAGAGATAAAAAAATAAAAAAATAAAAACTATTTATAATTTGTTAGTGTTTCCTGTAAACGTCGTGTGTTTTTGTTCATTTTATTATATTTGAAAATTTGGGTTGACTTAGGATGTAAACTGTAATTTCTAAAAGAAAAGGTGAAGAAATTACTAAATTGCTTGATTTCAAGTTTAATTTACTTTTTTTTTTTATATAAAATAAAACTCTTAGCTCACCTTTTTAAAAATAATTGTCACTTTTTAATTTTATAATCTTTCAAAGAGATTGTTGTAATTTATCTTTAAGCTTTTTACTTTCATATTTTATTTAAATAAATTATATTTATATATATATATATATATATATATATATATATATATATATATATAATCCATTTGCTCTTGGAGAAAAAAGAATAATCGCATAGATAAAATAAAAAAACATCAAAATTAAAAATATATATTGGAGTTAAGAAAATGTTTTCCTAGAAAACAATTATGTTAACAATGCCTACACACTTGTTTTTTGCATTAAAAATTGTTTTTTGATCCAACCTGCCGTGAAAGGTGGGCTAATTTGCTAGTAACTAACTAAATGTTTTTATAGGAAAAGAATAACTAAATATTTGTATCTAAAGTTGTCTTTTAGATAATAAATGCAATGATATTTTTTATGTTTAAAAAATAAACATATATGAAATTAACAAAACTAAAAATCATGATTAAAACTAATTAAATACAAAAATATAAAAACAATTCTTCTAAAAACAAAACAAAAATGAGTACGGAAATATTTGATACTTAATTTTATTTTTATTTTTTTAATTGAGAGGTATTTTCTCTTATCAAGAACAAATTATTTTTAATCTTTTCATGTATCATGAAAATAAATTTTCTTTATATCAAATATAAAAGAAAAGAATTAAAAAATTAATTATAAAAATCTATATATATGTATATATAAACAAATTAACTACTATTTAAAATAAATGACCGAACAACCAAAAAAAAAAACGATAGGGTATTAATTCAAAATTAAATCCAACGTTAATTTATTAATTTTAACACCCCATTTCTCCTTATAGATCCACTTATAAGTGAAGGTTTGAATTACGTTATTTTTTAAAGTGTTTTTATTTATAAATATATTAAATATTTTTGACTATATGAAAATAATATAAAAGTATATAAAAAATTAATTTAAAATAAAAAATAAAAATATTTTTTTTCAAATTTTTAAAAATCAATTTTGAAAAGCCTTAATTGTTCTCCAGTAGCTTCGGTTCCGAGCCAGAATTCATTCCCGTTACACCGAACTAAAATTCAAAATCTCTCTCCCGAAAAGGGCAAAATGCTCATAGAAAGATTGCACACACGCTCTCTATTTTTGAAACAGACTAAAAATGGTGTCCAAGTCCCTCAAAAGAAGCCCCACAAAATCCATTAAGGATCCGGGGAGCCACCGGCCCCGGCCCCGGCCCCGCCGCCTACACAGGAAGAAATCTCCGGGCAAAACCACCTCCTCTTCCATCGTCTCAACCATCAACAAAACTATTTTCAGTTGCAAACGCCGCCTCTCCAAGCTTTTCTCTAAATTGGCCCGCATTAGCACTCCAAATAGCCGCTACAAAGACTACAAAATCTTGAAAACTGGGTCCAAATATCATGATCTAGAATGTGAGAAGGATACCACTTGTAGAGCGCTTTTCTTCAATGAACGGTTACCTCCCTTGATTTCTCCTGATAAGAGGACGGTTTTTCTTGATCTTGATGAGACCTTAGTGCATTCTAAAGCAGACCCACCACCCCAAAAGTTTGATTTTGTTGTGAGGCCAGAGATTGAAGGAGAAAAGATGAATTTTTACGTGTTGAAGCGACCAGGAGTTGATGCTTTCTTGGAGGCTTTGGGGACTAAATACGAGGTCGTGGTGTTCACCGCCGGGTTAAAGGAATACGCTACGCTGGTTCTTGATAGGATTGATCCAAAGGGGGTGATTTCGCACCGGCTTTATCGGGATTCTTGCAAGCAAGTTGATGGGAAGTTTGTCAAGGACTTATCTGAAATGGGGAGGGACTTGAAAAGGGTGGTGATTGTTGATGATAATCCTAATTGCTACATTTACCAGCCTGAAAATGCAATTCCAGTGAAGCCCTTTCTTGATGATCTTGGCGATTTAGAGTTGGGGAAGTTGGCTTCTTTCTTTGACAGGTGTGATTGTTTTGAGGATATGAGGGATGCCGTGAAGGAATATGTTGGTGGTGAAGAAGGCGTGGAGGTACAAGTGGAAGTCTAATTTGTTATCTCACTCTGCTTCAGTTGTTTTTCTCTCTCTGTATCGTAGTAGGTTTCTTCTCATCAAATTAGTTGCGTTGAACACAAAATTGTTCAATCCCAATTGAGAAAAGCAACTTGTAGCTTAATTACTTGCTGTGTTAATTCACTTGTAACTCAGTTCTTCGTCATTGATTATTTGACTAGTGAAAGGTCAGTCTATTGCAAGGAAATTTCATTTCGAAAAGTTCTCCTAACAATTTCAAATCTTGATTTACGCTTCTCTAATTATGCCTTGCCCTGCTATGATTTTGCGTTTATCCCTCAATTATCTGAGGGAAAGAAATCGGATTTGCAACTGTCTAAACCGTGCAAAACTCCTCTCAAGATCATGAATGCGAGTCCTGTAAAAGTGCAGTAAGGATGGATGATCTGCATTGAGGTCTGTATGAGGGTGAGGAATTAGAGATAGTAATGGCGGAAGAACTGTCTCATATTGAACAACAGCTATTAACTTCTGTCATCGAAGAGCATAACGCAAAAGCAAGTAGTGGCTCCATTTTCGTGGGAGTTTGTTTTATAAAATATGTTTTGCTGAAAATATATTAAAATAACATTTTCTTACAATTATTTTTTATAGTTTTATTTAAAACATAAAAGCAATTTAAAAAAAAGAAATTGAGATCTCGGCACCCATTTTGTTTTATTCTTCTTCGAATGAAAACAAATTTAACTTAAATTTGCCTAAGATGTTTCTAATAGTGCCTCTTTTTTTTCTTGCATAAATAAACTGGAAATCTGTTTGGAGACTGAATCGACAACAACCTAAAGTCTTGTCTGGGAGCAATCACAATCTGTGACTTGCTTTGGTAATGTCTCTTTCTTTTCAAAATTGCAACCGATTATTTGTTTTAATCACGTAGAAATTTAAAGTGGGGGTGATGTTTGCTTTACTTATTTACATTATTCCCAATGGATAATCTTTACAAAGATAATTTACGACAACAATGGTAACAGTAACTATGATGATGATGATAGTAATGAAGTTGATGAATTGTTTTTTAGACAATAATTTAATATGCAAAAATTAGTTTTATGCATAGTTAAAGCTATATACATGTATTATATTAATTATATACATAAAAAAAAACTTTCTATAGTTTCATACAACACAAACATGCATTGGTTTAACAAAGTTTTAAGAAGAAATAGAAAACAATATGTTAATATATTTATGATAGACACTACAACTTTGATAAGCACGTGTAACGATTTAGAAACATGATGAGTTAAAACCTTTAAGAAAGATAAACATTATTGAAGAGGTGGTGATGCTTTTAAATGCAGTAGTATTAGGGGCTTCGAATAAGGAAGTGAAAGAAAGATTTTAATATTCTATGAAATAATTAGTAGATGCCTGAAAAAAATCCTTAAAACAATCTTTAATCAAAATCTATTTATCACAACTAATGTAAGTTTAGATCTGTCTTGCAATCTGCTTAAGAGACGTGACGTGGTGATAAAGAGTTTAAGATCTGCCTTTCAAGTATCGAGTTCGAGATAGGACTTGCTTACCTTGTAAGAGTCTAGGACAGTCGTGATTTTACTCGCTTAACCTAAACTTACAAAGAATGCCTAAAAAAACATGTTTCCTTTAAATCCAAAAAAAAAAACTCTAATATATTTTTATTTATTGGTTTAATGTCAAATTTAGCATGTTGTGGGATAGCAAACTGCATGGTCGAGGCTTGGCAGAACTCTGTTGTTCAGCATAGGCATCTCGACCAGGATTCTCCTGAAGCAACTTTGCTTCTTGATCACAGTGACTACACATCAGAATACAACTTATATATCAGTCATCTTAAGAAGCAGAACTTGCTCTAGGTCACAGCTGCTTGCAGCTATATGAAACTTAATAGCACACTGGACACCAAGCCATCCTAAAAGTAGTACCTGGAATGCACACAGAAACTTTTCAAGTTTTTTGTGCATAAAAAAAGTTCAAAACGAGAATTACTTCTCACATAATTGCGGTTGCATAACCAGAAACACCATTACCAGGAGAAGAAGAGAGCAAGAAGATCAACATGTGACCTGCACATTGGTTTAACCTCTCGCAATACTACAGCATAGTTCAGTGGCACTACCAGCAATCACTTCCCTTCTTAGAAAGTTAGTTCATAGTTCTTTCGTCAAAACTGGTTAGATAATGAGGTTCCAATCACTCATGATGAACCAATTCATAAAGAACTTCAAATCTAGGCTATTCAAGCAAAGCTATCCATTCACCGGATTCGATATTGGACAAGATTGCTAATGCTTCCTTCTGTGTTCCATTAACTACAAAAGCACTGATCTTGCAACTGCAAAGCTTCATTCCTATTCAGAAACAGATTACTCGTCAAAGTGCACCAGATTTCTATTTCCCCACCACCAGGTTACACCACCTCCCTAATCCTGAAAAGTCTCCTTCAACCTTAAACTTGACAGAACTAGGAAATAACAGATGCATGCAGCCAATACTTCCCATACACGACAAAGAATGAAATTGACTCTTCATACAAAACCTAATGTACATCAAAACCCCAAGTCCAGTTCCAAATAACCTAAAAGCAAAATCCATAATGTCAATGACCATTTGAAAACCTTATGCTCAAACCTTGGAAATCAAACATAAATTTACTAAAGAAATTCTGTCCTCAAGCATAAACCCACCTCCCAGTTTACAACTGAGAGAAAAAGAAACGTCACTATAGGGTTGCTAATCAAAGTTAACAACACCCTCCAACATTTCCTATTTTAATTGGGATGACATTTCTCGTCAGTGATTCCGTTGAGTAATCAGATGTTGCTTGGTTATGAGCATTTTAAAGGAGTTTTTTTAGAGCCAAAGAATTTAGAGAGTCTAGCAAGTTCTTAAAGATGTGAAAATGAAAACGAACCCACAGCCCCTCTCCTTAAATATGAAGAAATCAAACTTCTACATCATCCCTAAACTTCAAACCCAGTGATGAATCGCGTACCTTTCCCTTCACATTTTTAGCATAAGCAGCCAAATTGAGAAGAAAATACTTGCAACTAAAATTTAAGGAGTGGAACAAAAATAGAATGGTATTAGTTTCCAACGAATCCAAAAGATTCCTTAAAAATCGCAATTAATTATAAAACATGAGAAAAAAAACAACTAGAAGCTCACTCAATTCATTTCCCATATGTTCACCATTGCAATGTTAATCAATCAGGAGCAAGATAAAAAACTAATAATTCGGAAAACATGGAGGAAATACAAAGAAACCCATACTAGAAATCAATCATAAGATAACAACAACAAGAAAATGAATGAATCAATTGCAAAGAAAGACCTGTTGAGGCAACCTCCTAGCCTCAGCCTCACTAAAGCACATATCATCAAGAACCTCACTATTACACCACTTGCAATTTGGGTTATGGCTGCACTGAGATCTTGATACCATCTCACTGCAGCTCGGGATCTGGAAACGGGCTGCGTTTCTCTGTCTTGCTAATAAAACACGATCATGTGAAGAAGAAGAATCATTTGAGGATTGGACAAGAGTTGAAAGAACAAGTATAGCTACTGCTAGAAAGGAGAAGATTAAGAGGTGCTTTGTGTTTGCCATAATTAACTTACTGCTACTTTTGGCTAGAGTTTAGGGTCAAGACACAGACAATTTAGGGTCAAGACACAGACAGAGATAATCAGTTAAGAGTTTCTATCGTCTTTGTTGTTCGTCTTCCTTTGTGGCATTAGAACGAGCTTAACAGTCACTGCAATGAATTAGTTCAAGTATTTGGGTTAAGTTGTCTTTGACACCCTTATACACACACACACACACACACTATGAGCATGTTTATTTTCGTGATTCAAAATTATTTTAAAAAAACTTATTTAAAAAGATATTTGCTTCAAATTAAAATTTTATATTATTTTAATATATTGATGTTAAAAATAAAATTTTGATATATTTTTTAAAAAGAAACATTTTAAAAATTATTTCTACTACAATAACAAACAACCTCATAATAATAATAATAATAATAATAATAATAGATGTGCTTTGTATTCTAATTGGAAACCATAAAATTATTCGCCTAAAAAAATACCAAAATATTAAGACCAGACTTAAATGCTAAATAATAAATAAAGGTAGATAAAACATCATCTCATCACATGACATGCTATTTAACATTAACATCTTCATATATATATATATATATATATATATATATATATATATATATCTTGCTAGTATATTTTTTTTTTATTTACCTAGTGTTTTCCTATGTCTTTGGTCTATTGGATAGCCTAGGTTTCAAATCCAACTGTTTTAACATGTCTTGTTTAATCAAGATTTGGTCACCCCATTCAAAATTAGATTTGGATTTTAAAAAGTAAAGTAGCTTGATTTAATATATGGGAGAGTTGTTGAGACTGTTTTTTAAGGTGTTTTTTGTTCAAAAATGCATCAAAATGATTTTTTTATTTTCAAAATGATCTAAAAACACCAATTTTTTAAATACCAATTCTTATTCAATTAAATATTAAATACGCTGTTAATAAACAGTAACAATAGATATGGAATTTCCCACTAATAATACGCTGTTTTTAATAAATCGAGTCAATCGTAAACTTTGATCAACTTGAGAAGTCCAAAAGGTAGAAAACCACGCACAAACATAAAGGGTCCAAAAAGAAAAGAAGCCCTAGAATGACAAGAAAAAGCTTGAAGCATCTGTTATTTTTTCATGGATCACTGCTACTACGGAAAGGGGGGGTGACGAACGAAAGGTGAATCTCAGTAGGTTGTGGAACAACGGTGGCTGGCTCTTACTGTTGATTTCAGTACCGATATAAACAAAATAACCTCAACACTTCTCCAATTGGCATTAAAATGAAAGCCCCTGAACGGCATCGGTGAATTCTTTAGCCCACTACCTTTACATTTCATCTACGAGTGCTCAAATTAATCTCTGTTTTGGCCACGGATCATGAACGCATGCAAGAAGCACCCGCACATAGGCAGATCAGCTTCATTTGAGCGATTACAAATTAATCCAAACATCCCATTTTCAAAATGTGCCTAATCAAATGGTAAAACTGGGAGCTGAATTCCTTACAAAATCATTATTTTTCACCTTGCGCAACACCTCTCATCAACTTGCTTACTGTCTGCCACAAAAATGAACAAGATTTGCTCAAAGGTCAGGCATGCCCTTTCCGGTTTTAGCATCGTATGTCTTCTCCAACACGAGTGCCATTGGGGTATCCTTGGAACCAGCTGGGAGAAAATAGACACTAAATCAGTTTATTGCCAAAGATGGCTTCGAACAGGAGTGAAAACAATGGAAATATTAAGAGTTTCAGATAATACTTTGCACGTGTTTACTAATTCTAGAGCAAGTTTCATAGATAAAATGTTTGGGATGAAATCAAATATTGGTTCGTTCTCTTTATTTATCCAGACCAAAAATTCAACCGAGCAATTCAGAATTACTTCAGTGCCATCAAAAGCCATTCAAACTCCATTTATCTTACCAAAGTTCCAGATTGAGTCCTCCCTCCTCTTCTCTCCACCAATCAAGAAACACGTTTTTCACTCAGGAAATAAACACTAGAGCAATGCTTGCAAAGTGAAAACCTTTCAGATGATGCACATCCAGCCTAGTGACTTGCTGGCAGAAATTTATGAAATTACACCAGCAATGAGTCATGAGGTACTTGTCCCGCTCAACAACTTTTCATCATCACATACATCATAGACCATGCTACCCGGACCAAATATATAATGTGTTACAAACTTAACCATACATCACCTCAATCAGGTCTGATTTTTATAAGCCATTTAATGATGGCTGCTAATCAGCTAGTCACCAACTTAAAAGTTACAAACCCATTAATCAATTTGGCCAATATAAGGAGATTCAAAACTTACCATCTCATGATATGAAAGATTTCAATCACTCAAGATCAGAATTTTTTTATCATGTAAACCTATTGCATATGCCAGTAAGCTTCTTCCATTTCTGATACATGTTGATGAATCTTTTACTTATTTTTTTTCGTTGATTCCACCAACGATGAATCATGAGGTGCATGCCATGTAACACCAGTAACTTAATTTCTTATGTGCACCCATGCTTTTATTCCTCTTAAAAGCTTATTTCGGATTGGAATGATCCCATAACTCCCAACTGTTCATGAATTCAAAATGTGCAGCTACATTTTGTTTTGGCATGTGGAAGCGCTTCTATACATTCTATGTCTTTTGGTTTTACCATTTTGAATTACTATTTAATGTGTTGTTATACTTAACAAAAGATTATAAATACTGAATTTATTCACATGATAGCTGTATATCCCCTCGGCATTGGCATGTGCCACGTGAATTTATAAAAAATAAGCAAAGACAAGTGTTACACATTGGCCTCATATTCCATTCCTATTTCCAATCAAATGCAAATTTCAAAAGTTTTAAATGCTAGTCAAATGAGTCACTGCGAAAAGGTAAGTTTTTAGTGATGTACCAAAAGTAGGTCTTGGAGTTGTCCTTATCTTTAAAATCTCAGGACGAGGAATTATGGACCCAGATGCTCCTTCACCTCTTGAAACTCTTACTTTAGTACCATCTTCTAGATATTTAATTCCAACCTTGCATGGCCTCCTGCACAAGTAACCAACTGCTTCAAAATGGGTCCAAACTATGAAACACAGGAGATAAACACCAATGATTGTTAAATAAGAAACCTCAAATCAACCATACCCTGTAACTGGGTCAAGAACTTGAACATTTGATGCATGAAGTGGGGCTTCAACGGTAAAGATTCCACCTTCATGACCTTCACCTGCCTTGATGTGCTTTTTCACCTGCAAATAAGATTTACAAGACAATGAAGGATATTTTACAAGAAAATACAGACAGTCTATGTCTCCAGGAAACTCATTGACAACAATCCCATAATTCAGAAGGAGATAGAACAAAATGAAAACCCAACTAAGCTCATAAGTTGCAAACAAATTTCTAATAATCAAGCACTAAAAGAATGATTAATATAACATGAGAGAAAAAGATCATATAAACTAAACATAACATGGCATCACCATTTCATTGCTTGGAAAACATTGGTGCAGCACTCTTTTTAAGAATAACATACACCTCCCTGTACTTTGACCGAAGAAAATCTTTTACATAAGCACCAGATTAAATGCTAACTAAAATAATGAAGAGCAGGCAACCAAACCATCAATGGATACAAGGCAATAAAAAAAACTAAGAAAAAACCCAGTTCTTGTTTTTCAATATTAAAAAAAGAAAAAAGAATTGCTTATACAGAAAATGAAGTAAAATTAAATGTCATACCAGATTTTTGCCCTCGACAATAACACGATTTTGAGAGCGAACGACACGCTTAACAACGCCAGTATCACCTTTATCCTTCCCTCTGATTATCATAACCTGTAAATGTAAAAAGAAAACAGCTAATCCATTAAGCCCACAAAGCAAAGAAATTATGATGGTGATGGTATATATATATATAAAGATCTGGGTGCTCTTTTACAGTATCTCCTCTGAGTACTTTCCAGTGCCTAATCAGTTTCTCAGCTGCTTTCCAGCCCATTTTTCTAATCACAAATCGACAGGTCTTCCCTTCTCTGTTTGTGATTGTTGGATATAAACCCTACTAAAGACTAGCCTCCTCCTCCTCCTGCTGCTGCTGGCTCTCTCCTCAACAAAACGAAAAGGAGATATAATTGTGATTGGGCTCTGTTGGGCTCTGCCTCTTTAGCCTAATTTTGGGATTTTATTAGAAGGAAAATGATAATATGGCGGCCCACCAGGGAAATCTTATATTTTAGATTTTTAAGAGTTAAGAATTAAATTATTTATTTAATGAATTAGATTTTAAATCAAATTTAATATTTAAATAAATTATAAAAATAAATTAAAAGTCAATTACTCTGATTTAAATATAAAAATGTAATCTTAAAAGTGATTCTTATCTATTTTAAGAAATACTTAAAGAAATAAAATGAAGATAACTAGAGTAATATAGAAAATAAAATAAGACAATTTTATTTTGTTTAAGTATATAAATTTAATTTAAATAAAAATATTATAAATTATAATTATAATTCCAACACTAACATAACACTTTCTTAAAAAGAATTTTTCTTTTTTAACACTTTACATTATTTTTTTTATAATTTATATATTAAATGACGGGTAAATAAAAGACGGGAAATACATGATCACAAAGACACGCGTATATTTCACGGCTACAAGTTTCCCTTGACAGACTGATTGCTTTTGACAAGTCTTTTGTTATTGTTTTTGTTATTATTATGATGCTTGCAATTGGAGATTATTAATTTATTTGTTTCTGTTGATCCTGAGCTGTTTTTGCTTCTTCGTTCTGCTAAGAGTTGCTTTCCATGGACGGCAGTCCTGTATACTCAGAAAATACCCACAACCTGGATTCTAGGGTTTCTGATTTCCATCATCCCACCAATTCTCCTCCATCGGTAAAATCACTTATCCTAATCACCCCAATTCCATTGCTTGTTTCTTTACTTGTATTGTATTGTATTGTAGTTGGGTTTTTTCTTTTAATAATGGGAATTTTTTTTCATTTTTTATATTTCATGTCAATGTTTTTCAGTCTTTATTAGTTCAAAACCATAATAATAATAATAAGAAAAAAAATTGATCTTTACATGGTGTTATAATTATGTGCTGATCACAGGATAATGGGAAAATTGGGAGCCAGAAAATGATTAGACCTGAACAAAGTGATACTGGGTTATTTGATGAGGGGAATGATGAGAAGAGAGAAGAAACAAAAACTACCCATCAAAAGGTAGGGAATTACTTTTATTATGACTCGCCTCATTATGAAGAAACTGGGGCTTGGATTCCTGTTTCTGTTCCGCCCATGATAGAAAGTGATCGTGAAGAGTGGATGGGTAGGGGAGGTTTTCACTCCAATGGTGGTTATTTTCCTGAAGGTGATATGGGGTGGAGTCAGTATATTGGAGAAGACAAGGAGTTGACTATGTGGGATGTGATGGTAGAAATGTTACTTGCAGCTCGTGGAAAAGTGAATGCAATCGCTTCTGGTGATTTACCGAGGTGTGGGATTTCGTGGTTATCCAGCCATTTACTTGAGCAAGCTTGGCAAGAGATGGCCCAAACTCTCACCGAGGCTAATTTTGGCAACGTGGGTGAAATTATTGAACAGAACCCTCCTAAATGGTTGCCTGATAGCACAGCTTCTGCTTGTATGCTTTGTGGTGTGAGGTTTCATCCGATTATGTGCTCCAGGCATCACTGTAGGTTCTGTGGAGGAATATTTTGTGGTGACTGCTCAAAAGGAAGGAGTTTGTTGCCAGTGAAGTTTCGAGTCACAGATCCCCAGCGAGTCTGTGATGTGTGTTGTGTGCGACTCGAGTCTGTCCAGATATATTTGATGGACCAAGTAAGCAATGCTGCCCAGCTACCAACCCATGACCTGACAGACCTCAGCACTTTGAGATCGTGGGTTAACTTTCCATGGGGACAGACCATGGAATATGAAATTTACAAGGCAGCAAACACAATTCAAGGCTATCATAAGGTGAGGTTTTAAGATCCCGTGCTTCATTTTTTTGTCATTCTAAGCCTGCAATTTAGAAAAGCATGTTTTGGCCCATTTGTTTTTTGTTTTATCCAAAAGGAGACAAGAAATAAAGAAAATGTGTGTGCAACTTGTATCCTGAACTGATTGTGACTGATTATGGAAGAGGGACTCATGTGTCTGTTCATTTTGCATAGCTAGATATCTCTTGTGATATTGCGCTACATTTAATTCTGATTCGGTGTGTTTCCATTGACAGGTAGGTTATTTGAAACCTGAGAAGTCAATTCCAGATGCTATCCTACGACGAGCAAAAGGCCTTGCAATAATTACTATTGTGAAAGTTGGGGTGATGGTCACGTATAATATTGGAACAGGACTTGTAATTGCTCGCAGAGAAGATGGTTCGTGGTCTCCACCTTCTGCCATATCTACACTTGGTTTAGGATGGGGAGCTCAGGTGATACATTTATCTTTATTAACCTCGATTACTTTGTTTGTTTTTTATTAAGTGTTATGTTAAGTGAATATGGAAACCATGGGATCATTATTGTGCGGAGCTAGGATTTCTTAAGATTCGTGTCAAAAATACTACTGAAACGGAGAAAATATGATTATTATTATTATTATTTTTCAGGAGGGGGTTAACTATTATGAAAACCCAAGAATTCAAGGTTTTTGCTTGAAAATGCATCGAATGATCAGTTTTATTTTATATATATATATATATGCATCAAGGGTGGTTCCACTACTGTCCATGTTCTCTGTTTTAAAGACTCATGGAAATTTACTTGATTTTGACTTGGCCTTTTTCCCTACTCCTGGAAAATATGTAGACATTAACATTTTAGTGCTCCTGAAAGAATAGTTACTTAGATTAGGCAATTGCTTCATATTTGCACAGATCTTTGCATATTGATGGCTCTATTTGCTGTGCTGAAACTCATATTGCTGATTATATGCTTGTTCTGCAAAAACTTCCTTGAGTTTATAACCCATCTATTCTTATGCAAGGGAGGACTAGATGCTTCTGTCACTCAACCCATAAAGTCTTATTTTCCACTTTAAATAGAACTATCTGTATTAGGATATTTGGCCTTCAATCCTATGGATTCTATTATGGACGGGTAAATTTCCTTGCAGGCTGGTGGTGAATTAACCGATTTCATAATTGTGCTGAGAACTACTGAAGCAGTCAAGACATTTTGTGGTAATGCACATCTGTCATTCGGTGCTGGTGTTAGTGCAGCAGTTGGCATCGCTGGACGGGCATTTGAAGCAGATGTAAGAGCTGGTGATGGTGGTTATGCTGCTTGTTACACATACAGCTGCAGTAAAGGTAACTTCATTGTCTTCGGTAATTCTGTCATTTAAACAGCTATTTGCTTCAGTCCAGTTACACTGCATGTTTGTGGTAGTTGACTAGCCATTTACTTTTCATGGAAGAGCATAGAACTTAATTGTGCTTTTTATGTTTCCTTTGCATTTTGTCTGTTATTTGTTTTAGAAGCCTACTTTTTTTTTTTTTTCCTGTAAAACAAGCTAGTTTAGATCCTGATCTCTGCAAGCCAATCCACCCTCTCTGGCAATTGTTTTGACATGGTGATTGCTCCATTAAACTTTTAAACATGATAATTGTCGAATATGCAGGGGCATTTGTTGGATGTTCACTTGAAGGGAGTATTGTCACTACCCGCTCGAAAGAGAATTCCAGATTCTATGGGAGCCAGTCTATGTCTGCATCAGATATACTACTTGGCTCATTGCCCAGACCACCTGCCGCTGCAATTCTGTATCATGCACTCGCAGACCTATATCAGAAGCTGGATAGGTGATTTGTTGGAGTTCATTGTCAAATATATTTGGACACAAATCAATGTAAAGAAAAGTAATCCCTGGTATACTGTTTATCTGTGCCCCTTATTGCCATTCTTTGCTGGGGGTGTACAGCTTGTTTGCCAGAGAATAGCTGGCCTAGTGACTCTCCAGAAAGGCGGGGGAAAAGGAAAGAATTTCCTAAATGAATGTGTTGTGTTGTATATAACAAGTGGATGACGTGTTTGGATGTCCAGGTGTACATGTAATAAGACTTCCAATGCTGTAATGGAATTGAATTTATTCACATGCAATCGAAAGAAAGATTGTTCTGTTAGAATGCCTGTTTTTACCGTGCAGTTTGTCTTGGCAATCTACAACCTAAAAGAAATTGTGAGAGAAGTGGTCTTTGCGATAGGTTATTGCATCCATGTGGTGTTAATTTGTAGCTTGCTTATTTGCTCAAAGCAAAAATGAGGTATTTATGGGCAACACCGCATATTCCTGGTGATGCCTTGACCAGACATTGCCCCACATCATTATGCTTTTAACAGCATGTAAACATGTTTAAGACCATTAAGTCAAGGTGTGCCTGGCTGCCTGCTATCGATCTCAGCGCCGCCATTTTTATTAAGATGGATGATAGCACTCTGATCGAAAAACCCCCAGTAACTGATTAGAGAAGCCATGAATAAAAAACAAAAAAATAGCTTTAATAGTTGCCCTTGGTAATCGTTGAGGGGATTTGCCCATCAATATCGTCAAGCAAAAGCTATAGCTAAAATCTTTTCACCCGGCAGGGCATCTTCCTTGCAGAGGTGCAGCCTGCAGGCGATGCAAAATAGTTGAGTGGTGAAGATAGAGTTGGACAGGACGGGCAAACAGTGAGAAAAGAGACATCCAGTGTTGGTCAAAACCCCAGAACAAATCACAAATCACAGTGAGGAATGAGGATCCAGTGTTGGTCAAAACACCAGAACTAATCAGTAAAAAAATGACAAACTTTACTTTCAATGACCACAAAACAAAACTCTCACAAAACAAGTATCAAGGCTATGACGGACACTTCTCTTTTTTGGAAAGAAGGAGAGCAAAAAAGAATTCCAAAAGGAAAAAAGAGGGAGAAGAATGAATTCAGCTGCAGGGGAAAAGTCATCACCATGAACTATTTATAATTTTAATTTTCAGTTCTTTCTTTTGTTGGAAATAGGAATAAAGAGAAGAAAAATGAACAGGCGCTCCTACTCACTGTACTTCTAACTCAGCTGCCTTATCGACCGAAAGATGCACAATACAAAGTCATTGACATGACAGCCTGATGGGAATCGAGAAGCCAAATGGAGAGATCAAGGGATAACTCATTCAACCCCCTCCTCTTCCATGATCTCCCTATCTGTAACATGAAAACAAATTATTACCAAATCAAATTCGAATAAAAAATAAATAAAATAAACTTCAATACATGTTCGTTCAATCCATTCAGCCTGATATCTACACCAACTTACCTGGTATTTGAGTTTCCTAGTGTAAGCACAAGATCATCAGAAACACATTCCTCATGGATCCTCTCTCCTTCCCAAGGTTTCACCAATCCTGCTGCATTACTTCCAAATGCAAACTCGGCTGCCATACTGTCCGACATTGGCACATCAGCTGTCTGATCAATGCCTGCCGGAATTGCTGGAGAGCATGTCCCACTTTGTCCAGGAGTCCACATTCGTGACCCTGCACCTGATAAAGCCTCCTCTCTGAAGCCAAATGGATGCCGTGATACAAGACTAAATGTTGGTGATGAGGGTCCACTTTGGGGAATTTGGATACCAGCTAGCCAACCTGAATGTGGTAGGACCTGACGGCCAGGACTGGGTGGGGTAGACGAGGGCATCGATGAGGGCAGAAATGAGTAGTTCTGTCCCATCCAAGATTGGCCAGCAGCTGGGTCATCCCAGTCATTTTTGGCACGCGGGGTTCGTGCAGTCGGGGAGCTCAATGGAGGGGTAACAGGAGCACTTATGGAACCAGTGTGAATGAAGAGATGGTGAGGATGCGTGGGAGAGGCTGATGATGAGCCAGAGGAGAGGTTTTTAAGCCATGGGATGAGGGAATTGGCATCAGCGTTACCATTAGCGTTGGCAACATAATGGGATGAAACTGGACTTGGAAACGAAGATGAGGCAGGGCTTGGGTTATAGGATACACATGGACTCGGCTGGTATGATGAACATGGACTAGCTGATGCAGAACCTCCCATAATATCCATGCGTTCCACAGGTTTGCATCCCTACAGATATGCACACAGATGGTTCAGTCTAATTGAGACAAAAATATTTCAACATCTCAAGATGGTTTGATAAAAGATATATATCTAGGTACCCAAACAAATTGAAGTAGTTGTAAGTTTCTCCTATGGCAGCACCTTAAATTATGCCATATGAAAGTTCAAAAACTTTCATTATTAGCAAGCGAGAGTAGTTGTAATGGAATTAATAGTATCATATTTGACTTGGAAATAACTCGGCTGTTGGATACATTTAACATCTGGATGTCCACGAGTGTTTAAGCCTTCACAACCGATAGCTATCATCAAAATTTGAAGGATTTGAGTGGCATAAACTTTCCCTAAATCCTTGCACTTGAGCATATATCATCACTTATCATGATGCTTCAATGTGCTCCAATGAGTCCATCTACATAACACCTTACAAACCTCATGGAGCCCCCCCCCCCCCCCCAAACTCCTCTCTCTCACCCTCTCTATTTCATACTTTATCCATTAAAAGCAATCAGATTGACCATTTCATTATTCAAAGGTTTGAAGCATGGTAAGGGTTTCCCAACCTTCAAAGCAGCAAAATAAAACTGAAAAAATATGATCCTCCACCAGTTATGGGAGCATCTACTATCACGGACCACCAACCTGTACAGTCCATCTCCTTGCCAATCTTAATGAAATATTTAATTGAAAATTTTAAATCTAAGTGACAAATCATCAAGCAGAGTACATGATTCAAATTACAACAAACTATATAAAAGCAGAACAGGTGTGCTCCAACCAATTGCTGAGGTCAGATCATGTTGCAGCTCACAACTACGTGATTTATCTTTTCAAAAGTTTATAAAATCACCGGCCATTCGATTAGCCCATTATATCAAAAAAAATTAATTGCGAGATCCACCATTACAACTGCACGTGAACAAATCAAATCACACAGCTCTCACCACACACGCTATACCGTGCAGGGGCAGCAACTCCCTCACCGCCCCCCCCCCCCCCCCTCAAAAACAAAAAAAAAACAGAGAGGGGGGGGGGGGGGGAAGAACAAGGTGGGGGCAAAAGGGTAGTTTTGGGGGGACAAGAGAGGGAATTAATGTCAAAACAATAGCGTTAGCGATCAATAAGCTGCACCCCACGTCACGCCATCTTCCCTGCCCCCAACATGTTCCTATTCGGCAGCATTAATCAAACACCCACCCCAGCCCACACGCTTTGTTACTTTTAAATTATTATATTTAAAAATACATAGAAATAATAATACTCCATTGCATCAAAGGAATCCGAGGATTTGTTATCACCCTATTAAACCAACTTTTCAACTTTATCGGCATCTGCCTCAGTCACATTATCGTCGGAGTAATTATAACAAAAAAGAAGTAAATAATTGAGGATTGTTGTGGGAATCTCGAGGTAAAAAAAAACTTATTTTAGACTGTGATGGATCAGGAATCTCCAGGACAGGCAAAGGTTAAAAATAAAGAGATTTAAATGAGAAACAATCAGTTGCATTTAAAGCAGAGCAAAAGAGCTGGATTTTGTTCTGAAAATGACCAAACTACCCCTCCGAATCACACGAATATTTTGTCAGGCAGGGTGCCCATCTGAGAGCTACTGTTTACCGTGTTCATGTAAGAATCAAAGCACGAAAAAACAGAGCCTGAATCTTAAGATCTCGTGCTCCGTGCCTCAACAAATCACAAAAACGTCACACTTTCTTCACTCCATCAACCAAATTAAAAAAACCCTAACCGTCCATCAGTACGCAGTACACCGACCTCTTTCATACGCCAAGATCACCTGGGGCACGTTAGCATTCATAAAGAAAAAACTCTCATTTCGTTTTCACACCACCAACAACGATCAAACAGACTTCATCTCAGATTCAGATCTATCTCTCTGGATTACCAGCGCAAGCTCACCACTAGCAACTAAAATTCTAACGGGCTCAGCTCACCGGAAAAACAAATCAGTTAAAAAAACTGAACTTATTGCTATATTATTTCATTCGTGTAGCGTACCTTTCGATAAGTAGTGCCATCTTCTTCAACAATCCAACCAGCTTCGTTACAGAGAGCTTTAAGCACTTCATTATTGTCACAGTGTTTGGGTAGCTTATAATTCCCGTACATTCTAAGTCCTGCATAGATCTTCGCTGCGATCGCTCTCCTTCTCCTTTCTCTTCTCTTATTGTTCTCTCGCTCCTTCCACGTCGGCATTCTCGTCCCCGACGTCATTCTAAATTTCTGTCAACAAAACCGAAAACAGAGAAGGAAAAAACGAGAAATTTACTCTATTGATTGGATCGAGTCATTTGATAGCTCGAATTTTCTCGAGAAACAAACGGATTTGGCGGTTTTTTGGCTTCTTTGTTTTTGGGTAAATTATAGGAGGGAAGTGGTTAAATGAGGGAAGAGGGCTGGGGAAGGTGAGCTAAATATGGAGAGAGGGAGCGAATTTAACCTTGATAAGTCGAGTTATTTACATGGATGCCAATATGGACTTTATTCCGGGATCACGGTGTTAGCACGTGTTTAGGCTTTTGAAAAAGTGAGGTGGTGTTGAGGGGTGTGTGTGTGGAGTTTGGTGTGAGTGGACGGGAAGCTAATGGAGTGAGCGGTGTCGTTTTGTTATTTTTTTTAAAATAAATAAATAAATAAAAATGCAAAGTGTAAAGTGATAGTTGTTTGGATTAATGATCTTGGCACGGCATATTTGGACAGACCATGGGACCATTTGTGTTTCAAGTTTGACCATATGGTCTGTGTCCGAATAATGCCAAATGAGATAATGAGTTCGAGGAATGCCTGAGTTTGAACTTGGACTCGTGGATAATTGCCTAACGGCCGACCTGTCGCTTGAGGATACGCCTTTCTTTCCCCTCTCTCGCGTTATAGTCCCTTAAAGAATTTTAGTAGGTTCTGCAAAATTATAATTTTAAAATATACTCTATCGAAACGGGGTTTTACTGGGCCCCTGTTAACGGCACTTTAGCGCAAAACGAGTCGGTTAGCCCGCGCGTTGCGCCAGGCTTTTTATATATAGCAAACTTATTATTTATGTGGTAAGCAAAGAATTTTTTAGTTGATAAATAGAGAATTGTAAATTTTAAATCATGCTATAATTTTTTTTTATGTATTGAATTAGTTGATTATTGCTATAAGCTTAAATACTCAGATAATAATTCAATTTTGAAATTTAAAAATTATAAGCGATAAAATTTATGAAAGATTAGCGAATTGTAATTTGAGTATTGCAAGACCATAATTGATTAATTGTTTAGTATGTATTAATTGTTTTGATGGTTATTTAATTGGTTGATGTAAATCTGTAATCAATAAAATGAATGAAAGATGATATTTTGTTGTCTTGAACTGAATGTGTTGATGGTTAAATATTTTTTAACAGTTACTAAGCATTTAATTGGTTGATAGCAATATTGTAAGCGCTGAAATCTATTAAAGATAGATTATTTTTTGTTTGCATTGATCTGGTTGGTTGTTGACATTATTTTACTGGTTTGGAGAATAATTTAGTCACAGTTTGGATTTGAATTATGTGTTGATTCAATTAACTTATAGATAGCAAAATTGCAATGTTTTGATTATCTGGTGTGTTTTAATTGGATTGATAATTATATAATCAGTTGGTCGAAAAAATATAATAGATTATATCAATTAGAGATTTTTGTTTGCTGTAGTCAATTGGGAATTTGTTGGTGGTTGGTTTTGTTGTAATTGTGTGGCCGATCATCTAATTTTTCTTTATTCAGTTGTGTTTACTGGTTATGGAAATATTTTTTGTATCCATTTGTATGGTGAATTATTTGATTGTTTGGTGTGATATTTTTTTGTTGTAGTTTATTGATCAATTTATGAATGTGTTTTAATCGGTTATTTGTAACTGTGTGGCCGATCATCTACTATTATATAACTATATTAAATGTATCTTAGAATACTTATATTAAGTTTTTATATTGAAAAAATCCTAGGTCATGTTTTCTTTTTCCTATATATATTCTTAGGCGAAAGACTAAATATATATAAAAAAAAATTAACACCATTACTGTCAAAACAATAGAAATTATTAAATTATGAAGAGCAAAAAAAATATTAACAAAAGAGTTATTAACAAAAATAATTGTTATTATTATTATTATTATTATTATTATTGTTATTATTATTATTGTTATTATTATTATTATTGTTATTATTATTGTTATTATTATTATTATTGAAATAATTGTTATTATTATTATTATTGTTGTTGTTGTTGTTGTTGTTGTTGTTGTTGTTTTTATTGTTATTATTATTATTATTATTATTATTATTATTATTATTATTATTGTTATTATTATTATTATTATTGTGTTAAGTACACTTATATATACATGGACAAAAATAGATATTATTCTACAAATAAAAAAAATTAAATTTGTGAATGTGTTTCAATCGGTTATTTGTAATTGTGTGGCCGATCATCAACTATTATATAACTATATTAAATGCATCTCAGAATACTTATATTAAGTTTTTATATTGAAAAAATCCTAGGTCATGTTTTCTTTTCCCTATATATATTCTTAGGTGAAAGACTAAAAATATATAAAAAAAAAATAACACCATTACTGTCAAAACAATAGAAATTATTAAATTATGAAGAGCAAAAAAAATATTAACAAAAGAGTTATTAACAAAAATAATTGTTATTATTATTATTATTATTATTGTTATTATTATTATTGTTATTATTATTATTATTGATATTATTATTATTGGTATTATTATTATTGTTATTATTGTTATTGTTATTATTATTATTATTGAAATAATTGTTATTATTATTATTATTATTGTTGTTGTTGTTGTTGTTGTTGTTGTTGTTGTTGTTGTTATTATTGTTGTTGTTGTTATTATTATTATTATTATTATTATTATTATTATTATTATTATTATTATTGTGTTAAGTACACTTATATATACATGGACAAAAGTAGACATTATTCTACAAATTAAAAAAAAATTGTTATTATTGTTATTATTATTATTATTATTATTATTATTATTATTATTATTATTATTATTATGTTAAGTACACTTATATATACATGGACAAAAGTTGACATTATTCTACAAATAAAAAAAATTAAATTTGTGAATGTGTTTCAATCGGTTATTTGTAATTGTGTGGCCGATCATCTACTATTATATAACTATATTAAATGTATCTCAGAATACTTATATTAATTTTTTATATTAAAAAAATCCTAGGTCATGTTTTTTTTTTCCTATATATATTCTTAGGGAAAGACTAAAAATATATATAAAAAAAATTAACACCATCACTGTCAAAATAATAGAAATTATTAAATTATGAAGAGAAAAAAAAATATTAACAAAAGAGTTAGTAACAAAAATAATTGTTATTATTATTATTGTTATTATCATTATTGTTATTATTATTATTATTATTATTATTATTATTATTATTACTATCATTATTATTATTCTTATTATTATTATTATTGGTATTATTATTGTTATTATTATTATTGTTATTATTATTGTTATTATTGTTATTATTATTATTGTTATTATTATTATTATTATTGGTATTATTATTGTTATTATTATTATTGTTATTATTATTGATATTATTGTTATTATTATTATTATTGAAATAATTGTTGTTGTTATTATTATTATTATTATTAATTATTTGAAATGAGGGACAAAATTGAAAACAATATAACCTGCTGCACCAAACAAATTAAGGGATCTAATAGGAAATCGAAAAATTAAAAGAAGAAGGACTGACATGCAAATTGCATATATATCAATTTGAATGCAATGACGAAATTGAAAGAATTCGAAACTTGGATTACAGAAATAAAAAAAAATCAAGGGACTGAAATGCATGCACAATAAATCGGGGGACTGAAATTGATTCTGGCGCTGAGGAGAGAGAAAAGAGGACATAAACGTTCAACCGACTATTTGAGCCTACACGTCCATATTTACACCGCACGCGCCACTCCATGAGATTCAGGGAAGAGTTGCGAATCGAATTGACTGGCGGAGGAAAATTTTTCACCGCCGTATGAAGCCGCACGCGCCGCCTGAATCAACCGGGGTCACAAAACGCGCCGACGCGCCCGTACGGTCCGCTGACAGCGCTGACGCAAGCGCACAGTAACGTCATGGTCAATTACTAAACCACCCCTGCGCCGAATTCATATATTTTGTCGTTTCGGGGGCTACGAACGTCATTACACATTTTCAAAAATATTAAAAAAAAAAAAGAGTCAGGCGGACCGGACCGAACCGGACCGGTCCGTACGTGGTCAATTATGCCCGTGCCCCTCAGCGTAAACCGTTATTTTGTCTTATTATCAGGGACGAAATCGGTAAAACATTGTTCACATCCGGAAAAGACAAAAAAAAATAGGGTGGACGAACTCGCGCGACGCACGGATCAAAAAGCTCGCGTCCACAGTGAATTTAGAGTGCGTGAACAGTGCCCGAACAGTGTTTTCCGTTTTGTTTTAGGTATTTGTTAATGCTGTGAAAAAGTTCACTTCAGTCCCTGAAGTTTTCCTTACCTGTTCAACTTGGTTACTGAAAATTTACAGTTTTATATTTTGGTCTTTGAACTTTATTTTTATCATTTCTCATTCTCTAGAAAAACAAAATCGATGTTGCAAACAACCCATTGTCCACTATATCTCTTTCAGATTAAGTGAAAGACATGTTAAACACTAACTAAATATATAAGCCATGCATTTTCTATACTCGTTTTCTCCTTACATGATTTATATTCTTTTTCAGAATAAATGTTTTATTTTTTAAAAAATAATTTATCTGAAAAAATTAGACTATCAAATAGAGTGATCCTCTACATGGCTGGTATACATAAACAATCAATTAACTAACATAGATGAAGATATTTGAGAGAGAGAAAATGTTTTTATATTCCTTATGTTTTAAAATGATATAAATTTATTATAAAATTGTTTTTAGGATGTATTATTTTTTTTTTCTTGCATTTATCTTTTTAAGCTATGTTATTTTTTAAATAATTTATTAACATGTGTTATGGCTCAATTGTTTTAGCAAACTACATTGTTTTTCAAAACAAAATCAGAATAATACCCTATATAATGATGGCTCTCTCATTTACAAACAAGAAAATCACTAATTTTGAATTAAAACTATAATACTTTTTTAAGAGAAATGCACAATTCCTTGATATAATGATACATGATTAGGTATGTTTTCCCCATTTCTTCTAAACAAATAATTCTTATTCATTCATTTATACATCTTTTTTTCATGCGAGAAAATCTCACCTCCTTGGAAATCGTATTTTGTAAAGCGGGGTAAGTGAGTAAAGCACCGACTATCTTAGACTCCTACAAGGGGTGCACACCCTAACATGAGCTCAAGACTTGTTGTCCATACCACAAGCTCTTTGTCATCATATCATGTTTTTTTAAAGACCATTCATTTATTTTATACTCGCACGTGTCCTCTATTTTTATAAAGATGAGTTGATACTGCAAATTTAATATTTATTTTTTATTTTATTCCCTTCACTCTAGTGTCTTTGAGACCTTAAAAATCATGTGGATAAATGAACGTAGAAACTTAACAAGCTTGGTTTAATATATATATATATATATATATATATATATATCCACTAATGTGCGAGCCACTGACAAGTACTTCATATTAAATATACTTTGCATTAGGAGGTATCCACAATTACGAATTCATAAAAAAATAAAAAATGAAATAAAAACAATCAATATGAAAATGAAAATAAAAAACTATATTGTTTTCTTGTTTTGCTGTCGTTTATTTAGTTTTTTATTCTATTTTAATTTCTGATTCTCTTTTTTTTAATATTTCAATGGAATTCACTTTTTACTCATGTGTCATATACTAATAGATATACCAAACTGAATTACAGCATATATTAAAATAAAAAATAAAAGTGATTAAATAAAATAAAAGATGAAACACCTAATTGATACCACTATCTTTTCTCCCTCATAATAATACTCCCAAGATATAGCAAGAAAAAAACCCTAGCTAGAGACACGCCACCACGAAACCATCCAATCAGATAACGCATGCAGGCACGGTTGCGGCGGGAACTCGATGCATGCCGGCGGCCTGCGGTGGATGTAGACGCTGCATTATCCTGGCTTGAATTGATCGTCTGACCCTCCCCTTCAGCAAATCTTATTGTTTCTCCAATTAAGAGCATCGGTCTCATGATGAATTACGTGGACAAATTAACATGAGCCTCTTAGCCTAGCTACCCACCTGATGATTATTAATTGAGAAGATAGGATTGGAATATTAGAGAAAGAAGGGATATAGAATATTGTCCCCTGCAGACAGGTTCATCTTACCAACTGCATCTCGTACGTAGTACAAGAACCACTATTTTCATTAACAACGATTGTTTAATGCAAACGCTAGTGACAATAGCACTCGTTTAATATTATTTCAGTGGCTTATTAATAAAAACACGATTTCGATTAGCGTTCGACTAAAAATATGTTATTTTTTTATTAAAAATGTTTTGTAGTTTTTTTAGTTTATGGTGATTCTGATTGGATGAATCAAATTAGCATGGTTGAAAACTTAAGAAAATTAATATTTCTTTCTGGTTTATTTTCTTTTTTGATTTTATCATTCTACATTATTTTTTTTCTTCAAAAAGATTGGTTTTATGGTTATTTTTAATTTATCTTGTATCGGTTTGTCCGGTTTCATGACCTAGGTCATGGGTTTTGGAAGACTTTTTAATACATTTTTTAATTCTTTTTACTTGTGTTTAGTTTTTGATGATATTATTCCAATTCATCTATATTTTTTATATATATAGATGAACTTTATTTTTTAAAAATTTTATTTTTATTTTTAGACAATATTCTTAATATGTCCACCATTGCATAATATTTTTTCTTTTATTTTTTTAATCAGTTTTAAGTGTGTGTCTATTTTTATTATTGTTTGATTATATTAAAAAACTGATTTTAATCTCAATAAACACAACGAGGTTAATGTTGTTGTGGGATTAAATATCTTGATCTATATCTAGCTTTCACAATTTCTAATTTATCTTTTAATTATTGTTAGTAATTGTTTTTGTTTATTTACATAGACAATAATTTATTTATTTAATTAATTAGACATTTATATAAGCTTTCTAGTTTATATTTTTTGATTTGTTATAGAAAAAAAATGATCTAGGGTCCAATAACCCGTACCAAATATATTTATATGTAGTGTAGTTTAATATGTTGTCGTTTAATCAATAGTCATGAGTCCATGACGGGCGAGCAAGGATGGTTGTAAATCTTGGGTAGGAGAAGGGTATATACCCAAAATTAATGGTAGTGTGTACTAACCATAGCATGCAACAAAGCTATCGACCACGTTCGGTAAACAGCTAAGATATGCTTTCCACATTTATTTTGTTAAAATATTTTGATTTTTTATAATAATTACAGCACTTAAAAGAGAAACAAATTAATATATATATATATATATATATATATATATATATATATATATATATATATAAATAAGAAATAAAAATGAATCTCTGTCTACACTCGATGAGCCTCTTGTGATCTACTTGACAATAAACATTAAAAATAAAAATCAAAGTCAAATGGACACCTTCGTGTACAGTTCATGCTTTTAATTTATTCCAAACACATAGCCATAATAATTTTATTTTATTTTAATATTTCCACTATTATATTTTGATTAAATTCTTTGGTTACTTGGAAAGGATGTAATTTAGATTTACTTTGATTTTAAATGCGGAAACATTTCCTGTTTTTTTATTGGTTAATGAGGATATTTATCTTTAATAAATACAATTATGTTCTTTGGTTGTATATCCGAAATTGTGATTGGAATGGTATATAATGCTCAATATCTTAAATTTGCAGGGTTATTATGATTTTATTTTCAATTTTTATTAAATTTTTCATATTAAAAAAAAATATTAGAATGAATACGAAACTGAGTGAATATGCTTCTAATTATTCTATAAAATTATTTTTAATTACCATGGGATTTCTCTGATGGTTTTTCTATTTTCTTTTTTGTGTTGTTCAATGGCTAATATAACATGTGCAGAGCGTGGAATGATCTCTATATCTGTCGGTACTTCTGCAAAGCGGCAGTGAAGAGGCATGGGAAAATAAGATTATTTCAATAATTGCATGATGCTGTAAGGAGAGGTTAGCAGGTAAAATATACACGGAAGGGTTCTTATTTATCTTACTAATGTTTAGAAGTCAACGTCTGGAATCTCCGGAATGAAGTAGAGGAGTGATGCTGGGTTGCTGGACAGATTAGGTTTCCCTATAATTAAAAATATATTTATAATATCACTAAAGCTATAGGTAAAGATAGAGTTTAATATAATATATTTATTAAGAGATATCGTTATTTAAATCAAAGAAGCAGTCGCAATATTCTAGTTTTATGGATGTATAGACTTGGGAAATGCAGTTGCATTGAATATGGAGAGGACGAAGGGAAAAAAGATGAATAAAGCTTTTGATATCACTAACGGTCGAATTTCTTGGAGCTGTGAAATTTCAGAATAAATGGCTGTCAGAATCGCTGAAATTGGATTCGAATCAATGTGTAATAGAGGATCGTCTGGGATTTTGATGGAAGATGAATCAGGATCCTTAACGACAGGCATATCAGAAATATTCCCTCCTCCAATCAGCAATCTGCCTGACATGCTGGTTGAAGAATTCGATTAACTGTTCTTAGATTATATCAAACCTCTTTGCTCCTTTGACATGGTTAAGCACGATTCTTAAGAAAAATACAATTCTCCAGCAGCTGGATGAACATGGGCAATTCTGCCAATGTGTCTACCCTTTGTTCGTGACTTGCATACCTTCTGGCCAGGATCCCAAACATATCTAGATGGGAATTCTGAATAATAGAGGGATCGAGCTTCAGAATCAGTTCTATCAATATGATCATGTCTCCTCAGGAGAGATGGTAATGATTTATTGTTTTCTCAAACAATAGGATCAGGCACTTCATCATGGCTTTCCTTGCCTTCTACACCTATCTGATGCTTTGCTCACATTTTGAGAAGATGTTTTATCAGAGCTGATTGACAGACAGCAAATTTCTATGCTGGTGTGAGCATTGTAGCGAATAAGAAGTTCATGGATTGAACATTTGGATAAGCCATATGCTCCCTGTAAATGAAGATGGAACAATGATTTTTCCAGCATTTACACCTGTAGAATCGCCTTGTGAGAATGCATCATGGATTCCTCCTTTGTAGAGCTCAGTTCTTAAGTAGTTTCGTTCCTTCTAATATAGTCGAGACGATCTTCCTCGACATTAACTAAAACATCAACCTTAACATTGTTGAAATAAATGACCTACTTTAAAGCTAGAAGAGGATGGGATTCTAACCATCTTCGAAGTGGTTAGTGGTGAGAACTTGGGACTACGAGGTTTGCTTTTTCAGTGGTTTCAGGTTCCAGCTCCGTAGTTGCTAATATGATGGCTACTGGAGATTTATATGGTCATTAATTTTAGGACCCGTAAAATTAATTAATCGAAGTATATGCAAGTTAGCTCAGACACCACATTAATAAAAAAAGAAAGATGGGATTACACATTTGAAAAAAATAGAATTTAAAAAAAAAAATGCCCATGAGAACTACCTTAAGAGTGTGTTTGACATTGCTTTTGCTTTTGCGATTGAGGTTGAAAAAAAAAGCAATTTCAAAAAAGCGCTTTTACTGTGGTTCAAAATAAGCAGTGAAGTGTTTGGTTAAAACTGTGGTTGAGTTGGAGATTGAAAAAAAAGCAGTTTTGGGTGTTTGGTTACCAAACTTTTCATATTACTTTTAACTTGTGAAATTACTTTAAAGGGTATATATTTATATGTATATAATTTTTTAAAATATTATAAATTTAATAATTATAATAATATAATATAATTAATAATTCATGAAAAAACAAATATTATTTTTTATTCTCCCATCAATAAAAAAATAACAGGGTTGTGGAGTGCAACGAAGTCACGCGACATTTTTTTTCATCAGAAAAATACATTTTTTTTTGTTAATTTTAATTTTTTTTTTAAATTCGGACTGGGCCTCACCCAGCTAAATAGGCCGGCCCAGCTTAGCTGGACTTGGGCTGGGCCGAGAGCAGCCCAGCCCCACACGCAGAAGAAGAGAAGTGAAACGGTGCGCTGCACTGTGAACGTCTTCTTCGCGTGACAGTGCAGCGCACCTGTGCACGTGAAATATTTCACGTGCACAGTAGCTTCCGACCGACCACCAAGATAGCTTCAACGGACGATACCGACGGGTAGAGGAGGCCGATGTGGTTCTTCCTGTGGTGGTGGCGTCTGAAATGGTGGTCTGTGGTGGCCGGAGACAGCGTTGGAAGGTGGTTGTACTGTTCACCGACCACGACGAGAGCTTCAACGGACGATACCTACGGGTAGAGGAGGCCGAGGTGGTTCTTCCTGTGGTGGTTTCATCGTAAATGGTGGCCTGTGGTGGTCGGAGGCAGCGTTGGAAGCTCTCAGCTTCCATGGCTGTTCTAGGCAGAGAGAGAGAGAGAGAGAGAGAGAGAGAGAGAGAGAGAGAGAGAGAGCCATGCACAACCAAAGAATCAGATTCTAATTTTTCCTTCATTTTTCTAGTCATTTTTCTTCATCAGACATGGCGAGGAGGCTTCATTTTTCTTCTCTTCATCACGCGGGTAGACATGCATAATATAACACACTGATGCAAGAAAAGCAGTTTCAATCTTGCACTTGCTTTATCTTTAAAATCATGTGGGGCCCATACCACAAATCACGGTTTGGTCTATAACCAAACACTGAATTGTGGTGCGATCTGGCAATCACAGATCGCACCACAATGTCAAACATGCACTAAATGTTGTTAAAAATTCAAGGAGCCTTGAAAACTAAGATTACTATAAATTTTCTTATAGTCTTAGACACCGTTTGGCTACATGGTGGGTCGTGTGTTTGCTAGAAATCTAATTTTTATTTTTCTTATTTATTTAAATTGTTTTGATATATTAGTGTTAAAAATAAATTTTAAAAAATAAAATAAAAATGTTATTTTAATATTCTATTTAAGAAAAATATTGTTTAAAAAACAACCGTTGTCCCATTCCAACATTACTTTATAATTGAACGAAAAGAAGTAAGTGTACACGTAGGAAAGAGAAAAGAAAAGAAAAAGTCGAAATAAAAACCGTCTCGACGCGGTTTGAGAGCGGGAATCAGAAGATACAATAAAAAAGTATTCGAACGACAAATGACACATCACCTCTACCCTTCCCCGCAACTTCTTGGCCATTAAAAAAAAGAATTTCTTTATTCATTTTTTTTCTTAAAATTGCCGAAGTTGCGGAAAATTAAAAATTAAATTAACTGTTGCTTAGGCCCCAAATTATTTGTTTAATTAATCTACTGATAGTATTTAAAAAGTACGGGTCATTTATACAAATAGATTTCGTAACTAAAAATAACAGAATAGAAATGAACAAGTGGCTGCTGTTGTTTTTGCTATAAATAAATACAAGAAAAGAGACCCAAAAATTGTCATACGTGTTTAGGGTTTTATTCTTCTTGTGTTGCGGGGTTTAATTGGGTCAAGTGGGTCCACTTCAGTTTTGTTGGTTTTAATAACAGCAACAAGGGTTTCAGCTCCTATCTGAACTGTGAGATCTGATTAAATTTTCTCTTTCTTTCTCCGTTAATTGAGGATAAGATGGTTTAGGGGAGTTTTTGTGGTTTGTTTGATTGGTTCTTTGTAACCATGATAATAATGGGCTCTGCTTGTTTTGATTGAAATTGAATAGTTTTTCTTTTTCGAAAGAGGATGAATTGGGTTTTATGGGAATTCAGGGCTTGTTGGATTGGAATTGGATAGGTTTAGGGAAAAAACTTTTTTTTTCTTGGTAATTTTTGTTGGATTTGAGGTTGTTGATGGTGTTACTGGGTTAAAGATTAAGGTTTTATCTTAGGATGGATGAATCACAGGGCAGTTCGAATTCGCTGCCGCCTTTTCTTGCAAAGACATATGAGATGGTGGATGATCCTTCGACGGATTCAATTGTTTCTTGGAGTCAGAGCAATAAGAGTTTTACTGTGAGGAACCCGCCGGAGTTTGCCAGGGATTTGCTGCCCAGATTTTTTAAGCACAATAACTTCTCTAGCTTCATCAGACAGCTCAATACTTATGTAAGCCATTTCCTTTGTAATTAGCTGGCTTCTTTTTTGTTTCTCTTGTTATTACATGCTTTTACATGTTTGATGTGTGGTTGTGTGTCTGTTATTCCTCCTTTTGCTTTTTTTTGGTTGAATTGAAATGTGTTGATATTTAATAGGGTTTTAGGAAAATTGATCCCGAGCAATGGGAATTTGCTAATGAAGATTTTATAAGAGGTCAACCACTTCTAATGAAGAACATCCATAGACGGAAGCCAGTTCATAGTCATTCGTTGCAGAATCTTCAAGGACAAGGCTCTAATCTGCTGACTGATTCAGAAAGACAGAGTATGAAGGATGATATAGAGAGGCTTAAACGTGATAAAGAATCACTTATTTTGGAGTTACAAATGCAGGAAAAAGAGCGGAAAGGAATCGAGATGCAAATTGAGGGTTTGAAAGAGAAGTTGCAACATATGGAAAAGAGACAAGAAACTATGGTATCTTTTGTGACCCGAGTGTTGCCTAAACCTGGTCTTGCCTTAAATCTAATGCCGCATTTGGAGGGTCATGATAGAAAGAGAAGGCTGCCGAGAATTGGTTGTCTACACGGTGAAGCCAGTAGTAATGAGGATAATCAGATGGTGACTTCCCAAGCTCTGTCTAGAGAAAGTGCGGATGGTAATCCTGTTTCCCTGTTAAACATGGAGCAGTTTGAGCAGCTGGAATCATTCCTGACATTTTGGGAGAATATGGTACATGATGTTGTTCAAACCCACAATCACAACACTTCAACGATAGAGATGGATGAGTCTACTAGTGGTGCAGAAAGTCCAGCTATTTCCAGTGTACAACTCATTGCTGATTTTCGCCCTAAATCACCTGTTATTGACATGAATTCCGAGCCTTCTATAGCTGTTGTGCCAGAGCCTGTTTCACCGAAGGAACAACCAGCTGGGACTGCTCCCGCTGTGGCAACTGGAGCCAACGATGTATTCTGGGAACAGTTTTTAACTGAGAATCCTGGTTCAACTGACACACAGGAAGCTCAGTCTGAAAGAAAGGATTCTGATGGTAGAAAAAATGAAATAAAACCTGTTGATCCCAGAAAATTTTGGTGGAATATGAGGAATGTAAATAATCTTACAGAGCAGATGGGGCATCTTACTCCTGCTGAAAGAACCTGACTTTGGTTGACAAGTTTCTCAACTTCTGATGCCTCAGGGACACACATGTAATAAATTAGGCATTATTGGTTCAATGAGGTTGCATTTATATTCTATATTTTGACCTCATTATGATCTCTTATTGCGTATTACGTTTCCCTTGTCGATAGTAGGTTGTATTACATAGCTTGCATGGTTATTTCAGAGTCGAGGACTCCTGTTCAGTTTTGCCTCTTTTGTTATATAGTAGTAACCAAACAATTATTGAACACCATCTATCAGTCTTAGCAATGAAAATTCCTTTGGAACCTTTCTGCATATTAAGTTGTTGTTTAACTATCTTAGTGCCCCATCCTTTTTACCCTCTAGTTTCTGTTGTAATTGCGTTTATATAGTCAAATCTTGACATCAGGAAGTTTTTGAATGGAGCCTGTCATATAAGTATGCTGTTCAGTGTGTTTGGAAAGTATGTTATGTTTTGTTTGGCAGCAAATACGCTCGTTTGCACTCTTTGAAACTCTTACGAAGTGCCTGTGAAATTTCAGCAATTTATAACTAACTGCACCTGCTGAAACTGGAAAATTAATTGTTATGTTCTATTAGGAGCTTTATTTATTCCAGAAGCTCTGTATTTAGCACTGAAAATATAGTTAGATAAGATTCCTCTCCCTGATCTTGCCCTGGTTTTAATATGGAGTTGTTCTGCTTGAGCTTCCTTGGCAATCAGTCCACGGCCTTCTGGAGATAAAAATGATCGAAAATTTGGTTGCTCAGAAGGCAACAAATGTTGCTGTAAAGAGTTTGATCATGGCGTGATGACAAAGAACTTTTGATATTTATAGTAGATATTGAGTTTGAGTCAGAACATGTATCTTCTATAAAAATCTAAAATAACTAGTGTTTTATTCGTTCACTTAGATTCACAAAATATATTTTTCACTTAGATTCATAAAATATATTTTTCAGGGAGTTTACTCGTATCCAGATAAACTCTTCACAAGCACCGTACATTCTGCATTTTCCTTTAATGGCACAAACTGTGCATGTAGCCATCTGCATCTGAAATGTTATCCAAATTAAATCGAGGCTCATTTCAAAAGATAGAGGCTGGAGTTTAGAATAGCTGTAGCTGTACTAGCTAGCACTGCGCAGGTACTAGCCAGCAAGAACACAAAAGGAAGTGATGCTTTGATATTTGTAGGCATAGCCTATGATTTTACCTCTTTTTACTTGTCAAGCCTTTGTACTCTGCAGTCGCAGATGATCAAATCTGTTGTTAAAGATGGAGCATCTTCTTTTTCTTCCTTTAGCCAGCTTTAGAGACCCGAGTACCTTACGCTATGGAAACGACATCCTAGGTGCAATGACATATTGACTTTCATTACCGTTTGTCATTATGATTTCTTTTTTTTTAAAAAAAAAATTAGTTTTTGCTTTAAATAATTTGTTTTGCGGTTATATTATTTGGATGTTCCATATCAAAATTATTTTTAAAAATAAAAAAATATTATTTTAATACAATTTTAAATTAAAAAAATTCAATTATATTCCCAAACAAACCTTTCATTTATCTTGTTGATTTATCTAAATAATCTTATGAGTAAATTAACAAAAAAGCTAAAAACTAAAATAATGGGAGTTTTTACTCTCCTCACAAATAAATAACTATTTATTGGAGGAGTAATGTTTTTTTTCTTTGATTTCAATTTCAATCAAAGCTTTTTTTTCTTTAATATTAAATTTATTTTTATTAGATTGTTCCGCCGTCATAAAACAATCATAAATTAACTCCAATTAATCTGTATTTTTATATTTTAATATGAAATTGATTGAAAATTAAACCTTATAATTTGTTTAGTTTACTTTTTATTAGATTATTCTGATATCATGATTTATAAATAATACTTAAAGGGTTAACTGAAATTGTTTTTTTGTCATCTATTTATAATTTAATCATTCGATATTGGGCTAATAGCCGTGAGAATGTAATCAATGTATGGATTTGTCACTTAGCTGCCTTCCCGCTCATAGATGTTGAATGCAAATTATTGACATTGCACGGCAATCGTTGGAACTTGTGAGAGGATAGGGTTTCTCTCCCTCTTTAAATATTTTCGTAGCATAGTAGGTGATGGGATGGCTAAAGCATCAATACCAGTTACGATCAATTAGCTGTGTACTGTTTTTAACCCATAAACTCTCTCCTTTCCTCATCAATGCATCCCTCCGATCATGGTGGACATACTTTAATAGCACTAATTCCTGAAATTGTCACTGCACTGAAGTGATGTTGATAAGTTTTCATGGAGTGATGATTAATTAGAGGCATCATCGTATTATAGCAGTAATATCTTAGCAATTTACAGGAAATTTACAAGTTTGATCCTATAATTAATGCGGCTATTCATAGTAACCCTGTTCATTTTCTAGATCAGAATCAGAGCAGGCCTGGTTCAGATCAAACCAGACCTGCCGGAATACCTTGACAATAAGATCATGATACTCGTCAGCGTTCAATGTCAGATAGCACGCCAGGAGTTCTTCGAGCTCTTCTGACCGGCTAATTCTCTTCTCCTCGATCATCTCAATCATTGAATCTCTGAAGTCCTTCTGTGGATCAAACGAGGTTTTCACCACAGCGAAATTCTCTAGGCCTGTGAATCCCTCCATTGTTTTCTCCCTGGCCTTTTTCTTCTTTTTCATCTTGGCTTTCTTCATGTCATCAATTGCTTTTATTCTGCAGACTTCGACTTTTGAAGCTGTTCTTGGAGAAATAGCCCTGACTTTACTTTTCTTTTTCCTCTGCATTTCTCTGTTTATGTACAGAGATTTCCTCTGTTTCTCCCTCATTGACTTGAGCTCTTCAATCTTCATGTCTTTCAACGTTTGCCACTCAGAACTCAAATTCTCACCAGAAAACCCATCACTTTTGTTCTGAGCAGAAAATACAAAGTCTTTTTTAGTCTTTCTTAGATGAGAATCGCTCTCGTTAATGGAAGCTGTCAACTTACAGTCCTCTCTCTCAATCCTCCCAATAGTTCTTTCTGATTCCGTTTCAGTAATATTCTTTGAAGTCTCTTTCCTTGATACCCTCTCCGCTTCATACGATTCCCCATCCAATTTGAGCTGCTGCGCTTCGTAAACCCTTCGATTTGTCTTCCTCAATTTCTCCTCTCTCTCAACCCTCAACCTTGGGGTTCTGATTTCTGCTACCTTTTCTCTTACACCTGCATCCTTTTCAGGGAAAACCTCAATTTCTCTTGGCAGTCCTCTCATTTTCCTTGCTTCAGAAACCTTGTTGCTGAACCTGAAAGTGTCTTCTTTTCTATGATTTACCCTTGTAGCATGTGATCTACAGCTGCGACAACCTGATGGTTGAGCCTGGAGCACACTGTCCAAATCATTATGAAATGAACTCAAAACACCTGTGCCAGCACTCTCATCACCAAAAGAAAGTCTCCAAAAAGCATCACCATCCCCGCCATAGAATCTACCTCCTTCTTCACCACGAGCAAATGACAATGGACTTGCGGACACAGAATTCCATTTCCCTTTTCGCTTCGCTTTCGCATGATCTTGCCCTGGGTTGATGTTCATGTGCTTGAACTTTGTTAGCCAGGAAGCGGGGAAAACATGAGATATTAAAGAAGGGCGCGAGGAAGAAGACGAAGATGGGATTTTTTTCCTACCCCACTTCATCCTTTTCTACTTCTGAAAAAAAGGGTTTTCCCTATTGCTTGATGTTTTTAGGGTTTCCAGGAGGAGATAGAGATGATGATAAGAAACTGAATGGGATGATGATGGGGGGGAGAATTGTAGCAGTTTGGGACAGTTAGAGGCGTATAAAGAGGAACGTGGGTTTCTTAGCTGCTACTCTTCTTTTTTTTTCAAAAGAGGAACCCGCCATTAATCTTGTGACCACTTTGGCTTCTTTATTTCACTTTATGGTTTGTAGGTGGAGAGAGTCCATGCCTAAATCCATGCTCAGATGGGAACCTCCCTAAGTTCATTCACAAATAGCCAGTGTATCAGCAGCTCGTGAACTTTAGTATGAACCAGCTACCAGGGCTTTGAGATGGGGGCAGGTTTTGGACAATTAGGGCAGACAGTTCTCTCTTTATGGCTTTAGTGATTTTGAGATTTCTTTCTTTAATCATTTCCTTTCGTTTTCTTTCAAATCAATTTGTTTCCTTCTTTTACCCTTTTGCTTATTTTTGGTTTCTGGAGAGTGACTTTTTGCTTTTATGCCAAAGACCATTACAGTGGCTAATAGCCATGGTGTGTGTGTACATATATAAATTAAAATATAAATCACGTCCACTTTTACTGTTCAATTTCACACTATTCACCTAGACACTGTTCATTGTGGATTGCTACAGTAAAATTACTATTTTACCCTTATGATCGAAATTTTTTAACCCTCGGGACCGGGGATATTTTAGAATTTTTTAGGAGACATGGATGTTATTTTCGAATTTATTGCACAGTAAAACCACGAAAATAGCCCCCGAAAACGACAAAAATGAACGTTTGGAACTGGGGGGGTATTGAAGTACTTTCACCCCCGGTTTTTTCGTAGATATCGATGAGTCCAAGGGTATATGGGTAATTGACCATTTTTTTATTATTACTTTTTCTGGAACACTGCAGGAGCATCGTACAGGCATGCCTTCAGTGTTCTACATGCACGTGTTCTTAGGGAGGCGCGTCCGACTTCGTACAGCTGTGGAAAATGGTCTTCTGCCTTGTCACCGGGTGCGTCGTCATGTTCTATGTCTCCTAGCGTGGCGCGTGGCCTCTGAATCGGGTCGTCAAATTGCCGATGGACGGGTTTCTTCCCCTCCACGCCCGTTTCTCTCTCCGGATGTACAAGGTGGTCCTTAACATTTGCATTAGATTCATTTCAATCCCTGATCTTTTGATTTTGTTTTTCTTATTGCTTCTTTAATGGAAATTTCAATTATTTTCAATTATTCCTTTCAATTGAAATTGATTATATATGATATGTTTCATTCCAATCCTTATTCTTTGGATTTTTTGTTTGTTTTTTTGTTCCTTTATTAATTTTGGTATGCAAGTGTTAATTTGTTCTGATTGGGTCCTCCAATTGAAACTGATCATATATGCTACTTTTCATTTTGGCCATTATTCTTTTAATTGTTTCAACAATTGTTTTTTTTAAATCCCTTTATATTTCATTTAGACACTTATTCTTTTAATATTTTATTTGGTATTAATTCCTTTGGTTTTTTGTCCTTCTTGGACAGTGTTTATTTTTCACCCATATTTATGTATTTATGTTTTTAGTTTTTTTTTTTAATTTTTGTCATTTTTTTGTTGGGGTTTTATTTTTATTCGGTTCTGTTATGAAAATTTAATTTATGTTGGTTACACTGCATTTTGTTTTTAAAAATCTCTTTTTTTTTTTCAGTCTCAAGGTTTTGATATATTGCATTTTGTCATTCAATTGGAATTAATTATATTTTTTTTTTGTTCATTTTGGCACTTATTCTTTTAATTTTTATTTAGTATTGATTTCTTTGGTTTTTTCGGTCCTTCTTAATAGTGTTTATGTTTTGTCTGTATTTATTAATTTATACTTTTAGTTTTTATTTTTAATTTTTATCATTTTATTTTTGATTGGGGTTTATTTTTATTCGGTTCAATTCTAAAATTTTAATTTATGTTGGTGATCATTTTAAAATTAATATTTCTCCTTTTATCCTTTTGTTCTTTTTTTGTGTGTGATCTGTTATTTTTATCTGTGTTTTGGATCAAATGATTTTATTCTTTATGCAATGATAATGATAATTTTAGTGATTATTTTTTTTTTTGTATTTTTTTTTAATTCTTCAGACCTATTTAATGATTTTAACTATTTTGGCATTAATGTTGATGATAATATTTAACTGTTATAATAATGAGAGTGATGATAACGTAGGAATGAATTTTCAATTTATGTTTTTTTTTTCTATTTGGTGATAGAAAATTAACTTTTTGTTTTTGTTATTTGATTATTTCAGGTGTTTTCACAATTTTTTTATTGTGCTTAATTTAAATTGAATTATAAAATGAAATAATCTTAATATAGTAAATTCAATAATTCAGATATCCAAATCTTCTTGCTTTTTTAATGATAATAATAATTTCATATTGGTTATTTCATTAAAACCTACTAAATAGATATATTTTTATCTATTTAAAATTCATATATTTTATAAAAAAACTTGCACTACATAATATTTCTGCATAGATTTATTATTTTGTCCAAATTTATATTATAATAAAAAAAAATCTCATACAATTAATATTTTTTACTTTAAAAAAAATATGGTGCCGCCTATAACGTGGAGGCATTGGCTAGTATATCCATAAAAGAAGAAGATCTTAGCACTTAATAAGAATTAAGGCTGAAAAAATGTCTAGGCTTGGTAGGCCTCAGGCCCACAAACAAAAGCAAAATGGTCCAAATCCTTGGCTGCAACGAATCAATACCTGCAGGAGGTTGAGGTCCTGTATTGAGAACAAATTTTGCCGTCTAAATAGTATTGATTGCATTTCAAGAACAGAATAAAGAAACTTTTCTCTTACTTCAGATATGACAGAGGCATCACTTTGTTTTAAAGAAAGCCAACAACTGGTATTCTAGTTAGAAAGGATGCAGACATCAATGATTGCTTGTTAAGACCAAATTAGATTTATGCTAATGCCTTACCCCCTGTTACAGTCAAAGTGTGGTGAGGGATTTGGAGTGAATTTGCGTTGCAAGGCTACAAATTACAGTTACACTTGACATAACAGAACTCATTTAACTTGAACAAGATAGGACACCTGTTCCATTTCAGTCCCACTTTGGTCCTGTAATAAGTTTGCTGGTGAAGCCAACCCATGGTCCATCGAAGGCAAGAAGGGTCATTGTCAGATTCTTACTCGAATGCAATGTGTGATCAGTATCAGCAGAAGAATAATGGTTTTCCTCCGCTTATTCTGCAGAATAATGGCTCGAAAACTTTATACGTATACCCAATTGTTTACTCGAAGTAGTAAAGCATAAACTTTTTATTGTCTTATTGGAATACATGAAGCCTTGCTAGGGTAAGTTCTAACGCCATCAGAAGTTAGCTGGAAATGGCACATTTTCTTACAGAAAGATATGCTGAAGTTAAACTCTTACTATTTTCCAGTGATTTCTCTAACTCTGAAAATGATTTTAAACAGATGGGACCAAAAGTCCTTTTGTATCCCTAGCTTATATTGCTTTTTCATTGAAAATTTTGGCTTGTACCTTTCTTGTCTGGTGCGAAAGTTAGTTTAAGAAAGGCATAAGTAGCCTTCTATGGAACGGAATTTGTACCGACCAAAGTTACACATAGGAAAATAACAGTAATATCTGTAGAGCTTTCATTATAAGGAAGAGTATGTTGCCAGCAACTGGAAAGTAAGACCAAAGCCTAGAGCATTTTTTCGTACTTGGCTCTCAATCAATCAATTTCGAATCCTACTTTTCTACTCAATTTCTTCAATCCATTATCATATTATATATAGTTATGTACATGAGTGATATCAAACTACCTCTATTCTAACCAATGGATGAACAGAAGAACCCAGTTTATTTTCTTCCTGTTCTGGCTGTGGTTATACTTTCAGGAGCCCTATATGCTACGGCTGGAAATGAGCATGTATCGGCAGTGGGCGATCCTGGAATGAGAAGAGATGGTTTGAGGTTGGCAATAGAGTCATGGAATCAATGCAATGAGGTTGGTGAAGAAGTTCCTCATATGGGCAGCCCAAGAGCTGCAGATTGCTTTGACATATACAAGGCTTCTCCGAAGGCAGATAGTAAGATTTTCAGGCCCTTTTCTTTGCTTTGCTTGTCTTCTATCTCCCCCTGGATGCAATGAAGCCAAATGTGCTTGTTTAACGTTTTCATATATCTCTGGTGATGATTTAGGAAGAGCTGTTTGCTTTATCACCGTATTGAATTGCCTTTTTTGGATAGAAAATTGTCATGCAGTAGATCGTTAGTACACCGGTACCTTAGCTTCAGTGAACAAGAGTTGATATGGTTATGATTCTTGAGTTTTATAAATCCAGTAAATGCATAAATTCCCAGCATGAATTTGAGCTCAGAATAGACAGTTTCTTAACGAAAAGAAGGGTTTGTATAACGTCTATGTTTCTTTAGTAAGTTGTAAGAAGAAAATACTCGAGCATTTATGATCTGTATTTATTTTGCTTCTGAAATTTCTGTCTTGTATAGAAAAGAATTGCTCCCTCTGCAAGTCCTTGCCCTATGCACTGGTCCATAGAGTCACAGAGGAAGACAACAGGCTTGGTGTTGGAAACCCTTTTCTAGGAGTGCAACCAAATGCCCTGTACGATGTAAACCTTTATGCTGCGGATAAGGAGCTCTATTTAGGCTCAAAATGTGAAGTTGAAGACACTCCTAACCCGTGGCAATTCTGGATGATCATGCTCAAGAGCGGAAACATGGACACTTACTCAGCCAAGTGCCCCAAAAATGGCCACAGAGTGGGGCCTTTCGGCCCTGACACTGGGTTCCCTTGCTTTGGAAAAGGGTGCATGAACCAGCCATTCATTTATCATGATTACACCACATTGCAGGGGCCTGATAGGACGAAACTTAAAGGAAGGTTTTACGGGTCATGGGATTTGGATGCAGATTTGAGCAAGGGACTGGTGGATAACATTTCATACCATTCTGTGACATGGGAGAAGAATCTTGGAAAGGGAAGTTGGATTTTTCATCATCTTTTGAGGACTTCAACCAAGTATCCATGGCTGATGCTTTACTTGAGATCAGATGCCACGCATGGTGTTTCTGGTGGGTACCATTACCCAACAAGGGGTATGTCAAAAATTGTGAGTAGTCCTTCACATTCCTTGATCTAATTATAATATACAGCTCAAATTCTTTAACAGTTCAAACACAAACAAAGGGAGTACTAATCTATATCATGCACCAATGAACACAAGCCTTACTTACAAACCAAATAAACTTGTGAATGATGGAGTTGACGTGCATTAAATGCAGATCCCAGAATCACCAAACTTCAAAGTAAGGTTCACTTTAAATGTAATTAAAGGTGGGGGTCCTAGCAGCCAGTTCTACCTAATGGACATGGGAAGTTGTTGGAAGAACGATGGGCAACCTTGTGATGGCAATGTTACCTCAGATGTCACTCGATACAGCGAAATGATCATAAATCCAAACACAAGTTCATGGTGCCAACCAAACAACCTCAATGCGTGCCCTCCTTACCACACATTTCCCGATGGAACACGTATCCATCGCAATGACACTGCTGGCTTCCCTTACGCTGCCTATCACCTGTACTGCTCTCCGGGGAATGCAGAGCATCTTGAAGTTCCTTATAGTTTGTGCGATCCCTATAGCAATCCTCAGCCTCAGGAGATACTACAGATTTTGCCACATCCAGTTTGGGGTGAGTATGGATATCCGACTAAGCAAGGCGAGGGTTGGATTGGTGATCCGAAAACCTGGGAACTTGATGTTGGGAGGTTGTCGCAATCACTTTACTTCTACCAGGTTTGCTTTTCTATCTTACACATTTCTCTTATGATTAAATGACCTTGACACAGATTCGGAGCTTCCAATTTGCTAGTTCTTTCAAAACTCGAAGTCACTAGATATAATCTTGCATCCTAGAATAGGAAGGAATTTCTTACAGAGATCAAAAGGAAGTGACATGATGAATTATTAAAATGGGCAAAGCTCGTTGACATTAGCATAGAGAATAATATAAATTATATTCTGCTAACTCACTTAATAACTTAAGCTTTTAGATGATATGGTTCTTTAACATGGTATCAGAGTCTTATTGACTCAGCGGTCACGGGTTCGAATCTCACCACTCTCATTTTATTTGATAAAAATCAAGCAAAAGGTAGTTCAGGTTTGTGCAGGTTTCAAGCCCAAAATGCTTTCACTTGAGAAAGTGTATTAGAGAATAATATAAATTATATTCTAGAACCTCATTTAACAGCTTAAGTTCTTAGGTGAAATGATTCATTAACAGCCTATTATTTATTTTGCAGGATCCAGGGACTCCTCCGGCTAGGAGACAGTGGATGTCCATTGATTTAGGAACGGAAATATTCAAGGCCCCTAATCAAGTTGCTGAATGGACTGTCAGTGACTTTGACATCATTATACCTCAATGAGCTGCGATTTGCAAAGACAAATGGCAGCTTCAGGAGAGAAAAAAAGTAGTTTCTTGGGAGGTAGCTTCAATTTTCCATGCTAAGTCAACTCAATTCAATCCAATGCCTTCGATGTATTTGTTCTGAAAAGAATCAGCACAAAGTTAATAGTAATATGTTGACCGGAATCATGTATATTCGGCTCTTTGTTGGCTATAAAAGCAATTCTTTTAACCCCAAAAACATAACTGGAAACAGATGGCATGTCTGGACTTTAAATGCCAGAGAAGTTATTATCATTGCAGTGATGAACTTGGAGCTAGAATTTATGGAAAGTAATCTTCTTCGTCCCACATCCTTCAACAGAATGATCCGGTTGGCAATGGAGATTGATGAATTTGTGCTTCTAGGAGGGGCCTGGTCTGGTAGAGACTACAGGATGATCAAAAGCAGCATTACAGCCATGATCAAAAGCTGCTATACCAGCGTTAGCTTAATCATTTACTTCAATACAAAATTTTGAAACTTTGAAATATAATTTACTTTGATATAACAAGGTCTTTGAAATCGATTTGTCGACGAAAAGAATTGTAAGAAAACACTTTCATGTCTTTTTTTTCAAACAGGAAAAAATAGAGAGCTTCATTTTTCTTGCAATGTATGTAGATAATTATTTTAATTTAAAAAGATATTATATCATTTTCATTTAGAATTAAAGTTAGTTTGATAATACAATAAAATTAAATATAACTATAACTATATATCAAAGTAAATATGGCCAACCTAATTTTTAAAATTTGTATTTTATTATTTATTATTAGTACTTCTAAGGATGATAATTTCAGTTGAACCCAAAGAATATAATAAGTCCAAATATATGGGATATTTTATGGATAATTATATTATTATCAATAGATTGATGTCTAAGATATAAAATCCTAAATTTTCACACGATTAGTAAACTGCCTATATCTATGAAGCAAACAACAATAAAGAAGAAACACATATCACTCAACTCCCAACACTTTTTTGTAATTTTATTAATTCTCACCATCTCTACAAGCTTGCTTATTATTGATGTTAACATAAATATTTTTGTTGTTTTCTCCCAATTTGTTGCATATGTTGCTCTCACAAGCTCTTTCTATTTATAGCTAAAAATGGAGGATAAAACTCTTTATTTTTAGTTGACAACGATATCCATCATGAAGTTTCTTGTCTGCAATTAACAATCTCCTACTGGGAGATAAATGGTAGACACCATATCTATCTTTTATCCTTAAAGATCTACTGAAACTTTATGCTAATTTAGTTTCTTGTCTTTAAGAGCTAACTCTTATTTTATTTGAGTGTTTTGCCTTCCAATCCTGTTTTTATGTGATACATGATACCTGTCAGTGATCTAATTGTGAAATGGGTGACAAACACGTACCTTTTGCATCTTTAAGTATAGTGTTCATTGCACATCATTGTGTTTAGACTCTCTTTTATGTTAAATATAAATATCATCATTTTATTCTCTTTTGTACGAGGTCAATTACCTTGCTAGGTTGTATCTTCTTTGGTAAACTGATGGAATCAATCCTTCACAAGAGTCTCTAACCCATTCAATATTAGCTTCTCCTTTATAAATGTTATAGATAATCTTGAATGTGATGGTCATTATCTATGTATTAAAATGTGATTTAGAGATTACCACTCTTCCAAGAGTTTATGCTTACCATTTACTCCTACCTAACAGTGATATTTAACCATTTTATAAGTCTTTCGCTCTTTATCCAAGAGTTTAGTTACCTTTTCATTTTAACCATTGGAGAAGCCTATGAAAATTGATTTGCACTTGATTTTAACCATTGAAAAAACCTATAAACATTGATTTGCACTTGTTTTTATACTTTGAGTTTTACAATAAGAGTTTGTTTCTCTTAAAAGTTCACCACTCTTATAAGAGTTTGTTTCTCCAGAAACCTAGTATACAATCCACTTCTACCTAGAATTTGTTCTTACTATTTCATAAATCTCTTTAATTTATCACAGGACAATGGCCATAAAAATCAATTGACACTTGTTTTTGTACTTGTTCTAGCCAATACTCCATCATTGGCTATGTAAATACTATTGTTCACCTTTGCTCACATTAAAGGATCACTTAACTAGATGACATGCACGCTATTTATAAATAGTGTTAATGTTTCTCTCTAGCATAATACTCCAACTATAAATTTAACTTCATGAAAATGGATGTTTCGCTCAACATCATAAGGCTTTCACCCACCTTTCTCTTTCTATGTAAAATATGGTATAATGAGACTCAATTCAATGATCATCATCTTTTTTAAGTAAAAGTTTTTTTGACAATTTAAGAAATATTTCATCATTGACTACTTAATCACCCACACAATAGTATCTAACATCAACTCACTTTGGTCTAGTTTGCATTCACTATTGTTGTGCAAGAAACACTTCTTCACTTAATTGATTTTAGTCAATCAAGCATAATTTCAAAAGGCTTAGTCTTTAGTCTCTTAGAAACACTCCAAGTTTAATTTTGAACAGTCCAATAAAGAATTATGTTTGTCAAGAGTAGGATACATATTTATACAGTCAAAGGTGAAATACTTGTATTTTGGATCCTAAAACCCTATCATAGCTTGGAAATATAAGTGTTGCACTTAAATATTAAGCAAGTAAATTATATCTCGATATTAATTTTAGAAAATAATTTGATCTCTCAAGGAAAACATCTCACGGTAGTCCAATAATTGGGTAACATTACACATTGTTTCTTTGAGCTTCACTCTTTGTCGTAGCTTGTACTCTAATTTAAGATTTCTCTCTTTGTTTAAAGATTGATAGATATCTTATAAATTACAATTCAAGATGAAAATGTATGACATGGTATGTTATTTATTAGTGTCCTATCAATGGTCCATTCTAAAATATAAGATCTAGCTCATAAAGGTTTGAACTCATATTATTTATTCCTAAAAACTTTTGAGGCTCTTATATTGTTTGGATTATTAATGGAGTAACTCGGCCTCTTAATCTTATATAATCTGGAAATAGAAATAAGTTTATGATACCTCATTTATATGGTGAGTTCCAAAATAATTGAAAGTTCAAGTAAGCATCAATAAACATAAGTCTCACTCGCACTTGAATTTATTTGTCTAATCATATAAGAGACTAGCTCAGGTCTAGAGTTATTATTGGTTTTCATTCAAGTGTGAAAACTTTAAATAAAATAGAATGCATGTGTATAATTAATCAAGTAAAAATTAAATAATTAAATAACAGGAAAAATCACACAAACAAATATATAGCAACCAAAAATGAATAAATTATAAGAGAATAAATACAAAGAATCATGTTCAATCCTAGTAGTCTCTAATAGAGTCATTGTGGTGTCACACCATAACTGTTAATCTTACAAAACCTTGATGAAAACTTGTCAATGTAATTTTTAATTCTTCTCCTTAATTTCAAAGATTCCTATCAATGTCATGTTGTGACAACATACATTGCGTTAATATGTGTAACTTTTTCTTCTTCTTCGACACCTTCATATTAAGGTGGCGACTTACTAGAATCTAGACGATGACCACAGATAAAGTAGTGACTGAGGATGAGGATCAAAGGAAAAAGATCTCGAAATGAAATGATGCTCTTTGTTTTATGAAATGATATATATATATATATATATATATATATATATATATATATATATATATATATTTCATTTCGAGATCTTTTTCCTTTGATCCTCGGTCACTACTTTATCTGTGGTGTGTGTGTGTGTATATATATATATATATAGCCTAAGAAGGGATTGATTCCACCTGGATCTGAGCAGTCGGTACATCGACCGGAAAAGGGACCAACTCGTTCCATTTTCTCAAACATCTGGTTTGAGTAATGAAGCCAATACAATCTTGCAAAAAGAAAATCGAGAAAGAGGAATAAAGATGGAAAAGAATAGATAAATCAATTCACAAAATAGTAACTCCACTGCCTATGGCTTAATTCACTCGAGATAATCTCAACTATTCCCAAATATCTAAATCCTAAGTTTTGCAGCCAACAGTCTCTAATGATTTCCTTGATGAATGGCATGCTTCTGTGTCCACTTTGTGTGCTTTCGATTGTGGGCATGCCCCACTACCGCCTCACCATTACCAAAACTATCAATTACAAGAAGATTCTACTTTCCCCAGAACTTCCATCAAGACTTAGATTTCAATGGCTGTCTATGCTCGCGCCCACATAATTATTCTGTACTGCACAGAGGCCACTTACTGGGTGAGGTTCATAATGTACTTGGTTTGCTGTTGCCCATTCAATTTGAATAGAGCATAAGAAGAGTGGATCATCACGTCATTCTTGATTTCTTGGTGAAGGGTAAAAGTTCATTTGATATGATCAAGAACATGATGATATCTTGCTTATATTCTGTACTGGTACCATTCTTGGTGAATTTATTTTAAAGGAGAAAAGTTGGGTGGGCCAACCTTCCATCACCCACAGAAACCACCACCAGTTTGGTCTCTAGAAAATTCCCGCATGCAGAAATTATCTTCTTGCCTTTCTTTGGAATCATCATAAAGTAACTCTGGTGAGTTAAAATACGAGATGCCTTGTTCTTTGTTCTTTGAACTTTTGGAAGAACAGAGATGCTGATCAAACCCTTCTTTGACCATCTAGACTTGATATAGATCATAGATGCTTGCTTGTTTCCCTTGCATGTGATTTAAAACAAATGGAATCTGCAATCTTGACTCCCGGGTCTAATGTTCTTCGTAGATGTAACGAGGAATATTGATGACGTTTCTTTGTTGAAACCTCTCAGCTTAAACCACCTGGAGAACGCTTTGAGCCGAGATTCCTATGATTTTTGCCAAAGATTTTACTGTATCATCTTACATTTTACTGTATCATCTTAGAGAGAAAGGTTGCAACGATCTATTAAAACCTTTGTTTTATGCTATTGCATTTCCAGGAACAAACTGCATCTGTCTCGGCGCCGAGTTAATTGGCAAGAAATGATATGCAGCAGCTTCATTTGTTCTCATGATGCACGTACTAGAGTTTAACATCAAGTTTTGACTGGAATATCTTGTATAAAAACTAATATTTATAAGTTCCAAAAGAAACGAGATATAGTATTTCTGTAAATTTTATCTCTATATCATATAAAATTTCAATGAAAGAATTCGTAAATATTGCCAGCAAAAGGGGAACATCTATAAGCAGTGCAGGCAATGAAAAGTTCGGACTTCTACCACTATAGAACAGACACTGATATGGACACAGGCACTGAGACTTCGCTGACAAAACTTGGATCCCTGTTTGCGGCTGAGTTTCCAGCGAATGCATATCCGGCACCTAATCCGCCGAAATGCAGTGGATAATTCTCAAACCTCTGAAACACTCTGGCAAGCGATGCTGCCTTCCTTCTTGCCCGCTTTGTGCCTGTGAACAGCAGACTCTGAAGCAACCCCGCCAATGCTGGCGCCTTGAGCACTTTCTCAGTTGCAGCTTGCCCGCCACTCCGGCATAACTCAAGCAGTGCAGCAACAGCATTTTCTTTTCCTCTCGGTGTTCCACAACGCATCATTCCTATCAGCCCTGCCACGGCCATTTCCTCTCCCCCTACTGCTTTAGCCCCAATTGGTTGCCTCACAATCAAAGCCAATGCACCGGCAGCTTCCTCTGCAACCCCTTCGTTTCCCAAAGCCCCAACTAGTGCCGCAATTGCACCTGCTTCTATCATTCTCACACAATTTTCTGTGTGAGTTGACAGGTTAAATAAAGCTGTGACGGCATCCTTCTTCCCACGCGGTGTCCCTACCCTCAATAGGCCAGCTAAGGCTTCGACTGCCCCTTCCTCATCTGCTATTCTCTTCTTGTTGTCATGAACAGCAGACAGGCTAAACAATGTCGCTGCTGCATTTTCCCTTGCCTCGGTTGTGAGTCCAAGCCTCAATACTTCAATAATCGAACCCAGACAACCGTTTTCATCCATAATTCGGCTTTTATTCTTATCATAAATGGATAAATTGAGTATTGCTGTTACAGAATTCTCTTGTGCAACAGAGTTTGTAGAAGACAGCAGTTCACAAAGGTAGGGAATCGCACCAGCTTCTGCAATGAAAGCACGGTTTTCTCTTCCTGTTTTTGCTAACAGACGTGTCCCACGAGCAGCCACAGTCTTTGCACTTTGTGAACCATTTGCCAGCTGATTAATGAGAAGCGTTGCTGTAGCTCTGTTGGCTTCAATTGCAGCTTTGGAAGGCATAGTCGCTGCAAAAGCCTCCACAGATGAATCTGTATTCTCTGGAGGGTCATAAGGGATTCCATGAGCAGTACACCATTGCACGATCAGATTCCTCAAAGCCCGATTTGGAACAAGGCGAGTGTTCATGAGCATCTGCCCTGTCTTGGGGCAAGTACAGTGCCCTTCCTCCATCCACCTAGATATTGAACTCCGATCATAAGTCTGCCCAGTTGAAATTATCACCGGATCTCGCATCAAATCCAACAATATCGGACAGAAAAAATCCTTAGGTATGGTAATAAAAGTTTCTGCAATCTCATGAGCAATCAACCCTTTTCTCCGCTTCTTCTGATTCCCAATTTGCAACTCCACCTCATTTTCCCCAAACCCATAAAGCAAAAACCTACAATACCGAGCAATTGCGACAAACCCATTAAGCACCGAAGCTGTGGGCTCAATATCTCCCTCATGACAAACAATTTGCTCCTCCAAGAACTCAATTTCTGTTATACAACTCGTGGCATCTTTAATCCCCAAACCCTCCACAAAAAACAATCTCAACTCCTCCAGACTAGGAATCCTTCCATTCTCAAACTCATCGAGAAACGAAAACAGCCTTAATCTTAAAGCCTCCTCGTCCTTATCAATAAACAACCTCCTTCTCCTTGATTGTGATTGCATAAGATCAATTTGTTCCCTAACATCCTCACTCAGATCAACATCATCCAATGGAAATACATCCAAAAGGGTAGATATTTCCTGATTCAAATCATGAAAATGCCCCGAAATCGAATGGTTTTGAAGCAGCAACCATAATTTGCTGGATTGCACACAATAATCAAGCAATATTTTTGAGCGGTACAGCAACAGATAAAGTTCTTTAAGACAAACAATTGTGGTGGAAGATAAAGCAGAACCAGCCCCAGAGTCCCTCAAATACTCCAACAAAACAACAAAGATTTCAATTTTACGAACTAAAGAACGAGAATTCTTTCTTTGGAAGAAGAGTGACTTCCCCGAGAAACAAGACACGAGCTCTGTTGACAATAATACAAGAGTCTGTACAAGCTTCACGTCGGTAAAATCAACCGGCGCCAAGAAAGCCTCTAAGGACGGCGATCGTCGCCGCCTTAGAGAAGAAAATATAGCGGCAGTAGCCATTAACAAACTACCAACCTCCCAAGGAATTTTTTTCAACAAGAATGGAAGATCTTTAGTTCTTCAATTTGGGAGAAAGAAGAGAATTTGAAGGAGCACAAACCTTTGGTTTCCTTATCTTTACAAACAATCAAGACCTCTGCAACCCCAAAATCCCCACAAACTCTTGGCTTGTAAAACGTAAGAAGAACAAGTTGAAAAACGGGTTTCAATTGTTTATTATAGTTTGTTTGAATGTTGAAAGTTAAAAGAGAGAAGAAGATGTAGTCTTTACAAAGAGGGCAGTTTTTCAATACAAAGATTGATGATTCCGCGTTGGAGAGAGGGGGAAGAGAGGACTGAGTTTCCGAAGACGTCTGTTTCTTTTTCTTTCTATCTATTCATATGTGAGAAATAAAGAAATTCAATGCAGTTTTGGTGGAGAATGACTTTTATTGGTTTGACGGATGAGTGTCCAGATTACTGTGCCCATTTATTTCTACCTCCTTTCACCACGAGGTTGCGATTGATTTTAAAAATATTTATTATTTAAAAATATATCAAAATAATATTTTTTTTATTTTTTAAAAATTATTTTTGACATCAGCATATTAAAATAATTTAAAAACACCTAAAAAATTCATTTAAAATGAAAAAAAAAATCAATTTTTGAGAAAACAGTGGTACAACCTCCCTCCTAAACATGCTCTAAACTGGATAGATTGAGAGAGAGAGTACCAAAATTTCATTGCATCTATAATAGTATAGGTGATGGTTTGATATTGTATTAAAAACAATATTTAAAAATAAATAAATTGATATTTCATTAGTGTTTTTAGATTATGAAAAAATATATATTATTTTAAAATATTTTTACGTAAAAATATTTTGAAAAATTATTTCGATCACATTTTTTAGCATCTCTTTTTAAGTGATTTTGTGTATTTTGGTTTATTGAATGGTTTGTTTTGTTTTTTGAAATGATTTTTGAATTAAAATAACTTGAAAATAGCATTTTAAATTAAAAACATTTTGGTTTTTTGTGTCAAAATGACTTGAAAATGAGAGAGCGTTTCTAATTTATTTTGTCAAAATAACTTCCTAGATCTTTTGTAAAAGTTTAATTTATTTTTAATTTCATCCTTTAATCCAAATTTATGGTATATAATTTTTTTAATTTAGTTCTCATTATATTGATATTTTTATCCTTTTGTTAAAGTTATTTTTCTTTTCTATTTCAACCTTCAATCAAAAATCTATAATTGTCATCTAGTTTATTTTTTATTTTGATTTTAAATCTCTTTCTTTTAAATGCTATTTTTGTTTTGAATTTTTTTTTATAATTGATTGTTTTTTCAATTTTATCCTTCAATGTTTGATTTGTTAAAGATTAGGCTTTGTGATTTTTTCATATATAGTGTTTTTGTTATATCAACTCAGATCATGGGTCTGAAAAGTTAATGTGTGTTGACATCTATATTATTTTGTTATTTATTTTAAATTTTAAATTTTATCATTCAAAATTACTTGTTTTAATGGCTTGATGGTTCTCTTTGTTTTTTTATGAGGTTATCATGATCTTGGTTTTGGCTTACCTTTCATTACCCAAGTTATATGTATATCATGCTAACTTAATTGACTCAGGCTAGGTTTTTTTTATCTTTTTTATTATCTAATTTCATTTTTTATATTTAATTAACTGAAAATTAAACAACATTATTTTCCTCTTTTTTAATTTTAATTTATTATCTATTTTTTATCATATAATTGAAATAAAATCAATTTATTTAAGTAATCAAAGACTACAACTCAGGTCATAAAAAAAACGTCAAAACACGTTCATTGCAATTAAACATATTTCTTATTAATGCGGGCCCACATCTAGTTTTTTCTATTAAGACCCACTTTTGTAAAAATACTTTTTAGTCTTTTTTTTATTATTTGTAAGGAAAGAAATTAAGCATACGTTCTACTTTCATTACAAAGAAAGCAAACAAACACCGTTCATGTTTAAGAAAAAGAAAATAAATAGTAGATTAAAGAAGAACAAAAAATAGAGGAGTTTTATCACTTTTGCTTTCCCTTTTTTTTTTTTTTTTTGGTAGCTTGAAAAAAAATTAAAGAAAAAGGTTGATGCCGCATTGCAAAGGATTTTGGTTCAAGGGTTGACGAAACAAAGGTATATGTAATCGAGGCTGGCCCACGCAAGTCTTTTTGGCGCGTGGAAGTTAATAGTGTACATGAAAATCGGCAATTATTTTTATTATATACTTTTGAGTATAAAATGTTGAAAAGACAAGTTGACTCCAAAAGCGAGAAACACAAGAGCAAGGACAAAGGATGCACAAACGGACTCCGATGATGCTCCAAAAAGAAGGGAAGGAAAACAGCCTGTGCGGACCATCTAGATTGATACATTTACAGTTACACCCCTGGTCTCTTTAGCAACAGGACTACATATGTCGAAACATTGAGGCGTCGAATGTCCCGCCAACCTCGACCCAACATGCTATTTCATTTAATGTACGGTCCATTGTATAATTAATTACTTTTTAAAATCATAATGTGATCGATTTATTATTACAGCTATAAATTATAATCATCGAACAGATCAAATAATCCTCTATTCATCATCATTCATGTTTGTTATCACTTTTAAAACAAGTATGATAACTTGGTAAAATAGTTTATAGTAATGTGTCATGCTATGGCTTGAATAAAAAAATAAGATATTTTTTTATATTAAAATAATTACATATTAAATTGGCTCAGAATTCACATTTTAACCTGCTAAATTCATGATTCGGGTTATGGAGGCTTAAGAATTCTTTAAAAAGGTATTTTTTTTTTATTTAATTATATGATAGTAAAAATAAATACTTCTAAAATCAATCACAAAGACAAATTATTGAATATCGTTTGTGACAACCTCATAAAAAACAAACTAAAACAATTAACTAAGACAAATTCAAAACAAACAAAAAAAAAAGAAATATAAAGTTGAAAAAAAGGACATTAAAAAAAAAGATCAAATCCTTCACTATTCATATGAACAATAAAAAAAAGTTAGCACCCCCGACTCATTTGTGAGTAGCTAGTGTTTTAGATTGTGGTAAGTTGCAGATTGGATCAAAAACAATTGTGAAAAAAAAAATACATAGGTTGCAAAGATTTTTTTTTATATATTTTTATTAAGCTTGTTCCAATAGGATACCCTTAAAAACTCTTTGTTCAAATTTTTTACCTTGATTGAGTATCAAATCAAATTATGTGGGAGTTGTCTCAACATGACTTAATCGACTTGATTAGAAAAAAATTATCTGAAAAATTAGTAAAAAAAAAAATGATTTGACTTTCAAAGTTTTCTAAGAAGATATTTTTAAAAGATATGAGATGATGATATATTAAATTGATTTGGATTTTGTGATTTGATCTATCAAACCTACAACCCAGATTATGGATGTCAGTAGGTTTAACAATGTTTAAAATAACGCATGTGAAATTAACTATTCGTCAGATGTTGAGATGTTTGTTTAAAACTACAATAATTTCATAGAAAGCACATCCAACTAGATATTGAATGATAAAATTGATATAAAAAAAAAGTTGAAAAGGGTTCAATTGAAGAAAAAATAAAAGATGAAATTTAAAAAAAAAAAAAACTATTTTACATTGTTATTAACCCTGTGTTTAGAGGGTCAATCTTAAAACCTTTCGACTTTACTTCTTATTTCTCGAGTTTAAAATTATTTCGCTAACCATAAAGATAAATTTAAAGGTTTTGCTTACAGATTTATTTTAAAGCTACAAAGAACAATATGTATATTTAATTAAAATACCATAGAATTAAAAAAAAAAAAAAAAAAAAAAAGCATACCAAACAACAAATAGACGATATTCACGTTTTATTAATTGAATGAACATATAAGAAAATAAAAACAAAATACTTCTTTTAACGTCTTAAAATTTATGGCTACTTGAAAAGTGTTTTTCTTAAAAAAAAAAAAATATTTGAGTTTTTTTAGTGTTTTTAAATTATTTTAATATTAAACATAATTCAAAAATAAAATAAAAAATAAATATTATTTTAATCTATATCTAAACAAAAATTATTTTAAAAAACAAACAAGTTTCCAAACAATTTCTATGTGTCGACCGAAGACGCGTGGGCCGGCCATGGAGACGACCTTTGCTTTTATTTAAAACGCCTCCACCTGCCGGCTATTCACCATGCCGTAATGGCCACGTTGCAGGCACATGAAGAGCCGATATAACAAAGTTAACCTTCAGCGTTACCATCACGCTCAGTCAACCCACAAAAAGTCAATGAATAAGACAACCTTAGCAGGACGCTCGATCGCGACATCGACCTCACCGTAGCTGATGGTAGATACTCGTTTTCTTCTATGACGTAGCTTGAATCTATTGGCTAGCCTGTTTATGACAAAAATGCACGTTGGAAGGATAATTGCGTGTGGTAAATGCCAGCTAATACGCGTAAGCTTGCTGATTGTGGGCAAGACACGTGGTGTCAACCCCATGTTTCATTATTGATTTTTTAATAATATGATATCTTCTTGTTCAGTTAGCTTTAACCCGAATATAGATCGGCAAGAAATATATAATTATATTTGGTTAGTGTTCTAAGAATTTATGATATAAATGTACAAGAGATGGAAGCATATTCAATTAAAGAAATGTATATGAAAATATAAAATAAATTTATTTTTAGTATAATTACAAAATAATTTTTAAAAACATATATGCAGTGTTATATTTTTTTTCCTGATTGTGCGGTATACCTCGTGAAAAACACAATTCGATTTTTAGCTAACCCAAATTGATTACAATTCTATTAGTTTTTCTTGCAAAATGATGAACATAACAGAGAAATAAAGAGGAAATGAAATCTTTAGTGTCCATTACAAGAAGAAATAACACCAAATTTGCTTTGATAATAAAATAATGTATTTGAATTTCCATGCAATTGAATAACCCAGATCACCTGTATTCAAAAGTGCATCATCTGTCAGTCTTTTGCCCAGATTACACTCCGAAGAAGTCCATAAGCATTTCATAAGACAGTTAGAATTTCGCTCTTATCATGAGATAAAAAAAACAAAAAAATCATAAAAAAAGAGACATTAACCTTTTAAACTCGTAATTTAAAGATATAATATTGAAATACCCTATCTGTAAAATCTACATAGTCTAATCCAATCAATTAAATGTTGAAGTATTAATTGGAAGAAAAAAAATATTATATAAAAGATTCTAAACAAAGAACTGAAATTAAAAGAATGAGGATGAAAATTGAAATACAAAATAAACTTTATATTTTATTAAAGGAAAAAATTGACATTATTGGAAAAAAAAAAGGACAAGGAAAAACAAAAAAAACAAATTGACATTAATATTAGTATTTTTTAATGGCATTGTGGTCATTTAACTATGATTTTTAATTTTTAAATATTTTTATATTTTGTCAATATCAGATTGATCTTCGGCTGTCATTATAATAATAATAATAAAATCATTATAAATATGCAAAAATATCCTTCAATTGCAATTTTAATTTATTGCTTCTAATAATATTTACCTATTTCATTGTGTAATTAAAAAAAAAACACGTATTCATCCATAAAAAAATTGGTAATAATAATATCCTTGAAAACTAGTGTTGATTTTTTTAGGTGAATGTAATGTTCTGGTCAATAATACAAATAAGTCAGGGCTAACAATGTTTTTCAAATGATTTTTAACTTTTGTTAATGCAAGTGGCATTACTTTTAAATATTATTATTTTAATAATGGTGTTTGCCTAATGTAAAAGAAGGAAAAATAAAATAAAATATACAATACATCATCCCTAAATAGCAAATTAAATTATAAATAATGTGTCGGAAGGAATTGCTTGAATAAATGCATGCATCTAATTAATGTAATTTATCAACAAAGAAAAAAGTTACTTACGTTTATCTGTACGTATATACTTAAAATCAAAATTGATATATATATATATATATATATATATATATATATATATATATATATATTCGATATCTTACCTCTTTTGCATATAAAATTCAATTATTTTATAATTTTTATTTTTAAAACATAGTTTAGTTTTAACTACATCAAAACAAATATCAGGGAGATAAATATGAATTACCTTTCAAAATTTCATGGTTTGTCTTACAAATCACATTTTAAAATTTTAGAGCAAGGAGTTCATATGCTTAGTGTTATTGTTTTACTGAAACCATGCTTAAAATATTAATATTTTTTTTTAAAAAAAACTATGGTTGGACCGTCGAATTCCCCATTAGGATGTCATTTGAATGCACGCAAAGCTAAATTAATGATTTAATTATAGTAACAATCCCCGTCATGGATCGGGGCAACCGACGTATTTTTGCGGTGACAATCATACGGTCAAGTTCGTTCATATTCTATATTCAATAATTATTATTTTATATAATTTCCAGCTTATGTTGACACGTTGCTAGAGTATATCTTCACTATACTATCCCTGCGATTCCTATTCTGCAAAATGTATTAATGGTTTGCTAATTCATATCATTTAACACGTGTCACAATTTAAGTATTTTAAAATTATTTCAGCCAACATACATCGAATTTATTACTTCCTAACAGCTTAATATTTTTTTAAGATTGAAAATAATAATAATATAATCCGAAAAAAGCTTTGTACAAATAAGAAATTATGAAGTAATCTCAAAGAAGACAACAAATGTCCCCACAATCAACGAAAGAAGTCAAATGTTACATGATGAAAGCTCTCTTATAAGCGATTTCATGGATGAGACAAAACAAGATGCCTCCTTCCCTATCCTGTGGGTATATATGTTTTACCACCATATAATATATTCCTTGTTATATATATATAAAAAAAAAAGAGAGAGAAAACAAACATGAAAAAGAAATAAGCTGGCTCGGTTCGATCTGTCGCCTGCCTCATCTAGCAGACCGACCACGGAAATGTGACTTGTCATTACGGCTATTGCTTTCATTCATAGATAAATGAAGGGCAAGAACCAACAATTTAGTGTTCATTAATTAATCAAGATATTATTTAATTGATACATATCAATTTATCGATGTATACAGTAATTAATTTATCAATTATTTTTATTTTGTACAAAACTTTAAATCTAATACATATTGTGGTGGCATGGTGATTGGTGTTTTATTAGTTGTTTGATGTAAGGATGTGACAAGCATGTTAAACCATGAATTTTGAAGAGTTTCAACTTTAGCAATATAAATTACAAGTATCATGCCAACAAATAAGCATGATCGCTGCAATTTTATTCCGATAATATGCTTGACAGTTTGATAAAAAAAAAAGATCATAAGAAAGTTCACTTGCTTGTTAAAATTATCTCGCTCGTCTAAAATCTATTGAAGATTTGAGAAATATTAAAATGTTTTTCTTTCCACCTAACACAATATTAATTATTCATTTTTTGTGATAAAACATGGTCTAGATTTAAAAAAAATATAATTTAAGATAATATTTTTATAAAATAAACGAAAATATATTCAACGATATATGTATCCAAAGGTTTTTCAATGATTTCTATATACTACTATTAAAAATAAAATAATATATCTAAAAAATATTATTCTAATATATTTCAAAAGCAACTTGTGCTATATATTAAGCTCAGTTCAAGACATTTTCTTTTTTTTTTTGGATAAGCCGAAGCTAACCACGGGTATCCAGGCCGCTGGGTCTGACTAATCCCGGGGGTGCACAAGGCATCGGCAAGCATGTTTCCCACAAGTGCACCACGGTTAAGTCAAGGGATTCGCCCAAGTCCGATGGCCCCAAGGAATTGTTTGCACCTGAGCGGATTCGAACCTGAGACCTCATGGGGAGCACACCCACGAGCCCCAGGCCTCCACCGCCAGGCCAACCCCTGGGGTTGACATTTTCTTTTTCAAAAACAAATATCGTATTTCGCATGTAAAAATAGTAAAATACAAAAAATAAAAAATAAACAAACACACACACACACAATATATATATATATATTGCAACCAAAAATTTGAAAGTAATTCCCTGGGAAAAGAGGTACACATATCACTGATTCTTGCACCATCATGATCTACAGAATTTGGAAATAACATTCCATACCCTTATTCTGAAGAGATCCTGTTCCATCGCTGGTATATGTAGTGTGCTCAGGTGAATTTCATGGATAGTAATCCGAGGCTTGCAATAAGGGATCAGGAAAGAAGAATAGAGAAAGGTAATGGAAGAAAACAAGATCAAGTAGGGGCAGCGTTGTAGGCAAAGTACATCTTGAAAAATTAGTACAAAAAAAATGGGTAATTGCTTTGTGAGGATCAAAGCAAACGAACAGGGATAAGAATAACAAGAGATAGATGTTAAAGAATAATATAAATTATATTTTAAAATTTTATTTAATAATTTAAATTTTTAGATAAGATGATTCCTTAACATAGTATTGAAATCTTGTTAACCAGCATTCACGAGTTTAAATCTCACTACTTTTATTCAATTTGATAAAAATCAAGCACAAAATAAAATGAACATGTATGCAAGTTTTAAGTCTAAAAGAATTACTTGAGAATATGTCTAAAAATAATATAAATTATATTTTTAAACTTTTAGATGAAATAGTTCCTTGATAAGAGAAAGAGAGTATTGGTACCCCTTCATCGCCTTCCACTTCCTCCTAACACCGTCTAATCACCGCCTTGCAACCCACAATAGTTCAGCAGTCAGCAACAGCAGGACTCGGAACACCGTCACACAAGATTTGTCAAAACACAAATTGTTTTTGAAAATATTTTTCATTCAAAAAATATATCAAAATTATAATCTACCAACAAATCTGAAGTGAACGAATAATGGATGCCATTTTGTTCTGTACTAACTTACTTCTAACATATAGATAAGTTCTGTATGGCATCAGGAAAGTGAGGCCTCGCTGCAATCAGAAGTAGAAGAAGAAGAAGAAAGCTGAGACTATTATTTAATGATTGCATGAAGACGTGAAAATTACCAAGGACGCTGCACTAAATAATTTTTCCCTACGTTCTAATCAGAAATAACCGTTACATTTATTTGATGAAAAAGATAAATTATTGACTCGGTAAATGGCTAATTACACTAGCTAGTATTGATGAAGTTGTAATCTGAATCCTTCAAAGCCATTGGAAATTTTTCCTTGTTCTATCGTGGAGATTTAGAAGATATACACCTTCCGCAGGAGACGAGCTTCAGCAATGAATGTGGTTTTCGTGTCCTGATTTTCAAACGAGAAAGCTGCAAGAACAAACATAACCAGCATTTTCAAAACAGATTGCATCAAAATAATTACTCGTTTACAAAATGGGACACTCCCCACCCACCCCCAGACAAAACGTACATCTCTTAGGAAATCATCAAATCATTATGGTAGCTTTGGCGTCAATAACTGTTTAGTCAATGATCAACGAGAGCTCCAGCTAGTGTGTAAAAAGCAATTTAAACTATTATGTAATGCATACAATGCCTTTCCGGCCAACTTTTATTTTGTTTGGTTTGATAATTATATGAACCTAAAACGAAGAGAAGCTAGAAAAGGGCCATGCATGCTTAGAAGGCTTGAATGGCATTTACAAAACTGATGGCAATCATATTGACCAATAAACATGAAAACTAACCCCCCTCACTAAAAGTATAGCTATGGTTGCTTTATGCTTCGGCATCATGGGAGAACATGCAGAATATAATCACCATTAAAACATATTTTTATGAGTTCAACGGTGCATAGGTTTGCATCAATGTCATCAGAGATCTAGAATTAATTACCCTCCGACGTGTCACTCTAGTTGCTTTCCAGCAAAGCAAGCATCTTGATCTGGGTTCCAGCCTCCTGTAAAATTACAAATGCACAAGAGCCCATTTGAGAGGACAAAATATAATTTAAATAAAATGTGCAGAAGACCTTTCTTCTCGACTCAATTAGGTTTTAACTACAAACTTGTCGAGGGTGTTACTTTTTTTTTATCATTACGAGGCTGATAGGACCATTTGACAACATAGGTTTAAACTTCCTCCTCCCTTAATCCTTCTAATTCCTGGTGCGAAGGGGGTTACATCCCGGTTGTTTGGTGCAATGCCAAGAAGAGACCTTAGCCACTATGCTACCAAGCACCTACAAATACATGCTCAGGCTTCTTTGGAAAAACTAGATATAATATATACCTTTTTTTTTTCCTTTTACTATGCACAAGTTCATATAAAATCAGCTCCCTACTACCAGATTATATATGGTTTGGCAGTGGTAGCTAATAAGCAGCCAATAAAATCTACTTTATCAGAGATAAAAGAAGGGTGCATTACCCTTCCTGTCAAGGAATCCCTAGGATTTTTTGAGAAACAAAAAAATTTGCTAACAGGTCCACTTTCTAACAAAAGTTTAGGCCTTTTCTAGTAAAATAAAGTTCACTGCTAAAATGTGTTTCCAGCTTCCATGCCGAACAAGGATAATAATTAGATTGGCATGATAATAGGTAAGAAGAATAAATCAATTCTCCAAATACTTACAAATTTTCTTGTTCAAGCTTTTCAGCTATAGAAACTGCTTTGTGTTTTGACCATCCAGCTTGCTGTGTACATCCTTCAGCTTGCTGAATTACATGTGCAAGGGAAACCTTGCTTCTCACAATGCTCTTACTCTGACTGGTTTCCCCAAGCATTCTTCTTTCCACCAAAGACCCCATGGCTGGCTTCTTATTCAAAGCTGACTCTCCTGGCCGTGTGTGCTGTAAACCTCTTCCACTAGATTCTATAATGTGGTTTGTTGGTTCATTACCCTCATATTTCCTTGGAGAAGCTGGTACTTCAACAATTTCACTCCTCCCTTCAGGGTAATCTCCTGTCCTAGGCATTCTGCTCCCAGCATTCGGCTCTGGGTCTATAGCCATCTGAGATGAACCATTTTTAGAAGCTGGTAAAACAAGAGGCACATGGAACCCTGCACTTGTTTCCTTGTTCGACTCACATCTGATCTCAATTGTCACTTGTGATCCAAGAACAGATTCGAATGCTTGTAAAATATGTGCCCTAAACTTCTCTGCCTTCAATGTGGTGAAATGTGAACTGAATATCAACTGCACAGTTGGAGCTGCAAAAAGTAAAAATTATTTTGAAGATTAATTAAACATTTACAAGTGAATGTAAAAAGAAAATTTGTTTCCCAAGCATGCCACGTAAAGACAGTTGGAGATAAATAAAGAAAACACTAATTTGGAGAATATTTGTAAGGACTATAAAGAGTATGCTCCTATAAAATGAATATTTGAGTAATCTTTGCTTGGTTTGTCAATTTGGGAGGACAGGATAATGATATAAGAATATGGACGAGCATAGCACTTGAAACCAGATCTTTATATGGAACAAGGAATATTGTAAGGGTCATTAATCGAAGGAATAACTGTGACTTTGTGAAATTAATCAAAGGACTATATATCAAATCGAGAAACAATAAAGCACAATCGAATAGGGAAAGTTTTGTGGACTCAACCCCAAACAATTGATAAATAATCCATATAGCTGGTCCCCATCGCTCAATATTTTGAGTAAATATATTATGGTTCAGTGTATGTTTGCATGTAAAGCATCTAGATCATAAAACAAGGGTGGAAACCACAACCATGTGCTTTCATCACACTATCATAATTCAACATACTTCTTGGATTTTCTCAAGGCATTTGTGTATAAAGTAAGCTTACATTAATCATAATTACTAGTGTTCGATATGATCCTAGGAATAGACATCCATGCACAATTATATATGCCTATGTCTATACATGCCCTTGAGTTGTAACTTTTGGAAGTGATGTGTGCAACACTTATTTATGTGCCATAACTCATAATTAGGGGCAGATTTAAAATTTAAAGTGGTAAGAAGAGATGATGATACTTGTTACATTGGAGGAAAGAGGATACGTAGTATTTCTAACAGCTTGCATTGTAATCATGCATCGTTAATTGAAGTGCATCGCACTTTTCATCATTGCATCCACCTAAAATGGATGATGATTGAAACAATAAGTTACTTCATTTCTTAGGGGTGTTTTTCCTTTGAGATCTATATTCCAGTGCACAAGATTGCAATTTTGAACCCCGTTCACTCAGTAATATTAAACAATGCAAGTATAAACTAAACAAACTAATTCCACTTCACAAAGCAATCAAAACTTGGTAATATCATAAATTACGAAACTATATAGTTGATTAGCCAGCACAAGTTTAAATGACACAATATATGTAAATGAAAAATGCTTGTAACCGAGAGGCACCTGCACCAAAATTGACAGAGATCAGCTTTCCTTCTTGGTACAAGAATTCTCTCATACTGTTAATTTGAATCTTCTCAAGCACCTCCAACCAAATTTCTTCGTATCCCTTGTGGCTTTTGCCAGAAACATGCCTACTGTTCACACGGATTGCATCAGAAGTTTGTGCAGATGCCCATTGAGGAGCCATCCCAGACACGGCATTTCTTTTTCTGTCCATGCTAATACCATATGTTGAACCGCTGTTGCGGAAATCAGCAGAAGTTCCACCAGGGAGACTTTCCAATCTGACATGCTTTGACAAATCTCTCCTATTATTGGGCATCTCCACATGTTCACCACCTTTTCTGGAAATATCTCTTCCACCCATGTTATTTACGCCCAGAGGGCTATGATTAAAACTAGTTTCTGTGGATGAACTAGGGAGCAGATACTGCTGATCAGGAGCAAGCTGAAGCAAGGCAGCTGTTAACCACGTTAATTTGTCATTTGACATTCTAAGTTGTTTTTCAGCCTCTGACAAAGTTTTGAGGGCCTGGCGCAGCTTTTCCATATCTTCTTTGGATACTAGAACCAATAAATTTGTGATTAATTTTGTATGAATAAATATCCAAAGTATAAATAACTGATTCATACAACCCAGCATTTAGTTTTTGATGAAAATGAGGGGGTGAGGAAAATTCATGTCAGAGGTACAAAAGATAAAATTTCAGACTCCAAAAACATTGACATAATGATCTTAATAGCACCAAACTGGTCAAAAAATCCATAACATCCCAAAGTTTGGAAGGAAAATCACAGAGCAGCAATTTCAGGAGAAAGGGACCATAGTCACACAGACCAAATGTAAAGAGATGGGTTATTCAATAACTTGTCACTGATACACAAAGCATCAAATAACTATTGAACTCACATGGCTTTCGTCGAAAAAATTTCCTTCTAGGCCTTTCTTTTGTGAAATCATAGCTACCAGCTAATATATCAGTGATGACTGTAGCAAGTTGTGACATTAAAGCTAATGGCTCCACACCAGTTTCCATTATGACTCTCAAATTCTTCACAGTGTTTACTGTGTCTGCAGATAATGCTAAATCAAGAAGATCCACCAGTTTTTCATCAGAGATTAGCCCAACCTGTATGAGACTCGTAAAGTTTAGAGCAAATAAATAGAAAGCATATCATATTTAATCAAGTGAGACAGCAAGGGGCAGTTTAATCAGCCTACTAAGAGTCGTCTAAGAGATCAAAGCAAAAAAAACTAGCAACCAAACAGGCTAAGTGGGTGTTCAGTGAGGTGATAGCTCATGATGGATAATGAAGAGGCAGGAACAGTTTAATCAGCCTGAGAAGAGTCATCTAAGAGACGAAAGCAAAAAAACTAGCAACCAAACAGGCTATGTGGGTGTTCAGTGAGATGATAGCACATGATGGATAATGAAGAGGCAAGAACAGTTTAATCAGCCCGAGAAGAGTCATCTAAGAGACCAAAGCAAAAAAACTAGCTACCAAACAGGCTAAGTGGTGTGTTCAGTGAGGTGATAGCTCATGATGGATAATGAAGAGTCAAGAACACTGATTCTGAGAGATTCTTAATCATGGATCCATGAGCTAGCCTATTGAGATCTCAATGGATTAGAGAAACTAGCAAAGCAGAATTTTTGCAGAAGATTATCATCATATTGAGATAATGATCATCAAAAAATTTGCAGCTGCACACTGCAACTGATAAAGCAGAATGCTAATAAACAAACAATCCAACCAAGATGTGCTTTTTTTTAACCGTATCTGGAATCCATGACAGCGGTTCAATTGAGTGTCCTATATCCAATATCCATGGATATGGATATTTCAAGAAGTTTGTGTATGTAGTCTACTGCATCTAAACAGAAACTCAGTCACGAGCCATGAATGGCAAATTGCTCTTCAATTGCCTTATATACATCATGCCGTTAACAATACATTCTTTTAGGCATCACTACAACAATGCAGCACCATTTCTTGTAACCACTTAGCCTTATAAGCCTAAAATTGATCTCATGTTTGGAAATGACAAATATGAAAAATAACAACAGTTCGTTCAGAATTTAGCTCAAGTGGCGAATTGAGATCAGGATAAGGCTTAGGCTCATATTTTATCAGCAAAATAACATATACACAAATAGAACTTCTAATTGTGGATAATCTGGAATCCAAACATAGAACTATAGCTTCCTTTACAAGCATGTGATTTTTTTTCAAAAAAGTGAAAATTAGCACATCCTACATGATCAAGTACATTTCAACACATTAATTGTTTGAAAAACTGAACTGCAATAATTATATTTCTAACATACACATCAGCGTCAATACCTTGCAGACTTGTATAGACTATACAATATTACTTTGATGTATCATTAAAGAGGCAAACATGACACTGACAGTATTGGAATATGCCATTTTTTTAACCAACATACAATGACATCAAATATTTTTAACATTTTAATTATAGCCAAAGAATCGGAAAGCACTTACCAATTCCTGAACCAGAGGGACCGATATCTTCTGCCCAAGCAAATTTAATTGTTCAAGTGTCATCTCACCATCCCTCAAAGATCCATCTGACCGCGATGCAATAAGTTTTAGCGCATCCTTATCTATATCTATATCTTCTTTGGATGAAATGCACTGCAAAGTGTATATAATATCTGCATCTTTTAGCTTTGGGAAAAAGAATTTCTGGCATCTGGATATAATTATATGAGGCAAAACATCAAGACTTGAGCAGACAAGGACGAAAACTACACGTCTGGGTGCTCGATCAATGACCTTTGATATGGCACTCCAGCAGTCAAGAGACAGACTATCACAGTCATCAAAGATAAAAACTCTATATAGAGATGGGATCTGAGAAACAATCATATTGTCAAGCAGATCCATAATGCTCTTGAAATCAAAATTAGTGACTGGGCCAACTTCCCTTATATTTCGACTCTTACCCATATCATGTGAAATGCAAGAATTGCAATAGCCACAAGGTTTTGGATGCTCCACAGATTGACAATTCAAAGCTCTGGAAAATATCCTAGCACATGAGGTTTTCCCAGTACCATGAGGCCCATAAAACACATATAGCAACCCAACCCTCCTCCTAGAAACAGCATTAGATAGAGCTTGTGCTACTAAATTCTGTCCAACTAGATCTCTGAAAGTTCTTGGCATGTACTTTTGTGTCAGATTTTGATGCCTACCATTGTGGTTCCGCCTGAGCTTGCCTTGATCACCGGATCTTGCTTCAGAAGCAAGATCAGAATCAACATCATTTTTCAACAAATGATCAGCATATATACCTAGCTCTCCTGAATAGTCATGCACCCAACCAGCGTTACCAGTGCTTTCTTGGGATCCGGATGCCTCCACTAGTAGAGGCAAAGCCTCTACATCAGATTTAGTAGATGAAGCAGAATGATCTGATGCCACGGGCATACCAGGAAAATCTCTTCCATGGGAAAATGTGCCATCTCTCCTTGAATCTGACAAACCACAAGACAAGCTCCTTCCGGCCATGTCAAGGAATGTTTTACCCCTGTGATGAATTCTTGACCAATTCCATGGAATTCCACATCCATTTCTGGGAGCCCTTGTGACATTTTGTTCCCAATATTCTTCTTCCTCCGTGTGATACCTTGACTGTGCTGAACCTTGAGCAAATGAATTAGAAGCAACAGACATTTCTTTCTGTCCCCCAACATCCCTTGAAGATGGAGCAGCAGCCCGTGCTCTTCTCGCACTTCGAAACTTACGCCTTTTCACCCTATTCACTCCACTATAGCCACTAAGACTGGTCTCATGCTCACCTATTTTCTCCTTTTGTGTGTGTGTATCGTGGTGATGCATGTTGGAAGATGCCACATCACTACCCCTTGGAATCTCATTCAGCTGCTCTGAAAGGGTCTTAACATTCATATCCTGACTATGCTTCCCCTTATGCTTACTCTTTCTATCTTTTGATTCTGAATTCCCCGAAACAGCTTCATGGATTAAACTATTAAAAGCTTGATCTTGTAAAAGGTCTTCATCACCACCCAAAGGATCAGCCCTGTTACTTTTTCTACTAAATTCTTCTCTCATAACTCTTTTACCATCCCTAATTCCACTCTTAACACTACGATCACTAACAGCCGCTACGCCATCAATCCCCAAACTATTATCACTTGGGACGACCTTTGATGGTGCTAAATTTGCTAAGGGTGGAGAAGTTCCTGACAACCTCCTACCTTCCCTTCGACGTTCAGTACCAACTGAGCTTCTACCTTCTCGAATGGCCGCATCTGGGTCGCCTTTCTTGGGAAGTAAATCAACTACAGAAGGTGAATGCCATGAAGGAGGACTGGCCGAAGGATCTCTCAAAGATCGGGACCTCTGAAGGGTAATGAGGTCCCGCATTAACGACCTATCAGCCAGTATGGGGCTTTGCTTAAGCATATGGTTTTTCAGATGAATACAATTGGTCAAATGGATATGGTTTCGAAGATGATCGCCAATATCACCATTAGCATCCTTGAGAATCCTAGAGCGGACAGCCTTGGTCATGATCAGAACATAAATGCAAATGATAGCATTTTTTCTTGAGGGTTAACAAAACTAATCAAACTATATAGCATTTTTTGTTTTTTTCAAACTCTAACCACCCCTAAAAATTAAATCTCTGACACTGTTGCCTTCGAAAAGGTAAATAAATATACCCTACTAACAGATTGCCAAAACTCAAGCAATCAAAGATCCTCCATTAAACAAAAGGAAACCATTTTCATCTCAAAGGTAACAAACCAATTTGCACTTATAGCAACAAATCCCCGAAACTTCCCTCCATGCACCACAAGTACTTCAAAACAATCACCATTTGCTCCAGTAGGGCATAGAATCATCACTACAAACTATCAATAAAATTTAACCAACCCAAACCCATGAAAGCAAACTCAAAATCTCAAGCTTTTTTAAGAGCCCCCAAACTGCACTGATCACTCTACACTCATTCCCACACTAAACCCTCAGCTTCAGCTCAAGAAGACCAAAAGCACTACTCCTTTTACCTTCAACATGTAAATCATTCACCACCCGGACGCTAAAAAATAGACCTCACAAGACAAGTGTCAATCTTCAGACTTAAAACTCCCCATGGAGGAAAAAAAGAAGAAGCTTTTGAAGGGTATAAACCCATTTGCAATTACGACAAAACGGTTAGGTAATAAAGAAGGTCGAGATTAAAAGAAGATGGGGCCTAAAGGAAAGAAGCACTAGAAAAGTAACAGGAGAACACCACATTCACCTGAAAATTTCCCATAAGCAAAAACAACCCGTTTTGGCCATGAAGGAAGGCCACCAGATTAGATCTCTCTCGCAGGCTCTGTAATGGTCTCCCTCAAAGTTGCCAACTTGGCATGCAATTCACGAGGCGCAGAGTGTTGCTTTTCGTGGAAGAGGATAGTCCTGAAAACCCCACTTGAGAAACAGAGTTTATTTCTAGAAAGAGATGAATTCTGGAACTTTAGATAGATAGAGAGAGAGAGAGAGAGAGAGAGAGAGAGAGAGAGAGAGAAACTACAAAAAGCAGAGAATGTTCAGTGGTGTGATATTCAGAGAAAGAAGGAGGTGAGATCTGATGGAGAAAGGAGGCTGTGGAAGCAGAGCACAGCCGATAAAGAGCATGATAGAGGCAGTAGAGTTTTCAAAATGCTGTTTTGTTTAGAATTTTCTTAACATAATAATTTGTTTTTGATATTGCATAATAATAAGAATATCATAAACACTGAAACGTGTATTCGTCCTTGAAAATCGTAATGAAGAAGGGGTCTGTGACTCTGTGCAATACAGTATGTTGAAGAGAGAGGGGGGGGGGGGGGGGGGAGCACAACTGAGATTTGTGTGGGGGACCGGATCTAGGAGTGTCCGTTCTGTTGATATAGCCGTTTTTTTGGGTACTTTCAGGGATGGGTCGGGTCGGGTCTAAACTCTATAATACGGAGTGGAGATGACACTTTTTCTTGTTCAGTACAGTGTAGGAACTATATAATAATTGATATCAACAGTTGGTGGGGACCTTACAAAATAATAATTAAAGTCTCATAATTTATGGTATCCGGTCTATTTATTTTGGAGATTTTGGTAGATTTCCTTTTTAAAATATTTTTATTTAAAATATTAATGTTTTTATTATCTTTTATTTTTGCACGTCAAAACATTAATTTAAGATAAATGTGATTCATTTTCTTTGTAAACCAGCCACTTTGTGCGTTGTGAGTATATATATATATATATATATTTTTTAGTATGATTTCAAATTTAAATTGGAGAAGAGGAATCTTATTCTTGACTTTGTTTACATATTTTTTTGACAATTTGTTTTCTTGGCCTTTGTTGTTGGCTGTTGCATATCAGGACAATATACATGGGGTGACGGGAGCACTTTAAAGTTTAAAGGTGTTTTTAAACTTTATATTTTAAATAAATTTATTTTTAGTATTTTAGATCTTTTTATGTGCTAATATTAGAAATATTTTTTAAAAAATAAAAAATATTATCTTAATACATTTGTAAATAAAAAATAATGTTTTAGTTAAATTATATAATCTCTTATAATTTGATTTTATATGGATCATAGCATGCACTTATGACAAGATCGATTTGACTAACCTGCACTTAGGATAACCTCAAATAAAAAGGTGAAAAGATAAAAAAGAATGAAGGGCAATAATTTAATATGAAAGAATAAAAGTGAAATGAATTCAATTTAATATAAAAAAAATATCAAGAAAAAACTCTCGAGTCAATTCATGCCAAGTCAATTAACCTGCTATTCAACATATGAGATTATCTTAATTTCATTGAAAAATAAAATAAACAACGAAGCTAAGAAAAATAATGAAATTAAAAAAATAAAATAGTATTGAATTTGCTAATACCGATTGGATTTTGGTAGGTAGGGGCACAGAGAGGGGGGTTAAGAAAAAGGAGCATCTCTTTTTAGCACCCCGGGAGAGTCACGAACTTAAAAGTAGGGCCAAGCGATCACGAACTTGAAAGTAGGACCACGCAATCAGTAGCATCGAATTCACGTGCACCCATTCGGCTGACGATGAATGTTGATCCATTAACCATATGGTGCTCCTGATTTACTTTCCTAAGTCGTTTTTTATGGATCGGAGCCCTAAGCAACCCCCAACCCTCCCGCCCTAGCCACACACCCCACTTCCAGAGAGCTTTGAGATGCACCGACCACTTCCTTTCCTATCCCTAGTAATTTACCTGGAGGATGCTAGCTTTGAGCATAAGATAAGATATGATAATTCATTTTGCGAATAAAAAATTGTATTGTATGACTGCTGTTGACCGACCCTCTGCTCATCAAAAGCTTTGACCATCGAAAGAAGGGTTTTTCCAATTATTTTCGGTATGTTTCCTTGCAGACGCACCGCACTTTTTGAGTAAAAACGACAGCCCATTGCTTCCTTGGGTGTCCAATTCTTATTCTAATATATATATATATATATATATATATATATATATATATATATATATATATGTGGAAAATGGACAGCCATGCATCATCTATTATATATATGCTGTCTCCAATTTAGGGGGGGTGCCACCAAAATCTAGGACAATTGTATTGGGCTGGAAGCAAATACGTTTCATAGGTGTCTGGACTCAAGCCCGGGTGGGGCACAGCAAAATGCCGTCCCAAATCCACAAAAATCCATCCAATTGGGGTGAGCCATGTGGCGCGATGGCTCAGCAGTTATATAAGCCCACTGGAACTGGGGTTTTGTGAATGCTTCGGTTGCATCACTGTCCGCCCATGTTCCTGACCCTAGTTGTCGGTTTAGTGTGTGGGCCCAGATTTATCCAAGTCTATCTAACATTTCAACGTTTCTTAAAGATTGAAGTCGATCTAAAATTTTAATATTTTAATATTAAAATAAAATTAAAATTAAAAATAATTTTGTTAAATATTCTTATTTTAAAGGATTTTCATAGATGTAAAATCTAATTACTAAGAATTCAGTAAAGGTTGAGTGTTTGCCCAGGCAGTACAATCGATAATGAAAAAAGGAGTTGGGATTTAAATAGATGCCAGCCCATGTCTATGTGTAAGGCAGATCTCAGTAAGAGACAATCGTAGTGGATCTTCTAGAAAATTATTGGTGGGACGGACCACGCAAGCTCTTAGCTCCTGGGTTCACCCGCTGAGGGAGAAGGTCATTAATGGAGTTTCGACTTCTCCAGCTTTTATGATTCTTCTGGTTAGATGATTTTGCATAATATCTATGTTTGGAGACTTTGAAAGAGGTTCAATTGAATTGATTGGTTTTATTCTTTAGAACATAAAAATGACTTCTTATATAATAATGTTTGTAGTAGCAAGTTTATGAGTTTATTATTTTTTCAATGGAAATTTGGGCTGATCTTGCTAAGCCCATTCATTTGTGGGATGGTTTGAATTCTAGTTTTGGGTCGTTGCATAGTGTTGACCCTATTTTTCATTGGGTTTTCTAGTTCTGCTGAAAATTTATTTTTAAGTTTAAATTAATAAAATTTGATATTTTTATATCATTTTGATATATTGATGTCAAAAATAATTTTTTAAAAGTAAAAAAACATAATTTTAATTTATTTTTAAACGAAAAGCACTTTCAAAAACAACCACAACAATAAGAATTTATTTTTTAGAGATTGATGTTATTTTTTGACATGTGTAAGGATTACTGTCTGTTTAGTTTCTTCATGATATTTAAAAATAAAAAAGCTAAAGATAAATAGGATAAATAAAGGCAATTAAAAACAGAAATTTAAAAGAAAACATATATTAAATGTAAGATGTTATAAGAATGATGACACTGTTTGTTTGTGTCTCTTAAAATATAACTAATTATTTATCTGCAATCTTGAAACCATCACTAACTTTTATAATCCTTAATTTTCTCTATGATTATTAAATTGCGACTCCAATTATCCTTAATGTCTAATATTTTTCAGCCCCGCCGCGAAGCTCATCGAGCGGCGGCACCCATTTCGGTTTTGGTATCAAATCAGGTTTTTTTAATTGAGATCGAACAGGCCAACAATTACACCACCCGCCACAGCCACGCTCGATCTGCCACGACCATAAGCCCAACCACCACTAGTTTCAGCTAACCCTTATGAAAACCACCAACGCTTTAAAATCAGAACTCCTTGTTTTTCATTCCTCGGCGGTTCTCTTCTCGGTCGAGAAACTAAAACATTTAATTATTTTCTCGGTCGAGAAAATAAAAACATTTAATTTTCTTCTCGGTTCGAGGACCCCACAGAACCAGCAACTCCACCATTCAAGCGTGGGAGGACTACTGTTCAGACCATCTGCAATGGCAAATTGCAGGCTCAAGGGATTTCCAAGTGATGAAATCCCTAGAAACTGAATGAGCCCAAACAATGTTGGACCACGCTGCTCCTTAATGGTGGAATAAATGGTAGATCCATTTAGATCGTAGACAGGAAAAACAAATAAAGAAGAGGGATGTTTTTTATTATTATTATTATTATTATTATTATGAGTTTAGGAATTGCTCATTTAACTTTCCTTTTGTTATTCTATTTTAGGCTGAAAGTGATGCCATCGATTGTTTTAGTATTGTATTTATACTTTCAAGATGTGTTTGTGAACTCGCTCGTCTTTCATAGCTAGTTTTGTATGTAATAATTGCCTAATGCCCAGCCTAAGAGTATAAAGCTACTATGGACCAAACCTTTAATAAAAACCATATAAAAGTAGCTAAAGTTCATAGAAACCCAAATGACCACCATTTCAAATGGTTTTAGAGGCCTACTAGGTAGAACTATTTCAAATATAGTATGGTATTCTAATTCCATGAATCTTGAAATTAATAATTATATAAGTCTCAAGTGTTCACCGTATATATATAAAAGATTTTGAAGATGCAACGAGAGGATTTAAAGATGTTTTTCAACATATACTTAATTGGTAAGAATAAAAAAGATGATATTTTATTAATTATAAGGTATTTTTTATATTTATATAGCCTGATTTTCAAAGAGAACCAATGGGAAAAAAACTTTTAGTAAACTATTAAAGTTTTTTCTATAATTATAATTAAATGTTATGACCTAAAGCTTAAGAACTCTAATTTCTTTCTCTCTAATATAGGACCTAAAACTATAGGTTTTGAGCAGCCTGTCTAAGCTAAATATATTAGAACAAAAAAGAAGAAGAAGAAGGAAGAAAAAGAAATCCCTGATCAAAAAGATCGTCAGGCTAATAATCCTTTTGCTCTTAATCAATGTTTTCAAGATATCCATCCTTGTGTAGCACTCGTCGAACTCACTTTGCTGTGGTAAATCTTCAATCATTTTTGTTTACTTGCTGGGCAATGATTGTGTGCCTCCATGCATGTGATTCCATTATTTGCGACTATCGTTGATTCAGTCCTTGTCTCTTTGTACAACTTGATGAGATTGATTACTGTATATTTTTAAAAACATTTTATTTTTTATTCAATTATTCTCTTTTAATATTTCTACATCATATACAAAATGTAAGAGTATTTTTTAAAACAATTATACTCATTGAGAATAAAATATATATTTTTTATATTAGTATTTGAATATATTGTAATTTTATTTTCATATAGTCATATGAAAATAATCAAAATATTATTTTTAATTATTTAGTTGAAAACTGCTTTATAAATCATGGTAAGTTTTTAGTTTAAAAAAACAATCACCATAAAAAAGATATGTTTATTTCTTCGTCTATTAAAAAATGAATCAATAATAAAAAGAGAGTTTGAGTTAATCAAACATATATTTTTTTTACTCTCGATTTAAATCTTTTGATTTTTAGAAATGGTTGTTTTATTTATTTTAAGATTTTATTCAAATAACCACATGATATTAAATTTAATTAGAGTACAAGTAACATAAATATGAACACTGTAGATTTATGAGAGCAAAAACACTGTATTCTCATTACAATTAAAAATTAATTTAAATCATGATGAAAAATTAATCATTGACTTATACTATTGCGTTAGGCCAATGGCGTGGCGTGGTATTTGGAGAACATAATTATAACAAAAGTAATGATACATTATTATTTGATCCCCCGTTAAGCCACATGACCCCTGCTTCCCTGTAATTAGATTTTATTTATTATATAAACAATCCATATCCAAACGAATGTAAATGTAAAAGTGATTTTCCCATAATATTTTTAAATTAAATTTAAAATCAGGGATGCAAGAAATCCTCTTCGGGCGATACCATAAATAAATCCTTTCTTTTTTAAATAGAGCATTTAATCCTTTCTTTTGCATGCGGGAAAAGAAAGAAAAGGAGTATTCTTTTATAAGTATTTAATGATTATTTTTCACGAAATAATTAAAGGAACAAGGTATATATATATATATATATATAGATAATGCCGCCACCTTGTTTTGTTTATTAATGCCACTAATTTGGCTCTCACAAAACTCATAGCAGATGTGCGTTTCGTCATGATTGTAGAGAAAGGCCCTCCGCCAAGGCTCCTTGTCTCGAATATAAAATTCAGTGTCATAATGGTGCGTGTTACGTTGCTACCAAGAAAGAACCACGGCATAGGGGAGGTGCTGAACCGCGTGAAATACTATTATAGCCTTGCATTATGAACTAAAATAGTGAAATAATAATTTTGTTCTTGCCAGCAGAAATATTTGACATGGTTACTTGGGATAATATAATATTTTTATTATCTTTGAAAATAAAAATTATTGACCTAGATTTTTTAAAGCATAATGCAACAACTGGATTATCTTTGAAAAAATCGTATTTCATATTTTGTTTACTTTTTTAAAACCCTCGTCGCCTATGCATCATGAACAAAGCAGAATTCAGAGAGAGAGAGAGAGAGAGCACCGTCGCCACCATGAGGCTGTATGTACAGGTAGATGATAGCTGTTGGGGAATTTCGTGGGTTATTATCCCCAAAAGGTCAGGTGACCATTAATATAAGTTTTAATTCTCATTGCAACTACCCCATTTCAATGCTCATTGATTGCTGAATCCTTCAAAGAATCTTCAAAATTAGACAATTGTCACTTGTTGCAATACTTAAAAATACAAGTATTGAAATAAATAAAATGATTTGAACATATCAAAACTACAAATTGATTGGTTTGAATAATACAATACTAAAAAAAATCATTTTCTTCAGCAAGATTCATTAATTATTATCCAAAATATTATAATATATTAGTTTGAAATTAAAAAAATTAGAATATGCAAAAACTGTTGGATAGTTAGTGCCGAAGAGGGATGTGTGGGATAATGGATATGTCTACTGCAAGTCTACAAGGACATGTTCGAAGTATCCCTAAATATCTAAAATAGTATTTTATTATTTATTTTATATTCGATACATAATAGATTCAAGCCTGATATAAAATAGAATTGCATGGGCAATGCCACAATTTGCATGTCCCAACTATTTTTCCTTCCTTGATTTCTTAAATTTAAAACTTGGGTTTGCATTACAGAAATTTTAATCATCCAAGAACTTTTTTAAAATTTTGTGTTGATGCATATGCTGATCTTCGAAAAATAACTTATGTTGTGTATAAGAAAATAATCCCAAGAAGCGTGACGTGATAGCAAAGGATTTGCGATTTGCACAGCAGGTTTCAAGTTCGAGTCAGAGCACCGCGCGCACTTCTTGTAAAAGCCTAAGACAGCCGGGATTTTACTCGCTCACCTGGACTCATAAAAATATTCTTTCCAGAAAGTGGAGTTTCCTCGCATAAATAAAATAAAATAATATATATCTTTCATTTTCTATTCACTAACTTGACCTTTTAATTAGACAGAATTATTATTTTTATGGAGGAAAGTCTAGAATTTGAGATTTTGTTATTAGATATTTGTCTTCTTCTTCTTCTTCTTATTCTTTTAGCAGCTTAATAATTCACCATTTACGAGGGGCCTTATCTACTGGATGGAGTGTATCCCACCCATATATCCCATGATAAATGGCTATATAAATGTGACTCAGGAATTAAAATGAAATGCAATTAAATCATATAAAAAAAATTGATGAATTGAAATATTATAACAAAAACACTTTCTCATGACTATGAATAGTTTTGAGGATTTTATCTCATACAAATTATATTTATTTTTTTGATAAAATGTTTTTATGACTTTACATGTTTGGAAAAACCTAGTATAAAAATTCTCATAATCGAAACTAAAAATTCAAATTAATTTGTTACATAGGTGTCAGGGTCAAATACACACACATAGCAATTTAAAGGAAATACTCAAGCTACATAGTGAATTTGTTGTTTAGGTTATAATATCATGATCATCTGATTAAAAAAAAATAAAAAAAAAATATGAAGTCTATTATTTAAATTTAGCATCATTGAAGGATAGAATTAAAAACAAATAGTGAAAAAAAATGATGTTAACGTATTTTAACTTTTCAAACTTATGATTTAAGTCATTAAACCCAAAACATTTCATCTAGAAAAACCAGGAAGTCCAACTCCTAACAAATCAAATGTTGAAAGATGAAATATAAAAAAGTATACTAAAAGATCCAAAACAATAACAAAAATAACAATTAAGAGAATGATGACCTAATTTGAGATGAAAAGTAAACAAGAGGACAAACTAGAATTTTGATTGAATGATAGAAGTTGAAAAACAAATTAATTATATAAAAGGATCTAAAAATAAAATAGCAATGAAAAAAATGATGACTTGATTTGAAATAAAAAGTAAATGACAGGACAACCAAGGATTTAAATTAAAGACAAAGATTAAAAATAAAAATCAAATTCACAATAGAATACAAATCAAAAAATCAAAATAAAAAGAATGAGAACCATATTTGAAAAAATAAAATGACAGTTATATGAATGCAATGATGAAATTAAAATTTAAAAGGGAAAAGGCTAAAAATCAAATAAACAAGGATTAAATTTGTAATCTAAGTAAATGATAGGACAACTCTAAACTGCTCAATGGTTGGTGTGATTTTTGAGGGGAAGAGAGAAAGGAGAAGAAGAAAAAAGAAGAGATAGTTAAGTGACACATCATTGCCCAACACACCACCATATATGTTGTATAATGATTTTTTTTTAGTTTTTTTTTCACTGTGTTGTTCTCTTTATGATGTATTTGCAATAACTCTTGCTCATATATTTTACAGGCAATTTAGTTTTTTATATATATAATTTAAATTTTATAATAAATATTGATTTATTTTATTAATTCTTCTAATAAATAAATCGCAGTGAAGAGTGTCCTTTTAAATCAATGGGTAAATAAACATGCTGATTAGGGAGCAAACTATCTCGACGAAAATTCCTTTATCAACATGGATAAATACAGAGATAGATACATAGGAGCATATGCAATGACTGTTCTACCCATAACCTTAAATAACTTCTGAAAATATTTGATTTTTTTTTTGTTTTGTTTTTCCATTTTAATTGAAACTTCTGGATCCTTAAATGCATGTCTCTATTGGCTTGTGGGGGTAACATTTGACGATGTTCAATAATGATGCTGTCCAGGCTTCAATTGGCCCTTCCTCGAATTAGCATCGATTATAAACTCTTTTTTTTATTATTTTTTATTGTCTGCCAATAATGTCACAGAGCTACCAAAAACATTAATCCAAACCCATCGAGCAGGAAACATATCTCTATCTGGAACTCTAATGCTCGACCACCTTTGTTTCCTAAATTTAGCTATCCCGTGTCAGTGAAATTATGGGCCACTGTCTGGCTAGCTTTTTTTTTAGATTATTGGCAATGATGGTAGCTTCTGCTTTCGGGGAAAAAAACCCTTTAACTAGTTAAATAATGTCTTGATTTTTAATCATATATATATATATATATATATATATATATATATATATATATATATATATATATATATATATATATATATATATCAAGAAAAAACTGTAATTAAAATGTGTTGTTTTAAGACCTAATTCTTTTAAATTGCAGTATATATATATATATATAATGAAAAAAATGTAATTAAAACGTGTTGTTTAAAGACCTAATTCTTTTAAATTGAAGGAAAAAACCTAACACGGTAATTAAAAATTTAAAATCAGTACATAAATATAATATCATATTAGTAGCTGGGAACTTCTAGTCTTATTAAAATAAAAATTTAGTTATTTAGTAGGTGATATAGTGATAATAACTTTGCATTAAAAAACTTGTTTTTTTTATAGTCTCGAATTCTTACCCTATAATAACTAATATGATAGTTATTGATACCGGGATTAATAAAAATAAAGAACCTTTCTCTTAATCAGTTGGGGGAGTCACAAGCATTTCTTATAGTGCATGATCTACTTAGTTATATACAGACAGTAATTTCTATATGTTTTTAAACAATGATGATTAATTAATATAGGCGGTATGCCCAACAAAACACAATCGATTACGATTTTTTTTTCTTAACTCAAGCTGTCCATTGCAATCAATTATAAAGGTTGCAATTATATATATATATATATATATATATATAATTGAAAAATGTATTTTAGAAAACAATTATTTCCACGGGTTGCAATTATAGTACTCTGTCCTTACTTTTGTCTGTACTACTCGTTTATATATTTTTGTTTTTAGACAGCTTCGCTAATTATTATAAAAAGCTCGACTGTCAAACGGTATGCTTTTTATATATGTAATATATATTTGGCAATGGGTTTCAATTTCAATGTTAAAGAGAAACATTATTGGTCTCTGTTTCTATAAGAAAAGAAAGGAGAAAAATAAAATAAAATAAAATATCCCAAAAAGGGTCATCAAATCACAAACTGTAGTCAAGAATAAGCATCGGTATACTCTGCTAGCTGTTTTCATTTTTGAGTTTGCTGTCGTTTTTGGTGCTCCCATCCCATGTGTGCCTTGATATTCGTTGTCCATGCCCCACATTTCAAGACTGTATTTTGGTCACCATCTTCTTTCGGCCATTTATTGAAATATAGCACAAATCCCATCTTTTCCATCCCTTTTCTGAGATTGTTTGGTATCATTCACAATTTTTATTATTTCTTAGAAAAACAAGAACACAAAATATGTTTGCTTCGTTTTTTAAAATAAAATAAAACCACCGATCACACTTTTTTTTAATTTTAAATCATTCCACTTGCAACAAAATGTTTTTGTTTTTCCGTTTTTTAAAACAAACCCTAAACAAAAAAAAAAAAACAAGGTTTCTATTTGCGCTCTCATTTTTTTCTAAATAATTTCAACTGACTCTTTAAAGTAATTTAATTCCAATAATAACTCCAATTTTTAAAATACTCCCGGTCAGCTACGAGAAGGGACAAAATTGATTTCTGTGCGTGTAAATATTTCAAAATGCCAGCTTTCACAAGTATAATATGTTCAGCCGCATGCTTGGAAGCTTCTTCCTTTTCTCTTTTCTCTTTTCTTTTTTATTTATTTTTAAATCCCCAGATACTCCCACTGTCCCTTCCATATCCTAAGTATTAAATGATGCAAATTCTGCGAATGCAATTAAATATTTTCAACATATTAAAAATAGCCATTTAATCATAGCCATTGGAGCCTACGCTGTGCTGATTTTTACTTTCCGGGATAGTTGAGGAAAGCACCAAACACAGAAGTTTGCAAGGTTTCAGTAGAGGTTCCCGATGAATAGAAAAAATAATAATTAGAGGAGGACAAAGTTTTGATTCATTGCAGGTAACCCTCTTCATTTTTAATTAAATTAAAAAACCTCATCGGGAAGTGGAAAGCTACGTCCGAACACTGTAAGACCTTAATGTTGGAATTTAGAAATCACATAAAGCTGCTAGAGACACAGTAATCAGTGTCACATCCCAATTCTGTACTGTACATTCACTTGATGATGCTATCGTATCTGTACTCTTAAGTTCCGCGTTTTGTTTTATTTTTTTTTGGTTTTATTAAATTAATTTTAAATGTTAATATCAAAACTATTTTTTTAAAATTAAATAAAAAAATATTTTAAAAAAACAATATAAAATACGTAGCAATCACTGTGATCACAGCACTGTCCCGTCAACGTCTACCACTGGCCCCATCACAAGTTGTTCTTAGTCCTCGCCCCCTCAAGCCATAGAGTACTTTTTCAGAGCGTCACACAATTAAAAAAATAAAAAATAATCAGGAATATTTAATTAGGTTATTTTAATGACAATGACTGCTAGATTTAGAATTATTTATTTTACTATTTTCTTTGACCTTGCTAAGAAAACAAAAACAAAAACAAAAACAAAACTCTTTAACTATTCATTTAATTATTCACAAATTTCTGCTTGACAATTCACAAATGTACCTTATCCCACTAATTTCCTGTTTGCCACCAGAATTATACGAATACCTGCTCCATGCATCATGGTCGTCAATCATGTACTCGGATGTTCAAACATTTATCAGACATTTCTGGTTCCAGCGTTGAGTGGGGTCCATCGTCAGATTATGCAAAATCAATCACTCGATAATCGGGCCCACATATATAGAGTGTTTGACACTGCGTTTTAAAATTAATATTAAAAAAAAATGATTTTTTTTAATTTTAAATTTTTTGATGTATTTAAATCATTTTGATATGCTGATATTAAAAATAATTTTTAAAAATTAAAATAACATTATTTAAATATATTTTTAATAAAAAACACTTTAAAAAAAAACTCAATCACACTTGTAAGAAGTCACATAGACAAACACTCAATGCTGGTTTTTGATTAGCTAGATCCTTCTGTTCTAATACAACAAGCGCCCTCTTGTTTTTATGTTGGCATTCATCCGTAAAAGAAAAATAAAATAAAATAAAACAAAACAACTGATTGATTGAAGAAACATGCTTGATTCAATTTACATATTTTTTTATAGCCATGATTTCTCATGAATTTCGTTTTATTTAATAAAAAAATTAAATCAACTCTTTAATATTTTTTAACTGGCTTGATATATTGATATTAGAAAAAAAATTGTTTTAAATATAAAATACTTAATTTATTTATGACCCTCTCAAATAGATCACGCCCTGATTTTCCTGCAGCTCTTACCTAGTTTATAAGAGGAGGAAAGCAAGAAAGCGAGAGATTTTCTTTTTGCATTATTTCCCGCGCTTTAAATCCAACTTTTGTAGTTCTTTAGCTCAGCCCTAGCCCACCTCCATCTCCGGCTCCAATCTGTAGTCAAAATTGGTGTCTGCCTTTCTTTCTTTCTTTCTCATGGGATAAAACACTCTCACTTGTTACAATCCCCAAAACCCCTTTTGCTTTCTCTGATAAAAATCACCCAAAAAATCCTCATCACCAAAACCCCGTCCACATTTTTCATTTGATTTCAATCTGGAGTTATGGAGACAGTCAAATGTAGATCGCTACCAAACAACAAGAGCAAGATAGCAAGAACATTCCAAAAAGTTATCAGCCTCAAGGCTGCAACTAGAATCGCTTCAAATAATGGGATTGGCATGTGTATGCTAACACCGCACAGCAAGTTCGATCCAGATGACTCAAACGCCGCCTCCAAACCTCAAAACGCCACTTACAATCACAAGAAGAAAGATGCCAAGGCCAAGCGCAGGGCAGTCTTGGAGGCATTGCTGGCAAAGCTGTTCGCGAGCATTACTACCATTAAAGCAGGTTATGCGGAGCTCCAAATGGCTCAGAATCCTTACTGTAGTGATGCTATACAAGCTTCGGATCAGGCTGTTGTTGATGAGCTGAAGCAATTATCAGAACTTAAGCGTAGTTTTTTCAAGAATGAGCTCGACCTTTCACCCCAGGTTACTATGATGCTGGCGGAGATTCAAGAACAGCAGGGCTTGATGAAAACCTATGAGATCACCATCAAGAAACTGGAGGCAGATGCTGAGGTTAGAGGCTCGGACATTGGTTCACTCAAGAAACAGCTTGATGAGGTCATAGCTTTTAACAAGTCTCTCGAGAAGAGACTAAATGCTAGCGGGCCTTTGTCAATGTTCGACAACATTCAGTTTTCACTCCTAAATCCAACCCATTTTGTTCAATTCTTGCATCATGCTATAAGATCCACGAGGAGTTTTGTGAAATTAATGGTTCGTGAAATGGAGGCAGCCCACTGGGATATTGAAGCAGCTGCAAAAGCAATTGAGCCAGAAAACACTGTTTTTGCAAAGCCAAGCCACAGGTGCTTTGTCTTTGAATCTTTTGTGTGCAAAACGATGCTTGAAGGTTTCAATCATCCACATGAAGAGCTTCAAAGTGAACACTACTACTTCATTGAATTCAAAAGGCTCAAATCTCTGAACCCAAAACAGTTCTTGACTCACAATCCAGACTCATCATTTGCTCGATTCACAAGGGCCAAGTATCTTCAACTTGTTCATGCAAAAATGGAGTGCTCTCTGTTTGGGAATTTAAACCAGAGAAAGCTAGTGAGTTCTGGTGGATTCCCGGATTCTGCTTTCTTTAATGCATTTGTTGAGATGGCTAGAAGGTTATGGGCCTTGAATCTCTTAGCTTTCTCATTTGGTGAGGATGTCAGTATTTTTCAAGTAGCCAAGAATTGCAGATTCTCTGACGTCTACATGGAGGCTGTTACACAAGACCCCGTATTAGAAACTACCACCGCTGGCACTGATCTCCTGGTAGCTTTCACAGTGGTTCCAGGATTCAAGATTGGCAAAACTGTGATACAGAGTCAAGTGTATCTGTCTCCGGCGAGTTCTTGATGTTCTCCCCGTTTTGTTTTGTATAATTCTGTAATATAATATTAAATGAAACTGTAGTTCTATCTGGTCCAGTGATTGCTGCAAGAACCTTGGTTCATAGTCGACCAATCAAATTATTTACCCAGTTTTAACCGATTTGGTCTTATATAAGCTGAGCTGTCATAACAAATCCTTTTGGAAGTAAAAAAGAAAGAAAAGAAGATGGTTGCAAGTTCAAGTTCTCTGGCTGGCTGGCTAGCTAGCGGGGCTTGGAAATTTCGCCGAAGATTTGATCTTCAGCCAGTCAATCAGACACGGTGGGGCGTGGGGTGGCGCGTGGGGTTAACAGGGTGCATGTACCTTGTTGCAGAAGGCAGCATTGCTTGGTAGTGTTTGCTAGCTGGTGGTGCTTTAAGGTGGGGTCAAAGCTTCAGGCCATGAGCATAGAAAGTCTGCAGCAATGAGCAAAGTTCACGAGCTGTGTGTCATAAAATCGCCAGCATCTGTTTGACTACATGCGACCACGAACATAATCTTATTCTGGCTGACCACAGATCTCTGCATTGAATTTTTATGGTCCCCGTGTGGATTGGTGAGCAGGACAAGCTTCAACTCTTCAATGCCAATCAATAATTTTATCAGAAATTAATAAATGAGAAATAAATATGTGGGTATTACTTGCATCAAATTACTTGCATGTTTTTAAATCATATGTTAATATCAATGTTTTTCTTTTTAATTTAATTATATTTTCATAATGTAAACTAGTTTGATAGTCTCAATGACACCAAAAACAATCACAAATGAGTCCAGCAAATTCAAGTATAGAATAAAGACAGCAAGGAGCATAAAAAGCACTTATTAGAATCCTATCTTTTTTCTTCATTTTTCTCTCTACTCTCCATTTCCTTACCCCTTTATTTATAGGCGAGACGAGAGCTTTCAAAGCTTTTTATGGTGACATTTAAAGTTAAAATAAATGATTATCAAACAAATCTGTATAAAAATTAAGTTGAAAGATATATAATTATATTTTTATTATGCCAATTTGATTTAATCATGAGCTAAATTAAAGTTTAATTATGTTTAGAAATTAATTTAGGGTCCAATTGAAGGACTTAATTATACTTTAAATTGGTCAAATTAATTTTGTAAGGTCTTAATTGAAACAATAATAAGTCTAGGAACTTAATTCGGTCTTAATTGAGAAGGTTGAAATTTATTGGAGGCTAAAATTAATTTTTAGCAAGTCAATTGGATGAGATCAAAGATGAAATTGAAAGTTTAATGGTCAATTGAGGGTCAAATTGCATAAATCCGAGATCAATGACTAAAGTAAAAAAGACGGGTAAATTTGAGGTTGCTATTCAAGTTTTGACGGAGATAAAATTACATAAAATTAAAAGTCTAAGGCCAATTAAGAGCGTAATAAGAACAATTATAAATTGAAAGATCAAATTATATTTGTCAAAATGACATCATTTTGCAGAACTTGAAGGTAACCAATGCTAGGTTCTATATCTTAGTCCGAACAATGCAAGACACACCACTGTCTTCATTATTGTAGAAGTGGAAAAGGCGACTTGCAAAAATCATCATCTGCACGCAACTGTTAGATGAAGAGTCAATGTTTTTCCTATAAATACATGCGAGCAACAGATAGAAAATGGAGTGAAGAAAGAACAGAAAAAAGGACTGGATAACAGGAAAAAAAACAAATAGTGGAACAAGAAAACTGTGACCAACCAACTGCAAACCACTAGAAACAACTCTTTACTCTCATCACCATCGGCAACAGTTCCAACCTTTTTTTCTCCAAACATCAATAGCTTTAGCAATTTCTTCTCCACCCAACAGTCGACCAACAAAAACCTCTCGGCACCACCAACAATTCTTTTTTCTCCGACAACAACGACAACATATCCTTCCTCTCTTCCTCCTCCTCCTCCAACAACTACTATTCCAGCTACTGCAACAACAACATTGCTTATTCTCTTCGTTGCAATAGTCTTCTATTGCCTTTATCAAGCAACATCGACCACCATTCTCTCCACTAACACCTTTTTGGCACCGATTTGATATCTTTCTACACGGTGGGAACATGTCATCCTCCGTCTCCCCTGTTACTGTTTATTACCTGTGAACAGTAGGTTGTGGCTGGGCTAGACGCAGCGTCCAACCAATCCACTGAAAATAACGGGTTATTTCAGCACATGTGGGGTGGGCAACCCAGCTCCAAAAAGTAATGGGTCATTTCGGCTTATTTGATTGGGCAACCCAACCCAGAAAATTCATAAAAAAAATATTTTATTTTCGTGCATAAAACCCAATCATAAATTTTTCTGGCATCTTTTTCCATATTTTAAAATGAAAATAAAATATCATAACTAGTTTATAATTATCTGTTAGAGTTGAGAAACCCTAGTGTTATATATATTACTTGTATTATAGCTCATTAATTTTCAGTTGTTATTTGATTTATACTGCTAAAAAGAAGTGGCCGTACGATGAACCATACATATTGTGGTAATACTCCCTTTTTAGTGCAAGTACAAATGGCAGATTGGTGTACAATTTACAAGCAGGTCAAGAATCAACCAGCACTTCAGTGAGGAGCATGAGTAACAATGCCGTTCATTAAAATTGATTCGAATTAAACTAATTTCCCAATTTCGCTATAAAATTTACAGATTTAACGATCAAAGGAATAAAATGAAAATTGTTCAAAAACAAAAATATCACTCGGAAAAAAATCAAGGAGAAAAAAATGCACCGGTGGTGTAGTCTCTGTCCAGCATGTCAACTTAAACCACCTGATACCTGCTGCTGCTGTATGTTAGAGCTGGAACCCCACCTTCCCGCCGTTTGAATCACCACCCACATCATGTATTGGATCCTATGCAGCTGGCCTTCACAGGCTTGCAAATGCAAATATTTATTTCTTTTAATTCCAAGTCAGTCTCCTCCTATAAACCATTTGATCACCTCGCCCCCTACATGTCTGAACTGCTTAAAAAATATATTTTTTTCAGGATTTCCCCGAGTAATATCCCACTCTATAAACTGATGACTTATTTTGGCAGACATTTCTCAACAGGCCATCAATGAGGAGACCATAAATGTCTCTTCCAACAAGCCACTACTTCCAAAATGAGCAGAAAATGATTGCTACCCTCAATCACAGTCAAGCACGGTATTCTTCCTTGATCATCTTGAGGATTTCAAGGGGAGTTTCCAGGGGAGGGTGAAGGGTCGGAAGCTTCTTCAAGAGCTTCAAGCATATTTATGACATCAGCTGTGTCATCCAAATAGTACTTGGCCTTGCTAGGTTTCTGACCAACAGTGCAAGCAAATACAGATTTACTGGAGTTAAGGATACCACTTGCTATTGCGTTATCAATGCTTTCAAACATATCCTCATCTGATCTGTCATCCCCGATACACAATACAAAATCAGCCTGTCTTCCGCTTTCAGCCATTGATGTAAAGATCTTTTCTGCCACGGAACCTTTACTGATTCCCTGAAAGCCGCAGGAAAATTAGTGTCAGGCTTCATGGTTACATTTTAGTCAAGAATAGAACACTTGATTAGAAAAGATGCACCCAGGTTTTTCCAAACAGTAAAAGAATCAAGAAGAAGGGGTAGGCTGTAGTTATGATTGAAGTTAACACTGAGCATTTGCATGGTTCATTGCCAAGCAAAATATCAAGGTCCATTCAATTAGTGGTGATATAACATCCACGATCCATGCTTTAATAATGAACATTCAAATTGGTTGATTATTGAACAATATTGACAATTAATAAGAAACCATGCAACGTTTATGGCATCATCGCGGCAATTGCTTTGGAAAGAGAAATAACGACAACTGAAAAGGCCAATACCCAACCAATTTAGTAAATCAAGTCATAGTCCAAAAATGTGTTTTACCAACACTAATATTTTCTCCTATTTTTGCACAGCTTACCATTAGAAAGAGTTCTAGGAAACAGGTTTCCAGAATTTTCATGATTGCATGAATCTGAAATTCCCATTTGGCTAACTAGCTGCTCTTGAAAAAAAACTTGAAATAATTTTCATGCCAGACATTAAACTGCTTCCACTCCCTAACTTCCAACTTGTGCTCCAACCTAGGTTCATCATAAACTTATTTACCAGACTTGAAGTGATGTAATTGGTCTAAAGAAAATGAGAACAGTTAACACTTTGTTCTAGCAGTCAAAACAAATAAGATGGTTTGCCAAAGCAGTTCATTTCTTTCATGGTGTTGAAAAGCAAATTAGACGATCTTCAGAACAGCAATTGATAGGAAATTGCATTCAGCTAGAAAGTTGGTAAATTGGAATTGAAGCAGAATATTTACCTGAGGCTTAACTTCCACAATAAACTGACCACTTTTGACAGCAACAGGCTCATTTGCAAGCACACTTTCAAGATGGTCCAACATCTCCTTGGCCTGAGCAGCTCCAAAACCAGGATCTGCATCCCTGTGGTGCCAAACCACAGCGCTCTCTTTGGTCTCGATGGAAGATCCATCAGTGGCTTCTGTGTATAATTTCATAACAGGCTCAGCTATTTGAATCCATCCAAAATCACTACTCTGCCCGCAGTTCTCCCAATCATCACCCGCAGACCACCTGACACATCATGATTTTTAGCCAAGCAGAAATGGAAGAGCAATAGAAAACATGAGTAATTTAGAGCATACCTCATGAAGTACCCATGTTCAGCGGCAATTCCAAGTTTTTTGCAAGGAGCAAACCACTTGCCTAAACTATCTCTTCCTCTTCCACTGACAACAAAGACGGTGTTCTTAACATCACTACAAAGAGTATTTATGATTGAAATGACCCTGGAACTTGGGGTTTTATTGATGGATGTTTGCGGCATTACAGTCCCATCATAATCCAATAGTATAGTTCTTTTTTTGGATTTTATATATGCAGATTCAATATGATCAATATTTAATTTTTTGAAATTAGGATCAAGCGCAACAACTCTAAAACCAAAGCTCAAGCCAATTCCCCAGCAGCGCCTTCTGAAATGGTCTTTGCAAGTCCTCTCCATGTCTTGGTAAAAGCTCCTTGACCAATATGCCACATCATGTGTGCTGACATACCTGTAATGCTTCTCATGTCGCAATTGTTTCTCAGAATCCGCCATTGAAATCGCCTCATTCATTGCTTCAGCGGTTGCTTCAATGTTCCATGGATTGACCCGAATTGCACCACTGAGTGAAGGGGAACATCCAATGAACTCTGATACAACCAGCATGCTTTTCTTGGGTCCACTGGATTCTGCACTACACTCCGACCCAGAAACACCCTGCCTGCACACAATATACTCATATGGAGTAAGATTCATCCCATCTCTCACAGCTGCCACGACAACACACTCTGCAATGGTGAAATATGCAGCTTTTTCACTGAGAGATAGTGGTCGATCAATAAAGACAACAGGTTCATAGCCAGGCTGGCCAAAATTTTCATTAATTCTCCTGCAGCTTTCCTGTATTTCAGCCTGCATTTCCTCAAGATCTTTCCCTTGTCCCCTGGCAGGATTTGTTATCTGCACCAAAACAGCCCTTCCTTGCCACTTTTGGTGTTGTTTCAGAAGCTGTTCCATTGCCAAAAGCTTCAAATTTACACCTTTAAAGATGTCCATGTCATCAACCCCAAGTAGAACTGTCTTTCCTTCAAATTGTTGTTTTAGCTCCCCTACCCTCCACTCCTTGTCTGCAAGTTTCAAGACAGACTCAATCTGCCCCATATGAATCCCAACTGGCATGATCTTTATTCCAACAGTCCTGCCATAGTACTCCAATCCAATGTAACCTCTCTTTGACTGATATTCCAACCCCAACATTCGACTGCAACAAGAAAGAAAATGACGAGCATAATCAAAAGTGTGAAAGCCAATGAGGTCCGAATTCAAAAGTGCCTTAAGAATCTCTTCCCTGACAGGTAAAGTCCTGTATATCTCTGACGAAGGAAATGGACTGTGAAGAAAGAATCCCATTCTCAATCTATTAAACCTTCTCCTCAGGAAAGTAGGCAGCACCATCAAATGATAGTCATGAATCCAAACAAAGTCATCCTCTGGGTTTATAACCTCAATCACCCTTTGCGAGAAGATCTTATTTGCTGCCACATATGCCTCCCACAGAGATCGATCAAATCGCCCACCATGATTCCCCGAAAAAGGAAGCATGTAGTGAAAAAGCGGCCACAAATGCTGTTTACAAAACCCATGATAAAACTTTGACAAAATATCAGGAGGTAGAAATGCCGGAACACAATTAAACCTATCCAGCAAAACCTGCGAGACCTCATCTTGTTCAGTCAATTCAACATCAGCCCGCAAAGAACCAACATATAAAACCTCCATATCTTCAGGCAAACCATCTTTTAAGTGCAATAAAAGTGAATCCTCATCCCAACTAAAGCTCCATCCTTTATTCTCCGGTCTACGCTTTGCTTTTACTGGCAGTTGATTGACTACAATGATCATGCGGTCCAGAACTACTGATGAAGGTACATCTGAGGCCACACTGTTAGCAACATCATCATCAAGCTCGGAAATAACTCCCGGCACTGTCATTACACGATGCAACTGCTTTCTCTCCCGAGGTTGACCCATTTCCGGAAAGTTACCTGAAGCTAGATCTAAGAGATTGGTATATGATTTAGATACCATCTTGAACCTCTTTCTTTAACAACGCAGAGCCACTACCACTACAATTTCTACTCAAAACTTATTATAAACCAAACCCCGGTATTGATTTCCCTTTGAATTCCCTATAAGTTGACAGGATCTGAAAAGGGTAAGAAGCAAACACCATCATCAGAGATACAGTAACTACCAATCATAATAACCATATAATGACTACAATCAAATTAAACATCTAAATGAGATCCAAATATAGTAAATGATCTAGCAAAAATGAATTATAAAAAAGACTCAACTTTACATTCGAATTCAACAAAAAAAGAAAAAGCATCACCCCATATTAACAAACTTTCTTGTATGAGATTAAAAAAGAGAAACTAACCTTTGGAATGCAAGAAAGTTTGCACCTTGATAATCTTTCGATCTGAAATGAAATAAAATAAAAAACAATAAATAAAAACTTGTTATCTTTCACCAGAAAGAAAGAAAGAAATCTAGGGTTTGGCTTTCGGTCCCTCTCTGTTATCTCAAGAGCACATTGACAACCTCTCTCTTCTCTCTTCTCTCTTCTCTCCTCTCTCTATCTATCCATGGAAACAATATACTACTGCTGCTACAACAATAAACAATGTTTCTTCCTTCCTTTTGTTTTATGTTTTATTTTTTAATTTTTTTATTAATTACCAAAAACAAATTACATAAAAGAGAAGAGGATAAGGTCGGCCAGTAGACACCCAGTAACGCCAGCTGGCAAAGTGGAGTTTTAGGGTCACGCGCTCTACCTCCCTTTCGTTAAGACAGCTTCACGCGTGTCAGGTTTTAAACAAAGCCACGTGAATAAAAAAAATGTATTGCCTGTCCTACGCGTCGTTGGATATCTATTCAACCAAGGACAGGATCACATGTTTTATTTGCAGCTTTGTGCTGTGTGACATGGAATTTCAATTTATTTTTTTATTGTTTCAAGTTAAAAAATTAAAAGTATTTTAAAAAAATAACTATTATTTAACTCTCAAACACCCACTAATTGCATTTATTGGTAACCAGTCATGCTCTCATCTTCCTCACCTTCTTTTTTTCTCTTTACTTTTGCATCCACCAAGTGAAACTAAAGTTATATATTATAGTAATGCTATTTCATCAAGACAAAGAAAATAATAAAAACAAATTTATAGATTAAACTATAAATAACATATGATTTCTTTTTTGCATTTTAGTACATGTAACGTAAAATGCATTGCTTTCCTCGTGATATATATCTCCAAAAAGGTAAATTGTATTGCATGTTGAAATTATTTTAGCTTAACTAATTATCATTCCAATTTCAGTATTTCTAAGATTAGCTTGGCATAATAAAAAAAAAAGTATATCTATAATAGTTTTGAAGGAATTGACATGGAAGTTAACGAATTTTACCCAATTTCTTATTTCTTTGTTTTAAACTTAAAAATATATGTTTAATAGAAATAATACACCATACTAATATAAAAGTTATATTTTAAAAATAATATAAAAAAATTTAGTCTTGGTTAACACAAAAAGGATCTCAAAATATATAATAGAAACACTTATACTATACAATGGGATAAAAAAAATAAAAATATCATAAACATTAACTTCAAGCACATGCTTATTTTTATGCTCTAAAATATTTTTGAATTTTATGCCTTTTTATTTTTAAATTGTTTTAATATATTGGTATTAAAAATATTTTTTTAATTTTTAAAAATAAAAACTTATCTTAATATATTTTTAAATAAAAATAATCGAGAGCTATAACAAATAACTCCACGTGAAGCACTGGATGGAATATAATGGGGTACAGGGGCAAAATAGCAAATGGATAAGATAGGAAAAAGCTTCGATCCAAAGCTTCAACCAAGAAAAAAAAAATGGATAACAAGTAAGAGACAGCGGGTGAGACTGGAAGCTTTCCATCCATGTCGATGATGTTGCCACGTGGACGTGAGAGTTTGTAGATAAGGTGATGGACGAGAAGAGATGACGTCATCTACTACATCATCGCGGCGACGGGTCTAGAGGTAGTTGGGGACGGGTGTAATGTTAGTTGGTGGGCAGCATGTGTATAAATTGAAAAGGAACAGAATGTCATTTTCATCCCTGAAAAGTTATTGATTTTTGATGCTTGCATTTGAAATAGAGAGGGGATTTGGGGGTAAAATCAGTGGCTAAATAGGGTGGGATTTGTTTGACTAATATGCCCTCTTTACCTAATTGTAAGCAAGGTGCTGTCTGGTGTGGCTGTGGTGGCAGATATGGTGGGAGGGAAACATTTTTTTTTTTAAAAAAAACACCCTAATATATGATGACAATTATTGAACCTCGCTTGTTAATATATATATATATATATATATATATATTATTGGAATTAATTATTTTTAATTTAATTAATTGCATGCATAAACTTTTTAATTTATAATTAAGTTTTTTTATAATACTTTAAAAAGGTTGTATATTTAATTTCTTTTTATCAAAACATAATATTCAACACTCAACAGAGTAATGGTTAAATGACTAATAATAATATTATTTCACTTTATTTTTTTTAATTAGAATTAATAAAATAGAGAATAAAGGATCTTATTAATTTCACGGCCAAACAAAAAGTACTAAAATGTAGATTAAATATAAGTCATTTAATAACAACTGTCGTCTGTATTCATATTAATTATTTATCGATATATACCTTATATATGATATTTCTTGTTGCAATAACAAATTAAATATTATTTAGAATTCAACAAATTTTTACTCGAGGTCATAATAATATTTAGAACAATAGTAAATGAAAAGTCAATTTGAAAACATAAAAAAAACACAAAAACTGGGTGTGCTTGACTATAAGAGGATATTTAACACTGCGTTTCAAAAGTGTTTTGAAAAATTATTTTTTTATTTTTTATTTTAAATTAATTGTTTTTGGTTTTTTAGATAATTTTGATGTATTGATATCAATTTTTTTTATTAATTTTAATATATTTTTAAACAAAAAAATATTTTAAAAAACAATTATAACAAAACTATTAAAGAGGACTAAAAGTACATGATAAGGATATTCGAATAAAAATCTTTTAAATAATTTTATTATTTACAACACCGACTCCACTCATTCGCTGGCCGGGTCAACAAAATTAAAAACACATGCATGGACTGTGCACGTACACAAGGAAAAATATTGATGCGGACGTTGCCTTTTTAAAAGAAATGACACGAGCTCAATGACAGGTCATTTTATTCTATTTTATTTATTTATGGAATCTACTTTATTCTAGTTACATACTCTTATTTAACTATATATAATTATGAAAATCAATACACTATGAATGAAGAATAAAAAAAAAAAACTTTCCCGATGAACTACAAATTTACAATATATATTCAGCTAAAGGGTCGAATTAGATTTTTTTTAACAAGCAAGGAAGAAAACATTGCTAATATATTTTTTTAGTATAATATTTTTTAACTATATGAAATTTAATTTGATATGATTTAAATAATTTGATGGATCTAACAAGTAAAATATAGTTTGATTTTAAGAAAAAATTTCAAAACAATATTTAAAAAAAAATAAGACGATAATATATTGAATCATATTGGGTCAATCCGGGTTACCATGTCAAATCCGTAATCCATATCTTGAGATCATGATAACCATGTAATTATAAAACTCAATTATCAATCAATTAAATATTGAATGATAAAATTAAAAATAATTAATTAAACAATGACATATAAAAAAAGATTTAAGCTAGTCTGCTAAACTTGCGACTCGAGTAATGATACTAGTATAACCTCATAAAAAAATAAATTAAAAAACTTAAATCTCAATCAACCAAATATTAAAGAAAAAATAGCAAATTAATAAAAAAAAACCTTGATATTCAAAATGACCTCTAGGAACGCTTGGTATTTCATAATGGTGTATTAATTAAAAGTTTGTTAAATTCCAAAACACATCATGCGAATACTAGTAGAAATCCCACCATTTCCTATTTAAGGTTAACCTTATGGTTTGCCTTATTAGTAATGATTTCTTAATAAGGTAAAGATTTATCAACACGGTCAAATTTGAATTTAAGACGAAGAAGACTTTTATTTTTAGATAACTGTTAATTAGATAACTTTTATTTTTATTTTTACTCTTAAATTTACTGTAATATCCCACGTGATAGTGGGGAGCAAGGAAGCAAGCTACACCCATTTCTATCTTTGGTGAAGACAACGAAGTTATCCCGCGCGGCCCATCTTCTTGGGTGAGTTTGAAAAGACGCATCTTTTCTTCGGTTTGCTTTGGATTTAAAATCTATCAGCAAGAAGGCCTTGGCTATATATATATATATATATATATGGGACTGCTCCTTCCGAAGAGAGTTAAAAAATTTCCAGACGATTATAGTTCCTTCGTTAGGTATAGATCATTTTACTCTTGTTTGACACCGAAACCTTGGACTATAGAATTCATAAGGAACTAGGTCGGGCCCCAATTTCGGGGAAAACAAGGGCCGATTCCTCTTCATGTGGACATGGGACGAGAAACAATTAATAGAGCACTCGAAAAACCAACGATGAGGCCGGTCCATCTAGTCCTCGAGAGATATGATGAACAACGTAAATTTTAGTGCATCCGAATCAACATTCTTCCCCTCTAACGTGGAGCCTGGTAGTTGCTCTAATCACTGCAGGTGCACAATAATGACAGTCCATTTAAATTCTTGGTTTACATTTTCTCGTTTCACATTTATCTATCTTGATGCTATTTAACAAATGAAAATATCAAAAGAGAGTTTATGGTTTGTAGAGAATACGACACATAAGGTATGATATAATTTGTAGAGAATACTGGCAACCTATTGGGAGTTACCAGTTTCATCTCAGCAGTCAAGACAGAGTGCCCTGTTAGTTGGATCATGCAGAATGAAAAACACAATTTTAATGGTGGAGGACTCCTCTGGATATCTCTTGAATGGACAGTTGCTCCATTATTCGCCTGTCTATGCTCCTACATTTTCTGAAGATCCTCATTTTCCTCCCTCTCGACCATGGAATATCTTCTGGGCTACTTTGCCTCTTTGTCATATTTCAGGCGTGCTTTTTTTAGTTTTTTAAAATAAAATCTAAATTTAACATTATATGGGCAACAAAAAACTCGAAGTTTCTATTTTTTTTCCTCATCCAGGCAGTCCATTATGTTAAGGAGGACATTTCCTCGCAGGAAGGAGAAGATCCTGTCGTGTTTAGTAGCAAGTTTTTGGCAGAAGTAACACAACCAGCAACTAGTTAGATAGATAGATGAAGTTTAAACAGATGTCAAATAGGATAGCATGAAACGTTATTATTTGTTTTCTGTTACTTCTGCTTGATTTTCTAGCTACGTTAAAAAGGGAAAGAATACTTCTGTTACTTCATAATTGGATGCAGATCAATGGAAACATTAAATCTGTCAATAAAGTGCTGTTATTCATTGGATGTTCCAATCACTCTTTCTTTTTATTCTTGTCTAGGACTGAATCTAGTTTTGCAGAAGGTTGTGATAGTTTCCTTGACCATGAAGAAATTAATCCATTGATATTCCAAATTGTAAGTCCAGTAAGCAAAGCAGATCGATCGATCAGCAATGCATAGAGATTCAGGATAAAACAAGTTCAATAAAAGATGACCAGAAGAAGCACGAAGATATCGAGGAAATGTTGAGGGATTTCACGCAGACGAGACTTCTTGAGACAGTCTATGAAGACGAAGAGAGTAGCTGGGAACCACCACTACCGGATAAGATCCATGATTCTCAACAGCAATGTCAAGATTTTCAGCAGACACAATCAGTCTCCCAGAAATGATCTACAGATCAATTAACACCATTCAAACAGTTGCTTGAATCTACTCCAAAAAGGTTGGTTCAAACAGGGAACTTTCAGGGTATTGAGAAAAGAACAGTAACGTCGGATGCCTCTAGATATATCAGAAAATTTGCGATTTCGAATATACGCCCCGTAGGTCTTCTCTTTATCTCCTAGAACAGCTCTATATCATTCCTTAGAATGATAACATATTTTTATAATTTGGCTCTGATTAACTGTTTTTTGATAGAGAAGGTTCTAGAGTATGACAGACGAACTCTTGTTCGACATGCTTACCTCTGTGGCAGCAATGGTGGTGGTCACTGGAATGAATCTTCCTGCTTCAAGTATTCATGTTTTTGCTGGATCTCTTTTAGGAGTTGGAATGGTCGATGGCATTCGGGTAAGGTTTCCTCCTCAATCTCACATTGCCTATCATAAATAAAGGCCTAATCTCTAAAACCAGCACCAAATTCCATATTAGATTGCAATTGAGCATGGAATTGTCCGAGGCTAAAGAAAACATGAATCATATATGACATTTTTAAGAGGGATTATGATGAAAAATGCTGTATCGTAATGCAGAGCAGTAATTGGAAACTTGTGCTCAAGTTCGTGGGTGGATGGATCCTAACAGTAATATTCTCTTGTGGGATTGCTTATCTGATCTTCTCAGCGTCTGTACACTCACCAGGAGATGTAGTTCCCTGATGTTGATGGATCAATAGTATTCATCCAGTTTCCATGTTTTCTCCTTGAAATGGCGTCAGACTTGTCATGATTGTTTGGAATTTGTAGATCTAACCAAACACAGAAATAGCATCCTTGGCGTTAATAGCACAACATTCAAACCAACAGAGCTTAATTTGTCAGATACAAGAAGTCACAGATGAAGACCCTTTTTTTTTTTTTTTTTAATCTCAACTTCAAAACACTGAAAAAAAGAAAAAGAAACAGGAGATAATTAACGTGAAATTAATGTCCATTATATAAGAGGATTTTAAATATATATATAAAAATATGAGAGGTATTATTAATTGATTATCTGAACTCTATAATCAATCTATTAATATATTATGTTCAGGAAAAAAGACAACTTCAACCATTAGAATTAAAAACTCGTAAGATTAATCCACATGTGCGCTCAATCACAAAAAAATACTTGCCATATGAAATTAAGATATACGAGAATCAAGTACCCCCTTTAATAACTCTAATTTCAATGCTTTCTATCATAAAGCCTTTTTCTAATAAAATAAAATGGATTTTCCTCCCCAGCAGCTAGTTAAGTATTATTAAAATAGAAGGTTAAAAGATACGAAGTTTTTACTATTACTATCTTTACTATGCACGCTCACACAAATTATTGGGGATTAAAATCGTTTTTTTTTTTAAAGTTCCTCGATTGTTTTGAGTAAATTGTTTTATGAAGGCTATATATTGATTTAATAAGGTTTCTAGAGTGTTTCTTAGGTGTTTAGGATATAAAAACAAAAGGATGAAAATTGATATTTATGTAAAGAACTTGTTTTTCCAGCCAAAATAGTGACTAAAATCTGATGTCTGATAGATTACATTAACATTACCTCTCTCATTCATTTAACAAAAATTAAAGGCTTGCACGCAGACCTTTTCTACAAGAAGGATGAGGCACATGACCTGATCTCATTTTTCTTTTTTCTTTTTTATTATAATTTTGTAATTGATAGAAATCCACACGCCATTCACATTTTCATCTCATCCCTTTAAGTTCTTTATCTTTTGATTTTTTCCTTGAGTTTTCAATATCTGTTTGTTTTGTTTTAATTCATTTCTCATTTTTATTTGCTTCTAATTAAATCCTCTTTTTTTTTTTGTTTACAAAATATAATCCTTATTCTTCTATTTTTTTTATTTAAGATAATATTTGAATTTTTTTTCTTGTTCAATTTAACCCATGATCCTCATTTAATACAATCCTTATCCTTATCCTTGCAATCCTTTTTTTTTTTAATTAAATCCTCTTTTATTCCAAATGCTTAATCATCATCTCAGGGGCAATCTAGTCTTTTATGTAAAGTCAATAATAATTAAAAAAACTTTTTTTTTCACTATTTCATCCATCAATATTTAAGAAAATAGATTTTGTGAATGATTTTGTTCTTTTTTTTTATTTAAAATGATCACAGTTTCAAACAAACATCTATTTTATGATTGATATTCAATTTTATGAGCATCTAATTTCTATTAAATTCATGAACCGAGTCCCACAAGACCGGGTCATTCAATATGCCATTATCTTTGGACTGTTTTAAAAAATCTTATAGGTTTATTTTTACAAGGTAGTCCATGCTTATTGGAGCACCGGCAATGCATACACTTTTTTTTGGGTTCAAGATTTTGTGGAAGGTAGCATAATTCCAAACGCCACCCCCCTCATTGGCTCGATCTCAATTTATACTGGTCCAAAGCATCTCTAGTCCATCACTCAATCTTCTTGTTGAATTTTTTTCTTTCCAAAAAGCAAATTGATATTCCTCACCTAACCAAGAAAAGGCGTTTTCATGTGCACGTGTTCGTCCACCTACCGAAAGGAAGGGGAAAAAGAGAGGCAATCATCATAAATTCGATCTAGTGACTCGCGATTAGGATTGCATGGAGAGAAAAACATGCGCATGATCTTACACTGTCAGAGGAATTCCAGCCATCAGATTGCGCCTCTTACATTTCAACATTTGAAGCTAGTCGCTAACATAACATTGATTTGATGCTATATATCCTATCTTATGTAAGAAATCTGTTTTTTTTAATGTAATTATCTAAGTTAGCTTGTGTGTATCTCGATTAATTTTACAGGTTATAAAATAAACAACCAATTACCGATCTCTAATAACCCTGAAAATTATAAGATATCTCATAGAACAGGTGATCTCCACGGAATAAATCTATACACACACACATATACATGTAAAATTTCATCAAACCTAAAATATTTCTCCTTTTTAGATTTTAGTTTCTTTCTCATCTAATTTTTTTTATTATTATAAATCACGCAACATGCAGATAAAAAGCAAAGGAAAGGTAAATAAAACATATTTATTTCCTTGGGATAAATGCTGGATTAATTTGATGACTTAAATTATAAGGCAGTTGTTGGTGTAATTGTGTGATGCTCAATGTGCCGCTAAGCTTACACATGTGCATGTATCTGCGGCAGCAAACATGGATAGTTGTTAGTGCCGGCAGCCGTGTTGCTATTTTTATAAGGATTGGAGCATTGCTTTTTCGGTGATAATTGTATTTTAGGATACGCTTGTTGTTTCCTGTGAAACCTGTTCTTGAATATATATTTTTTCCATATCTTTTAGTTTTTTTATTTGCCTAAAAAGACTTGATTAATATCTTATCATTACTTATTCCCGAAAAAAGCAAATATATTTTTAAAAAACTATCTGGGTTCGTCAAGTTTGACAAAATCAAATGAGTCTATATTGATATATTATTTCAAATTTTTAGTTTACATTTTATAAGAATTTTGACAATAAAATATACATATATAAAAAAACATAGGGTTACATTCACTATCAAGAAGCTCACATCAAGTTTTTTTCAAAACAACCGGAAAGAAAACGAGGTTACATTAATTATGCACGTCCTTTTTTGTATGAATTTTGGTAGAGCATCACGCAATACCTTACATCAACCACGCATATATTTCAACTATGCATCAATTATGCACGTCGCCGACGTGCCGTCTCTTTCATCTCCCTAAATTCTAAAATATCATCGTCTTCTCTCACACACAAGTCAACCTTGAAACTACCACGTCCCTTCCTTTGATTTTCTCTGCACACCTCCTCCTCCTCCTCTTTCAATCCCAACGACATCACAAGGCCACATCAGATCCTGAAATGTTTAATACAATTCTCCACTTAGAGAAGCAGTCCATTATTCTTCATTAAAGGTTAAAAAAGAAAAATGATTTTAATAAATTAATTATCAGCAAGTATTCTTGTCACTCGGTACCCTAGGGTTTAATTACCTTATTGTTTTAATAATTTTGTACGAAATTAAACTCCCCGAGTCTTGCGAAAAGGGGGAGATTGGAGCTGAACGCAGAAGTCAACATATATGACTCTGCATACCCTACTTTTAGCTCGAGCAGAATGTTTTCGTTTTTTTAATTTAAAGGGATAGAAGGGTTTAATTATATATTTAATTCTTCATGTGGACCTGCAACGTATTAGATTTTCTATGCTATCATTTCAAAAATTGCAAACATACTTTTTAAAGTCGAGGTAAATCGCTAAGGCTACAATAGAAAATATAGGATGATATTTCTTAAATAGCTGAATTTGATTTTGTTATAAATATATATTTGCTTATCTTAGCGAACAAAGGGTTTTTAACCAAAATCAATATTTTTGCTAACAAAGCAAACATTTTATGATTATTAAAGCAATTTAAAAAAAATCAAAATAATATGTCCACATTTCATGTGTGATTGAAAACTTAAAAAATAATGAATATTATAAAAAATATTTAAATTTTTTAATAATACAAAAAAATGAATTTAGCTCTCATAAACTAGTTAAGAACCATTTCAAAAATTGAAGAGTAAGTGAATCTGATAAAAAAGAAGTGCCAAAAAAGAAGAAACCAAAGAAATAATAATAATAATAAAAAAAAAAAAGACATTGACATAAAAGGGGCAAGAAAAACGAACATGGTACTCCTACCAGCCAATGTAATCAACTCATTCCTTTTGTATAATGGGAAACACGTGTGTGGATTGTGACATGCACGTGTATGGTCGAGTCAAATTGTCAAATAAATACGATGCAGGCTAACTAAACCAGCAAGAAAAAAGAAAAAGGAAAGATTGGAGCACAGAATATTGGAAAGTAAACAATGCTTGGTTCTTGCCATGGACAGGGGACCATGAATGGAGGGCGAAGTGAGCCACGACCAGATCAAGAGTTTTGGTTCTGTTTGTTCACTATTTTCGCAGCCACGGCCGGTCTGTGGAGCCCTTGTGCTGCCAAACAGAAGGCTGGGTTTTTTTAATACTGGAGTCTTGTCAGTCATGAAAAGAGTTTTTAACAAACAATGAAAGGAAATGAATACCTTCTTTTTCTTTATTGACGAGCTTTAAGATTTTTTTTTTATCATGCAAGGCAAGTTCCTTGTGGAATGATAGATATCAAGTTCTCAATACCGTTTCGATTGATGTTTTGTTTTTTCTATTGATACGGAATGTTTTGGTTTCAGAGTATTTTGGCGCGTCGTTTCGGGATTGTACTGCTCATATATAATTAATTGATTATATATATATATATATATATATATATATATATATATATGAAAAATTAGAATATTAACTTAGCAAACATAATTAAAATTCAAGATAAATTAACTTTAAATTATACAATACAAACACAAAGTCAAACAAATATAATTTCAAAATTAGAAACATTTCTAAAATTTCAAAATATTGTGAAAGTAAAATGTTCTAAAATAAAAGATATATAAATCAATTATATTTGTTTATAATTTCTTAAGTAAAATGTTTTGAAATAAAAGAAATATAATAGGTTTGATTGAATTATATATTTGACTAAAATTAATAATTAGAAAACATATTTATATATTTATATTAAAGTAATTTCACAAATTGAAAGCAATACGAAAAACTTGATAACCAAACATTTAAAACTGCTTTTCATTAACCTCAAACTTAACCACAATTTTAAATCAATACTTTAAAAATTATTTAGAATCGCAACTAAAATACTTTTCATGAATCTATTTTTTTAAAACCTCAACCATAAAAATAAAAACAATATCAAATATACTCATAGACGTGCCCAACTACTTGGGTTGCACCTTTGGGCTAACTTAACTGGTTTGGGTTGACCAACTGAGCAACCCTTCTACCCTGGCTGACCTATGCAAGCAAATTTTAACTTGCCTGGATCGAGGCCAAAAAGCTGGATCAGGGTTTTCGACTTTTATTTTTATTTATTTCCACTTCAAATAGCATATTCATGACTATTGAGTTTAATTAGTATTGAATTTCTTTCCACCTCCATAGCTTCTTTTTTTTTTTTAATTTATTTTTGCAGTTTAATTAGTTACCACTACTCTTTCAAACCAATTAATTGGCAGAGTGTCCGGAGCCACTACTCGTAAATTCATTCTGGGGCGCCGCGAGCTTAGTCTTCTTCTTCTTCTTCTTCTTCTTAGTAAATTTTTTGTCTCTTAAGAATGAATTTTTTTTTCTCAAGAAAAATGGAAGTACGTTCACAGTAGCCTAATGTCTTCTTTTGCACCTCCTCTCTCCAACATAACACATGCTTTCCTAGAGATATGCACGTAAATATATGATACGAAGGTCATCAAATCTAACGTTGCTAGCCTCACTACCTCCTTGGCATGCTCGAGTGCGTAGCTCGCACGTGCTCTCTCTCACGAGCGTTGATAACTTGTGTGTCAATTAAAGCAGAAGAAGAAAAGTATTGGAAGAATTGTTCGATTTATATTGATGTTGGGAACGTAGAATTTTCGTGTAGTGGACTTAAACATGTGGGGTTTAAGGTCGAGTCTCCTTTACTCCACATCTTGGAAGATTGGAGGAAATTAGCAACCAAAAGACGTTTCAAACTTGATCTTTAGAGCTTAATTTTTTTTTTCTTCAAAAAAACCTCATGGAAAATATATTTTGTGGATCAAAATGAGTAAGTAAACCCCCGGTTATCTGAGTTTTTATAAAAAATACATGCGTTGACTCGAATTCGAGACTTGCTATACAGATCTCAAATTTTTTATCATTACGCTACGCTTATTACCCTAGAGAATTGGAAATCAGGGCACGTAATGGCTACTGATCATACTTTATATTTTCTAACACTAATCAAAGTAGTCCATATTGATGGCTCAAGAGAGCTTCCGATTTTTATCTTGCAATCTTAATTACATAGAGTGTATTACACTTCAAGAACCAGATATATCCATGAAATAAGTGAAGTTTTTGGTACACAAAATGGCATAAAAGTAGCGGCCAGGCGATGAAATGTAGAGAAAGAGCCTTGAGAAGGGCACCCAAGTGAAAAGTCGACTAAAGAGTCAACCGAATCCCACCAACCTTTGAAAATGCGAATGGAACCCATGTTCAGTCAGATTTGGCTGAATTCCAGGGGTAATTGGCGGTTCAAAAGTTTGTGTTTACATGAACGAGGTATTTCCTGAGCTTAATTAATCCTTGTTAAATCAACTTATATACAAACACACGAAATTCATTAATTTATAGCTATTAACTTCAGCACTGACAATTTTAAAATCATCAATGGTTTTACCCACCACAAACACCCAACTGATCGCCCCAATCATTTCATGATCAAGATTAAGGTATGGCCATGGAGAAACAGAAGTTAAAATTAGTCTCTTTCTCTCTATAATAAGAGCTTTAAGCCTGTAGAGAGTGCTATCACCATCTACAACAGAAGGAAAATAGACAGTAACTCTTGCTGTGGATCATGACACTGGTTACGCGTTTTCTGCCTTTTTTGAGGGGTTTTGCTTTCAACAAAACCTCAAAAAAGGACTATTCCCCCCTATTTCATGATCAACACTTTCAAATCTCAGTCCACGAGCCCGCAAAAGCTTGCTGCAATTTGTTTTTCAAGTAAAGGGCTCTCTATGGCCTGAAGTGAAAAAGGAACGAAAACCATTTATTATTTCGAAAGTACTACTTGTCAAATTAAACAGCATTGTCTAAGAAATCATTTACAACAGCATTGACAAAGAGGTGAAATATATTTTCTTTAAATCCAAGCGCTATGAATCAACAAATAAATAAGATTCCAGTATAATTAATGCTATGACATGCCAAACAATTATTTGCATTCATATGTAGGGATTCTTAGAAATAATCAATCTCTTATATTTATACTTCTTAGTGTCTATACAAGAAGAAGAGAGATACGCTTTTGTGCACATCCAACTCCTCCAAACAAAGGGAATAACTAAATAGTAATAATAATAATAATCAAAACTGTAAATAATTAACAAAAAAGACTTGTCTGGAATGTGAAAAACTTAATGGCCAGCACCAGGACTTGGAACAGAGCGTAGAATCCGATCGATGCTAGCAAGATGCCTTGAAAAGAGTTGTTCGTTATCCAGAGTGGCATGACCCTTCTTGCTAGGAGAAGATGATGGCACTGTACCCTTAGGAAGAGCACTAAGAAACAAACTTGCAAAAGAATTGGCACCGCCAGTACCCTCCTTCTTGCTGTTGCTGTCATGTGGAGTACCAGTTCTCATTGATAAATTTCTTCCCTCAATATTTGACACAATTGTAGTGAAAGAAACCAAGAAAATGAGAGCCAATGCTTCAAAACGAGCCATGGATGTTGAATTATCTATCGCGACGGATCCTGAAATAAAAGAGAATGCAATCTGGGTTTTGTTTTTGGAGCAGGAAAATGTGATCTTGGTCTGGTTAATTTGAAGCAGAGCAAATGTGAAGGTGATAAAGTTGTAGCTTAAGAGGTTTGGTGATGTTGGTATGGGCTTTATACACACAAAGACAGACACAACAGGCGTATTATAGGGCGAGAAATTCAGGTACCGCGTGGCGGCTAGAGAGGGGGGGCCGGGGGAGAGGGAGAGAGAGCGTGGAGAGCAAGTTTTTCGCAGGCCAAGTCAAAGATTTTATCAAGTGTTTGAACTTTGAAAGAGAGATTGGAGTGGGAGCGATGGGCAGTGGGTGCTAGTGGTGTAATTTGAATGCCAAAAATGAGAGTATAAATGCCGCGTGGAGCTGAGGTGGGTGATGTGAGATAAGTAGCCGGCCACTGTTTTTTTGAGCACAAGTAACTCAGCTTACAAGCACCGTCAAAGATGCCATCACCTTAATGTTTCCTCATTTAATTTGTTAGCTGCTCTTGTTGGGTCTGGCCCCTCTTGTTTTTATGCAACAACCCATGACATAGGAGGTGTGGTGGTACAGGTTTGAAGTTACATTTTTTTTTTTTTGTAATGTCAGATTCGAGCTATGTAGTTGATATTATAATGATCACTGGAAACTTATATTGCTGTTAACTTTAGTAGTCACGAGATTAGTCGAGGTACGCGTAAACTGATCCTAGCATCTAAGTTAAGAATAATAATAAAAAGAAATGAGGGGTCACCACCGGATAATTAGAAATAAAGAGGCAAGCTAACTGACGATGTAGATCCATTTATCAGATTTTAGATTTGTTCTCAAGAGTTTACTAGTTTGAGTCTCACAAATTTTAGGGTTACTAGAATCTTATATAATCGTTAATTTAAGGATTAATGAATTAGTTGACGTGTGCGTAAAATAACAGACATTCACATTAATAATAAAAAAAATATAAAAATAGAGAGACAAGCTGCGATTAGGGTCGGTGGGAACACTATAGATATAGAGAGAGGAGAAAACTCGTGAGAGGCAACTTGAGCGGTCAACATTCAAGTTTTAGGTAGTAGCTAATTTATCATTGGACATAGCTAATTCGCTCTTCTTTCTATATAATTAAATATTGATCGGAGGTGTATTTGGTGCCATTTGTTTATTGTAAAGTTATCCTTTGGAAATAAATTATTAATTGATATTTTACAGTGTCGTTAAAAATATATATATTTTTTTATTGTTTAATTATATTATAAAAAATGAACGGAAAAACTATTTAGTAATATCTTGTTTTTATTCAAGTTTATCTAAACATATATAGAATATTAAATGTAACTATCTGGCCGCTAATAAATAAAGAAAAAAAGAGAGGTATAACAAACAGTGTAACGGTGGACTTTTTTTTAATTATTATATCATATATTTATATATAGTTTATTTTATAAATGTAACGACACATATAATATAAATGTTCTAAATACAATATAACAAATATATAATTATTTTTTGTGTTTGGAGAACATTAAAAATAATTATTTTTTTCTATGGTATCCTAATTTTGTTGACCAATTTATATGTTTTAAAATGTACTATTATTGTATAATATTACATGTTTTGTATTTGAATGTATTTTCTAGCAATATTACTTGAATTAAAATATTATATGCACTAATATATGAAATTATTATACTTTTACATTGTATATTAATATATCCTATATATTTTACCAATATATATAAATTTATTATATTCTAATAATATTATATTTTAAATTATTTTATTAATATATTAATATTTAAATATATAAGAATAATAAAATAAGTGTACTGTTTACTTTTCTAGGTCCCCTATAGTGAAAATGAAAAAATCTGCCAATATAGTGAAGGTTAAATGAAACACATGTAACAAAAAAAGTGATTATTATTTTTAAAATTGTATTATTTTAACAAAACCTTTTCTATTTGTGTTATTTTTCAAAAAAAAATGTTTTTTCAAACAATGCTATTTTTTTTTTTGCAAAATAAAATCAAAGATTACAAAGGAAGAAAATGTAAAAAAAAAAGGAAAGAGAATAAAATAAAGTATGTCCCGTCTGACGAAATTAAAATTTTCAAATTTGGTTTCCTCATAAACAAAGCCTTAACTATTAACCATAATGAGATTAATTGCCTGTTTAATGTTTGTTTGCATTCATAGTGACGTGACATTGTTTTCGGTGTGCATCTCGTTGCCTATGTTAGGTCCCGCTATTACTTTCCTGGAAAAGGAATTTCTTATATTAATTTTTATGTTTTGCCAACTATTATTGATGTTGCTGTTATTTTTTTATTATTATTATTATTATTATTTCACTATACTAATTTTAATGTTTCGCCAACTATTGTCTCCACCATCCACGTGCCTTAGTTGCGTTTTAAATTTTATGGTCTGGCCATTGCAAAGTAATTTAAATTTGGTCCCTTTCCAACTATTTGCATGAAGGCAGCACTTTTAGCTATGCATTTATTAATCATGTCCCAGCTTAGGGCCTGTTTGGCACAGCTGTTGGAGCTGTAGCTGTTGTGGTTGAGGTTGAAAAAAAGCTGGTTTCTGAAAAGCGTTTTTAGCTGCGGTTCATAACTGAAATTTGTGTTTGGTTAAAACTGTGGTTGATGTTGAGTTTAATGAAAAGCAGTTTTGTGTGTTTGGTTACCATGCTTTTCATATTGCTGTCAACTTGTTAAATTAATTAAAAATACACATGTAAAGACATACACACATGTACATTTATATAAATATTTTGTTGGAATAATATTTTATATTTATTAATAAATATAGTAACAAAATGTTTCAATAATTGACGTAAATTAAACACTTGCAACTAAAAAGAACTCATCGAAACCAATGATTATAACATACCGAGTAATAATACAACAGCGAAACTCATCTTCAGTGTTTGGTTACCATGCTTTTCATATTGATGTCAACTTGTGAAATTACTTTAAAAGACACACATATTTTTTTTTAAACATTGTAGATTTAATTATCATAATAATAAAATGTGATTAATAATTCAAGTAAATTACACAATTTTTAATTTTTTTAAAATATCAATTTTATATGTTTTTAAAAAATCGGGTTGGGCCTTACCCAAATAACTGGGCCGACCCAGAAAAGTTGGGCCAAAAGGCCCATCCCTGCTGGACTTGGGCTGGGCCGAGAGCGGCCCCCCCAAATGTTAAGATTAAAACACAAAACGGTGACAAAACGCACCGTTTTGCATTTCGTTTTCTTCTTTTTCGTTTTACTGCATGTCAGTGTTCATTTTTCACTGTTCACCGACTGTGACGAGAGGGTCAAAGGCCGGTACCTACGGGTAGAGGAGGTCGAGGTGGTTCTCCCTGTCGTGGCGGCGTCGAAAATGGAGGTCTGTGGCGTCCGGACGGGGCGTTGGAAGTTGTCGGGCTGTGGCCTCTGCTGCTTCGTTGCTGCTTCCCGGAGCTTGAGAAGAAGGCTTGGGTGGTGGATGGATGCTGCTGGAGCTCACGGTGGAGCTGGTGTTGCTTCTGGACGGGAGCTGTTGCAGGAGTTGGCGAGGAGAGAGAGAGCTTGCTGTGCTGCAATGGCGAAGGGAGAGAGAGAGAGAGAGAGAGAGAGAGAGAGAGGCTGCTGTTGGGGGAGAGACAAGGATGAGCTGGCGCTGTCAACCTTGGTGGCCGGTGTTGCTGTCGCCGGAGTTGGGGAAGACGTGGGTTCTCCCTGTCTGCATGTTATTTTTCATTTATTATTTTTCTTTGTTATTGTTTTTGTTTTGTAACGCAGTGGGTGTATGTGTCGCGGCTGCAAAAGCAGCTCTCAGTAGCTTTTGCATCCGCGGGCATATTTTAATTTTTTAGTGGGACCCACAGTTAAAAACTGGGGTCCCTGTTTGGTTATATTAGCTTTTGCGGCTGCGGTTCAACGCACCACAGGTTGAACCGCAGCCCCAAACACCCACTTAATAGGTTGATTTTAAAATTCAATGATGTGAGATTTAATTTAATTTTTTTTTGGTATAAACCATCCGATAATTCGGCCATTGCCGACTAATCCAGATTCGAGCCGGGTAGGACCCTTAAGGGCGACAAAGCTCTTCCAAGCGAGTTTTAAAGCAGCTGCATATCCAAGGCTCGAACTCGAGACCTTGGTTAAGCTGGGACGACCCCCTACCAGTCGACCCATGCCCCCGTTGGTAGATTTAATTTAATTTGAGCTTATAATTCATTCAATATTGATTTTATCAAATTAATTATATTAATATTTAAAATGTAGTCGAAACAGAGCAGTTATTACTATTTTATTATTACTTTATTATATAAAAAAAATATCATACCTTTGATTCAACCTATGGACCCCTATCGACCATGTAACCAAGGCAATTAGTAGAGCTTTGATTGGGTTTTATATTATTCGAAAATTCAGGCGATTATAAATAATGGGTTCTGTTGGAAAGTAATTTTTTAAAATAAAAATAATTAAAAACATTTTTGAAATACAAAAATTACTTACCGTCAATAGATTCCATATTATTATTTACCGGTAGCACGAGAAAACGAGAAGGAATATTCAAGAACAGTGGGCTGCTGTTCCTTCACTCCAGCAACTAAAACTTAAATCATATATATTTAATCTTAATGGTCAAGCAATTAAAACATTAGTCTTTTTAATTAAACAGTGTGGGATTAAACAATTGGGCTGACAAATTAACGTAACTGGGGACCTCCGTCTTAAATTAAACTATTGATAATTACAAAGAAAAACTGCCTATTCATATATATATATATATATATATATATATATATATATATATATATATATATAGTCTTTATACGCGTTTATAGCAATTTTCTAAACGAGTTGTGAATCATTTCAAATAACAGAGCATTTCAAAAGAAAAATAAATAAATTTAAATGGTACGCTAATTTATTTTTGGTTGCATAAACTCCTACAAATCTAAATTTTGGCTATCCTATACCCAAATACTCGCCGTAAATCTCACTCGTATACACGAAATATCTAAATTTTTTATGACATTTATTTATTCTTAAATAATTCGTCACATGGAGATGTTCGGTCGCGCATAGCAAAGTGGGTATGTCTTTTCGATCTCTCAAAATATCATATGCTTTCTGTACAGCAAAGTCAACAGCTACTCTCAAATTAGCCCTCACGAGACGGGGAAGCCCGCATTTCAAATTTGTCCCTTCAGCAAGATGAGATATCAAAAAGTAAGATTTCTTATGTCAGAATCCTTTATGGGTCGACTGTTTTGCTTTGATTTTGTTTATTTATTATATATTTGGAGGACGGAATAATAGTAATTGGATAGGTAGGACCCGTTTTCCTCGTTGGTTTACTCTCTTGATCTCTAGTCAACATTTAAGAACGGCTTGAACGTGCAGCCCTATCACCTTGCATGTTTGAGGTAATAAATTGGTTTTTTCCTATCGAATTATACAAAGGGTTACAACTATAGAGGAATAAAAAATCTCTAGCTACATTTATATGTGAATTGTATTTACCATATTATATAGACACACACAAACTAATAATAGCTGCCATGAGTCCCGTCCTGACTGCCTTTTACTAGCCCTCTTGAAACGCAAGTACATGGCAAACACTCGGTTGAAATTGTTGACTCAATTACCTAGAAATTGCCACCACGAAGTGAGTAAGAAAAAAAAAAAAAAAATTCCCTCGTAAATTAAGCTGGGGCAAATTAGGTCACACTGTGTGGGATAGGCTAGCTCGATCCACTGTCGGCAGTGGTCGGATAATGAGGAGAAGTCAGCAGGGCCAAATATCTCTGAAGGCTCGAATTGTTCACCATGTCAACAGATCAGGTGGCTGCTTCCAGACAGGAATTATCCACCGTTATCGCTGACTTTTGAACAGGATCACAGACAGATACAATTTATTTAAAAAAAACACCACTAGAAATATACTGGAGATTGTTTTTAAATTATTTTTTTGTTTAGAGATATAATAAAATGATATTTTTTTTTAAATATTTTTGATATCAACTCATCGAAATAATATGAAAAAATCAAGAAAATTAAATTAAATATAAAAATACATCTTTTAATTTTTTTTCAAAAATACTTTTAAAATATAGTGTCAAATATACATTCTAAAAGACATGAAATGCAAAATCTTCAAATCAACATCACTTTTTAGATGTTTTAATTTGCATTTGCATGCGACAAGATTATCTATTATTTATTTATTTATTATATTCTTATGGTAAATATATATACATACAAGTATCAATTAGATTATAAATCAAGAACCCATGACTCCCAACATCAACGTGGATCCTTCGTATCTTTGAATTCCAAATTCAAAACCCTTCTGTTTTATTTGTCCACAATTTACATGACAATGAGGTTAGTCGGGCCGGGCCGGGCCGAGCTTAGCATTGCTTTTTCTTCGCTTGCAAGATCAATATCTGTGCCCATAAAAGGTTGCTTCCTAGCCTATAAATTCAGAAAATAAATTAGGCCTAGGCAACCTTAGTGAGTCAAACAAAAGCCCACGGTAATTGATGCGGCCCATTAAAGAATAAAATGTTGCCTATTTCAACTTCTAAAAATGACGGTTGAATTTGCCGAGAGTGGGAGTGAGTGGCGGATGTTAAGCCCTGTAATACTACAAACAACAGGAATATCAACAAACCTCGACCATAAACCTTCTACGAACTTCTGTGAAACTGTCCTGTTTCTACCACTTACAAATGGAGTGCTTTAACTCTTCTAAACTGTCATCTCCATGCACTTCTTCTATCCTCAACCTTCAGGTACGATGACGCAATACAGCTGCGTGTGGTGTTGCTCTTGTAAATGTATCCCACTTGATCATGTTGATTCTTGATTTGTTTTTGCACGTGTTTTAGTTAATTTGAGCTTCATAAGCAATCCTTTTAAATTTATTGATATTCTTGATCTTTGTTTTCTTAATGGAAGGGTCTAATCTAGCTTTTAGGAAATTGGTGTTTCTGATTTAAGTTCATATGCTGTGTAGTGGCAAGTTATGTTGGCTTCTTAGGTACTCGGTAATTGCTGCTAACACTTGAATATATAAGCAGTAATGATAATAGTAATGAGTTAATGAATTGTGTAGAACTATGTACAAATTCATCTTGATTGTGGTTTTTATGGTTATTGAACTGAAGTTGCAGCAAGGACATGGCAGGGTTTTGTCCTTTATGTTGTGATTATCTTTGGATTGAAAATTTTGTGTCACTTCTGTAACATAATTAACTGATATTTCAGGGTTCTTCATCACTTGTTTGTAACAAATTTTATAAAAATTCAGTTCATCCATGGTTGCTGTCCTCTCCTCCTCCCAAACCATTTCTTCAACTTGATGATAGATTGCAGTATAGACAAAAATCAGCTCATAAAACATATAGGAGGGCCATATTAGCGGAAGCCGGAAATCAGGGTTGGGACTTGGGCAGGTTTCTGAAAACATTGTATTTCTTCAACGGACCGCCATCTCCAGCCAAGGTTTGGATCTAGTTTTCTATTAGAGTTTTTATCTCCTCACCAAGAAATAAAGCCTCGACTAACAGTAATTCATTATCTATGAAGTTTGTTGAGTTTGTAATTGAGAAACTATCCAGTCCATCACCCAGCGAACCCAAAAAGTCAATGGGAAGTTCTGATATTGTCCTAGTTGTGGGAGCAACAGGTGGTGTTGGCAGAAGGGTTGTTGACGTCTTACTGAAGAAGGGATTGCCTGTCCGAGTATTGGTACAATGCTTTTACCTTGGTTAAGTTTCGTTCTTTCATTTTTTTAGTTCCTGACTTAACTCATCCCAGTTTAAACATCTATGGATAGAGAAGACAAAGAAACGAATAATGTTTCCTTCCACTTATGTATGTTTTCGTGTCAAACTTCTCTCAGGCCAGAAATGAAGAAAAGGCAAGAAAGATGCTAGGACCAGATATTGACTTGGTGAGTTGACTACCTTCGAGACTATATCATGATTACAAGTACCGTGATTCTATTTATCACATATTCTCGTCCATAATGTGTTTTAGAATATCATTTTTGGTTGGAATGCTTAATGATCATAAAATTTAAGAAATCAAAGCTTTAGAACTATTTCTCTTCTAATAATTAGATCCTACCTGATGCATCAAATAATGAATCTGATGAAAGAAGAACATTTGATGTGCAAGAATGGCGAGAGAGACTGATCTTTAAGAATTAGGGAAGGTATGCTTGCTTCAAACTACTTACTGTAGAATCAAATGAAAATCCCATAGAGCTGCATTTTATATATCAAATGGAATGTTATTTTTGTGTTGAACATGAGTACCAATCTTTCTTAAGGTGTAGGATGAATGGTTCTCTGATTTTACTGCTTGTTGGAATGTTGACATTATATAATTTCATCTAATGTCTAAACTTCAAAAACCCAAATCTTTTATTGCTCTATTATTGCTTTCTTTTCATCTTAGTCTTTCTTTCTTGAGTTGTCAGATCATTGGAGACATTACTAAGGAGAGCACTTTGTTGCCTGAGTACTTCAAAGGAGTGAGAAAAGTTATAAATGCTGCTTCTGTCATTGTTGGCCCAAAGGAAGGCGATACCCCAGAAAGGGCAAAATATAGCCAAGTATGGTATTGAATATTGTTTACGTGATGATTATTCATGCACTTTGCTTATCTATATAATTTGTTTCGACCATTTTTAGTCTCTCTTTCTCCGATTTTCATTTGACTTTCAATTTTAATGTGGTGCAGGGAATTAAGTTCTTCGAGCCAGAGGTTTGTGCTTATTTACTCTTGTGTCAAGTTCATTTCAAATCTTCTTTTTCTTTCCCATTTATGTGTTGTAGATGTTGAGCTTGTTCTGCTAACAAATGTGTGGTTGTGTGGTTTTGTTTTATTGATGAAACCAGATTAAAGGTGATTCACCTGAAATGGTGGAGTTTGTTGGGATGAGAAATTTGATTAATGCTGTAAAGGGAAGTGTTGGCCTTCGAAATGGGAAACTAATATTTGGATGTGAAGGTGCTGGTTCTATGCTCCATATTGGCATGACTTAATTGTGTAGCATACAAGTTAGATTCAAAATAGAAAGCTATGCTAATGTTTCTCTTTCTTAGTTTCTCTTTTTCGCTTTTTATTGGGAGGGTTTGGAGTTGGGGTATTGTGCTAGACAAGTGCATGCAGCATCAGGAAGCAATATGGATGACACTTGACATGGTCATATTAATTTATAGCATGAATATTATTGTATTGAATTTCTGATCTATTTATTCAAATATTGCGAAAGTCTTGCAGAATATTTACTTGATAAATCCAGTTGCATGATCCTCATCATTCAACCAAACTGCATGAAAACTTGTGTTGGTTATGGTGGCTAGTGAGCATGAGCTCTGATCTTTGAATCTGTGGAAACTAAAAAAATGCACATTTAGTAAAATGCAAATCTCGTTATTATATATAAGATAAATGAATGCTTTGTAAATGAGATTCTTCTCGAACTTGATTTTTTCAGACAATGGTTTTAGAGATCTCGCTTGGGGTGCTTTAGATGATGTTGTGATGGGAGGAGTTAGTGAAAGTACTTTTTTAACTGATACAACTGGAGGGGAAAAAGGTGAACCAACTGGGCTCTTTAAAGGTATGTCAGTGGCTAAACACTCGTGATTCAGTATTTCTCAAATATACTGTTCATTTATGACTTTTTCTTTGTATTCTCCCTCTCTTACATGTGGCATGTTTATATCTCATCAGGCATTGTTTCCACTACAAACAACGGTGGCTTCACTAGTATCAGAACAAGGGTAATTACCAGAATTTTATCCTGACATGTCTGTAGTGATTTATCTCACTGTTTGGTTTTAACATGATAATCTATATTTAATCCAAAATTTAAAGCAGTAGCTCTATTGGGTCTACTAGTCTTCCTATTGACTCTTAACTTATTTTCTCATGTTATGTTATTAACATTTTCCTAAGTATAGAAATATAATAAGGTTAAATTACAATGGCTGTCCATGAATTTGTCCATGAATTTGATGTAGTTACACTTAACACCCTTCTGTTTCTCCATTTTTTTGTTCGCCATAATCAATATGAGGGGACCTGAGTGAAAAGAAATGATTCTGGCGAGGTGCCTGGGGGGACAGGGGCGGAGGTTTGCTCAATGCTGTTATTATTAGCCTTCCCTACATAGGAAAAGCTTTTTAACTTTAGAATATATGGGCTATACAAATCTTTACCTCTGCTAAGCAATGGCATTAATCTATCCATGGTTAAAATGGAATTGTCAGTAGGAAATATTGATGGATGCATTCCTGTAAGTCAGTGAAGCTTGTTAAAGAATTTAAACCACTTGGACTTCTTTTCAGAATTTCTCAGTACCTGAGGATCTTTCTGCATATGATGGTTTGGAGCTACGCCTTAAAGGTGATGGACGTCGATATAAACTTATTGTTCGCACTAGCCGTGATTGGGACACTGTTGGCTATACAGCAAGCTTTGACACCACAGAAGGTCAATGGCAATCAGTATGTGACCCCATAGACTCCTTGTTAACTGAACGTGTTAAATAAAATAACCTCTCCTCTCAATTCAGAATACTTTTCCAGATATGCCTGCCTTTTTCTTCTTTTATCCCTGTATTTCGAGCTCGAACTATATCAGATGCTCCCCCTTTTGATCCAAGCAGCATTATCTCACTTCAGGTATCCTTCCTTCATTAAGTTATACTTATTTTCAACACCACCAGTTTCCTATCAGGCTATTCAATTGGTGTTTTTATTTTTCAGCTTATGTTCAGCAAGTTTGAATATGATGGGAAATTGAATCCAACTTTTGTAGAAGGCCCATTTCAGCTTCCTGTATCAAGCATAAGGACATTTATAAAGGATCCTGTAACTCCTAGGTTTAACATCTGGTTCCTTTTTGTTATCTTTCCAAGTACCTGAATTTAATGGATCTTCTGGAAAATTCAGTTCTTACAATGAGCCCTGTCACTTGTAGGTTTGTACATGTGAGCTCTGCAGGAGTTACCAGACCAGATCGGCCTGGTCTTGATCTCAGCAAACAACCTCCTGCTGTCCGCTTGAACAAGGAACTAGATTTTATCCTAACATTCAAGTTGAAGGTTGGTCATCATTTGTACACAGGATGCTTACACATCTGCAGATTCTATTCCCTGAAAAAGCTTGATAGTTTATTTGATATTATGGCACTCCACTTGGGAGTTTTGGACCTCTGCAATCTGAATTGGGAATTGAAACACCAATGATTTTCTTAAATGGTTGATGGGATCAAAGCTTTATCCCGTTGTAGGACCTGGAAGGGAAGGCTCAAGATTAACAATATATAGATTTTTTTTTGAAGAATCTGCTGTGAAGCCGGTGAAAATTGTTAGAAAAATGAGAAATTGATCATACCAGGAATTTGTGTAAATATTAAGGAAAAAGATGGATATCCTGAATGCATTTATTATGAATAAGAGTTTAAAAGTTGATGGGAAAAAAAGGGTTTAAAAATGAATTTTGCATGCATGTGCATACCGAATCAAACCATTGACCTAGTAGATTGAAGTTATTTAAGAATGCATTGATGCTAACAAAGTGCATTTACAAGAAGGTGAGAATAACTAGTAGAAATCGCATTCTGCATATAGAGATCTCGATGATTCCTGTTTTCCTAGCAAAGCATTTGGTTGGAAGGCCTATGCACAAGTAGCCTTCCTTTTATTGCCAGCTTCTGCTGATGGATTGGTGTGCACTTTGCAATGACCGGTCACTGCGGTGTATTAAAGAACTTTGCAATGATTTCTTTATTATTTGTGTAGATCTGACATGACAAAAAATTGAGAAGAACTTGCCATTACAGTTTTGTAGATTTTTATTGCAAGTGCGTGCTTAGTACATTTTTACCTGTATAAATAAAGAATAAATAGAAGAAACAGATACATTTGTGAAAGCCACAGGTGGCAAAATTGACTGCTAGGTGGAAGAAGGTTGTCTCAAGTAGTTTTGCCTGTGCACAATAGTAGCGTGTGCATGCAGCAGTACAGGAAATGATTTTATTCAAGTAGAAGGGATGAAAGATGCATAGGATTTGAATTGAATAAACTGAGTTGAATAAGCAAATAGCTCTGATTTATTAGCTTCGTTTAGAGAATTTGGAGTTGGAAAAGATGGAAATTTAGTGTAAGTATTGATCTATTGCACCTAAAATAGGTTAAAAAATATAATTCAAGCTTGATTTATTCTGAGAAAAAAGAGAACAAGAAGAAGAGGGAGGCTTAGAAAATGAAGTGTGAAGGCAAAAGTGGCCAGTTTTTGAAGTAGTCTGCATCACCTATAATCAATTCCTCAACAACAGCATGCATTCTGCTTGAATTATCTTTTTCTTTATTTCAACCTCAAATAGAATATAGAATTCTATGTCTAGTTCTATTCACTTTCTTACAGTGGCTAGCTTTCTGACAGGGGGAAGATTTGATACGTGAAAGTGGTATCCCATATGCAATTGTTAGGCCTTGTGCTTTAACTGAGGAGCCTGCCGGAGCAGATCTCATTTTTGATCAAGGAGATAATATAACAGTAAAGCACTAAAATAGAAGTTTCACATTTCATTACTGTATTATTTTTTGAATTTGTGTGTGCACCTGCACGATATTGGGGCTCATTTGAGCTACAATGGGGATAGTTCTCCTCCTCCTAAATATGTATCCACCACTCATGTCATCATTTGAAACTGAGATCTTGCACTTGGAATTCCTATGTTCTATCCCCTTCCTGAAAGCGCATGAATCACTACATTTTTAATGACTTGTCTCCTTCTAGACATCTTTACATTATTGTATCAAATGATTGGACTGGAATACTTTTATCTGCATCGAGTTACTCTCTAAATTAACTAGAAGGACAAATAATTGTTCAATGCTTTGCTTCCCATAACTATTTATCTGATATGTGCAGGGTAAAATATCAAGGGAAGAGGTTGCTCGGATATGCGTTGCGGCTTTGGAAAGCCCGTATGCATGTGACAAGACATTTGAGGTGATACTCTCTCTATCATGCATATGTTATGATTAGTTCCATGTCCTTGCACTTAAAACACATAACATTGTCTTTCTCCGAAGAATAATGTACATAACTATCAGACAAAATGTAGAAAATTAAAGGACTGGATTCAAGCTATGTCATGCTATGCATTCAGTCCACCATTTTAAAGTTGGAAACTATGTGGGTGCCTCAACTTCTCTTATGTGAATTGTCTACCTACTAATTGACTCACTAATTCTTTTGTGCTAAATGTGTTCTGTATCGCACATCATCCTGAGATGGAGATTTTCTTCAAAAAGTCTGAATACAGAGTGAGAAGTCTTTTATTGAACAACACTGGAGTTGAAAATTGTTCTCTAATGGTTTCATGGTTAGCTGCATGAAATATCTTCATCCCAGTTATTCATCTTGGATCGTAGTTTATCATTATTGTAGCTATGAACTAAAACGTGTTTCTGTAAGGTTTACCAGAATAGAGCTTTAGACAGTATATGCTGCTTTTTGCAGGTTAAAAGTGTGATCCCGTTCAGTGAACCATTCACAGTCGATCTGGAAAACCCACCTCAGGAGAAGGATTATGAAATGTATTTTAAAGATTTGAAGGATGGCATCACTGGGAAAGAATTGCTCGAACAAAGTCCGGTTCCTGTCTAATGTGAATGACAGGTGCGCTCCAATATTAGCTTTCGCATTGATATGTTTTCTTTTTCATTTCTGGTCTATCGGAAGGCTAATGAAGCCTTGGCTTACACAGTAGGAAGTATCCCTGTCTTGTTCCCTCAACTCTTACCTTCCCGTCTGTGTTTGGAACCTGCAATACGCAGGTTGGAATTCACAAGTATAACTATCAGTTTTGGACTGTTTCATTGGGGGAAATCATATATTTTATTTTTCTTCTAAGAAAAAAGAGAAATTTTCACTAAGAAACTTGACACAGACAAACATCACAAGAAAAATACCAAGAAAAAAAACACATTTTTCCATCGTATAGGTTATTATATATATAAAAAAAAAATTCAAGATTTAATTATTGAATTTGTTTTTCAAGTAGCCTCTTGAAATACAAACAAAACAACTCAATTTTATTGTGACACAAAGAGCTTAACCGAAACAGTACACTTGATCTGAAAGAATAACTTGTTATTGAATTCAGTAGCCTCTGGCTATTATATAGCCTTACAACTTCCTGAATAAAAGCAAAGATTACAGCCCATGTTTACTCTAGCAGAAACATGGCTATCAATAAGTAGCAGCCCTGATGCAATGAGAGAAACTTAAGAAGGCTCACTCAGATCTAGCTAGCAAACTTGAAAACAAATCTGAACAGAAAACACTTAATTACACCACTTAAAGCCCTTGTAGTTTAGTCAAATAAAATTCTTGAAACATCAGGTTGTCTAAATTTCAAAAACATCCAAGTAATAAGCGAGTGTTAAAATTTTGCCTTCTTTGTTTCGTCTGCTCTATTTTATACTGACGATGAAAGTGGCTGCGCATGGAATGATTCATGGAGGAAAGCTAGAGTTAAAATCATGCTCTTTAAACCTTATGCTTAAAATCATGCTCTTTAAACCTTATGCTTAAAATCATGCATATCCGTACTGCAACTTTCCTTTTAATTCGTTGCTAGAAGGCATAAAAATCCCTCGAACGAATGCAAAATAAAATAAAATAAAAAAGTGACTACCATCTGAAATGCTGATTAATCAAATAGCGCACATCCACAAACTTGACTAAACTGTAGCTGTTATAACATCCTGGTACTATAATATGTCTCATAATCTCTTTTATTATTGCAGATCATTGAGTTTCATATGGATAACAAAGCAGGAGCTGCTTTAGAAAACAATGAGGTGCCTAAGCAAAGAAAATATATATACAGTATGACAAGTCGAAGCATGTTGGTATGAATGCTGAGAAATTATGACTGCCTGTACACACATAGTTACTGAAATGAGTTTTGGTAATCTGTTAGACGTAGATATACTGAATTTCCTTTGTTACAGCTCACAATATTATAGTTAAACTGCAATTGTTCACTTTTAAGAATTATATTTGATTAGCGAGCATGATAGAATGGAGTGGATCTGATATCTAGGAAGTGAATCATGATAAACTTAATGGGAAGCTATCTCTAATCAAGGAACAGATGCTTTCACGCTTGCATGGGCGCCCTAAACATCCTACTTACACTGAAAACTTGACATAACTTTGAATGTAATTATGGTTAATTATAATATGATTTGAGTTCTCAGAGTGAGTCCATGAGGTAAATGGCGTTTCCCATATATCCAAAAATTACCATTATTGCCAGCAGGAACTTGACCCGGTGGTCAAGAAGGGTTTCTCCCTTCCTCTCATTCCAGGTTCTCAAAGTCTTGTCAGACACGTTAGTCATCCCCGTGGTGCCTCACATGCTCATTGGGGTTGCAGGATGTTTAGTGGATTCGGGGATTAGTTGTGGTGCACACAAGCTGGCTCGGACATCCCGGTTATAAAAAAAATAATTTACCATCATTATTAACCATGTTCTAAAGGCTTTATTGCTGTGACAGAATCTTGTACAGCAGTGTCTTCGAAGTCCGAACATAAACTGGTGAAAAGGATTCATGTACGAGTAATGTGAACAAAAAAAGTTGTACATACATGACGAAGGTAAAAACAAAGAAAAATCCTAAAAAGACAAGAAGAGATCAATACATGACGAAAGAAAAGACAGAAAAATGGAGGGGCAAGGAGCACCTTTGACAGGTACAGTTGTGCATCGGCACAGAAGTCCAGGCTTATAAGAGGGGGTAAAAAAAGTTTTTGAAATCTATTCTCTCTCATCGTCAGTGTTTTGTGGAGAAGGAGCATAAATGTTTTTCATCGATTTTGTACATTCTGTAAACCTGTACCTTAGTGTGTAAAGATGACAAAGGGGAAGGGGAAAAAACACTTCCGTGGGATTAATTTTGCTGGAAAATGTTTTTGTAGAAACATCGTTTTTCACCGCATTTTGCACCTTCCGGTATATTTATTACTGGGTTTTAAAAATATTTTTAGATATAAATTAGATACTAAAAAGAAAAATATAAAATGATTTGGATGAGGCAAATTAGATATTCAGAATTTTGTTGTGAAGTTTAGACATCTAGGATGTACAAAGTCATAACAATTACGGATTCTTTGTGTTTACTTTGACCAAACATCATGTTGTTTTACAACTTTATTGTAATTTTTGCATGAAATGGTTAATTTCATTCACTCGGACTCATGTCTTTATCTCTTTTTTCTGTGCGAGCTGTAATTTTGGAGCTTTGTATATTATTTCCTTAATTCTTATTTAAAAAAACTTTCAAATAAAGAAAAAAACTAAAATTGCTTTGACACGAAAATATAGATTAGAATGTTATTTTTTTCTTAAAGCATTTTTTATTTTAGTCATTGATTATTTTTTCTTATTTTAATTTTGTTTATGGTGTTCATGAATATACTGGGATTGATTTGGACTTATAATTATATTCAACTTAATTTATGATATTTTACAAATTATAAACCTGACTCACTCAAATATTTGAGCCAAGTAGGTTTGATATATCAGGTTGAATTAAGTTGTTTTTAATGAATATTACATATATCTATGAGTTGTGTTCATATTGTGATTTTCATGGGTTAGACTTAATTAGAACTAAGACATGAGCTCAATAGTTTTTAATGAGAACATTAGCCAATGTTAGCATTTTAAAAGAAACAAGAAACAATAATAATAAAAAAAAAACAATAACTAACACAATAGTGCAACACCTTAAAGTTTAAACAACCCATCTAAGTAGCCAGATAGTTGTCACATATGTATAAACTTAAAGCTTAGAATAATTATTTAATAATACAAACTCAAAAGCTAATTGTTTAACAATGAGTACTCACCATCTTAGATTGTCAATAATGACTCATTACTCTTCAATATTCATGTTAAACTAGCAAATTCTAAAAAAGAAAAAAGAAAAAAGAAAAAATAATAATTTAGCTAATTATAACTTAACAAGTTAATCTAAAATATTTATGATATAAATAAAATCTATTTTAAAAGCTATTTAGCAATACTCTAGAACATACTTGATTCTAGTCCAAGTGTCACTTAAAGCATCTCCAGCGGGAGTGATATATGACAAGGCATAAATAAAATATCAATTGTTTAGCTCTTTTATCTACACTGTTTACACTGCAGCGGGGGTGCCATTTGCAGAGCCAAAAATGGCACCCCCTCCATGAGCTGATATTTGTAGCAGCTCATGAGAGACGAGGTAAAAAGGTGGCCCCACCTTGGGGCCACCTTTTATATATATATATATATATATATATATATATATATATTAGAAAATAATGTGATTATATCAAAAATATTTATTTTTATTTAAAAATACCTTACTCTTATTAATTGTATAATTAATTGCATAATTAAATTACATATAAAATATTTATACTATATTTAAAATAATATAAAAATAAATGGCTCTTCAAAATGACTATTACCACTAGAGCACATATCAACAAAAATATCATTTTTACACTATTCAAAGTGCCATTTTGGAGATTTGCCTCTCCAAAATGGCACTCCCCGTTGGAGATGCCCTTATAAGACATATATCATTCTTGCAAGCTAAAATAGGTTTGCTTTCTATTGACACAACAACATCGTTTATTGGGTGAGGAACATCATCATTCGTTGGAGAGACACTCGATGGATCTACATTGATTTCTTGAAAGATGGTCTTGTATTATCCATCTAAAACAACAAAATTTAATCCATTTTAGTTTAATACTTGCATAAATCTTTTTCTCCATAAATAATAATAATAAAAACAAAAAACCCCATCTTCTCCATAAATAATAATAATAAAAACAAAAAACTCCATCAATGACTTCAATTACAATATATATATATATATATATATATATATATATATATATATATATATATATATATATATATTGAAGTTCTAAATTTTGTTGATTTTGAAGTTATGAACACATATTTATTGTACAAAAAATTGAAAAAGGCTAACATTTCTCTGAATAATCTTTTAATGACTAATAGACCTCTGAAAAAAAAAAAAAAAACCAAATTACCCTTAGCATAAAAGTTATTTTTTTACCCAACCAAGAGCAAAATGATAATTTCATTATAGCAATTCATAATAGACCATGTTTAGTGCTACAATAAAAAAATCACATGTCTTATATTTCTTGTTAATTAATTTTCTTTTAGAACAATCCATTAAATATATATATTAATTTTGAGGGATATTGGCATGGAAGATGACAAGTCGAAGTCACACTCTTCTAAAACTTAAGATTTTTTTTTATTTCTTCTTTCTCTTTATTAAAATGAAAAAAAAAACGCATGTGTTTATATATATATATATATATATATATATATATATATATATATATATTACAAATTGTTAAAATGTGAAGTAATTTCGATCGAGTTAACTCTCCATCATTTTCTTAGGATAGTGAATATCTCTTGAAAGCTCAGATGAGACTTGGAGCAATGTGTGCTGATGTGGATTTGCAGGCTTGCTACATTGGAGAGAGCATATATAATAAATTTCTTGGGACAAAGTTAGGTGATAGTTAATTAAATGGCACATAGAGGACCAAGATATATTAATTTCATAAATGAAAAGCAAAGAAAAATTACTTTTTAAAGGGAGAAATATTGCATGCGAACTAATTAATGTAATCTCTTAATTAATTATTATAATTAATGCAAGTTAAATTTTAAAGCTTTTTATCTTTTATCATCCTCCTTGTAGTTATGTAGCTGACCTGAAATGCAACACTCTCTCAGGCTTCGGGGAGATGGGGTGAGAGTGAATCTCTTGAACCATATTCAAAATTCAAAAGCAGCACCCCCACCTGGAAAACACAAAGTTCCAAAATAAAGAGAGGAGAACAAAACAAAACTCATGAAAACATAGTTTATTGAACTGAAATTAACTAGGTTTTTCTCAACTTTCATATATATGGAAGAAAAAAAAACACTAATGGAACAGGAAAGCCGACAAGAGTTACCAGTGCCACACATTACAACATGCTTTATTACGTCTTCTAGCACGACGAGGATCCATCGCATTTCTAAGTTTTTCAAGCATTTTCTCTTCGGTGAATATCCTACCAGGTGAGCTCAAGAACGCACCTCTTTTAATGGGAGGAGACCATATTCCACTTCGCTCGTAATCAAAATCAAACTCACTTGCATCAAAAAATTTGTCCAGAAGTCTGTCAGAAACAGACTTAGACACCAGTTGAATTCTTTTAGGGGAGGAAGATGACTCGGGCAATGAAGGTGAAGATGATGTAGATGAGCATTTAGAGATATCCATTTCATTACAGAAAAAAGGAAACAAAAGCACTCAAAATGAGAGAATTATAACAAGATAAGTCATGTATGTGTGAGATTGATGGAACTGAGATGGAGACAACATTTTAGGAGGGGGGGGGGGGGGGGGGGGGGGGGGGGTAATGCAAGAGATGGTGATGGTGGGACTATGAAAAAGACGTGTATGGCTGTATGCAACCATAGAGATGTCATGGGCTAGCACTGCTGCAGGTTGTTACTTGGTGCCCTACTTATCAAATGCAAAATAGAGGGAACCTGAATCATTTTCGCAGGTGACATGTTTTAAGCTTAAAAAAGTTTTTTTTTTTTATTGGTACAAAATGTTTGGACTGTTTCTGGTGAAACGAACGAAACGAAACTGATAACCTGGTTTGGAGAGCAAAATCTATTTAACTTGTGGGGTTTATCAAGAATGCAAGATCTGTGCCTCTGTGTGTGTATGTGTGTGTGTTAGGTTTTCGATAGATTATCGTCAAGAGAAGTGACATGTTAGCAGAGAACTTTCCTACCTCTGCTGAAAACTTCAATCTTCATTGTTCTCGGCAATTGAAGCTTCCGATAGTTAACCTTGAGAGGCACAGGGATATATATTTTTTTTTTTGTGTGTGTTGTAGCATTAAAATTAGATGTTTTAGGATCATTTAAAGGACTCTCAATGAAGGGACTTGAATGGTGGGACCGTCTATCATTAAAACATTAAAACAAGATAGATGCAAAAGAGGGGACAATACAAAATAAATATGGCATATGCAATGAAATAAACAATAATAGGTAAACATACCAAATTGCGCACCATATGTTAATATTTGCATTTGTTTCCAATTATTACTATAAATTTATTATTTTACCTGTACATAAATTGTTGTTCCATTTTGTTGCAAATTAAAAAGTTGTTTTGATAGGCTTACAATCATCAGGATATGTGAGTTTGCAATTATGAAGTCAACTCACAAGTTCCATATCATCAGGACATGTGAGTTGACTTATTAATTGTAAAACACTCTTATCACATTTAGGAATGCAATACCAAACAGTCTCCGAGATACATTTACAAATGAAGTGATAGGGAAGAAGACCCAGCTAGATCGTTAAAAGAAAATAAAAACTGTAGGATACCGCATGCATGGATAAATCGTTAGAATAATCTCCGGAAATATTTAAAGATGCATGGTTACTCTAATTTAATTTTATTTAAAAAAAAAAACTGTGGGATAAAGCATGCATGAATAAATCATTATGGACTCTATATTTTTATTTTCACATTTGATTGTAAGTCTTAGTTATTTGGTTTGGTTTTTCGTCACAATTTTGTTTTTTGGCATAAGATATACATATAGGTCTGAAAACGATTAGTGTAAACCTTCATTGCTAATTAAGCTCTTTGTCAGCTAGAACAGTCGAAGAAAAAGCTTAAGATAATAAATAAATAAATAAATAAAAAACCGTCTGCTGTTCTCCTATGGTTGGCATCTCTGAGAAAATTTTACACAATAATGGTGCGCATTGAAACAGACGCAGCATATCAAACCAGCTACATCTCCTTGACAATATAATAGTCAGATTAAAATCCTAGCTCGAACAGCACCCTACTCTCTTCATAGCGGAAACATCTTTATTGACATCGATTTTCTCACCTTTGGATGGAACAGCTGAAGCTGCTGCGCCATCACCTGTCTCCATAGCTTTCTTGCTCACAATACGATAGATCTGATTAAGCACTTCAGTAAATGCATTGTCAACATTGGTAGCTTCCAAAGCAGATGTTTCCATGAAGTAGAGGGACTCCCTCTCGGCGAAGGATTTTCCATCCTCGGTTGAAACAGCCACCAGGTGGCGAAGATCTGATTTATTGCCGATGAGCATGACAACGATGTTAGGATCTGTATGATCCCTCAACTCCTTCAGCCACCTTTCAACACTTTCAAATGTTGAGTGCCGGGTAACATCATACACAAGTAATGCACCCACTGCTCCCCGGTAATAAGCACTAGTTATGGCGCGGTACCTATAAAAACAAACATGTTCAGTGAAAATGTCAGTGGAAGAAAGAGCAGTAGGTGATTCATTGAGTTTGCAAGTGTAAAATTGCAAGATCAGAACTTGTTGCACCCCAAAGGGAAAAAGTTTTTGCCAACCTAGCTTTAGACATACATAGCCAGCCACTAAACATGCTTGACATCGATCAGCTCATTATAGAGGAACAACAGCGAAAAATTGTCAACCTAGCTTAGACATACATATTTTTCCCTTTGAAAAAACATTTTCCATTGGATTTGCAATTTCAGGCACCGCATTGTTATATGAAACACATAGATTATTCAAACTCAAGCAAGAAGGCAGTTCAACAACACCAAACACGGATCATTCAATTTCAAACTACTCTACAATGGATAGATGAAATGGTCTTCAACATATAAAGATAGATTTGAGCTTGGGTATTAACCTGATTTTTTCAATATTTAAGGTTCTTTACCTATTTGTGACATGTCTTCAGGATCTACTAGAACATGTTGCAAGCTAATCTAAGCTCTTATGCATTATTGTCTTAGTCTTTCTTTATCTGAATGTTTTCATACTCAGGATTGTTTTCTTTATCAATATTTGAACTTACATGTTAAATTATTGAAGATTTTGAAGAAGCTGATTGTGCAAACTGGTGCAGGTTGTTACATGACGGATGCATGGTCCAATAATGCATAATAAAGCACATGATAGTATTGAGCAACAATATCAGTGAAAAGCATTCTGAATGAAAGCGACTGTAAGATAAAAGTCAAGGCTGCTCTGGCTGGAGAAAGTTGAAGTAGAGCACACACATTAGACAAAGCCATGAAAACAATTGCATATTGTATGCTCAATTAATCCAAAACCTAAACCAGTGAAAACTATCTATCTTGCATGCACTCAGACCTGAGGCTAAAGAAATTAAGAAACCCTACCCTGAATGCAGCTCCCGCAAGCAGCTCAAAATTTCAACCCCGTCAATAAAATCAGTCCGCAAACCGAAAGGTGCAATAGCTAGAACAATCCCAATCCACCTCTTGCATAGTATCGAAAAAACAACTAATACCATTCAAAATTGCAGTGACTATTCCCAATCAAAAGCTTGGATAAACTCCAATTCAGCACAGCTCATTCTCAAAAGTTGCAAAATGTCAAAGATCCACTAGTTCAGGTTGTGAATCTAAGTCCAGTTCATCAATAACCAAGATCATTATCTTAAAAGCAAATCAAAAAATCCTAAATTCCCAACATATACGTACAAGATCCAAAACCTAATTCACTATTCTTTTGCTCACTTTTCACAGAAACAGGAAAATCTACTAACCAAAACCCGGAACACAAAACAGAGAATTACTAAAAAACACACATGAAACAAAAAAAACCATCCGAGACATCACAAAAATAAAAGCTGATAACTTAACAAACAAACAAAACACACAACATAATCAGATCACAAAAAAAAAAAAAAAAAAAAAAAAAAAAAAAAAACAGAAAACAAGCAAAGAAATACCAACCTTTCTTGGCCAGCAGTGTCCCAAATCTGGGCCTTAATGACCTTGGAATCAACATTCAAGCTGCGAGTAGCGAACTCAACACCGATAGTAGACTTAGACTCCAAACTGAACTCATTACGAGTGAATCGTGAAAGAAGATTTGACTTGCCCACACCTGAGTCACCAATAAGTACAACCTTGAACAGTAAATCATAGTCATCTTCGGCTCTGTACCCTGCCATTACTAGTTAGTTGTCACACCAATAGTATTCTGCTTGCTTTGCTTCAAAGAAGTGAGAAAGAAAATGAAATATATTTTTTGGGTTAGTTTTCTTGCCTCTTTTGGTATTGGGAGTTGGAAATGGAGGAGATTGCTGTCTCTCTCCCGCTCTCTCTGGCTTGGTGCTTTGCTGGGCTGGACTCCAAGTCCAGTTTTTTCATATTGGAGAAAGTGCCGGGTAGTGGTCTCTCACGATCAAGGGGTGTTCGTTACGCTTTTTAACTAGAATATTCAAAAAACTTAAATGATTTTTTTTATTTCAAGTTTTTTTTTAATATTATGTTGACATCACAAATAAATTTTAAAAAATAAAAATAATTATTTTAATATATTCTTTTAGATTAAAAATATTTTAAAAACACAATTGCTATCAATATCTTAAACATCCTCTAAGTAATTCGCACTTTGTCGCATATCCATTATTTTATTCTCAATAAAACAATTAATATCTAGACTTTTATTAATATAAAGAATTTATTATTATAAATAAAGATGCATATATAGTATGTTGTTAAATAATTGATAGTTGATAGAAAGATATATAAAATTAAGATATTTGATTTAAAAAAAAATTAAATGTAAAACAAAATTAAAAAAAGGCACTAAAGATCAAATCTCAAGAAACTAAATTATTAAAGATGATTTCTTTTTGAAAAATAATTTAAAAAAAGAACATAAAAAAACCTAAGAAGATTAATTTCACATAAAAAAAAAGCGAAAGCAAAATATTACAAAGATTAATTTCATAAAAAAAATAAAAACAAACTAAATAATTTATATAAGGAACTAAGAAAATATCACATTTATTATTCTTGGAGACGAACATTGTTATTATTGACATGAGATGTCTAATTGAAGAATACATGAATGATAAGTAAAAGCCTAAGAAGATATACTGGAAAAATAATCTTCCAAATGAGGTACTGATTATTAGATGGATCATTTATTTATTTATTTATTATTATTATTATTATTATTATTATTACACATTGACACCAGGCCACCCATACGTGACGAGCCTATAATACTTTTCTTATATCAACGGTGTCCACAAGCAGACCTCAGATAACATGACCCAATGGGTTCTAGTTGCGGACATGATCTCATTGGGCCAAAAGCCCAAGTATTGATTGTAGGCAATTATAAGAGCAATGTCTTAGGATATCTTCTTCCTCGTCTCATCGTCAAATCATCAAACCAGGCAGCAGCAGGGTACATATTCTCAAGTTTATTTCTTCGCATTTCCTTTTATTTCTCCAAGTTCGCTGCTTTTACCCCATTTTTCTGTCTTGATCTAATTCAGCTCGTGGATGAAAAATAGATAAGAACCAACCAGTTAACTTGTTCGTCTCAATATTCCGGTTCTTTTCTTTTCGTGTTACAGGTTTTATTATTTTTAATACAAAGAAAATATAAAGGGTATGCTAAATTATTTTTCAAATATCGTAAGCAATAATTGCTCTTGATGAAGAAAGAAAAAAAATAATTTTATGTTACAATTGAAATTTTAGATCGTGTTTTGTCTAGGTTTGGTTCTTCTAATCAAATGGCTCATGCCATGAATTGATTTCTAACGATGCTATTTTTAAGAAAATATCATTTTTTCTGATTTTTTAATTTTATTTTTCCTTCTTGTTATTACTTGTTTTTTAGGTCTCACATGCTAGAGATGAAGTCTATCATTTTCTAATCAAATGCAAGAGTTTAACTCATGATTATTGGATGATTGACAAAAACAAGGAATAAAAGATGTTTTCCGAACTCTATCTTTGTTGTCTTTATGCTCTTCTTATCCTCTTCCTTTACTGTTGAAATCGTCATGATTCTTAGATTAATTAGGAGTCTTCATAATGATAAATGCACTCTTTCTTTAACTGATTTTTAAGGATGAATATTGTTAAGGAACCATCTCACCTAAAAGCTTAAGCTTGTAAGTGAGGTCCCATAATATGATTTATATTATTCTCTAACACACCCCTTCAAGTGAAAGCCCTTTGGGCTTGAAACTTGCATAGGCCCACATCACCTTGTGCTTGGTTTTTATCAAATAGAATTGAGGGTGGTGAGATTTGAACTCGTGACCGCTGGGTCAACAAGGCTCTGATACCATTTTAGTGGAAGAAAATGGTTTTGTGTTAAGGAACAATCTCACCTAAAAGCTTAAGCTTGTAAGTGAGGCCCCATAATATGATTTGTATTATTCTCTAACAGATATATCCCTCAGAATTTACACTAAAAAATTGATTTTACTATTGTTGCGATTCTGTTCTAATACCAAATTTTTATTCCAACTTTGACTCTTTTTTTTTCTGACTTGGTCTTGTACAATATTTTATCATCCCAACTATATTCTGTCATTCATGGCATGTTAAAGGTTTGATCTGAATCTTTATTAAGTCCCAGAGCTCATTGTTCTTATGTCAGACTCTTAGTCAGATGGAGATGCTTGACATTGTTAGTTTTGAATCATATAAGGAGATCATTTTGACCAAGCAGATTACAGGCAAATATTGTTCTTCAAAATGTTTTTCTCACTTTGGATCGTTCATGAAAGTTATAGTCTTGTACGTATAGATGAATTTGAGTTTTTGAATCCCCTGATTTCAAAATATTTTTGCTCAAGATATTCTCGTTTGAATGTCTAGTGTAAAAGTAGAGAATCATGTCGCAAGAAGGATTTTGACTTGAGTTTACAGGTCTTATTTGAGAGATCAAATTTAATATTTTGAGGATTTATCAGGATAATGAAAGACTAATTTTAATTTTGAAAAAGTTAATTAGTTTTATTGAAAAAGATCATGGACTGGATTAGAAACATCACAATAATTTTTAATACTTGACTATCGTGCTGGATTATATTTTGTTTCTTTTCACAAAATCAGCGGCGTAGGTTTTTTTACCCTCATATATCCCATTCAAAAAACACCACCTTTTGGAACTTGGCAGCACAAAACAACCCCATAGGATTTAATTAGCATGATACTATTCATTGTCATTTTAAGAACAACCCCCTGTCTGCAAAGTCCTTCCTTTTCTCTACAATTACCTGTTGGTTTCCATGATTCTCTCGTTTGATTTTTGAGCTGCATATCACATTTTTTCCTACCTCAGAATTATTAGAATATCAATCATAATATTTGTTTGCCTATTTTGTTTTATATGATTGCAAGTAACCCGAGATTTACATCTTAGATTAGTGCACTGAATCTTTCCTAAATAAAGCTACGTATATCTGATATATATACCTCCCCTGCTGATTTAATAAAAGGAAGAATGGAAAAAAAAAAGAGGGCAAGGAAATGAAAAAAAGAGAGCAAGAGAGAGACAATTAAAACAAAGACAGAGCAAGAAAACACAGAGGAGGAGCGTCCATTCAACCAACACATCACACCTAAATCATCGTCTTCACTGTCTCAGGCAGAGCATTAGTAAGAAGAGAAAGACACAGGCAAATATCAACTTTGTTAGCGTTTGTCATTGTCTCTAGAACCAGTGATCATTGGACGTGTGCAAGAGCTCCAGCATCATTGTCTTCGTTTGTCAGTTGTCAGGTAAGTTTTCATGCATTCTTCTTCACTATGCATTTTAATTGCATAATCATTATGCATGCCTTTGTTTTACTATTCATAAGAAAAACAAAAACACTAAGAAACTTACCTTAGGTAGGACGTACTAAGGGTGCTAAAATCTTCTCTTTGCACAACCAATCACTTGCCGTAGAATCTCTAAGAGACCAATTAGGTTTTCTAGTGACTATGATACTAGATGGTGACTCTTTTTTTAACAAAAAAAACCCGACATGATTCCCCGATCCCGGGGAGGGTCGCCGCAATGCTGTACTCTCGCGAGAGTGCGACACTTCTATTGGGTTACTCATCTTATAACTTGACATGTGGGTTTGTTGAGTTGACATGGGTGGAGATGATTTTTTTTTTTTACTTATAAATTATAATTGCTATTTTGTTTATCATAATTCTTTGTATGAAAAAAATAAACAAACCCATAACTTAGCACGGCCAGGAAACAATTATCTTTTCTTTACCTTGTTACTAAGAAGTATGACATTCCTAATGAGGATGCTGAGGAAGGCGTGTGTGTGTATATATATATATATATATAAACTAGTGCAATAATGTTTTTAGATTATTTTCATGTGTTGATATTAAAAATAATTTATTAAAATAAAAAATATTATTTTAATATATTTTTAAATAAAAAAATACTTTAAAAAATAAACACAAACACATCGAAAAACAGTCCTAAATTAGTTCAATTCTAAAATTGCTTATGCTAATACGTTTGTTTGATATATTCTAATAGAAGAATTGACCATTGTGTACGAGGAGCTACCGTGGAATTTTTATTTCTGGGCTATGGCTAGGGATAGGGGTAGGGCTACCCTACTTTCAAACATCTTCTAAATGCAATCCTATTTTGTTCTGTTTTTTCTGACTTCCTTAACCTAAACCACTAACCACTCCCTTGAGTTAAAGGGAGAACATCTTCTGTTTTGAATTAAGTTTACTTTACTTTTCTTTTCTATTTAATTAAAAAACAACAAAGTGATTTTAATCTCCTCACACATTTCTTACTACTTGTTTGATTCATTTTTAAAATACTTTTTGCTTAAGAATTTATTAAAATATCTTCTTTTTTACTTTTAATATTAACATATCAAATCAATAAAAAAAATATTAAAAATTTAAAATTTAATTTTGTAAGAAAACATGGTTAAAACACAATGATAAATAATAAATAAGACACCAAACACAAGCTATTCTCGACCATGATTTGATTTGTTTTTTAGCAAATTAAACTATAATTGAAACCAATTCCTAGAATAAAAACACAAGGTGTCCTACCAAAAGGTCATATCATGTGTCAAGACTCAAATTAATTAAATTCAGCTTATTTGAGTTATTAACTTATTACTACTAAGCCCATTGCTATGGTAGCAACTCGCAGAATCTTATCCAGCTATCTCTCACGGAAAAGTCAAACCTTTTTGGTAGTTAATTTGACCTTTTGGTTGTGGCCACCCAATCATTTGGGCAACCAGAATCTCTCTTCTCCTTCAAGTTGTGAGTTCTACCACCCACTAGCACGGCAGGAAGATGACCAACTAGGCAAGCCTTTTCTAGCCATCCTATTTTTTTTTCCTAATAATATTGTAGTATAAACTTTCAACTGTTGATTTATTTTTCTTGGGGGTGTTTGGTAATCACTTTAAAAGTGTTGTGCTTTTAAAAAAAAAAATTCATTTTTTTTGCTCTAAATAAAAAAAATAGTATTTTTAAATTATTTTGATGTGTTGATGTCAAAAATAATTTTTTTAAAGTAAAAAAAATTATTTTAATGTATTTTTAAGTGAAAAACACTTTGAAAAACAACTGCAACCACACTCTCAAACATCCACTTAATAAAAAATAGTTATAATGTTAGCAACCCAATTTGGGGTTTAAGTTGCCATGTCAATCTCAAAGTGTTTGGTATTGTGACGCATAATGTTATTATTTGAAAATATATATTTTTTAATTTTAAAAATCAGTACATCAAAATTTTAAAAGAAAAACTAAAAAAACAATTCAATATTTTTTCATGCCAAATACATCTTTAAAACACATATGAACACAATTTTAATGCAAAAATAAATAGCCTCTAAATGTACAACCTCAACCCCAAGTGGGGTCTAAGCCTTTTGTTTCGTGTTTCTTTCTTAATTTGTGTAATTATTAGGTTATGAATATCTTATTGATACTTAAATTTAATTAGATTTGGGTATAAAAAATATCCATACCCAACAAGTTTCATTATGAATTACAATTCAAACTAAATCTAATAAATACCGTTTCAAATGGGTTGAGATCTTATAGACCCAATTTGGTTAGGGTAAAACCTAAAGATAAAAAGTTTGGTTTGGGGTTGGGTATGAACACTAGTCAACCTGATCCAAACTCGAACTATAAACCTTAACCCTCGACTCGAAATAAATAAATAATTTTAAAGTTTCAAAAAGATATATCTATAATAAGTTAATTATGTGCTAAAAAGGTTGTAAATTATAGCATTCAAGTTCGGGTTTTGATTTCAAGTTGGTTCGGGTTACCCTATTAGGTTAGTTTTAAATATAAAAAATTCATATCCAATTATATTTATTCTTGTCAATTTTGAATAATTATTTCTTATTTGAGTTCAGACATGAATAGTACAAACTCAAATTATAAATATTAATTATTATTCTTGATTCAGGTTGAGTATAGATAATAATTTTGGCAGGCTTAGGTATAAATAATGCAAAAGATCTATGAATACCCATTCATATCCATTACTATAATATTATTTTCTTATTAAGAAAAACAAATATAACTTAAATATTGTTAAATTAGCACTCTATCTAACAAAACAATGATCAATTTCCCCTCCACAAAATGATCTCAAGATCTTGACTTCCTCATCACCATGGGTAATGTTTATTAACCGAATGATAATTATGTTTTAGTTTAATTGGATATAAATTCCGAGGCTCTTAAAACCTATTAAAATATAAAAGAATTACAGTGAAGAAGAAGACGAAGAAGAAGAAAAGACAACGAAACATTCTCAAAGCTGAAATAACCAACAGACATTCATATGCAAAACTCATGAATGATTACCTTGTTATCAACTAAACTCATGATCAGGACATTGTTTGTCGGAATAAGGTAATGAAAATCCAATTCTGCGACGGCAAATGATTCTTAGCTAATTACAAGAGGATCCTGACAGGTTCCAGAATTGGAGTTTTATTCACTTACTTCACTGGAATCAAGGCAAAGAAAAATATTTAAAAATAAAATTATCTAAAACTCTTTTCTTTTTTTTTGTTATCTTGTGGTGTCATCAAACGTTAACGCTCACCTTTGAATTTTACAACACATAAACATACGACGTGTCGTCAGCACATCTGTACCTGTGGTCCAACACCTCCACGGTGGTGCCTGAACACCAACGAGCACTCCGGCAACTCTCCAAGATCAGCAAACAACGACTCATCCTCCTCTCTCATTGGGAAAAACATCGATGCCGTGTCAGCATCCGCCGCCGCCTCTGCAAAAATGGGTGTCTCAAGTATAGTCGAAGAGGTCGTCTCCATTTCACCAAACCACGAGAACTCATCCGAAGTTGTGGTGTTAGATATAAGCGACTCGCCGTTTCCAAGATCCGTGGATTTTTCTTCAGCAGGTTCAGGTTCTGGGTCTTCAGGTTGGGTTGTGGAGACTTCAGGTTTGGTGGTACTGGTGTGTTTCGGAGAGGACGAGTTGTGGTTGTGGTGGTGGGTACTTCTAGAGGGAGGTGGCCAAGGGTGGTTGTGCTCACAGGAGTAGGTGACCACTAGCATTGTTGGGTCCACTTTGTTCCTCTCTACTTGTTTTCTAGCTGGACAGCCCTTCGAACTACTACACCTATAGTATCCTCTGCAAACAGCAAAGCATTATAACAAGTACTTGATCAGTGTCTTCAAACTCTTGATCAACACAAATAGAAAACCTGAACAAAAAATTGTAAATTTATTATCACTGGCGAGGAAAAAGATTCATTTGGAAACGGATTCGGATCGAGTTGAATGGTTTTGATCAATTTTGTTTGAATGGTTATCTAACTAGTCATACTTCCGCCGCAAATTCTCGCCGCCATAGTTTTTTATGTTGAATTTTCATTATTTTTCTTTCTTCTGGAACAGAAAGAATTTGTCCAAACGCATTTGAACAAGATAGAAGGAAGAGATCATAAATAAAGGAAAGACGTGTGATTGGATCTGGGAGAGGATGAACAGGGTTACGTATATACCTAGGGTAAGGCGAGCCTTTGATGGGTTTTTGGCCGTACTTTCTCCAAGCCCAGGAATCAGACGGCGGTGAAGCATTTTCACCCTTCAGCCTGGGGCCTTCTAAGTCCTTGATTGGTACAGAGACTATTCTTTTTTGCATGGCCTTCTTGCTGATACAAATTAACACCATCATGTCAAATATTTCGTCCTCCATAATTGAAGGTACAAATTGCAAGGCAACCTATCATCAGTATATATAATTGATGCCGTTTTCGGCACGATTATATACAGTACTGCGTACTGATAGCACGAGTATGAATATGTTTACTCCTCCTCTCTCGAATTAAGCACGTACCAAGATCTCTGATTCTACGAAATTAATACTTCCGATCAACTCTAATTAACGGAGTATGTGAAGATGAAGTACCTTTTTTTTTGGGAGGAAGTAGAGGCCATCTTCATATCGTTAGAAAGAGATGACTCTGGACCATTTTCTTGAGTGCTACTGTCATTTTCTTCCAGCTCATCACTTTTTAATGGGTTGATGTTGAGCCTACTATCCATTGTTGCACTTTGAAGCCGCCACAACCAAAGCCGGCCGATACACGTATGTGTGTATACGGATTCCCTTAATCAGCGCGGGTATTTAGATGCCGGAAAGATGATTACAGGAGATCGGAACTAGAAGATCGACAGAGTGAGAGAAGATAATTAAGAGGGGTTTTAGTTGGTGATGTGAAGAAAAAGAAATGGGGGAGAAGGTGGAGAAAGAGAGGAGATAGCCCTTTTAAAAATTGGCCGCCATGTTGACAGATGAGCTTTTGATATTAGATTATCAAAGACGTGCAAGCTAATGTGAATATAATCCAAAACTTATTATTCTTCACAATCGATAATGACCCTCTCTCTCTCTCTCTCTCTCTCTCTCTCTCTCTCTCTCTCTCTCTCTCTCTCTCTCTCTCTCTCTCTCTCTCTCTCTCTCTCTCTCTCTCTCTCTCTCTCTCTCTCTCTCTCTCTCTCTCTCTCTCTCTCTCTCTCTCTCTCTCTCTCTCTCTCTCTCTCTCTCTCTCTCTCTCTCTCTCTCTCTATATATATATATATATATATATATATATATATATATCCAAACCTGTGTACTGATTGGTGATCCACTAATCAATACAGATCATTTCCCCCCTAAATTATACTATCTCGTTTTTTTTCTCTTTTCCCAACAACTATCTAAGCTTACTTGATAGGAATACATAGTTTTTTTTAAGGAGAAGTTTCAGACTAAAAACTTTTATTTTGTCATATGATTAAACTGGATTGGGACAGAAATTTTATTTGGAATTCTGGGGTCTACAATTATTAAATTAAATTAAATTAAGAGCCATTAGAGAATTCACCATCATCTAGCACTTGCAGTTCATGTTCACAACCATAGAAGATCTAAATATGCTCTCTCTTCAATCAAGGGAGAGTTTTATTTTAGTGCACATGATCTTCTTCTCTCTTTTTTTTGCTTCATTGAAAGAAAAAAGAAAGATATGGTGAAGTTATCCTTTTACTTGTTCTCTCTTCAATCAATTGTATTTTTAAAAACCTTTTTTTATTCTAAATTATTTTGATCCACTAAATAAAATTTAAAAAAATAGAAAGAATGCATATATTTTCTATCGTGGTTAAAATTGAAAAGGCATTTCAGTGGTATCCCTTTTAATATAAGAAATGATTGCATCTCGCACTGCATCTACGAACAAATGGTTTGATCTGTTCAACGAGCATGGCATGATCTCACAGGCGAAAATCACAGCCTAGAATAAATGTAATATACAATTACAGCAGCATTATGTCATCAGATCGTTTGATTATTCAATGATGGAGTCATCCACGGGCATAAAGTCTTGAAATTACTAGAAAATAAACATTTTAATTCATGAATAAGGGAGAATTAATAAAAAAGAAAGGGTGCTATCTAGACCATTAATGAAGGGACCCTCTTGTATATGGCCGGGTTCTAGATATTATTATATTATATACATTATCCCGAATCGTTTCCACAGATTGACTAAGTCACTTATTGCAAGCTCTGTCACTCTCTCTCCCATATGAAAAGCATTGAATGAGTCCATTAATGGGTTACATATAAAATATAAAAATTCAACGTTCTAGCTGAGAGTAATTTGATGCGTTAAGCAACGTGACACTGACATTTTCTTTCCTATAATTTAAGCCTGTTCTCATTTTCTATTCCGACGAGACTGAGTTTAATTCATAATTATTCTACTTGTAAATATGTATTTTTCCCATCTCTGACTTTCATTAACCACGGCAACTTTCATTCTATCCCTATTATTATTATTGCTACATTCATCACTTTTACAAGAAACAAAGAAACTTCCTCTTACATCACAATTAATTTTATCTCTTTGAATTTCCTCCTAGCTACCTTCCACCACATGCTTTTTTAACGACATGAATTGTTCATTTGTTTATTTAACATTTAAATTGCATTATATATGCAAACACTGATGTGTTAAATGATATATATATATATATATATATATATATATATATATATATATATATATATATATATATGACAGTATTATTGATCATAGCTAGTTACTGATTGAATCATATGATTCCAATGGAACGTCCAAGTGGCCATCCCCGATCCGTGCAATATGGGATATGAACCATGTATGACTATAAATATAAGACAATAAAAGAGAAATAACTGTAAGACAAAAGTGTTCTGCTAATTGCCATGCCCAAAACTCAATTTTCTCATCTCCATGATGCACAAGAGTTCATGGTAATCTTTTCATTATCACTCTCATAATTAACAATTTTATCTATAAAAATATTTGTCAGTGTTTAAACTCACTATCCATTGGTAATTATATCATCGACATCTTTATGGACACAAATCTTTCTTCTGTAAAACTCTTATCAGTAACTTCTCTTTTGTCGGTAATTTCATCAGTATTGAATATACCAATGGCTTTACCAATGACCAAAGAGCGTATACAAATACTCACTAAATTCTGTTGGTATATCCATCAGTATTGAAATCTGATTGTCTCATCATGTATTTTTCTCGGCTAAAGTCATTCGGAGCTCCAAAATTTTCCTGGAAAAAACCGATTTGGACGAGTTTCCAACTAGCATTGATCCTTTCCTGACAACACAAAATGAATTTTTCCCTAGTTATTTACACAAATTAATGGCTAAACAAAATTAAATGGTTTCTACATTTAAATATTTTTTGACACCACCTCCCTTATATGAGAGACCACTCAAAAATTACAAAACTGCAAGAACACATCATATATGCTGCATACTAGTTGGTTTTAGTTATTTTCTTTTAAATTTTTTTGTATAATTTAATTTTGTAAAATATTTTTATTTCTATGTTTTAATATTTTTTAAATTAATCTTAAACTTTGAAAAAATTGTTCTAAATTTATAAAAAAATTTAAAAAAACAATTAAAAAAACAATTACAATAATAATTTATCTGGACAAAATTATTAGTTAATAATCCATTAGCAATGGAAAAATTAATTAATAGCAGAAAAATTATCAATTAATAATCTATTAGCACAAGAAAAATTAATGAAAAATAGTATAATAATCCCACACCAATACCATTAAGAATAAATAAACTAACTCAAAAAAATAATGTAAGAAACACATAAAAAAGAGAAGAAAAAAAATAAAAATCTTACCTTAAATTCATTGTAATTGAAGTTGAGAGGCGGAAGAAAAAATTATATCATCAAACCATTATTTTCAAATAAAGTTAGAGGCTTTTTATTGTACATAGAGTTTTCTATATAATTTTCTCAAATTAATTACTCCTTTTTTGTGGACAATCGCATAAGAATTATAATGAACCAATGGCTTTTTTTTTTTCTTTTATCAAAACGTGCTTTTCCAATCATTAAAATTTTTATTAAAAAAAAATAATGTTATTAATAATTTTTTTTATAAAAAAGTCAAAATACATAACAAAAAAAAAAAACTCTAACTCAAGAAGACTTTTGAAGAAAATTATAAGAAAAAACTGTTTGCCTGACACAATTATATCTCAATAATTTCTCGATAAAAGGAAAAATGTTTAATGTATTGTTTTCTAATTTATTATGAAAATAAGTAGACTTCATGTATCGTGGTAACCCTTCTATGTAAATTAAGTAAAATAGTTTATGTTCATACACTATATATATTTGTTTTCGAATAATTTTTTCTTAAGAATAACCTTGTTCGTGAGTGCAATTGGTTGCAAAGGTAAGGAGTCCAAAGCAGAGAATATACACATCACCACACCTTAATTAACCCCACAACGGGTCATATCGGCCGAATCAAGGTGGATGAAAATATTCTTCAACAGATATTCATTGAATATCTGATATGTTTTTTTTTATTTTAAAAATATTATTTTACAAAATTACAATTTAGGTTTAAAAGCAAATTACATCTCAGTTCATAAACTATAAAACCATTAAAATAGAGTGTAAACTTAAAACCCATGTGTAAACAGGGGTACGCAGTAGCAGCTGATCACCTGCCAAAAATATTCCATTTTCCTATGTTCAAACTGGATCTCCATGGGCCTGGGCTTCTCCATCTCAATGAATTTGAATCCAATGATACCAGGCCTTTTGGTTGCCCACACATATACAGCCAACCTCCTTTTCTATCTTTGTTTCTGAATTTCACTCCTCTTTCATACTCGGTGTGTACAATGTAAGATAAGTTAAACTAAAGGGACCACAAAAAGGAAATTTTAAGGAAAAAATCTTCAAAAAGACGCTATATGCTCAATCTAATAACAAAGTCATGTATCTTTCTCCCATCATCAAATTTGGTCCCCTAATTTTTAATTTTTAACCAGCATAATATGAAAGGATTATTTTTTTTTTTTATAAAAAAATCAAAGATAAAAGTAAAAACAAAACACCAAATGACCGAAAAGAATAGAGATACTGTATTAAATAAAATATAAAAACCATTTTAATCCCAGCTCAATCCCTAGCAAAAGCAACATAACATCTTTCCCAACATATAGTATGTTTTCCGGTCGGATTTTTGGAATTCAATTCCCTAAATAAGAAACTTCATGTGCCCATGCGGGGGACCTCTTCTTAATGAGACTCCTGTGCTCAAGTCCAGAAAATGATTCCTATGCTCATGCAATGTTTTTGCTTCTTGGACAAATATTTAGCTATTTCAAGCATGATTTTTTTTTTTTCTTTTGATTCAATTATATAGTTTTTTATTCATTGATTGTAGGCTATGTAATCCTTTAGGGTCAAATATTGAATCAAACAGGTGTAATAAAGCAAGCACTTTGTTTTATCATCTCCCCTTCTCATACAAAAGAAGAAAAAAAACACGAAAATATACAAGCTAAATTTATTTTTGTTTCAAAGGAAAGGTTAAAATCCGAGGCATATTCGTGGTGAAGAACATGAAAAATGTCAGTCAATCTATCAGAGACTTCTTCCCTTTATCTTTTTCTTCCTTCTCTTCTTGCGAATGAAACAAGCATATTTCTGCAATTACATTTCTTGGAAAATCAGCGCATATGCTTCAGTCCGTTTTCCCTGATGATTCATCTTTCAATGGCCTTGATAACAGCTTCAGTAATACTTTTCACATGCAGAGCATGCTGTTCGTCTTCAGCTACAACAATGGCTTCCATAGCGAAGTACATGTTGCTGGAGACCCTAGCATTCAATACAACAAGGCCCATTTCTTCGAAGACCTCTAAGATTGAAACTAGTTTATCTCCTCCCTTCTCGCATGTCACCCTCACTACAACTCCTTTCTCAGCCTTCTCTACCTTCACCTCCTTCTGAAAGTAAATCAACACTTTTACGTTGAAAAAGTGAACGTTGAAAAATGAAATAATTAACCCCAGGGAGGGAAAGAGAGTTGACCTTAGGAAACTGGAGCTGCTTCATTACGCTGAGGTGCTCTCTTTTTCTTGCAATTAAGCTTGCAAGTTCCCTATTGATTGCCTCTAGTTTGAGCTTGAGCTTGTGAATGTACAGAAGAGCATCCATGGTGATAGACTTCCTTTGCACCTGCACGAGAATCAAACACAGGGTCGGGAAGCTAAATTTTCTTAATCGCTAAATAAAATGAATATACAATATCTGAGAGAATAGAGTACTGATTTTCCATAATTACAGATTTGGAGCAGGTGAGGGTTCTTAGAATGTGGAGTCTCTTGCCCGTCGCTGTTCTCCTGTGCAACCTAGCCACCATCTCTCTCTGTATCTCTGTTTATTAAATCTTCAGGAACAGAGAGCAGCTCGAGTCTTGTAGCGGAAATGGAGAGGTTAAGGGGATATCGATATGTTTAGGATCTCGGATTGCCAAGCTAGCTATGTTATTATATATGATCTTCTCTCACATGATATTGGGAAGTGAAACGGCAGGTAGATAGGTAAAAACAAAATAAAATTTAAAGGCCAATTCCAAAAGAGAGTCACTTTTTTTCATTTCAGCAGCTTTTCATTGCATGATATTTTTGGGAATATAAAAAAAAAAAAACTAAAATGGGTAAGGGAATCCTTAAAGCTTGTGAGGCAAAACAGTATGCATTTGCATGGGGTTTGATTTTTTTTTTTACTGAATTATTTTTTTTTAAAATTATTTGAAAAAGAATTAGGTTCAGACAAATTAAATAAAACACAAATTCTTATGCTCTTAAGACATAAAAACTCTACGAAACATTGGAAAGTAGGTTGAAAATGCATGAACAACCCCGGTAATTATATCATATTTCTACAATTCATGCCTTGTACTTTTGAATTTAAGAAAGTGGCCTAAAATTTGATCCTCGTAGTTTTTTTTCTTTCCACCAACTCTCATATTTTTTGAGCACGCACAAGATTTACTACAATAAAATAGAGAATAGGATCGGGATTAACAAATACCTGAAGACAATAAAATCGGGATTAGCGAATACCTGAAGACAACGGTTTGGGACAAGAAATCTGTATGGGGGAATATATTGGTGTGGGCTCCAGCCAAGGCTAAAAAGAACTTTCATATAAATCAAAAAAGATCTTAAATAAACAAAATTATCAAGATATATTAAAAGTGGATGGTATGATTGTAATATTCATTGTTCAGTCATGTGCTTTTTTAAATAGCACATTATCAAGTTATTTGTATTATTGTTGTATAATATTTATGTTAGATAGGTTTAGAATTTGATTTAATTAATAAGATATCCAAGTGTAGCTTTCAAATTCTTATCTTATAAATTAGAATGATTTTTCATGTGTATAAAGTTCAACTCACCTTATCTTCTTAGCTAAAGTTCGCTGAATATAATTTATCGTGTTGACTGTTTTTTGGAAGAGAGTTAAGATGACGAAGAAATTGCCTTATCCATGTTTTTTCTTTTTAGTGAAATCATAAAGTGAGTCGTAGGTTTCAACTTCTACTAATTTCCCCAATAAGTTGTGTTATGTTTTTTGTAAGGAAAAAACACCAATGTTGAATTCGAATTCTTGCTTGGAAATGGGCGTGGAAATTGGTTTCTAGCTGGTCAGATTCAGAGACTGAGTCAGTCAATGTATACTGAATCAGTATGAATACAAGCAGAGTTCACGGGCCTCTCGTTTGATTTCACTGTCTCCCATCTTCCTCGTGGCCGTAGCTCACATGCTCTGACACTGTAATGCAATTGGTGTTTTCTTCTCCACATCGTTCTTTTCTACTTCATTATCACGCCATCCTTTCAAACACAGCCTTTCCACTTAAAACAAATCCCCTGCCCTGCACAATTCGTACCCTGATCATATATATATATATATATATATATATATATATTAATTTCAAGGTGGAATTGTTTTACCTAGATTTTTATTTTCTTTAACTAATAGTATTCGTTTGAGCCACAGTCACCAAATCGGGGTGTTGACAGACTGGGTTTCGATGATATAGCTCCACAAGTATCGAGCTTGATGATTTCTTGAAGTAAGGGCTTGTGTGGCTGAGCCCCTTTAATCTAACTAGCTCATGAATCCTTTTCAAGGGATGTAAAGCTTTTATTCTCAGCAAAATACATGCTTTAATTGACTGAGTATATTGAATAAATGACATAGATTGCATATCATTAGTGATAACAATTTAACACGAATCTTGGTAATCTGGACGTGATGATTTATAAATATTTGTGTTTTTTATACAATAAATAAAATATAAATATTAAAAAATCCAAACTGAGTATCGATTATCATCATCCTGGTATCATTTCCTGACCAGCAAAGCCAACAGCAAAACTGATGAATAGTAAAAGTACTGGTGTATGATTAAATGTTATCGTTTTATTATTCTCTTTGGCTAGAACAAGCCAAGCATAAGGTGGCCAATGGTTCCTGCCTGGTTTCGTCTGCATTATGAATCATGACAAATCCTCGCAAATTCTCATTCTTCAGACATGAAAAGGCACGAATATTGGATTTTAGTACTTCAACCTTTCCTTAAACCACTCTAACTAGTTTTGTCTGGTATGTATGCTAGGGCTACTCTCCTTTTCTGAGGGCCCCTTTATTTTCTGATATTTCAATGCTGGACGCCAATCTTTGCATCAAGTTTTCTTGTCCATTTCTGTTTGGCATCTCCCTCTCCATTCGAAGATTGAGGCAATACATAGTGCCAGATTTTCGTCTGCTACTTGCTGAAGCTCTTTCCTTTTTATCTTCTAGTTTGTGGAATCCGGATTCACATGAGCACATGAACCATGAAAAGGATTGCATGCTGCAATCAAGTTAAGTTTATCAATTAGAATTTAGAATCCCGTGTCTTAAACACTGTTTGCTTTCTGTTTAGGTTCAATCAAGTGCTCATGCACGTTTTACATTGGATTTCAGTGTCAACCAGATGATGATTTTAGCTTACCTTTAAACGACACCTCAGATTTTGGCAGTTCTCACTGACAGATTATCAAATGTTAGAATTTTTTCATCTTTAAAATAATATAATTACATTAGAATGTTAAAAACATTCCATACACATCAGCCAAACACTTATCAAATACCTAAATGATGATATATTAGAGACAACTACATGCTGGATCGACATAGGCTAACTATGATCACTCTAGAAACCTCGTGATGTGAGGTTAGGAAGCTCACATATATGGTATTCAATAGTTCCATATATGATCGTGATAAAAACATATATGGAACCTGTAGTAAAACAGGTTAGGAAGCTCAATTGTAATGAACCAACTATTGAATGTGAAAAATAATAATTAAATTTTAAAAAACAAAAAACATTCGCCTGTTATTTTTTTAATTGTTATTGATATTAATTAAAAGACCAGCTTGCTCATTAGTCCATATGATAATAGCATAAAAACCAATACGAGTTTTTGAATTATGTTAGATCTTTGAAGTTAGCTAGGTATTGTCTTGTACATAGAGAGGCAAATGAATTAGTTGATGCTCTAGCAAATGAGGCTTTAATTAGCCAGGGACAGTTTATATATCTTGCAGTAAATTTTCTGTTCATGTTAATTTTTTTTAATTAAAATTTAAGATGCTTTTAAAACATAATTTCAGGCTTTAATAATTAAATAATCATGAATTCGACCACTTTTATTCTTCTGATTAAATTAATAATTCTTTAAATTAAAGCTGTTTAGGAGTCTTTTTCAGGTTAGGATGATTTTTCTAAAAACTTTTGGTAAAGATCTTTGGATTTAAAACTTATATGTAAGATTGTGCTAACAGTGGACTTGCATATCTAGTGCTTATTTTTTAAAATATTTTTTATTTAGAAATATATCAAAATGATATATTTTTTTTATTTTTTTAAAATTATTTTTAGCATCAATACATGAAAATAATCTAAAAACTCTATAAAAATAATTTAAATTAAAAAAATAAGAAAATTTTATTTTTTTCTTAAAATATTTTTAAAACGCAGCTCTAAACACTAAACTAGCAATAATGGTTTTACATAGTGGTTTATACGTCCCCCAAGTAAAGGCTAATTGAATTCAAGGGTGCTTATGGTTTGTTCCATGTAAAATTTATGTTGCAGATTTTCTTTACGATATTTAGTAAGTAATGATGGAATAATATAATGAAAAAAAATGTTAATGCGTGTATTATGGTGATAAGGTGGAGGTAGTGGTAGAGCAGGAGGCGGAGGCGACAGAATCGAGGTGACGGCGGTGGTGAGAGTTGTTGTAAAGGTAGAGCAGTTTTACATATCCATCTACACATAGCTCAAGTAAAAGCCAATTCAATTTAAAATCATAAAAGCAACTCCCTACGTGCAGATACAGCGATTCATAATTTCGTAATATTATATTTAAAAATATCAACTGTATATTTACCGTCGGTTTCTCCAACAGAGGATAAAAGAGGGTTAAGAGCTAGCGTAGGTCCTCCCTCAGTGCCTTCACAGCTTTTCACAAATTCATTTTCGATCCCTCAGCTCCACCGGAACTGTCAAACTCCGATAGCCCCTTTTATAAGGCTCATCAGGTTTGATCCATCCCATTGAAAATCACTGTTTTAACAAAAACATAAAAATAAAACAAAACAGAATGATGAGTCCATAGATATAATCATATGATCGAAGGTATTGCAGTGGAATTGGTGAGCAAATCTCCTTTGGCAAATGACCACCTCATTAAGCTCTTGTTACTTGTGGTATCTGCCAAAGGAAATTTGCTCAGCAATGCACCTGTATTGTGTTGATTTTTGAATGAGCAACGATTAGAGATGATGGGTATTTATAGGTTCGATCGAATTCAGGAGCAGATTTTTCCATGATCTATGTTCGATGGCCTGGCATGTGATTTGCTTCACTACCTTTATTCTCTTATCTTCATGGCATCCTCGTACGAAACTTACTTTATGGGAAGCTCATGTGGAGGAAGAGCGCATCCCACATGCGATTGAGTTTTCTCTTTTTATTTCTTATAATCAAGTGATTGAATCTTAGAATAGGGTTAATTACATGTTTTGTACCCTTTCTTTTAGTTTTTTATGCCTTTCGTCGATTGTATTTTTCTTCTTCATTTTTTAAGTAAATGGATTTTACTCTTTTATCATAGGTTACGTTATCCAATTCTAGTGCATTCAATGCAACTTGTCAAAGATCTAATGTATCTTGTATAAGAAATTATAGCATGTTTAACTCAAATCTTGATAAAAATTTTTTTGAATATAAATGAAATAAAATTAAAATTATAAGAAAAAAAAGTGTAATTTAATTTATAATTTTATAAATCTAACTTTTTCTCAAATAGAGAGAAAACTGTACCCATTGATGTTTCTTTATTGTCTAATAATAAATAACCCTACTTTTTTTATTAGAGGAAAAAAAGATAATACTTTATGAAATAATTTAATTTAATTCTTCATAAGAGTATTAATTTAATTTGTAGTCTTGAGAAATCCCAAAAATATTTTTATAATTTTAATTTTTTCTTTATATTTAAATTTGGTTTTGTTTTTCATTTATTTTTTAAGCATTCACATATACTTTTTTTTTAATGTTTGACACACCGAATAACTTTAGTGTATTGCACCTAATGTAACAACATTGGATAGAAATGTTAATGCAACGTACGCTCATGAAGGAAAAGACTTAACATATGCAACAATGTATTGGCAATTGGTAAGTAATGGATCTATTTAACCTTGATTGTACAAGATATTTTGTATATAGTTGGTGTAATGTGTCGGTAGATGCAAAATCCAAAAAAAGTTTTATTTGGAAATAGTTTGAAGAATACTAAGATATATGAAGAAAATGTATAGATTGCAAGTTAGTTGGTTATTGTGATGATTATTATGCAGGAGATCATGACACTTGATGATCTATAACTAGTTATATGTTTAAGATTGGGTCAAGTAGAGTTTCTTTGTTCAATAAGAGACAACCGACATTATCTTTATCAATAACAAAAGCAAATATCAAGCATCAACAATGGCATCTCCATCATCGAGTTTCCCTGAAAGTTTTGGTTGATTTAATTGATGAATGATCTACACCAACAAGTTGATTATATAATAATATTGTATTGTGATAGTCAACCAACAATTTGACTGGAAGAAAAATCAATGTTTTCTTAAGGACAAAACATGGGGAAGTATATTATAATTTGATTAGAGAAAAAGTATTATATCAAGAAATTAATATGAGTTGATCAAGAAAGATGAGTAAGTTGCAGCTTATTTACAAAAGGCTTAAGAACCCGTAAATTTGAATCTTTTCAACATGATCTTAATGTAGTAAAAAGAGTGATAACTGATATTAAGGGAGAGAGTGTTAGAATTCAACATCAGTTAAGTTTAAAATTTAAAGTTTACATTGAAAAATTCTTCAGATATATATGGTTCTAGTAAAAAGCCAACAGTAGATCTTCTTTTCACAACGAGAATCTAAACACAGATGGTTTCCATTAGTCAGTGATTATCATACTCCATATACTACTACGTACTGATCACCCTGAAGATAATGGAAGACACTAAATTAACAGTGTAATATAATGCTGGAGTCGATCACGCAACAAGGAAGATCCACAAGCATGTTCTCTTGTGTTCTATCAACGATTCTAAATATGTGATACATAGCTTGCTTCATTTTGTAATAACGCTAAAGTAGGTGAAGTGACTATCATGAATGTCGAATCATCTCCAAGCGATGAAGAATCTTGTAAGATAACACAGTTAATTCATGAAAAATCGAATGAGCCCTCATAAATCTCTTATACATTCCCTGTAAGATTCACACGTCCTACTGTATGAAAAATAAAAATAAAAATAAAAATAAAGCACGATGGGAGGTGAAAAAGGAATGCTCGTTCTATCTAGAAAAGGGGGACCATGCATGATGGCTACAGTACAGGTAAAGAACAAGCTCCGGAGGAATGATCCTTGGTACATGCCAATCCATGCTATCGAATATCCATTTAATGTGCGAATCATGTTTAAAATATAAGTGGCTATTCAAGTTCTGGAACTTGGCAACAATGTGTTCGAGCAATTAAGAACATTGTCCTGAGGGGAGTGATGAATAACAGTGCGATTCTCCTTTGGCAGACGTCTATGGCGTTTGAACGCCGACGTTGATACTACTGCCAAAGGAGATTTGCCCTGCCATTCAACTACACTCCCATTGCTAGCTGTCCCACAATGCCTCCACCAACTTTTCTTTGTGCAGTGTTAAAAATTCAAAGTCTTTTTATCTTTTTAATATTTATATATAATTGGGGAAACATGTTTATATTAATTATTGCTCTAAATGCTTATTGGTAGGTGAAAGAAGTTCAGAGGCAATGATGAAACAGAACAGATGAAGAAAATGCATGCATTAATTTCTAGTTGGAAGGCGAAAGAAGTGATGAGCCTGGCTAGATGAATAAAATGCATACATTTCCATCCATAGTCATGCACGTCTTATCAGCCATAGCTACAGATACGCAAGGATTTTTAGGCCAGCCCTCTTGGAAGTTTCATAAGAAAGTAGAGTTTGATCATCTTTCAGCAAAAAAGGAAGCTATCAACTTATACTCAGCCCGATTGAGCTGCTTCTCCCACTCAGCTAACCGGTGCATGTGCTCTAAATGGATAATTGCATCTTAATTGTTACTTTCTTTTCTGCACAATCTGGTTCATAGAATATTAATCAATGAAGTTAACGTGTAATTACTATATTATTCTAATCTGTTTCTTATCATGTATGGCGTCTGTGTAAGGTCTTACTTGTTAATGATCAAGACGTGAAAGTTTCAGCACATTCGCTACAATCACACTAATTAAATCCTTTTTTTTTTCTGCATATCTGCTGGTCGCTATGAAGAAAGAAATATAAACCTGTATATATATAGATGCACTGTGTTTAGTGTGATAATGGCTGTAGCCTAAGGGACTTTGTGAACTGGTGTTAATCCAGGCACTGTTTTCATGGGCATAGATTTGTTAGTTTAGCTTTTGAAAGGAAAATAAGTTGAAAAATAATTTTTGCTATATTGTTGAAAAAAACCGAAAGCATTATCTGTCATGTGGTGGCATTATCTCTTTTCACAAATTCTGTGCGATCATCTTCTTGCTTGCCATGATGTTGAGAAATTATTAGAATCAATTACACGCCGTTATGTTATGATGGTTTTTTTTCTTTCTTTTTTCTGGTTTTGTCTATAATCTTATCACCTAATGAATCCCTGTATCCTTTGAATGCTCTAATTATTCGGAGTGACTGCAAAAATAAAATAAAATTGCCTTTTCTTCCTGTTCCTGGTGTGGTCCATTTTTCTGACTACGATAGACCAATTATGCTTCTCGAGATGGTATCTAGCTAGGCTAGTGCCTGACCGTTTATGAAATGTGTTGGTCTGTGTTATTTTCTTCTGTTTCCAGGATTCTACTAATTTGGCTAAATGCCGTATATTTGTGACTCCCTTGCCTCACAAGACCTTGTTCTAAGAATGTTTTTCAATATTTACAACGTTCACATCTTCTCAGCGAAAAATGGTTTCCACTTGCTGATTGTCTGAACTGAAAATGATATTATAAAAGATCAGAAAAATTGCGGTACGAAAACGTTGAACAATGGCTTGTGTTTTATTGAAATAATTTGGATGATTCTCAAGTGCAAAAACATAAAATTTCAAAGAATATACAATTCTGCTGTTTCAGAAAATTGCTGCCATGCCGGCTAGCTCCAATTTCTCTCAGCGGTTGATACTTGATCCGGTGTTGGTATCTTTAGGGCGTTAGTCGATATGAACTTCTAGCCTAGCGGGTTTCTGCTCATGCTTCTGCATTTCAATTCTGCAGCCTCTTGTCGTTCTTCAACATCTGCTTGTACTCACCAATTTCTCTTCTTCCTGTTTCAAATCCTTGTAATGATTAGCCTTAAGTTATTGTTTGCTTCAAGGCCTCTCGGGGGATATTATTTGAAATAATTTCCAGTAACTTGATTGAGAGATAATAGTGTAAAGAGGGTCGCACGGACATGCATCAGCAGATCGTTCTGTAGGGACAAATATGATCACATTACCATTTCATTTCAAGTGCACCCAATCCTCAATGGTTTTTTCATCTTGTGAGCTAGTTAGTTGGATCGGCCTCCTTGAAGATTTTGTGTTGTCTTTTCATCTTGTGAGCTACTACCAAATACAATTTAATTTTTTTCTACTTTTTTGTACTGTCGATTTTATCTCCACCATCTATTTTTTTTTTACCAAAAGAACGGATACATATTTAAGAATATATAGCATGTAAGTGTAGAATGTACTTGTTTCTAGGAATCATGAATTGTTACATAATTGAGTTTAATATGCCCCCTTGCTTATGTAGGCTAATAATGCATGAAGCTTCTAATCTTTAACCGAGTCTTGCACCAAGTAAACCATCCATTTGTATCGGGAGCAGCTCAAACCCCCACCTCAAATTGCAAAATTCATTATTTCAATGCTTGTGTAGTAAATGATGGTAGATGGATTTCTTGTAAATTCCTGCAAACATACACTGTAGAAATGAAATATAATTAGAATCTTCATTTTATACAAACAAAATTTATAGAACAGACGCGCTAATATAATGGTATTAATCTGCTAGCCTGTAGAGTTTTTTTTACGAGGAAGTCCTGCACCCCTAATTTATCTCTTATACTAGTATGTAATAGTCGGGTTTTACTCCCTTATCTTGACTCACAAAATAAATTTTCTATGAGATGAAGTTTCCTCGTATTCAAACAAAATATTCTTTTACCTAAACATTTATGAATAATGCCTCAGAATACCAGCGACAAATTGGTACCAGCATTTCATCCCTGCAAATTCAAGCTGCAGAAGAATTGCCGGGCAAATCTCCTTTGGCATGGCGCGCTCTATAGAAATCCACTTAGTGGCTGCATGCCAATGGAAGCTTGCCCAGTAATGCAACTGCACCGATATCTAGCCGATGAGTAATGGCAACAAGATGTCCCGACTATTTATGCCCTCCTGGTGAAAGCATATCCGGCGGAACAATGCTATTGCTGTCTAACTAAAGACTCTTTTTTTCCAGACTCGTCCACCGCCCTTGATATATATTCCTTAATTTGAAGCCACATCCTCGAAAAGAAGCTTTTTCCTAAGAGATCAATTCTTGATGAGGACTTGACTTGTTAAAGTTGACTAATAGTTTAAGTTAATATGTGTGGAAGTAAGTTATCAGAGTGTTTTGCTCTAAACCACTTCTCTCCCTGTCAATTTCTTACTTCACCATCATATTATTTTCCAACAATAACGTATATAAAGCAGTATATATAATTTAAAATCATTCATCAAAAAAAGAAAAGAAAGGGTATATATAAAACCAGCTGCCTATAACTAATTAAGAAAAGTAAGACGATTGAGGTAAAAGCAGAAAGACTAGCTGGCTAGCTGTGAAAGATGCTTCAAAAGGAAGATGCGGTGGCATGTTCTTAAGACCTTATCTTTAACATGCAAGTCTCTCTTCATGTTCCCAAAAGCCACCAAATGAAGGAAAAAATCGAATTCCTGTACGCAGAAACTTGAAACAGCATCGATCTACGATTTTTGTTTTGATCATTCACAAGTAGTGATCGAGGGATGAAGAAAGAATATGCTATTCTGAAAAACCACGGTATCCATAGATTGTTTTCTGATGGGGTTTGTAGGCATTGAACCAACATTTATCCATTGGTTTGATATTGGACCAGGACCTATTGATTTTTTTTATAAACACTTCTGAAACTAAAAAACAAACGAGATCCATCATTTTATCCTCAGCCACCTTCGTAGATATTGTCTTTTAACTATAAATTTGCTATTTAATCTTAATAAGCTTTCGAACTGATTTACCAAAACAAGCATACAGCTTACCAGTTAAAACTTAGTTTAGAATTGGAGGATTAAGCTGTACTGCATTGGATACTATTAGAAGGAAGATGCCGGGGAATGTTCTTCTTTAAACGGTTCCTTTTGGGACCATGTAATTGGACCCAAAAGTTGATTGTCCAATATGCAGAAACTCGACGGTGTTTGAATCTATTGGTGGTTTTTGCGGTTGAGTATTATCCATTTTTTGAGGTTTTATATATCAGGAAATAAAGAAAAAATTAAACAGCATATAGAATATGTCAAAGCTTTTATATAAAGAACATAATGGATTATATCAAATTAAGATTTAAGCTGGGATGCTTTATTGAGAGAGAGACGAGGTAAAAAAAAAGATTGATCATCTTTGATTGTGACATGTAAGTGATCCTAATATTTATTTTATGTTATATATAGCCAAAAACATGGAATAAAAAAATCAGATGAAGTATAAAGGTACAATCCATTATGTTCTTGTTGAAGATTTACTAGATTTTGTTAAGGAAAAAAAATAGAAAACTAAAGAAAAGACGTTGCTACCTATTATATATATATATATACACACACACACACACACACACATACAGAGAGAGAGAGAGAGAGAGTTGATTATTAGTTATTAGTACATGTGAATCACAAGCTTACATCTCATGCATTTTTTTTTAATAAAAGAAGAGAAATATCTTTCTTTTTTGTGCCTTTAGCTAGAAGAATAACAAAGGCCTTGAAAGCTCAAAATATCGAGGCATAATTCCATGGCATATACCCATTAAACGATAGGATGATGGAACTTCACGATGTGAGAAGCAAATCTCCCGCTAATTAGTTTCCTGATTTTTGTATAATTAATTTTTTAATCAGCATTGTATATATATTAAACCTTTCAGGTTCACTCGTCAAAAAAAAAAAGTATTTTTATTTCTATTGTAAATATATTTTTATTTTATTTTCTAACACCTCCATAAGTAAGAGGTTTTTGGATTTAAAACAAGCATAAGCTCACCCCTATTTTATGCTGGAATTTTAATTTATCTAGAGAAAATGATGGTGGTAAAATTAAAATTTATAATCATCTCTAATATTATGACAGAGAATAATTTTAAGGATATATAAGATGACATGACTACCCTATTTTAACTTGTACTTCTACAGGGGCCTTGTGGCTAATATTATGTTTAAATTCAAGTGTGGTCCTTTTGTTTCTCAATCATGGCATTGTGGTCCATTTTCTTTCACTGTCACCCTATTGCAAGCCTAGAAACCTTCAGTCGTTTGTATTTCTTTTCAGATTTGGATTCGTATCTGCTTGTTATTAAAAAAAAATCACTATCCGAATATACAAAATTTGCCTTAAAATAGATAAACAGCTTGCTCACATATGTGAATCCTTAGTCTTTGTTTCTCTCGTCAAATTATGGGATTACTCCCTATTTTTCCAAGCACTTAACTAATCAACAAAACCAAGTTAATTGTAATAATAGGGCACAAAAGAAACCATCGAGAAAATGGCTAAGATACATAAAAAATTGTTCCCAGTAGACGTGGCGGCGTAAGAGGATTTGTAATTTGCACAATAGGTCTCTAATTCGAGTCAAAACATGCATTCCCTGTAAGAATCTGGAACAGTTAAGGATTTTACTCGTTCACCTGGATCCAGAAAATATGTTTTTCAAGGAGTGGGGCTTCCTCGTATAAAAAAAATCAAAAAAAATCTATTATATCATCAAAAACCAGGAAGAAAACAGTGGATATACTGCTGGAATTTAGAATAAAATCGACATGATAAAAGATAAATGCGACACCTACGTAAAGTCATGCAGCATCAACAGACAAAAACACAAGAACATGCCACTGGATCTTCCTATCAATATGCTCTTTCGAGCTTTTTCATCCATGTCTCTTTTCTCGGGAATGTTTGTGAAGCAAAAGCTATACCCCTTCTATTTTACGTCCCTTCAAATAATCGACTTCCTTTGTCAATATGACCCTTAGCAGAGGGAGAGGACCTTCTACGAAGATAACTATAAAACCTACAAGTTTTTATTATTATTTTAATACTTATTATTTTTCTTAATAAAAGAGTTCATAGTATCATCAACTGCTTAACTAATACCATAATAATCACGCCATTCTTGTAAATAAAAAAATTACCTCAGAATATTCTGGATCTGTAGTTGAAACTTACAGTAGCAAATGTCTAATATTTGTCTCTTAATTCTGAACTAAGTCCTAGAATAAAAAATAATTTCAAATGGAGGGTTAAATGGGCGATATTTGATAGTTGAGGGACCCAATTGGAATTAGTTTTTGTTTGGGAGTCCAATTGAAAATCTCGTGACAGTTGTGGAATAATTATTATGTCATTTTCCTTCTTTTTTTATAGATTAATATCAGCATAAAAGATTAGCACATCCACTCAATAACTTGTGACATTTACATGGGGAAAAAAAAAACAAATAAAAAGTAATATCATACTAACTAAAATCAGCTCATGTATTTCGTACAATATGTATTGTTCTATAGCTCGAAGGACTACGATATTCAAGATAAAAAAATAAAAATCTTTAAATATAACTATCCGAAACAATGTTTAAGTCTTTTTTTTTTTGTGGAAATTAATTGCAAGAATAATTTTGAAATCACGTGGATTTAAAGTATTGTTTGATCATATATTCCTCCTGAAGAGCAACTAGGAATTGTGGATTGTCCTTAGAATATCCCTTTTGCATGGAGAATGACAGACTCTTCTCTGAACTATAAATGAGCACCGATGAACCCCAAAGCTGTTCATCGGCGGAGCAAACAGCAAAAGGCGGCCGGAGTATGGATGCATTACTGGGCAATTCTTCTATTGGCAGTTGCTGACTCACACTGCACCAGCCGGGATCAAGCAGCAAGAGTTTGCTCACCGCCAAAGAAGATTTGCCCCGCAATTCATTCTATACTTATCTTCTCTCTTCAAGCTCCACAACATCGCATTACCTTCTCTAATTGCATTCACGTTTGCATGCATGGAAGAACACCGCCTGACCACACACGTGCCTTTAGGTTCATTATTCGGAGCAATTCATCCCAAGCACAATCGCTAGCGTAAGAAGTAATTTTATAATTAGGACCCGATAGAACAACACTAAGCAGTACGGGTAGTCTTTTGATCTTTGTAGTTTCAGTTCATTCCTCGAAATGGTATACATAGCATAAGGTTGTTGATCATGTGTTGTTCCGCTCGGAATGACCGATACATTTTGTTCTAATTCAAAAAACAGGATAAATTGAAGCAAATTTTATCTCTCTTAGAATCTCATCAAATTCTAGAAATTCAGCCTGAAATATTCCGGTTTTGTTTCGCCTAGAATGTTCCAGCCAAATTATGTTTTTTTAAATAATAAATAGTTTTAGAATATCAATATATCTTTTAATCCGACCGTTAGATTGAGATAAAATTTTACGAGGAGTATCTTGATATATTTATATATATTATTTTAAAATTTCAGAGCAATAAGAGAATATAATGACCTTATGATATTAATGACGACATTCTCGTAATATTATACAAATTCATAATTTTGTTTTAGAAAAATCATTATATTATGTCTTTTTTAGATTAATTTTTTTCTCAATTTTATTATTCAACAAACGAGTTTATTACGAATTGAACTTTATAATTTGATTTGCTTTATTTAAGGTTATCATGGTCTTATAACGCAGGTCACACCTTTGAAAGGTTAGCATTGGTTGACTCGAGTTGATTTAATATATCATTATTTCAATATTTTTCTTAAGATATCAACTTGATTTTTTTTAGTTAAACTATATTTTTTTTTTAATTTTTCATGTGATACTCATCAAGTCGGTCAAGTATATCAGTTTAACTCTCATTTTTTTACTTATATTTGAAATATAAATTGCATAATTCTAAATAATTTTATTTTTGGATTTGAACTATTTTTTTGTTGAATTAATATATTTAATTATATATATATTTAATTATATATATATATATATATATATATATATATATATATATAAACATAAACAATATAACTCTGAATCGAAGCCCAGAAACACTTTAAAATCAAAATATTTCATTCCAACTGAAAAATAAAAACAAACCGAAACGGAATTTACAATCTTAAATAGATAGTAGGCGTAAAAAGAAAATGAAAGGAAAGATAGAGAATGTACAAATCAATCGCAAAAGTATAAGGGTGGTTATGATATAATCCTCCAAGAAAATAATTTATTTGATTAAATTCGAAAAGTATTCTAACAGTTTCAACCACTATCTTAATTACATATTTAATACTCTTAGTGTGCCATTTCGAGGAACGAAGCGAAACTTCAAAAATCAGTTTTTTTTTTTTAATGGGAAGGCCTCCTTGAAGATTTTTGTACTTTATTTTTCTTGTAAGATTTCTTTGAGCATATTTACAACCACGTAAAAAAAACATATGCCTGTAACTGGACACGCAAATTAATGGCGATTTTAAATAAATAATGAATTTCTTTTATTTTCATTGCATTATTCATTGTTTATATAAATAATAGGTTCGAAGTGGTCGAAACAGTGATTAATGGTTCATTGGTTGAGGGAGGAGAAAAGAAGTTGTGAGACGAGGATTCAAGTCTTAAATGGAAGTTAGAGCAAGAAACCTCTTTCCCCATCCTTGTGAGCCACCAACAGAATCCATGAGTCTTATCTTATCGATGGTTATATCTTGACTCAAACTCGAGACCTACAAGTTAAATTTCAAGCTTTTTATTACCACGTGACGTTCATTGAAGACCCTAATTTGACTTGATGAGCTCAAACTTGATAAATAGATCTTGACATAACATAACTCAAATAACTCTTGAATGTGGCAGACCTATCACAAATTAAAACATAAATGAATAATGGCTCAATTAATCAAAACAAGTATAAATTTGAATTTTGTAGTTTGTTTCCAGAATTGAAGTATAACTTTAAATGAATGGTTCTTTCTTTTTGTGATGAGTTAAAAGGTTTGTCATATCTCACTATAAATATGTGAATGTTTTCTTTCCAAAGCAACCAAAATCCTATCAAAATTCATTTTCTAGCTTCAGTGCTAAAATAATAGCTAAGGGTTAATATTGGTATATTTGAATTTTTTTTGTAATGTTTAGAAGCTTTCTTACAAGTGAACATGATTTGCTCTTTATTTTTTGATATCCTCTCAAAGTCCACCCTAACACAACTCATTGTATTTTAAAGGAGTTCATTAACTGCCTTCTTGAACCTCTTTACTCCAACCCAATAGATTCCATTTCCACCCTTTATTGCAGACATTTCCTCTCTCCTAACCTAGATTTAGTCACCCATAATCTTGGAGGAATGATCCCTGCCGATTTGGGCCGTCTTCAGAATTTAAAACATCTAGACCTTGGTATCAATAATCTCACAGGCAATGTTCCTCTGTTTTTTTTTTTTTTTTATAACCGGAGTATCCGGGCCAGCTTGCGTGCACCACAACTAAATCCCCGGCCTCACTGAAATATCCTGCAAGCCCAATGAGCAGGTAAGACACCGCAGGGATGACAGGCATGCCTGACAAGGCTTGAACCTGGGGTGAGAGGAAAACAAGATACATCTCTGACCACCAGGCCAAGACCTTAGTGGCATGTTCTTCTGTTTCTTCACAGCATTGCTGCGAGGTCAAATTCCAATAGATGTTGGAGATAGGCTCCCAAATCATTTAAACATCAATTTTTGAATAAACAAATTTACCGGTCCAATTCCATGGTCTTTGCATAATCTTACAAACATGCGAAGCACGATCTTTTCAGTGGATCAGTGCCACCACGACTTGGAAATCTTCCAAAATTGAAACTGTACAATATTGGCTTCAGTCAGATAAAAAGTTCTGGTGATAACGAAACAACATTACATTATAGCTAGTGCAGCCTTTTTCCCAGTCATCGGTTAGTGCTAGCCCTCATCAATTCATACTGCATTTTTGTGACATTGCTGATTATTAATTGGACCTCGTTGGCAATCACCTGCTAAAAAACAAAAGAAGAGACTATTTTTAGACACATACAACTGTGGAATCGAATGGCAGGGCAATTCTCCTTTGGCAAAACAGAAATATTCAGGCATTTATTTCCATGTTCTGCTTGCCAGAGGAGGAGGATGCCCTGTTATTCTTTAGCCATGAATGATAAATACAATTCCTCCATCAGCTAGCGAGCCAGCTAGCATTGCTCGAGTTGTCTAGGTAAACAGCTCGAAGAGGCGTTTTATGTAACATGCACGATTCGCACCAGAATTTGGATATGCCGAAGAAAAGATATGGACACGACCGTACAATTCCTGTAGAATGATTCTCTCTAGCTTTCCCATTTATGGTTTCATGGTCCCTGACTGATCCCCGGCTATCGTCTCCGCCACCATAAAGACGCTATGGGGGACCTCCTACAACCATTTAGAGTTTGTCTGGGATCACAACGAAGGATGTTTTTAAAATATTTTTTATTTAAAAATTATCAAAAATCACATGCATTATCTTAATCCTTGTGATAAAATGTTCAGTTTCTTCTTCTTCAAGATTTAAATATGTGCTCTCTTTTTTCTTCATTTCGATCAAAATAATAGAAACATGAACGCATCAAATATTTTAAAGAGTAAAACCTTTGACTCAGTCCTTCTATTTTCAGTTTTTCTCAATTTAGTCCCTGTTGATCATTTTTGTTGTTGTCCAACCCCCTCTGTGTCAAGTCCGTCTCTCAGATTCGTACCTTCAGGTTCTCGGGCTTCACCCATCTATCTCTAACCATTTTATTTATTTTTTAGTTTAGACATTAACTTTTGAATATGCATGAGAATATACTGAGTTCATGGTATATTTATAGGAATATTCTCAATTTTCTTTCTCGTTTTTATCTTATATTAAAATTTATTTTTTTCCTCTCAGTCATAATCATATATGTATTACTAATTTAACCTTATAATTAGTATTAGGACCTCCAAAAATACCATGACGATAATAAAAATATAACAATAAAAATTAAAAATTCTCATCATTATCAAAAAAACTCCCCTACAATTATCCAAAGTATTATTTAATTAGCATTCAAAAAATCGAAAAATATTGTCGTGAATCTTCCTTGATTCCTTACTTTGAATTCAAAATATAGAAACAGAGAAATTCCGAAAATTATGCTGGTGTCCATTTTCTTGCTTAAGAACTCAAAAGCTTTTGGCTAGATAAATGTCAGCGACAAGAATTTAAAAAAACAAAAAAAAAACTCGATGAAAAAGGATTTTGAAATTTTATTGATGGTGGTGAGATGTTATTCTGATACTAAGTATATTTATTGTTGAATAGATTGAGATGAAGTTTTAAAAACTTACAGTACTCCAAAGAAAGTGATAAGAGTTAGAGAGAGTTCCTAATATTGAGGATACGTGCTATTTTCTTTTCATTTTAATTTAGAAACAATTTTGGGAAATAAAAAAATTGAGAGAGATCCATTCCCACCAATTAAGTCTCAATTATATTTATATCTTAATTTATTTATTTATTCTGCTACGTATTCTTGAACCCATCCATATCCTTCATGAGCGACGTAGGTGTTTTCTTTTCTGGTTAGTACATGAGCAAGCTGTATGAGCTCTATATAAATTTGACTCCGTAAGATATTCATTAATACCTTTTTTCAATATATTATCCAAATAAATCAATATTAATGGTCAATTAGTTGTATGAACAAGCCACATGCATGATGAAATGATTGTAACAGAATGTCGGTGAATTAATATGGAGCTCGAATTAATATTCATTAATAACTCGTTTGATTATCCAAATAAATCAATCTTAATGGTCAGTTAATTACTTGTATGTATGAACAAGCTACGATGGATTAATATGCAACTCGAAATGTTGGTGACCACAACATCTTTCTTTAAATAATAAATATTAATTTGAAAGTGGAGACAATAACGTATGAAATAATTTTAGTATACATAATAATAAGGCTAATATAGCCGACGATAATATAACTATGCAAACACACCATTACACAACTGCTTCCTATTTGACGATGATGATGATGATGATGAAAATTGACCAGCAAATATGAGAAAATCATCGACGACAACCTAGGACAGACCAGGGGCTGAGGCTAGCTTGGATAATAAAAATCTGCGGGGCCTCTAGTTGTTTTTTTTTTTTGGGAAGACTTATACTTGACTACTGTTGAGAACAATGGATGTGCCTAGAATATGCTATTTCCATGAAAAATACCACATGTTTCTCATCTTCTATTTATAAACACTAGAATAATGATCGGAACTATATTTTTATCAATGTAAAAAAATATTAATTATCTGAGATTTTTCTTATTATAATATAAATTTAGGTAAAATAATAAATTTGTACAGAATTCTTGTGAAGTGCAAGTTTTTTATAAAATATATAAATTTTAAATCGATATAAATTTATATGTTTAGTAGGTTTTAACAAAATAATCAGTATAAAATTATCACCATCATTAAACAAGCAAGAAGATTCGAATATCTGAATTATTGAATTCACTGCATTAAGATTAGTTCATTTTATAATTTAATTTAAATTAAACACAACAAACAAAATATAAATTGTGAAAATACATGCAATAATCAAATAAAAAAAATAAGAAGTTATTTTTCTATCTCTAAAAAGAAGAAAACATAAATTGAAAGTTCATCTCTATATTACCATCATTATCATTACTATAACAGTTAAAATTATTATCAACATTATTGCCCAAACAATTAAAATTATTAAATTGTCCCTAAAAAAAAATATTTTTACAAAAAAAAAAAAAACTAAAACTATCATTATTATTGCACAAACAATAAAATCATATGATCCGAAGAACAAATAAATATAACAGAAAATACAAAAAAAAAAAAAAGAACAAAGGGAAAAAGTGAGCAATACTAATATTAAAATAATCAACAACATAAATTAAAATTTTGGACGGAATGGAATAAAAATAAAACCCAAATAAAAAATAAAATGATAAAAAATAAAAACAAAAACTAAAATCATAGATGCATAAATACAGATAAAAAATAAATATTATTTAAGAAGCACCGAAAAAACCAAAGGAATTAATATCAAATAAAAATTCAAAGAATAAGGATTGAAATGAAAAATAAAATATGTATAATTAATTCAAATCGAAGGACAAATTTAAACAAATAAAAACCTTGAGACCTAAACAAATAAAGGTATTTTAAAAAAAAAAATATTACAGTGTAATTTTGTTAATAAAAAATTAAAAGAATAAGGACCGAAATGAAAAGTAGCATATATATCTAATTTCAATCAAATGACAAAATTGAAACAAATAAAAACCTTGCGAAGGAAACAAATAAAGACATCTTAAAAAAAATTGTTGTGTAATATTTTTTAAAACATAAAAGAATAATAATTGAAATGAAAGGTGGAATATATGATAAATTTTAATGGGAGGACCCAATTAGAACAAATTAAAATCTGCATACCAAAATAATTAAAAGAACCAAAAGAAAATGAAAAATCAAAACAATAAGAGCTACATTGTAAACCAACATATATAATTATTTTCAATTGAAGGGCACAATTGCCCAAAATCAATATTTTCATTGAAAAAATCAGTAATAAAATTGAAATCAAAAGCTCAGGACAAAAATAAAACATTCACAAATTGAAAGGACTAAAGTGTATTTCCTGACGAAAAGGGAGAAAAAAACAAAAATCGTCCACCAACGATTCCTCGACAATCATACAGCGACACGCGCTGCCCTGGAAGGTTGAGGACATGTCGGCGCATGAGGTGAAACGGCGAACGGTCAGTTTCAACCTTCGATAGAAGTTGCACGTACCACATGAATAGCGTGTGCGTGTGAAACACTGTCGGCACGTTCATACAACGCGACTACAATGTTTCAAAAAAAAGAAATAATTAAAAAAATAATAAATTACCTATACACCCCTAGACCCAACAATAACTACGGAAAAATTGGGGGTGAAAGTACTACACTACCCCCGGCTCCAGGCTTCTTTTTTTTTGTTTTTTTGGGGGTTATTTTTGTAGTTTAACTATGTATGAATTTTTGAAAAACCGAAAACACTCTCCACTGTTCTGCGTCCTTCATTATCCAGGGATAAAATAGTAGTTTTACTGTGCAAAGAAATCGAAAATACCATCCATGTTTCCTGTAAATGTTGAAAATGACTTCGGTCCCGAGGGTTAAATTTATTCGGTCCTAAGATAAAATAGTAATTTTACTATCGCAATCCACAGTAATTTATGTTTACGTGAACAGTGCAAAAATCTACATTAAATACCCCCCAGCCTTTTATATTATAAGTAATATGCAGCCTTGAAACTGTTCATCAAGGAAGTGGGTATGGATGCATTAACTCCTTTGGCAGCTGGCCACTCAGCTTCCGGCGATCAAATTCACCATTGCAGACAAGCTCGCTGCTCGCTGCCATAGGAGATTTGCCCCGCAGTTCATCCATATTTCATACAATCACACGTCCCCTACAGGAACAGACCTCACCAGTTAGGCACCCTGATTATTTCAGAAAACGTATACACGTTCGTGCATGTACTGGTGGTAACGTTTATGTTTCGAGTCTTTGACTTTTCTTCTCTATTAATTATTGCCGCCTTTTTCATTAGGGAATTTTCTATTTAGTCGCCTCAATGATTCGGTCAATTTCTTTGATTAAAATTGTTGAGAATACTACACCTTATATTCTTTTTCTCATAAAAATAAGCAAATGCTCTCATACACTAATGCATAAGGGATATTTCTTTCATTTATAGATTTTTTTAGGTTTCTCTATAAATAAATTATTATGTTTTTTTATTTATTTTTTGCGCATGAACCTACAAGACAGTACAGCATAGAATTGCCTAAATAAAAAAAAAAAAAAAAAAGAAGATAGTATCTAAAGGTATAGCAATCTATTTCTCTCTTAAAAAAGTTTAGGAGATTTATTGTGGACTATTTTTATAGGCCAAATACTAGCACTCCTTGTGGTTTGAGACAGCACAATTTTAAGCAATTATTTAAAAATAAAAAAGAATGATTAATCCTTAAATATTCTTTGTATAAATCTTAAAAATCTGTTTAATTTTTAAATATTCTTGAATGATTAATCTTTAAATACTCTTGGTATAAAAATACTTAAATATTTTTTTATAAAACGCTTTCTCCCAACAGAACACTGCTGGTGCTGGGACTCGCCTCTGGGCCTCGTGCAGGTGTCCCGAGCCGTCAGTTCAGGGTATCATCAACATTTGACTCTAAGAAGTCATTCCCTTTAATGAATTCGAATATTCGTTAAGATTTATTTATTCACAAAAATGCCCTTGACAATCATTAAAAGACATCAATAATAAAAATAAAAGAGTAAAACGACGTAATAGTCCTATAACATTCACAGAATCACAGAGACCATAACTCGCCTTTGATTTTGAATGAGTACTTATTCAGAACACGTCTTTGACTTCTATTTTATTGATTTAATTAATCATTTCTTCCTCTCCCTTCACACTACTTGAAATTAATAACATATTTAGCATTATGCTACTTAAATTACAATAATAACAACAACAATAATAATAAAATTAATAATAAATATGTTAATCACATTTGACTTATCATAATGTCCTCCCTGCAAATATTCCAGGAAAAAAAGGTTCCCCTGTAAAGATTAACCTTAGCATTATTTTCTCTCTCTTTTATCCAATCCAATATTGTAGTTAATGCTTTTATTTCAAATAAAATAACTATAAAAACTTAATTTAGTCGAAGAAAAACACTTACAATATCTAGCCTTCACACTTATTCTTTTTTATATAAAAAAAAATAGATTATGAGAATATGTATTATATTAAGTTCATGTTTGACACTGCGTTTCAAAAATATTTTTAAAAATAAATGAACTTTTTTACTTTAAATTAATTTTTTTTAATATTTTTAGATTATTTTCATGTGCTGATATCACAAATAATTTTTAAAAAATAAAAAAAAATATTATTTTAATGTATTTTTAAACGGACCACAATTATATTACCAAACACACAGGTTAAAGTTTTGTTCCGGTGAAAAAAAAAATACAATCAGAGCAACAATTATTCTGAGTTATATTCATTTAAGTTTCATGAAATACAATTTATTTATTAATAAAAATACAATAATGTGTCTATAAAAGTATAGGGTATATCAATTATTGCTATAGTGATTTTAGAAGCAATTATTATATATGGTTTGCTCTATCCGTCATGATAGAGACGTGACACGTTTCAAAATAATGGTGCCCTCGTCATTAAAATGAGATAGAGGTGGCTATCGGTTTAAAATTATCTAGTGGGGTTAAAAAAATCAATATAATCATTTAAAAATATAAATTACCAAACCGAAATTGAATTGAATAATTCAATCAAACTTATTAGTTTAATTTTGTTTGGTTTTGTTTTCTATTTTCAGAAATTAAACAAGTTCAATTTAATTAATATCTTTTTAGTTGGACTATTTCTTACAAACTTTGATATGATTTATTTATAAATAAGTTGAAAAAATTATATTTTTTAAAACACGAAAATAACCTCCTCTCCATGTTAAACAGCAGTGAATAATTTATTTTGCTTTGTGTTGAAGCCACGCCATATCCCAAACACGTCTCAAATACTTTTTCTTTCCAAGAAAGGCAACTCACTCGGAAACTAATAGTAATAATAATAATAAAACAAATGGATTGTATAATTAGGTCCTTGATGAAAAACGTGCAATTATTCTATCTATAATTTTTTTATTTTATTTTTAGGGTAAAACATTTGAATACACGGGGGCAGTGTATTAGAGACAAAAGGAGTCTGTGTATATATAAATAGACTCAGTAAATAGAAGAACATCCCATAAACAAATTCTAGATTTTTTATTTCTCTTTCTCGTCTATAGCCGCCATTAATGGACGCAACAGAGGTCCTTCAGCTCTTTGATTCGTGCTGGTTTGAGATGGATATACTCAAGAGACAACCAAGTTTAGCTGCATCGCCCAGTGTAGAGACACACCCGCACCATGAGAATCAAGAAAAGGCTCCAAAACCAGAGATCTCGAGAGTGCCAACAATCATCATAAGGTCTGTGAGTGAAGATTTGAGCACCAAAACAAGCTTCAATTGTGGCTTTTCTTTATCTCCAAACTCAGTTCTCCACTCGCCAAAGCTTCACACCATCCTCTCAGGCAAAGAAGTCAAAGAGGAAGAATACTCGACACCAACAGAGGGAGTACATATTCTAGAGTCACCGAAAAAGAAAGTTTCGAGGAGGAGGAGAGGAAAGAAAGTATCGAGCAAGAGCCTGTCAGAATTGGAATATGAAGAGTTAAAAGGGTTTATGGATTTGGGTTTTGTCTTCTCAGAAGAAGATAAAGATTCAAAATTGGCTTCTATAATTCCAGGATTGCATAGACTTGGTAAAAACAATGAGGAAGAAGCCATTCTTGATGAGCCTACAGTTTGCAGGCCTTACTTGTCCGAGGCATGGGAGGTTCTGGAAAAGAAAAGGAAAGAGGAACCATTGATGAATTGGAGAATTCCTGCTTTGGGCAACGAGATTGACATGAAAGATAATCTTAGATGGTGGGCTCACACCGTTGCTTCTACTGTTAGATAACGCAAATTTCAGATTAATGGTTTTTGTTTTCAATATCAATTTTGTATTTTGCAAAATCTTGATTTTTTTATTAATTTTGGCAATAATTATCCTCACTTGTTTGCAATTGTAAATGAAGGTGAATCTTTTTCATAACTTGAAAATAACTTATTTGCAAATCTGATTTTCTTCGATGGTTTTCTTTTGAGATAAGCAATGATAGAAGGTACTTATGGTTAGGAGAGTTCTTAGAAATCATCCATGATTGGAGGTTAGCGTGTTTCCAATTATGAGTTAAAGATGCCCGACTTGACATTTCTTGCCCACCAGAATTCCACATACTGTGAAGGATCTCATGCAAGTTGCTGTCAGTTCAACAAAATTTTAGTTGTTTTCGAAATTGTGGTTTGAAAAAAAAAACTTGGAGCTTAAGAAATATTATTTTTAGTTGAGATTGGCTTTATAAAAAATGTGTTTGGTCAAAATTGATGTTGAATAAAAAATTATCAAAATTGTTTTTTCATGTTTAGATTTGATAATAAAATGACAAAAGAAAAACAATGTACTAATATTATTGTTTTTTAATTAAAATAATATAGATTTAACTATTATTGCATCATAAAATGAATAATTTTTTTATAAAATATTTTTCATCATCTAATTAAACTATTTACAATTTCATCACTCATAAATTTCATTCGAAAAGACTTGTGGGATCCATAGCTTTTTGAAGTGCAACAATATCAATTAAAAAAACCATCATAAACAAGATTAGAATTGCAATTAAATATCAGATCATCTTATGATATTTTTCTAATATAATTATATAGCATGATTGATGCAACTATAATCTAAACTTGCCATCTCCTAATGTAATGACCAAGCGTCCACCACACAAGGAGGGATGGTGTCAAGCCAGTCGCACATGGTGCTCCATCCCGACCTCATATGCTAACAATGGCTGATTTGGATTATCTAGTAATGCTGCTCAACTAGGGCAAATTATTTTCCAAACTAGCTTCTAAACAACGTATTTCTCGATTAATAAATGAAGAGGTGACGATGCTATCTTTGGAGGCACTCCTTTGTTTCAATTACTCAATCATTTCATGCTTTCTTAATTGTTTTTTATATCCCCACAAAACATTTTTTTTTAAGATAGTGAGGTTAAACATGGATTAATAAAATCATATTTATATCTATAATAGATTCCAGCTAATCAAATCTTATAAAATCTTATAATTTAAGATTTAAAGATATTCTACAATGACAATAACTCACTATAAAAGATTAGAGAAATTCTCAAACTTCATAACTACTCCAAGCTATCGCACATCTTCATGAATTTTTCGGACATATTGATCCTGACTCGACTAGTCCCATTTCAATGGGTATTAGCCTTAGATTTTGGTCCTTGCTGGTCTTGTCATATCCAAACCCATTTTAGTTAGTATTAGACTTAAATTTTATGGGTAATAAATTTTTTCCCCAAACATGATTGAACTGGCTTGGTTGAGGGGGCATTAGCCTTGGATTTTCGGACATATTGATCCTGACTCGACTAGCTCCATTTCAATGGGTATTAGCCTTAGATTTCTGATCTTATTGGTCTTGTCATATCCAAGCCCATTTTAGTTGGTATTAGACTTAAATTTTCTAGTAATAGTCTTTCCCCCGAGGATGATTGAACCGGCTTGTTGGAGGGCACATTAGCCTTGGATTTTCAGACATATTGATCCTAACTCGACTAGCCTCATTTCAATGAGTATTAGCCTTAGATTTCTGACCTTGTTGATCTTGTCATATCCAAACTCATTTGAGTTGGTATTAGACTTAAATTTTATGGGTAATAGCATTTTCCCACGAGCATGATTGAACTGACTTGATGGAGGGGGTATTAGCCTTGGATTTTCGGACATATTGATCCTGACTCGACTAGCCCTATTTCAATGGGCATTAGCCTTCGATTTATGACCTGGTTCATCTTGTCATATCTAAAATCTAAGGCTAATACAGAATTACCTAAACCCCCTTGAACTCGATGATAACCACGAAAAAAAATGGATGTGAAAGTATCATTCATGCCCCCAGCTATAGACCTTCATTTTTGTCTTTTCTGAGGGTATGTAAGTAATTATATTGTTCACAAATATGTGAAAAATTGAAAATATCTTCTGCCTACCTTTGTTTTTTTGCCGGCTCTCAAGGGTAAATATATAGTTTCATTGTGCAATAAATATTGAAAAGACCTTAACACCCCCGATATTAAATGTTAAATTTTGGCGATTCCAAGAATAAAATGATAATTTCACTATTGAAATGCACAGCAACCGGGCATAATGGAACATCAACGTGTTATATTTTGGTTCTCCATCAATATCAAACACAAAAACCATCAATTAATTAGAGGCCAATTGTTTGATTTGTTTTGAAGAGCTAGGGTTAAGTGGCGTCAATGCTAAACTACGAGTCATCTGATACCAAATTCATATACTTAAAAAGTCTTGATACCTCACTGTCATGCTATTTACTACTTATTTTATTCTATTATTGTTACCTTGAGTTAGATAAGACAGAATAAATAAGTAAGTTGTTAAATTGTATAATTTATTTTCTCTATGTCACCATTAACGATTAAAATAATATACAGCTGCAAGTCAATGGTAGCAATTCGGCCAGAAGTGCCAAAATGTAAATTCTTAACATTAAATTGCAAATGATCCAACACAATGTATGCTTCGACTTTATTTTCATTTTTTTTCTTCTAATGGAAAAAAGAACATGTTAAGAATTGTTGAGTTAACATATTGACCATAAAATCGATTTATACAATCGCATACATAAGTTTTGAAAGAAATCGGGTTACATATAGATATATTTCATCGTATTTATCTTATATTTATCACATTTTATCCTAAATAGTCATAAAATACAAGAGATTTATCTTATAAAGAAAGAAAGCATTGCTTACAATCAATCCAATTAAATTAAATGATAAAATGTGGGGAGTATAAAGATAAAATTGATGAAATTTTAGTGACTCTTTCGCCAAATCAACATAAATAATGGGGCTGAATTATGGATTTCCCATTATTTATTTTTTTTTATGTATACGTGAATTTTACTATTTACTACGTGGTTTGACCCTTAGCATTATAATAAGCACTAAATAAATCGCTAAAAAATAAAATTTTCTTCTTCTTCTTCTCTTTTTTTCGTTTTCGTAAAACAAAAAAGAAGCTTGTAACTAGTAACTACTGAGAAGTGATGGTAGCTTCTATGCGCGTAGCTTTCGACCGGAGGGTTGAAACTCGCTTTCCTTCTCTTGTAATTACGGCATCGCACATCCCCGTACCGCCCCCCGGCTTGCTTTTGAGTAAGTGGTGGTTTTTTTGCAAATGTACCAAATTACCCCTCCTTGATATGTCGTAAGAAAAATGGCTAATCTACTCATTGCAAAGTACAGAACCAGAATGTCGCTGCCGCGTCCTTTTATTATGATGAATAGTTCGAAAATAAGATTATCTTTAAATTGGTTTTTATTTAAAAATATATTAAAATATTTTTTATAAATTGTTTTTTTTTTAATTCGATATCATTGTATTAAACTAATTTTAAAACATAAAAAAAAATTAATTTCAAATAATAATAATTATAAATTTAAATCTTTTTAAAACAAATTACCAAACACGCAATAATTGCGTCCAAAACGCACTCAAAATAATAATAAAAAATATTCCTAAGCTCTTTGTTCTCTTGCCGCTCTCTTGTCTTTCCATGATTAATTAACAGACTCCCTTTGTTTTATAGAGGCTAAAACTTCATGTGAATGTGGGGATTTGGTCTTTGGTTTTGTCTCCCATCGCCATGGAAGGTTCTCAGCTTATTCAGAGCTTAGAATCTCTATGGTTCTTCACCAATGTGGTTTCATCAAGAGCTTCTCGTGCTAGAAACAGAACCAAAGAAGACTCGCCCCAACCCATGACTCCAATTCTCCAAACTAGCCTTCAAAATCATGAGGACTCACCTAAACCTGAGTTTACTACCCCAAAATGTCTCAAATGTGGCGACTTTGCAGCTGAAATCGAAGAACAAAAGGAGGATCGGCCAAATACCAAGATTGAAGGAGTGGAGATCCCAAAGCCAGCAAAGAAAGAAGATAAGAGAAAGAGAAGGGAAAGGAGGAGGAGGAGCAAGAGAAAGATACTGGGAGAGCCTGGTTCAGGCTTTGATAAGAGCAGTAGTTATTACAAATTAGATTATGGGTTTGAGATGTCGAATGATGAGGAAAAAAGGGGTTATGGGATGTTTGGAAGTCACAGACAGCATCAAGCGAAGATGCCACCATTAAATGATGGTACAGCCATGAAAGAGCATCTCAAGTCTTGGGCTTATGCTGTTGCCTGCACTGTCAGATAGAAGATTAGTTTCAAGATCGTGTCTTTGATCTAGCTAGCCTGTCATAGCATGTCTAATTATATTCCTTCGTTTTCTCTGTATGTTGTAAATGCGAAATCATCGAAGAAGTTTGGTGTGTAAGTATGGTCATGGCAGTGGTATGAGTTTGATCGGTTTGGCCGTGGCAGCTTCGAGTTTTTCCGGCCATGATAACATAACATGCGCAACAATCTTTGCTGGCCTTTCCTCTCTTTCTTTGTTTTTTTCTCTTTAATGTTACCTTGAAAATGGTGATGGTGGAAAGAGTTTCGGGATGGAGGAGTAATTAAATATGTTAATTTGAATAGATGGATAGACTATATACAGCATTCAAAATGTTGCAAATCAAGAGTGGTGGCCGAAAATCTTTTTGGTGAAATTCGATTGGTAAGTGAAAACTCGGGTTTTGAGATCATGATTCGCATGAATTCTTGCTTTTGACCTGATCCTTCCACCAGCATTTGAAAAATTTTGTTGTACAGAATTTAAAGGATAAAAAAAAAACGTACTTTTTAATGGAGTAATTGCATGAGATGGACAAGAAGACAAGGTGATGTCTGCATGCCAAGGGCTGGGAACTTTCTTGTGAATGTTTGCGAAGTTTCATATGTTATTTTCACTTGTCCCGTGACAAAGTTGTGGAACTATCCCCGAAACAAGTCCTATAATAAGCCCAATCATTCTTCCTTTTTCTTTTTTTTTTTCTTGTAGTTTTTGCATGTTTTACAATTCAAAATGCAAAAAATATATATTACACTATTTATGCATGGTTACTATTCACTCATGCATATTATATATTTATCTTTATTGGTTTATCATTAATGTTAGTTTCATTTCTTAAAATTGTACTTTCACCTTTTTAAATATATATTTGCATGTAAATATTTTTTTTCAAAAAAAAATAATATCCAACAAGCTTTCTCAAGTTAGTGTCATGTTTGGATAAAGCTTGGGTTTTAATAGTTATGCCAACATGTTTCCTAGTTGTTTTCAGACCAATATAAGCCTCACACAATGTTTTCAACCTCAAAAGGTGTTCAAAAAGTTGTTAGCATTATGTTTTTATTAAACTTGAATTTTAATAGTTAAGTTGACATGTCTCATGGTTTAAGGGACTCACCTAACGCCGGTACAATGTTTTTAACTGAAAAAGAGATCCATAATAAATCAATGAGTTCCCTCAAAGTAAGGACAATATAGATCGAGAATAGTATTCTATTCATGTTTCAAGAAATATATATATATATATATATATATAAACTAAGAAAAAGTTATTGAGCTATAAGATTTTTATTCATGGCCCGATAGCCTAGAAAATAATTTGAATAGTTGATGACATGTGTAAAATGAGTTTAGGAGAAACACGTAGAAAACATAACTAAGATAACATTTTCTTAAAAATGATGTTTTAAGAGTGATTTTTATCTTAAGTATATCCATCTCCTTGCTCAAATGTTTCAAAACAATACATATTTTAGGATTAGAGGACTTCGTTTTTCATATTCCCATTAATTTCAGAGATCTCATTTTTGTCGGTATTGGATTTATTATTGCCACTTTTCTTGAAAACTGGTCTGGATGCATCAAGAATGTTAGCAGCGGGGCACAATGTTACAATCCTGCATTTGTTCATGCAATAGCAGTTCCAGATTTTAATATGTTGAAAAGGTCAGAGAAAAAACGTGTTGTGGCCAGCGGTGATGGCGCTGCTGATGTGATCAAATCACAACTTGCAGGTATTAGGTCAAAAGGTTATACAAAAGGACGAAAAGGATCATCGTCATCATCTAAAGGTGGGATTGCTGCAGCAGGTACTGGCATTCTTGATCCTGCAAGAAATAGGTTACATTTGGATTACTCTGTGGATGGCAAAGTTGCTGCTGTGGCTTGTGTCACATTTTCAATATTCGGGAAGAAGGGGAAGCTGATAATTTCCTGTGGAAATGATAAGTTGATCAGTGAAAGTGTGGGATTGCTCCAAATATCATGAAGCAGAGCAGACAGGCGGCAACGAAGATGTTCTTCGTCTTAACATTGATTTAAGTAAAAGTTCGGTTTTGTTGGAAGATCGAATTGTAATAAAATCAGCTGCTCTTTTTTTTTTCTTCCTGAATCTAATGGAAGATCGAATTGCTATGGTTCGTGGGAATTTCTTCATTGTTATATTTTTCAGAATGATTACTTAATCTCGCTGTTTTCTTTGTTTCGGAGAAAAATCTGCATGATGTATGACTTTATGAATATAATGTTCATGGTTAAACTCTACTTTCCTCATCCTTACATAAAACAAAGATGGCAGAACTCCAATTTTGAAACTTCAATGAACAAATTCAGTCGGGCACCGAAGAGCAAGTCACCCTACTCTGCCATGAAATGTCAATTTTTTATTCCTTTTTTCCGCCAAAAACTCTGCCACAAGCAGATCTCCTTTATATAGTTCGTTGAATGGCTTTGTTCACATCTGGTCTATCAAAAGAAGTTACAAAACAAATGCACATTATATAAATTTAACAAGAGATGGATCTTTAGTCATTTATTTATGCCCATCATTTGTTCTTGGATTACTCATTCGAAGTTGCAAAATGGCGTTTCTGGTATTGCAATAATGTAGCCATAAACTGTTAATCTGTTGCTATTAGTGGACTGACAACCAGATAAATGGCCTCAGCGTCAAAATAGAGATCTCCCCTCTACTTCTCTTTCTAATTTTCTTTCATTTTCAGTGAGAGAATTACCCTGAAACATTGATATGATGATTGATGATTATGTGAACCATGCCGATGTTAGACACTAGACCATATGGATCCTGCCAGTTCTCTGTTCACATGGCATCCCAGCCCAAGATCATGTGTTTATATTCACTAATGACTTGTAATGAAAGATTTTTAGTTGAAGATGTGCTCTGCCCAACACAAACCTTCCTTAAATTTCCCGCAATGTTTTTCAAAACTCGTCACTTGCACCGCAAAAAATAGACGTTGCTTCTCACTTCTGTTTCTCTGCAAAACACATGAGACCAACTCCCCAACCGCCATGCCCCACCAAACCGCCACCCTCAACCTTCTCTTCACCATTACAAAAATGTCAGTACCACCCTCTGAAAGAAACCTACACACCCTAGCTTTGGTTAGGGTATTTGATATAAAAACAAGGCCAAAACAAAAAGACTGGAAGGAAGCAGAGGAAGACCCTCTTGAAAGAATTGAAGAATTGGGGCTGTAAAGAGCTTTTAAAGTGGTAGTAAGCAAGATGATGGAATCTGGGCCTCCTATATGCCATACCTGTGGCGAACAGGTGGGAGATGATGCAAATGGGGATCTAGTTGTGGCTTGCCATGAGTGTAACTATCCCATGTGCAAGTCTTGTTTCGAGTATGAAGTCAAAGAGGGCCGGAAAGTTTGCTTGCGGTGTGGCTCGCCATATGATGGTAACACCCCATCTTGAAGTTATCTTTTTTTCTGATTCTGCTAATACATTCATTTTGTCTGGTAAATCAATGTGTGTCAGATTTTTCTCTCATTATTATGTGATATAATCTCAGAGGTTGAAACTTTCATATCGGTTCATATTCTTGAAAATCTCTTTCTTTTGTTTGTTACGCACCTCTTTATTTACTATTTGCTTGCTAATCTATGCCTGTTTCTCCAGATTACTTGCCGGATGATGTAGAAAAGAAGGGATCTGGTAATCAATCCACAATGGCATCTCAGCTCAACAATTCTCAGGTATAACGATTTTCTAAAATGATAATGATGCATAAGAGACTCATGATTTTTTAATATTATTTGAAGAAATTCAAGAAAAACTATCATATTTTGCTCTAGTGTAATCCATGAAGTTTTAAGATATATAATGTTTCAACTGTTAGGATTCTGGCAGCATTGTTTAATTAACCTTGGTTTGTACAGGATGTCGGAATTCATGCTAGACATATCAGTAGTGTGTCCACAGTGGATAGTGGTTAGTGACCTTGATTTTTCTAAAGATCATATTTTATTATCTGAACCCTTTTCTTATTTTTCTTGGGTTATCTATCACTTTCTATGTCTTTGTGAAGAAATGAATGAAGAATCCGGGAACCCAGTTTGGAAGAATCGGGTGGAGAGTTGGAAGGATAAAAAGAACAAGAAGAAAAAGAGTAGTCCTAAGGCTGAAACTGAACCAGCTCAAGTTCCTCCGGAACAGCAGATGGAAGAGAAACCGTAAGTACAAAAACATGGCTAGTTTGATTTTGAAACACTGCACAAGGAAAAGACTAAGATTGAAGTATCTAAACTTGAAAGAATAAAGATGGTGTTTTCAAATTAATCATGTTGTAAGGTCTTGTTATTCACTTGAAGCTTTTTTATCAACTGTTGATGGTTAAATGTTTCATCCAACAGTTATTCACTGAAGTTGAAAATCAAGAATCAATGTCTAGGCATCATTCATTTGATGTTTCCTTTCCAATTTGCAGGTCTGCAGAGGCTTCGGAGCCGCTTTCAATTGTTTATCCAATTCCCCGCAACAAACTCACACCATACAGAGCCGTGATCATTATGCGGCTGGTCATTCTGGGCCTTTTCTTCCACTACAGAATAACAAATCCTGTCGATAGTGCCTTTGGCCTGTGGCTTACTTCTGTCATCTGTGAGATCTGGTTTGCATTTTCTTGGGTGTTGGATCAGTTCCCAAAGTGGAATCCTGTCAATAGGGATACATATATCGACAGGCTATCTGCCAGGTACACTATATGAAAGCAAAAATTTTCATTTTGCTAGTAAAACCTTTAAAACTGAAGATTATGATTTGACACAAACTCACTGTCATCTGCATAATTTACCATCTTTATTTCATGTCAAGGTGTTGGCAGGGCTAAGTTTTCTCTGCCTATCAATAGAGAAAATAATGTAGAGGTGGTATATGTAATAGTAGCACAAAATCACTTCAGAAGACATCAATGACACCCATAAAACGTGCTGATCCGCTGAACCATGTATGTAAAAGTTGATTTTCGAAGTGTAAATGAGATGATGTTTTCAATGCCATGCCAGGTATGAAAGAGAGGGTGAGCCTTCTCAGCTTGCTGGTGTGGATTTTTTCGTGAGTACTGTTGATCCTCTGAAAGAACCGCCATTGATCACTGCCAATACAGTCCTTTCCATCCTTGCTGTGGACTATCCCGTCGATAAAGTTTCCTGCTACGTGTCTGATGATGGTGCTGCTATGCTTTCATTTGAATCTCTGGTAGAAACAGCTGAGTTTGCAAGGAAGTGGGTTCCGTTCTGCAAAAAATACGCAATTGAACCAAGAGCACCAGAGTTTTACTTCTCACAGAAAATTGATTACTTGAAAGACAAGATTCAACCTTCTTTCGTGAAAGAACGTCGAGCAATGAAAGTAAGCTCTGAGCTCTCATTACACAATTCTTAAATACTCGTCCTTTCTGAAAGGCATTATGTTATTTGTTTTAGTTAGAAGATATTTGTCATTTCCTTCTATTTTGTTTTAGAGGGATTATGAAGAGTACAAAGTTCGAGTTAATGCCATGGTAGCCAAGGCTCAGAAAACACCTGAAGACGGATGGACTATGCAAGATGGAACACCTTGGCCTGGGAATAATTCACGTGATCACCCAGGCATGATCCAGGTTGAACTCTTCATTAGTTCTTGTATCTTGCTAGATTTCTCATGTTAGTACTAGGTAGAAAGTCTCTTGCTTTGGTTCAGTAAATCTGTGTAACCTCTTAAAGATAACGAGATCAACAGATTTTCTTTAATATCCCCTGCTTCTCTTGTAAGATCAAGAGAAATAGAGGATCTACACTACTGTTATATAAATTTTCAAAATTCATCCCATGATATAAAAAGTGTAAACGCTTCAATTACTATAGAGAGATCCCTGAAGCATTTACTAATCTAAAGGATATAGAAACATATTATAGAATTCAGAATCTTCAAGGCTCCGAAATAAAATCATATGGCCGAATTTTTGCTTTTCTTCTCTGAACAAGATATTGATCTTTCATGTGTTACTTCAATATTTATTAGCAGTCCATGTGATCCTGCGACTCCACACATCTATAAAATTCTTCCATGAAAGGGACTCCATGTTGTCCGAAGACTCAATAACCATATATGGACGTTTCCTTGACAGGTCTTCCTTGGAAACACTGGAGCTCGTGACATGGAAGGAAATGAACTGCCTCGTCTAGTATATGTCTCCAGGGAGAAGAGACCTGGCTACCAGCACCACAAAAAGGCTGGCGCTGAAAATGCTCTGGTTTGTCCTTATAATTTAAGATAGGTAAGGCTTCATATGAACCTCATGTTGGAGCTGGACTAATACTTCCACGAATGGCTTTGTACAGGTGAGAGTGTCTGCAATTCTCACAAATGCTCCCTACATCCTCAATCTTGATTGTGATCACTATGTAAACAATAGCAAGGCTGTTCGAGAGGCAATGTGCATCCTGATGGACCCACAAGTCGGTCGAGATGTATGCTATGTGCAGTTCCCTCAGAGGTTTGATGGCATAGATAAGAGTGATCGCTACGCCAATCGTAACGTAGTTTTCTTTGATGTAAGACTAAATCTTGCTTAATCTTCTCATCTTTTCAATACCAGTGTTGAGCATGCAATGGCACAGCCATATTCTCAAAAGAAAATAAAGCTAGGTTAGCAGAAACATTTTCTTCCATTTTATTTTATCCTACAATGGAGTTCAGATAGATACATTTGCCCTTCAAGTCCTCTTTATCTTTTTACTCTCCCAATTCCTATCAACAGACAGATGTGCATCACATATTTTACTCAAAAGTAGAACAGTGGAAGAAGTGAAATATTAGGAATATTCAAGGGAGAATTTTGATAATTCTTTCTATTCTATTGTCAGGTTAACATGAAAGGGTTGGATGGCATTCAAGGACCAGTATATGTAGGAACTGGTTGTGTTTTCAATAGGCAAGCACTTTACGGCTACGGGCCTCCTTCTTTGCCCAGCTTACGCAAGGGCAAGGATTCTTCATCCTGCTTCTCATGTTGCTGCCCCTCAAAGAAGAAACCTGCTCAGGATCCAGCTGAGATTTACAGAGATGCAAAAAGAGAGGATCTCAATGCTGCCATATTTAATCTTAAAGAGATTGATAGTAAGTTTAAATTATTGAAGAGAGTTAGATTAGAGGATAGGTTAACAGAATTTCCAATCACTGAGTTATACTGGGGCCTTTTCTCCTGCAGATTATGATGAGCATGAAAGGTCAATGCTGATCTCCCAGTTGAGCTTTGAGAAAACTTTTGGCTTATCCTCTGTCTTCATTGAGTCTACACTAATGGAGAATGGCGGAGTACCCGAGTCTGCCAACTCATCAACACTCATCAAGGAAGCAATTCATGTCATCGGATGTGGCTATGAAGAGAAGACTGAATGGGGAAAAGAGGTGAAGCTTCCAACCCTTCCTCATAAATGATAGTTCAGTGCCGTTTTTTAAAAAACAAAATTTACAAGAATAAAGAAATTTTCTTTGAACAAAATTTATGTTATCTACATCCAATACCTAGTATGGATAACAAGATTCCACTCTCATCTGTTCTAGATTATAAGTTCTGTTACTTTGCTAACAAACCAGTGCCTATGCGGGCTTTCATGGCATTTTCTACCCTAGATTGTCACTTCAATCATAATATTCTGGTTATTTAGTTGAAAACATGATGTGACCTTCTATTGCATTGACATTTAAGTACGAAATATGCTGTTGGTTTTCAGTTTGAACCTGCCTGGCTTACTTGTATTGTCGGTTTTAAACCTTTTTATGTATCTTCTCAGATTGGTTGGATATATGGGTCAGTCACTGAGGATATCTTAAGTGGCTTCAAGATGCAATGCCGAGGATGGAGATCAATTTACTGCATGCCCGCAAGGCCTGCGTTCAAAGGATCTGCACCCATCAATCTGTCTGATAGATTGCATCAGGTCCTCCGATGGGCTCTTGGTTCTGTGGAAATTTTCTTTAGCAGACACTGTCCCCTGTGGTACGGGTTTGGAGGAGGCCGTCTTAAATGGCTCCAAAGGCTTGCGTATATAAACACCATTGTGTACCCATTTACATCCCTCCCTCTAATTGCCTATTGCACAATTCCTGCAGTTTGTCTGCTCACTGGAAAATTCATCATACCAACGGTAATTTCTATGTTCTTCCTTTTCTCATCATGAAATGAAAAATGGTTGCAAAAGCACTTGTGAGTTATTATTAGGACAGATTTAAAACGTTTTGCTACGTGGAAGTTAGAACTGTGCTTCTCAACTATGTATACTATTACTAGGTTGCTATTCTCGATCAGTCAACAATTTTCTGTCTGGTATTAATGATCACAGTTTGCCGAATTCAATGTACAGTAGTTCGTGTTCCACTAGTAATCATGCGCTAACGGGATTGACATTGTATTGTACCTTGTCATTAATCCAGCTCTCAAACCTGGCAAGCATGCTGTTTCTTGGCCTCTTCATCTCCATCATTTTAACTGCGGTGCTTGAGCTAAGATGGAGCGGTGTCAGCATTGAAGATTTATGGCGTAATGAACAATTCTGGGTGATCGGAGGTGTTTCAGCCCATCTCTTTGCGGTGTTCCAGGGATTCTTGAAGATGTTGGCTGGCATCGATACGAACTTCACAGTCACAGCAAAAGCAGCCGATGATACAGAATTTGGGGAGTTATATATGGTCAAGTGGACAACACTATTGATTCCTCCAACAACACTTCTCATCATCAATATTGTCGGTGTTGTTGCTGGATTCTCTGATGCACTCAACAAAGGATATGAAGCATGGGGACCTCTCTTCGGCAAGGTGTTCTTCGCTTTCTGGGTGATTCTTCATCTCTATCCATTCCTTAAAGGTCTGATGGGTCGCCAGAACCGAACACCAACCATTGTTGTTCTCTGGTCAGTGCTGTTGGCCTCTGTCTTCTCTCTTGTTTGGGTCAAGATTAATCCGTTCGTTAACAAAGTTGATAACACCTTGGTCGCGGAGACCTGCATTTCCATTGATTGCTGAGCTACCTCCAATAAGTTTCCCAGTATATATTTTGAGGTTACAAGACCTTCGGGAATTGGAATATGATCCTCATTGCAGCTGCTCTCAAGAAAGTACATATTGCTGTCAGTATTTAAATGAACTGCTAGATGATTATTCTCTTTGAAGTTTTGAACAGTTTGCAATTTCTCTTTTTTGCTGACCGTCTGGTCCCAGAATTGTTGTGATGACATGAGAGATATTTTGTAAGAATATAGGTTCTGATTGTCTTTCCATGTATTGGGAAAAGCACAAGGATGAATAGAAACAATATTGTCTTGTGTCTCACGTTTGATGTGCCATCACCTCTGCATTGATTTCATACAATTTCCTCGGACCACTTGGTTCCTGTCAGACTCCTGGCGCCTGACAAGGACTCAGCAACCATTCTCGCAAGTGACAAAAATGAAGCGAAGACCTCTGTCCACAAGTCAAGAATCACCCTCAGGACAGGACCACTTTTTCTGTAATCTCACCGTTTGATCACCATCGATAATGTGGTCCTGTTGTCGACGATGAAGATTTTTGTGTCACCAAATCTATAAAATTTTGAGAGAAATTAACTTTTGTCAGGGTCAAGCTCTGTGGGAAATGAAGGATTTCACATTTAAACATTTTAAAGAAATATTTTTTATTTGAGAATTTTTAAAACACAATTTTAAAGATAAAAACAAACAGCTTTTAGAAGATTTAATTTTTTGATCCAGCCTTTCCCAAAGTACACAGCAAATTTCATATGATGGAAACACTTGCTTGCTGTCGAAGTACAGTTCATATGATGGTAGATGATGATGATGAAACCTTGGAAACTAATCATCTAAATAGCTTGCTACAAAAATCTGATAACATCACATTTTATATTTTCTTTTTTTACATGACATTTTTATTGCTTTCCGAGTATAGAATATAGCAATTTTATTAGCTTAAAACAATTTATTTAGTTAGAGAAGAAAATGATTATATAAGATCTATTTTTAGTAAAATCATTTTACTGAAAATTTAGTTAATCTATTAAAACAGCTAAGTGTTTCACTGTAGAAATCCATAATAACTATAAGTTTTTTTTAGTTTTGTTCTCTCTTTTTTTGCAATTTTATCCTTTTATACTAATTTGATAATCAATTGATAAGATTTGTTCATGGGAGACAAAATTCAACAAGAAAAACCAAAGCATAAAACAGAGAGAAACCTCGTAACTAATATCAAATCCATGTGAGAAAGTATCTTTTGATCCACCATATTTTCCTTTTATTCTCTTATAGTCCCTATAGTCTTGAAACTTTTATTTTAATCTAAAAGATCCAATCCGTAGTTTGACAAAAAAAAACTTATTAAGAGAAAGAAAGTCGTTATATGGCTATATTCCGGTGAAAAAAAAGATTTATTTTTGTGTTAATAGGCTTTATTCTATAAGAAGAGTTTCATTTATCTGAAAATATAGATCAAGGTCGATAGATTTTTTTGTGTAATTTTGTGGGGTTTTTTTTTATCTATTTAAGGGTATTTTAGTAGAGAGATTGGTTTATTAAGCTACTAAGAATGTTATTTAGTTTTTCTTCATTCAAACATGTTAAAATGGTTTTATATATATATATATATATATAAAAGAGAAAAAAATAAAAATAAAAAAACTCATATACAAGATTATAGAAGGAAGCATCAAGCAAGAGCAGGAAACCACCTAAAAAACAGGATTATTGAATTTTATACCGTTAAAGGGACAACTTTTTTCAAATTGATTGTGCTTGTAATTTAATATTCAATGGTTTCTTTTTAAAAAATTGTCACTATAAGACGGTGATCTCGTAACTTGACCCATGTTCTTGACCCATAATTAGCCTCTTTGATCTTCTCTCTCTATATATATATATTTAAATGCTACAATTTTTCTTTTCTTGATTAAATTGACCATGATAGCCCTAGAATATCCAGCAAGACCCTCTTATTTTTGCTTCTTCTTCTTCTTTAAAAAAAAGAAGAAATTAATTAATTAATTTTTACAGGCAAATCTAACATCGAAAGAGAGCTTATGACACGCACTTGATTATTTATGGGAACAAAAGCTAATAAATGTCTATTGAGATTGTTATTGTTGCATTAAGGAATTACACATCAAAGATCCAAGTTTTAAGAGAGGTTGTAGGAAGTATAAAAATTATAAAAAATTATTTATGGACATTAATAAAATGTGTTGGATCATATCAAAGAGATAAATTTAAATATTGATTTAAATATTTTTTAATGATTAAAAAAACTTGTGTGGAGAGATGTATTATTAATAACATATTTAAAATTACTTTGAAAGATATTATTTAAAAAAAATATTTATTTATATATATTACAAAACAAATATAGCTCGTGGGATTTTACACTGTGGACTGAGAGTGTATTCACTGTGGATTGCGACAGTGTGCGTGCGTTTTTGCCCTTCATCAGCCGGCGTTTTCTGTGGACTGAGAGTGTATTCACTGTATTAACGATTCTACCTCCCGAAAACGACAAAATAGTACACAGTCGCCAGGGGCGCGCTCGGTTTTTCCCAAATTTTTACACAGTGCGCTGACGCATTCAGCCCCCGATAACGACAAAATTATGCACAGTGATCGGGGGCTTCAGCGTCCTTTCACTCCCAGTATTTTCGTAAATACCAGTGGCGGGAGGGCTGTTTCGGTCATTGATCGTGGGGACAGCTGGCGCGTCGTCTGGCCGCGCCAGCGGCGCTCAACACCAACGCGCCATGGAAGAGGCGCGTGCGGCTCCATGCGGTGGTCAAAAATTCCGTTCCGCCGGTGAATACGATGCGCCGCCTGGTACTCTATAGCCCGTCGCGGCGCGTGTACGTCCTCCATGTCAGGGTAAACACAGGGGTCCGGTTTTGTCGCCGGTGCACCTTTTCTCTCTCCTGCTGGCCCAATGTCAGGTCCGGTCCCTCATGTATATAAGAAGTTAATTTAGGTCCCTGAGGTTTGGATTTCGATTTTATGCCTGATTTTGTTAATTCAAAGTTTGATTGTTTTCAATTGTGCCCTTCAATTAAAACTAATTATATAAAGCATTTTTCATTTCGGTCCCTTAACTTTTGATTTTCGATTTCTTTTTGGTTCCTGAAATTTGTTCGGTCCGGATGTTTGAATTTATTTAATTTGGTCCTCCAATTAAAATTGTTAATATAAACAACTTTTCATATCAGTCCCCCTTCTAATTTTTGCAATTTTGTCCTCTGATTTCAATTGACAATAAATGTAATTTGCATTTCAGCCCTTTGACTTTTAATTTTTTAATTTAATCCCTTTATATTTGATTTTCATTTCAGCCCTTACACTTTTATTTTTTTAATCCCTACTTTTTTCCATGTATATATAAGTGTATTTAACACAATAATAATAATCAAAATAATAATAATAATAATAATAATAATAATAATAATTTAATTATTTTTCATTCTTACTCTTTTGTTATTTTTTTTCCCTCCCGATAATTTTATAATTTTTTTTTCTTGCTGGTAATAGCAATGATAATTTTTTATTTTTATTTTTATCTTTTGTTCAAATTTCTTGGATATTTTTAGTCTTTCATTTATTTATGTTTCTTTCATTATTAACATAATAATAATAATAATAATAATAATAATAATAATAATAATAAGAATAATAATAATAATTGTGATTATTATTAATATTATAATAATAGTGATTATGTATTCTATTATTATAATAATAGTGATTATTTATTAAGACTTCGATGTTGCTATTGTGATAATATTTTAAATTAATATTGCTTCCTTTTCCCTTTTTTTTTCTTTTTTTTCTCTTTCTATTAATTGATTTTTATAATTTTATTATCTGCACAATAATGATTTCAAGTAATTTGTTTTTTTCCTTATTCAAATATTTTGCTTTTTTTTTCTAATGTTAGTGTACGCTCTTTTGTGATCGTTTATGACGTAATACCTATATTCTAAAAAATATAATCTATGCTTACGTGATAAACTCAACTCAAAATTTTAAACATGTTATCTTTTAATCTATACTTTTTATTTACTTATATCATATAAATTTATCGTTGTAGATTTAATTATGTTAAATCATATACAAAAAAATACTCGCGGCAACACGCGGGCAATTAGCTAGTATATATATTATTTTGGTGTGATAATAATAAAAAAAAATAGATTTGAATTTGAGGAACATCCTCTTTCAACAAAAGTACCAATGGAGTGTGTTTCTGCAAATAGGTAATAAATCAAGGGCCATACAGAAATCACAATCCTCTTTCATTTCCCAAGCTCTCACTTTTCACTTACAAACAATCGTACAGTTTCTTACATAGCGAGCACACCCTCGACAGTCGCCATTACTCACTTCACTTTATCTCTCTCCTCCACAATGTCACCACCTCCATTACCCATCCTCCTTCCTCTCCTCCTCCTTTTCCTCATCTCCACCACCACCACTGAAGCTGCCTCTGCCTCCCCCACTGCCACTCTTCCACCCTCTCCCTCCCCCACCTCCTCCCCTACTGTACCCTCCACCAAAACTCCCTCCCCCACCACCTCTCCTACTCCGCCCACCACCAAAACTCCCTTTCCTTCCATTAACTCCACTTTAAGCCCCAAACAACTGATAGCCCTCCAATCTCTAGACATCCCTACATCTAAAGATCCTTGCATACAGCCTTCTCCTCACAACGCCACCATTTGTGACTCTTCTTCCCCCTTTCGCCTGCTAATCTCGCTCCACCTGTCTAACTGCTCCTCTGACCTCTCTCTCTCTTACACTGCCCTCAAGTCCCTCTCCACTCTTCAATCTCTGTCTTTCACCAACTGCCCTTTTACCCCTATTAGATTCCCTTTAGATCTTGCCTCCTCTCTCCATTCTTTTACTTGCATTCACTCTCTTAAACACCTCACTGGTGTCGGGCTCTCTCGCTTTGTCAATCTCACTGATCTCACTGTAAGTAATGTGCCAGTCAATACTAGTGGTCTCTATGCGGTTCTTGGTAATATGCGTAAGCTTAGGTCTGTTACTATCTCAAATGCTAATGTCACTGGCTACATACCAAAACATCTCCTTCCCAGTCTTACCCATATCGATTTTTCAGGTAATAGGCTTAAAGGAAATATACCCAGTTCCGTTACACTTCTAGAAAATCTTGAAAGTCTCAATCTTTACTCAAATGCACTTACTGGGGCAATCCCCGATAACTTTGGTGACTTGATTTCACTTAAAAATGTGTCTTTAGGGTCTAACTCTTTATCTGGGGCGATCCCGGATTCAATGTCAGCAATTCCTGAATTAGCTTATGTTGATATGAGTTCAAATCAGTTGAATGGGACAGTGCCAAAGTTTTTTGCAGAAATGAAGAAATTGAAGTACCTGAATCTTGAGAACAATGAGTTTCATGGTGTTTTGCCTTTCAATCTTACTTTTATGAAGAAATTAGATGTGCTTAAAGTCGGTGGAAACAGCAATTTGTGTTATAATCATACAATTTTGTCATCAAAATTGAAGCTTGGAATTGCTCCTTGTGATAAGCATGGATTGCCATTGTCACCACCACCTGCAAAGGATAATTCATCAGGAGGTGATAGTGAGAGTGATTCATCAGATTATAATGATGAAGATGATGATTCTAACAGCAAGAAAGAGGGTCATCATGGACCTAATAAGGTTGTTCTTGGTGTGGCGATTGCGCTTTCCTCTATAGTCTTCCTGATTGTCTTTCTTATTCTTCTCTCCAAAAGGTGTGGTTAATGAGAAGGTAATGTTATTTGTTCAGAATTTAGAGTAGGGAAAAATTGGTTGCTAGAAATCATTTGATTGTTTAATTGGTTATACACTTGAGTATGAATAAGAGTAGTCGTAGAAGTGGGAAAGGATAAGGCGAGGGTGGAAATCATTATTTGGGTGTTATATTTTTTGCTGCTTTGATCAATGGATAGAGAAAAGAGCATATATATATAATTTATTATGAATTCGGTTGCCGTGGATGTATATGGATTCTGTAGGGGGGGGGGGGGGGGGGGGGAAATGGTCGATATCAATTGTTGTACCAAGAAATATGTATCCTGAGCCCCAATAATCACTTCATCATACTTCCATTAATTCAGCCTCTATGCTTGATCCTGCGTGTTTTCATTATGTTATGTAACTTTGGCGTTTGTGTTCGTCCTCTATGATTTGGTTGGGTAATTTGGTTCAGATTATTTATTAATACAGCAAATTTCAAGCCCACTCACCAATGTTCTTTCTTTGGTGTGTTAAAAGTGATTAATAAAATTAGATGATCTTTCCAGGAAATGAACGGGACTAGAAGAATGTTGATTTTTTTCAAGGTAATAAAAGAAGAAAAATGATTTCATAGGAACATATACAAGTGCTCAGACCTTCCTGCCACTTTCTATATAGCAATTCACAGTACAGCTTTGAAGCTGATGGCAAGTGATTGATTGGCAAATAGTTCTCGCAGCTACAGTTCACCTTCGTCCTGTTCCTCATCCCCCCATTCTGCTGCCTTGATTTCCCCTTAAAACGTCAGCAGATGGAGCTCTCTTATGCCTACTGCTCACATGGTTTCTGCAGAATTTCTTGTTTTATGTCATATACCACCCCCACCAATTCTTTTGTGCCCACTGCCCACATGGTTTCTCCTGCATGATGATGTTTTTCATTGTACTGCCACGCTAAAATAATTAATTTCCACAGCCACGAGCTAAAACAAAGAACAGGACGAAAGCCCAAGTTGGCAATGGCTGCTGAAACTAGTACATAGAAAAAAAGAAAGGGTTATAATATAGAAAGTTGTGTGAAATGACAAATCCGATTAACAAATTGGTTCATTCGCTATGGTAGAAGATAGCTGTACCCAAATTCGGTGTCGGCTGTGTCGATATGATTAGAAAGACAGAATTGTGAGGTCCCATATTGTTTCACGCACTATGATGCCATGTGGACGAGCTGCCAGCTAAGGGCCTGTTTCATAAATACTTGAAACACGAGAACAACCGGTAATCAAGCAAGCCTCCTGCTGCTTAGGACTCTTACCACTCCTAGTTAGAATATCTTAGCAGATATACGAGGTAGCATGATTTCATAACTCATGAAGCGGCCTCTGTTTTAGGAAAAAAGATGTCATGATAGATAGCTAATAAACTGCTAAACGACAGCGGTGGACACAGATCAGCTCGGAGAAGAACTGAAAATTCTACCTTTAGAACCGTGATCATTTTTAAAAAGAAAAAAGAAAAAAGAGGAGGCATAAGGTATTAATGGTAAACAAAGTGTAGATAAATGATTGCCATCTCTGTGTCTCTCCGAGTGCTTCGTTGGACTCACTCCTATTCCCTACCACAGCAATTATAACTATCATGGCTCCAGAGATGGTTTGCTCATCATCATGATGAGTCATGACAGAGGAAAACAAATGAGAAATTCACGCATAAAGTCATACTCTGAATTGGATTACTCCATAAAATCATTCCTCATTTCTTCATTATATTGTTTCAGAAATGGCCTCAGTTGGAACACAGACAAGATTTGGGACCACAGTTTCATGGTTTGTTCACTTACCTAGTCCAGATATGTGAAAACTTAAATGTTTGGTCAAACATCTAGGAAGGTACTCGAACTATTCAGTTTATTGAAACACATCAACACAGAGAATAGAATCTTTCATGAAATCTTGGGAATGTCAAAGATCTTGTTAGACAATTTAGAATTATTTAGGATTTAAACAAAAATTACTTAAAGATCCATTATTTTTATGGGTTTATTTATTTATTTTTCAAAATTGAGCTATCATTAATCATAGTTCATTCTCAAATCTATAATATCCCAAAACTCTTAGAAAAGAGTAATTGTCATGTCTTAAGTGATACGTCTTCCATACCTTGATTGCTAGCTATTTCTTTCCTCTACTTCATGTATATTTTAAAAGATATGAGATATAATATTTTATTTATAGGAACAACTAATAACCCTATTGATGAAATTTCTTTTTATTATTTTTCATTTTAAATAATATCACATATATTATTTCATGACAGTTTTAAATAATTATACAACCATGCCCCAACTTGGTTTTTTAAAATCTAGAATTTTAATCCCCAATATAAACGATATTGTTGTCTTTAATTTTTTTATTTTATTTACAATTAAGTTTCACTTAATTAATCACCTTGGATTAATTTATTATTGATGATTGTTATTGTGAATTATCAATTAGATTCTTAATATATTGTGAGTTTCAACAAAATCACTAACATAAAACTATTATCTTCATTAAAAAGAATTATTGGATTAGATTTTTTTTTCTTATTACAAACTGTTTTTGTTAAGGATCACACCAAATCAGATGGTGATCCTCCTTAAATATAGGAGATATGCAATATCACAATTTGTATTTATCATTCCTTGTAATTAGCTACTTTCCTATACTGTCAATTACATTGTAAATCATACTCTATATAAGAGATGAACACTGCACCTGCAAATTAATAAGAACAGTGTGGTTTTTCACAAACCTTCTCATGGTATCAGAGCAATCTTAAGGATTAACATCCCCGATCCAGTCATGGCTGATTCTTCCTCTTCTTTCTCATTCAACACCATGATTCACATGGTCACCATCAAACTCTCCTCCACCAACTATCTTCTCTGGCGAAATCAGCTACTTCCCCTTCTCCATTGCCAAAACCTGTTCAGCCACATCGATGGCTCTGCCACAATACCCCCAATTACAATCACTCCCAATTCGTCATCAATCTCCACAGACGACTCATCAACATCATCAAACCCACAAATCAATCCTGCCTACACAGCCTGGCGGCTTCAAGACCAGCGTCTTCTCAGTCTTCTCTTTTCTTCATTGACTGAAGAAGCCATGGCTGAAGTCCTTGGATTAACCACTGCACGAGAGGTATGGGTGGCTTTGGAAAACTCCTTCAGCCATATTTCCAAAGCCCGTGAGCTTCAAATCAAAGACGAATTGCAGCTCCTCAAGCGTGGAAATCGCAGCGTCACTGAATATTCCCGCTCCTTCAAAGCCCTCTGTGACCAGCTCAACGCCATGGGTCGACCGATTGATGACACAGACAAATCCCATTGGTTTCTACGTGGGTTAGGCACTGAATTTGCAAACTTCTCCACTGCTCAATTGGCAATCACCCCGTTGTCTTCCTTCAAGGATTTGATACCCAAGGCCGAAAGCTTTGAGATTTTCCAGAAATCTCTTGGGTTTTCCTCCTCTGACTCACCCGTTGCATTCTCAGTGACCAAAGGCAGCTATTCCCCTTCCCGTGGTGGCTATCGACGTTCACGCGGTGGGTATTCTGGAAATTATGGAAATCACGGCAACAGCCGTGACAGTCGAAATCATGGATATTCTGGAAATTTTGGTCGTGACAGTGGACATGGCACTGGAAATTTTGGAAATCACGGTAATAATGGAAATGGCACTGGAAACTTTGGAAATCACGGTAATAACCGTGACAGCTATGGCCGTGGCAGACGCCACTTTAAATCCTTTCGCTGCCAAATTTGCAAAGTGGAGGGTCACACTGCTGACCGCTGCAGGAATAGGTACAACCGTGATGACCAAGAGGCAAATCTTGCTGAAGCCTTCACTGCCTCTTGCTCAATTTCAGATGAGAATGCACACGATTGGTACACGGACACTGGTGCCTCAGCCCATATGACACCAGATCCCTCTCAATTGGACAAAATTGAACCGTACAATGGTAAGGAATGTGTAGTGGTGGGTAATGGTGCTTCTCTTCCAATATCTCACACGGGCACAGTCACTCCCAATTCTGATTTTAAATTATTAGATGTTTTGGTAGTTCCGCACCTCACCAAAAATCTTTTATCCATAAGCAAATTAACCTCTGATTATCCTGTCTCTGTTAAATTTGTTGATGATCATTTTATTGTTCAGAATCGGGTCACAGGGCAGGTGGTGGCAACCGGTAGACGCGAAGGTGGACTTTATGTGCTGGAACGCGGACATTCTGCTTTTTTATCAGTTCTTCAAAATAAAAAATTACATGCCTCATTTGAATTATGGCACTCACGCCTTGGTCATGTAAATCACTCAATTTTATCAATTTTAAATAAAAAAAGGCAGTTATTTCTCACTTCTATTTTACCCAAACCATCACTTTGCTCAACTTGTCAATTTGCAAAAAGTCATCGTCAACCATTTACTCAAAATTCTGCACGGTCATCTATTGTTCTAGGTCTCATTCATTGTGATATTTGGGGACCTTCCCCAGTTAAATCAAACTCCGGATTTAACTATTATGTCTTATTCGTTGATGACCATTCTCGGTTTACTTGGCTTTATCCCATGAAATTGAAATCTGATTTTTTTGACATCTTTATTCAATTTCAAAAATTAGTTGAAAATCAACACTCAACTAAAATCAAAATTTTTCAAAGTGATGGTGGTGCTGAATTTAAAAGCAATCGTTTTCAAACCCATCTCCGCCAAAATGGAATTCAGCATCAAATGTCTTGTCCGTACACACCCTCTCAAAATGGTAGAGCCGAGCGCAAACATCGTCATATCACTGAAACTGGTCTTGCTCTATTATTTCATTCTCATGTCCCATCTTATTTTTGGGTAGATGCTTTCAGCACAGCGACTTATATTATAAACCGGTTGCCAACGCCGCTCCTCGACAATATTTCTCCCTTTGAAATTTTATACGGTAAGCCTCCCAATTACGAAAATTTTCATCCATTTGGTTGTCGTGTTTATCCATGTTTACGCGATTATGCTCCTAATAAATTTTCTCCTCGTAGCTTACCGTGTATTTTTCTTGGCTACAGCACTACATACAAAGGTTTCCGCTGTTTTGACACACACACCACTCGCACGTACATTACAAGACACGCGTGCTTTGATGAAAATTATTTTCCTTTCTCAAAAAATTCGACAGCCACGTCTGTCACCAAAATTAGCTTCTCAAATTTTTTGGAACCTTCGTCTTCCTCCTACACTGTGTCCTCCGATCCCACTTTACCGAGCACCTCACCCACTACTACTACATCTCCTCCATTAACTCCATGCAATTTTTGTTCCGATGACTTGTCTACTGAGATTGTGCAGGTTCAAACTCCTTCTATGAGTGATTCATCAACTTCATCCTCTCCGGCGACCTCTGAGATTCCAGCCCAATCGACAGCCACGGTTGATCCAGTCGAAATTGCTTCATCATCCATCATCTCTAACTCTCATCCGATGATTACCCGTGGAAAGTCTGGAATTTTCAAACCGAGACGCAATGCCCACATCGCCACTGTCACCTCCAGTCCTCTAATTCATGCTCTGTTAGCATCTTCTGAGCCAAAGGGGTTCCGATCAGCAGCCAAAAACCCCGGTTGGCTGGCAGCTATGGATGAGGAAATGAAGGCTCTTCATCAAAATGATACATGGGATCTTGTCCCACGACCATCCTCTGCCAACATCGTAGGTTCAAAATGGGTTTTTCGGACAAAATTCCTCTCCGATGGATCTGTGGAACGATTGAAGGCTCGCCTTGTTGCCAAAGGTTATACCCAACTGCCTGGGCTTGATTATACAGATACCTTCAGCCCTGTTGTTAAAGCTACCACTGTGAGAGTAGTCCTCTCCCTTGCAACCTGTCGCCGGTGGCCATTACATCAATTGGACATTAAAAATGCCTTTCTTAATGGTATACTCCGGGAGACTGTCTACATGGAACAACCTCCGGGCTATATTGATCCTCGCAAACCACTGCACGTTTGCAAATTGAAGAAGGCCCTCTATGGTTTGAAACAAGCACCTCGTGCTTGGTTCCATCGGTTCAGCTCGTTCTTGATCAGTCTTGGATTTAATTGCAGCCGTGCCGATACTTCTCTTTTTGTCTTCCATCGGCAGCATAACCTCCTGTATTTGCTCCTCTACGTGGATGATATCATCCTCACTGGAAACAATGCTACTCTTATTGCTCGGTTTATTTCACAAATCCAGACTGAATTTGCTGTGAAAGACCTAGGCCATCTGTCTTATTTCCTTGGTTTGGAAGCAACTCAACTACAAGATGGTTTGTTTCTCAGTCAAACAAAATATGCTCATGACATCCTAGCCCGTGCACAAATGCTGGACAGTAAGCCTATTGCCACTCCAATGGTTGTTTCACAACATTTATCTTCTGATGGTGATGCATTTGCAGATTCCACACTCTACCGCTCAATAGTGGGTGCCCTTCAATACTTGACCATTACACGGCCGGATATTGCTCATTCTGTCAATACAGTGAGTCAATTTCTTCATGCACCGACTGATCTTCACTTTCAAGCCGTCAAACGTATTCTTCGATACGTAAAAGGAACACTGCAATTTGGGCTCACCTTCACTGCTTCCTCATCCCCTCCACGGCTGGTTGCGTATTCGGACGCAGATTGGGCAGGATGCCCTGACACTAGAAGGTCCATGTCTGGGTACTCCATCTTTCTTGGCAGCAACCTTGTGTCTTGGAGTGCCAAGAAACAGCCAACCGTTTCTCGGTCAAGTTGCGAATCGGAATATCGCGCACTTGCATTCACAGCTGCAGAAGTCCTATGGCTAACACATCTTCTGCATGACTTACAGGTGCCCATGATCAACAAGCCTCTGCTCCTTTGTGATAACAAGAGTGCAATATTTCTTGGCTCAAATCCTGTCTCTCATAAACGTGCCAAGCATATTGATATTGATTACCATTTCTTGCGTGAACTTGTCACTGCGGGCAAAATTCATCTTCAACATGTTCCATCTCACCTACAACTGGCTGACATCTTCACCAAGAGTGTATCCAAAGATCTCTATGTGTTCTTTCGCTCCAAGCTTCGTGTCTCCATTAATCCCACTCTCAGCTTGCGGGGGGCTGTTAAGGATCACACCAAATCAGATGGTGATCCTCCTTAAATATAGGAGATATGCAATATCACAATTTGTATTTATCATTCCTTGTAATTAGCTACTTTCCTATACTGTCAATTACATTGTAAATCATACTCTATATAAGAGATGAACACTGCACCTGCAAATTAATAAGAACAGTGTGGTTTTTTACAAACCTTCTCAGTTTTCTTTGACTTTTATAAGAGTTTGCAAGTACCGGTGATGTATAGTTCTTTTTGCCAAGGTTTTGACCAGATTTTTATGAAGGTGAAGACAAAAACATTAGATATCCCTGTTAAAAACTTTGGTGGAGAAAATCATGTTGCAGATTTCGTTATGATTGTTCGCTCTGGATAAAGAGAGAGCAACGGTTGTCACGTGTATGGACACGTGGCGCAAGATAAGAGTCAAAGACGCAATTTTCAAAATATGATGAAAAAACAAAAACATCTTGAACCAATAACAAACATAATCGGGTTCATTAAGGGTAAAATAGTATATGCACTGTTGAAATCCACATTAAATCACCTCACATGCTACAGTGCACTACACAGTAAAACACTAACACCTTTTATTTTGTAGTTAATATATTAACACAAACATCTCTCAATGCTCGCAGGCTAGCTGTGTAATTCCGAACTCCTTCCTATGGCCATCTCCCAAATGTCTAAAGATATAATAGTAACTTATTCCAAATCTGTTCTTCTCTACTGTAAGAGAAGAGGGAAATGTCATTGTTTCATCAATTCCAATATGTTCACGAGCATTTTTCAATACAGTTTGAGTTTTTGCTGCAACCAAATCAGTGGTGCTGAATCTACTTGCCATCTCAGAAAGAGTGCAAATACTAACGTCTAGTTTCCGTCATTTTAGCTTTCAAGAAAAACTTTCTTGGAGAACCCTTTGCTTTGATTCTCCTGCCGTGAATAATAAACAAATACACGGGATAGAGCTTCCGAGGGAGACGACCATTACAAGTAAAACAAATAGCGTGGCCTCACGGGGGGGGGCGTGAAATCCAATGCGAATAGCCATAGAAACTGGCCTGACAGGTCGGGACCTACCAGGCCAGAGATAGAAGGCAGCAAATCTAATGCAATCAAACAGGCATGAGACGTAGTTTCCTTCGTGTATTAGATGTATCGCAATGATTCAGAATCTGTCTTGAATAATATATGAATGAGATTAAATGAAATGCCTTCCAGCCTCTAAGAATTTGCTGCACAGACATAAACTGAGAATTACCAGTGTCTATGCCCCTCGTTTGACCTAATAGATGACATAAACCCTAACTTGAAATCCTCTCCTATGATATATTTCTCTTGGACCACTATTTACAACAATTTACTAGCTCATTAATGAGAATCAACCTACAAAGGAATGGGATGAGCTCTGTTACATTCAAACCCCTTCTCAGCACTTTTATTTCACCAGAAACCTCTGCAGCAACAAACGCCATCCTTGAAATGGTGAAAGCGATTAGAATCTCTCAAGACAATCTCCCTTCCTGTTGTCTTGGAAATGAACTTTGCCATCTCATGACAGTCAGCACATACTCTCAGGTTCTTTGATACCCGTATTGTTCTCCCAGGTGGCAAGTTCATTATTCCAAAAGCCATGGCTAATTTCTCACTATGCCCACAGAGGGCGGTTTCCTTCTGCAGGCTATCTGCATTGATCAATGCATATCTTGTTTTAGGAAAGTGACCTTCTTCCTTCATCTTTGATCTCAACCTCTTCAACAAAACCTCTATCTTTTTGGCTTGCGGGTGTGAACTATTTCCAGCAAGAAAGATGTGAACTTTGCCCTTGACTTCTATCCAACTGCAGCCTGGGTTCTTCTTTAAACCCCGCCGACCAATCTTTTGTCTCAGCTTTTTCACTTCTTCCCACTTCTCCGCCTCGGCATAGGTATTTGCTAAAAGTACATAGTATCCCGTGTTCTCTGGTTCAAGTTCAAAGACGTGTTCTGCAACTTTCTCAGCTAATTTGACATCATGGTGAATCCTACACCCAGAGAGCAGTGCTCCCCAGATTGTGGCATCAGGTTCAATTGGCATTGATTTTATGAATTTGTATGCCATGGCGAGTTTCCCACTGCGAGCTAAAAGATCCACTATACATGCATAATGCTCCAGCTTTGGCTTGATATTGCATTCATCTTGCATAACGTTAAAGAATCTCCATCCTTCGTCAAGCAATCCAGAATGACTGCAAGCATATAGTATTGAAATGAAGGACACTTCATCAGGCTCAATACCTGCTTGCCTCATCTCATTAAAGGTAGTAATAGCATTGTTCCCAAATCCATGCATGCCATATCCAGCAATCATAACTGTCCATGAGATCAAATCCTTTGAAGGAATCATATCAAAGAGCAACCGTGCAAGAACCGGCACCCCACACTTCACATACATGTCAACAAGTGCGTTGGCAACCTGTTGATCGGTAAAAAATCCATTTCTCAATATATGACCATGAACCTCTTTGCCTCTATCTAGAGAAGCTAGGCTGGCACAAGCGGGAAGAATGCATGCCAAAGTCGTGCCATCAGGTTTCATTTCTAGAACCATATCACCAAACAGACTAAGAGCTTCATTGGGTAGACTGTTTTTTGAGTAACCTCCGATCATGGTATTCCATGAGATGATATCTTTTACAGGCATTTCTAAAAAAACTGAGTTAGCATCTTCCATGCTTCCACATTTCGCATACATATCCATGAGAGCATTGCACACAAATATATTTGATCGCATATCATTCTCCCTAATGAATTCGTGCACATCCTTGCCATTTTCCAATGACCCATTACAAGCACAAGCATGAAGAACCGTTGTGATAGTAAAAATATCCGGGTTAACACCTTCCCTGTCCATTTCATGAAACAATCGAATGGCTTCATCAGAGAGACCTTCTCGAGCATAAGCTGCAATCAATGAAGTCCAAGTCACAACAGTTCTTACACCCATCAAGTCAAAAACTCGAATAGCACCATCCAAAACACCACATTTGGCATACATATCCAGTAATGTATTGCAAAATGTAGTTTTCAAGTGTAGACTGGCCTTCACTCCAGAACCATGAACTGCTCTTCCCAATGAAACATCACCACAATTTGCACAAGCTTGAAGAATACTGACCATTGTGGCCAAATCCACATCAACTCCCAAATACAGCATCTTTTTGAAAAGTTCAACTCCTTTCTCAGAAAAACCATTAGCCACATACCCACTAATCATTGAGTTCCATGAAATAACATCTCTGTCACTCAATTCATCGAACAACTTACGGGCAACATCAACTCTCCTAATCTTCAAGTAAAAAGCAATGAGCGAATTAATTACAGCATTATAAGAACCAAAACCCAATTTTAACAAAAAACCATGAACCCATTTACCTTCCTTTACACTGCCTAAAGCTGCAAAACACTTCAATATACAAGAAACTGTATGAGAGTTAACTTCAACACCAAAATCCAACATCTCCCTAAACAAATAGACACTCTCTTTAAAATCACCAATCTTTGCATACCCATTCATCATTAGATTCCAAAGAAAAACCTTCTCATTTCTTATCTTATCAAAAATCAGCCTCCCTTCTCTTAAATCCCCACAAGTTACATACATAAATACAAGTTTTGATCCTAAAACACTGTCAATTGAAATCCCACTAGAACAAATAAATGAATGAACTTTCTTGCCATCTTGTAAAGACTTAAGTTCTGCAGAAAGTTGCAATATTGAGCAATAAGTTCTCGACTCAATTTCAGTTTTTGGAGACATGTAAAGCAGTTCTATTGCTTTATCAATATTGCCCATTTCACAGACCTCATAGACTTTTGTGTTCCAATCAGTGATTTTTTTTTCTTTAGCTTGGGCTGGTGAGGCAGGGGTGAGTACTGTGTCATAAGAAAAGTATAAATTTGGTGATAAAGGATCAGACTTTGGATATGGTTTATTTGAAAAGAACACATATTTAGACTGGAAAGAGAGCTTGCCTCTGCTTTTTTTGTTATTCAGAGGGAGAGAAAATTTTGGTGGAAGGGCTGTGGCCATTAAAATCATCATTTGAAGCAGAAGAAGGCGGGAAAGTTCTAGCTGGAAATAAAATAAAAAGAAAAGGGATTTGAAGCTTGAAGCTTTTAACGCAAAACAAAAAAAGCGTAGCTTTATCTAATCCATTGGGATGTGGATTGCACGCTCCAAAGAGACATGTGACAACCTCGCTAATTTTAGCCATCGAAAACACCTACTCTCTCCTCCAACAGGTCTTATATAAGATAACCTGTAAATCTAATCCTCTTTGCATATTCAGAGTCTCAAAGTTAGCCTGGAAAGGATGGTTTCTGATGTTTTCTATACTCAAAACACTTTCTTTAACAAACCCTCGTGTTTCTTTGAGCAAGTAGCTCAAGTTTGGGCATCCCATTTACTCTCTCAAAGGTATTATCTCCTGACACCAATTTATTTCTGGAGGTTTGACTCTTTATTTTTAATGGCACATTATTCAAGTTTTGTGTGAAAGTAGTTGATTTTATAAATGGATTAGATCGGCTGCATGCTAAATTGCCTTCTAAATTTCTGTCTTTTGTTTTTTTTTCTTCGTCTTTCGTTATTGATGTGTGTTCATCATGTCATGAATTGAAAATGATTAGATTCACTCACTACGAGGCAGTATGTGATTGGGTGCAAAAGTTGTTGCTGGTTTTCATCTCGTGTCCGGGAAAATAAATCATTTTGTGTTGGTGATTCTCCATTTGATGAGGCAAAACCTCAAGTTCGCGGGAGAATGGAAGATTGCTAGAGATGCAATGGTAATATTGTACTCCATTTTCGAAGCTTTCCACACTAGTTGCATGATGATGTATGGCTGGAAGAGTCTCAAGAGTTTAGCCCAATAACTGGAGCATTTGGTATAAGAATCCCCAACTATTCAGGGTCATTCGAAGGATCAAATGTACAAGTTCAATCCGACATACCAAAGCTCATGGGTGAAATCAAGGAATCGCTATGGCTAGGCACAAAAATAAGCTAATGACATAAACGAAAGTTACCAAGCTAATGACCAAATCTTCATGTTGTGAAGCGAAGTTTAGGGAAGAAGTAAAAGAAAAGGAACACGCAAACTGACTTTTCATTGATAAAGGAGTGTGTGAAATAGCTTTAAGGTGAAAATGACAGAATTTAAAAAGGGGGGGAAATCTAACAGTGATACAGATCCGATTCCATCCTTGGGTGGTAAACTTTAAAAAGAGAGCACTAAAGTAACAATCTCCACAATATAGACCTTTGCTGCCGAGGTAGCAACTTGGGAAATCTGGAACCTGAAATGTTCAGGCAAATTATGAAGACCTAAAGAGTCTCCACAAGATCGTTCAATGAATCTTCCTATTATTCACACGGGGCAACTCCTAGGAGAGGGAATAAGAATGGAAATGGAATAAATTCTAAAATATTTTCGCCCTAAAAAACCATGGAAACACAAAAGTTATTACCAAGCAAGCCATTACGAAGTTACAGAAGGGCTGTCCCCGCCAACACCCTCCACTGCTCTCTGATGAGAAACCAGTGCTCCTAATAAATATCCTTTCCTGAAAAGGGTTCTCCCCAACAACTTTGATATTCATTGCCGTCTCTCCACATATTTCACAGATTCTGCACAAGGAAAATAAGGAAGACATCTCAATCAATTATGAATTCCTGACAGGTTTAGTTTCCAGAAAAATCAATTCCCAGCGGGAAACTTTAACTAACACGGTTAATTCATAAACCAGGATTTGCTGAAAATGATCCTGGAAAAAATTTGAACTTGGGGCCTTAAATAAGGTACTCTGAGAGAGATGACAGATGCAAAGGATACTGGAAAGAAAACAGCCACCATTATTTAACGGTAACTAGAAAATGCTGCAATGATGTTTTTATGGAAGTCATGAGTACAACAAAACAAACTAGCAATGTTGCAGCAGCACCAGCACAAAACTAATTTGAAGATTATAAGGACTCCCCTATGTTAAACTATTGGCACTGGAATCATGCGTAGGCAGGGTCGGAACCACATAATGGCTAGGGGGACAAAGTTTTCATATTAGTCCTAAGCTTTCAAAACATTTTTAATCTACCCTAGAATTTAAGGTTTATATCAGAGAATATCTACATTCTGTACCCTGAAAAACCAATTACTACAGCTATTGTTAGTTTATTTCTTTTTTTTAAAACGTATACTATTAAATTTCATTTTGGCACCCACATTCCTAAAATCCTAGTTCAACCCATGCACCTACATGAAAAGAAATCAATACATGGATTCAATATGATGAGGTTTCCTCCTTCCCAATTCATTGCACTTGAATATTAATAATATGCTCGACACAAGATGCTTTCGGGGAATATTGAAAAGAGAATTTGCTTGTTGAAAGAACCAGGATGCATAAAAAGGACGGTAGAAGATTAAGATAAGACAGAGGATCTACACTCAAGAAAGTGTGATTGTCTCACTTGCAGTCAATTTCAAGAAGAATTTGTTAAAAGAAGAAACTTCTTCCTTATCTACATTACTTTCTTTCTGTTATATTTACCATGAACTCTATAATCTATATGAAACTAAAATAGAAGAAGAAAATATCCCCTGCTAGAAAGTCCCGAGAAACAGTGTAACACAGCAAAAACTAACAGAAGCAGCTCCACTCAGAATATTACTTGCAAAATTTAATATAAGGAAGATAGTTTAAAATAAAGATTAAATTTCAAACTAGCATAGCCATAACAAATAGTATACTCACAAGGAGATAAAATAAGCATGATCCAATCTCAACATCAATAAGCTCAAAACATTTACCTGTTTCCTTTTAGCTTAAACCATGTTTCAGCACAATACACATGTGCACAGCCAAGATCATCTTTACATCCACAACCAATCTGAATTAGATCCGTGGTGTTGGTTGTGGCAGTGGCAGCTGCATCAGTAGATTCCAGCAACCCCTCAGAACTCAATTGACAAATCCTACAAACCCTTTCTCCATCACAGTTATCCTTGAAACCTCCTCCTTCTGTTCCACCACCACCACCAGTCGTCATATCAATCACACACGATGAGTTCCCCACTTTGTTCACATTTTTCTCTGACTCGTCCATTGATCCCTTACTTAACCTCATCTCAATGCCCCTGTGTTCCAATCTTTGGTTTCCTCCATTAATACCCGCATTTTCTTCAGGACCTATCGCGATCACAGTCTCAAGCACAACCCTACCAGTAGAATTACTCGAATACCAACTTCCTGGCTCAACTTGAATTGATTTATCACCATCTCCAAGCCCATGACGTGTTTCCTCATTTATCATTCCACCTCTGAGCCCCAACTCCTCATTTTTTGTTCCCGAATCCTTATTTTCTCCATTAACACTTGAAGTCTCCCCTGAATTCATCACAATAACAGTCTCAAGCAAAGCTCCATTAACCAAATTAATTGTATTTGTGACCGTTCCTTCATTCCTTGACTCTTCAATTTTTATCCTGTCACCTGTTCCCTGACTTGCCGCTCTCTCACCGGATCCCAACCCCTCAATATTGGCATTCAAAGCCCCAGTTTCCACAACAGCAGCCACTTTCTCTCCTGAATTTATTACCTTTAGAGTCTCTATGGCAACCCCATTATCCAAATTGCTTGAAATTCCACTCGAATCACTGACATTCTCACTCCTTCCCCGATTCACTTGGTCCAAATTCCCAATAATTCCTTTGTTTCCTTGTGTGTCTTGATCCATTACTCATAACAAAATAATCTCCACCTCTCTAAAAGATTTCCAACGAAAGAAAAAAAAATCCTCAATTATGAACAGACAAACTCAGATATCAACACGAAGACAACAATACCTTTATTGGTAGCAAACAATAAACAAAAGAAAAGGAACCCCACGACTCCAAAACCTCCAAAGAAACCAAAAACCCTCAAAAAATAAAGATAACCGAAAAATTGAACAAGCTTATAATTGTAAATATAACTGACAGATAATAACTTTGTAAGGAAAACAGCGACCTGATAGTTACCTGCTCCTTTCTATAAACTTTAATAAAACCTGCCTACATATCTCAGCAAAAAAACGTTTACTTCCAATTTCATCTGTAATTAAGCTTACAAAAAAGAAATCTGTATATCTTTATACCAATGTTGTCTCACCAATTTAACTTAAGCCGACTGTTGACTCTATGGACAGCAGATTTTTTGTGTGTGTACAGCGTGGGCGGGTGTTGTTGAGAGAGGGATGAAGAACTTTGGTGGTAGAAAATAAATGGAAAGTCCATGGAAGCCGCTAATAAAAGGTTAATTAATTGGAAATACTAATTAGTAATTAGTGATGACTTAATTAGGAATATAATTCTTGATTTAATTATCATTATTAGGACTTATTCATGTACCGGGAGTTCATATTAATAATAATAAGTAATCGTATTAGTGACCATGTCATGGGTAACTCAATTAAGAAGAATTTATCTTCGACCTTTCGCAAAGTCAACTTTCTATCTCAAGATTAATTCTTTAATTAGACCTTTGTGCTAAATATATATATATAGTGAAATTTATCTATGACGTCTAAAAACGGAAGCAAAATGGTCGAAATTGAACTCTAGGAAAAAGAAAAAAAAAGGACGCTAGAAACTTGAATCTTACATGTAAATTGAAAGAACCAAATATACTTGTGACAAGAGAAAGAGACAGACGATGGAGAGATGTCGAGCTTGAAAAAAGAGGAGGAAGAAGACACGCAAGGAATTATATTATGTTTGAAGCTTATCTGAATCTGAATTTTATATCCAACGTACGTTACCTTTTGAAGATGCAAAGGAGGGACGATGTTGTCCGTCTCACGCTTGCAGTTCATAGTTTTCATTCTGAACCAAACCTAAAAACTAATGGATCCATCCTGTGATGAGAAGCTTCGCATCGTGTTTTTTTCTTTTTTTGTTATCTTGTCTTGCTTGCAGGAGGTGGTATCAGCGTAATACCCCCCCTCACACCCACAGGTTTCTTCCGAGGAGAGCATGGAAACAATTCTTGACGTCCCATTAGCCAGCCTCTCTCTCTCTCTCTCTCTCCCCCCGTTTATTTATTTATTTTTAAATAAAGCACTGAAATGTGGGGAAAGAAACAGCAAAAGGTCTCTTTCATTTGCCAGTTTGATATATATATATACACACACATATATAAAAAAATGAGTTACTGGTTCAATTAATGAGCCCAGATTTAAAATTAATGTATATTTAACTGGCCAAACCGTCAGCATGGATCCTCCCACCATGATCTCAAACGAAACTTGATTATATATAATCTTAATGACGACCGTGGTATAGTATTTTAGATATATATATATGATATTAATATATCAAAACCATTTAAAAACAAAATATAGTATACACTTGTTAGGGTTCGTGCACCCAAATCAAGTCCCTCTTCGTGTCTAAAATGATAATGTATTGTAGGGTTTGATTTTTTTCATAATCTGTTAATGTGAAAGTATTTTTGCTATCAAAATATGTTAGTCCTTGGGGAGAGGGTTCGGCCAGGCGATAGACTTCATCTCAAGTTGCTCACTAGTGTGGGTGTCTTTTCTCAACCCAAAACGTTACAAAATTGAACTTCTTTATGACTACTTGGCAGCCCCTTCATCACTTGGAAAACGGCGGCCCTCTTTGTTGTGTTGAAATCTGGATCCCCTCGTCAAGAGAAGACGCCATTGAAGGACCCACCATGGCTTCAAAGTCCAGGAGGGTGAGGCCATAGAGGCAGAGGCGGGATGATAATTGAACGAAAGTAGAGATAGAGATCATCAGGTTGTCAATTTCGTTGGTGGTTACGTTTTTTTGTAATTGAAACAGAATATTTCAGATTTGGAGTATTTCTGCGTAGTGTTTCAGGGTTGTAATATATATATATATATATATATATATATATATATATATATATATATATATATATATATATATATATATATATATATATATAATTTAAATCTAAAAATAAAATTATTTAGAATTGTATAATTCAATTTAAAAAAGACAATAAAATAATTTTTTTGAATAAAATTATGAACATGTATAATATTACAAGAATATCATCATCAAATTTTGCAAGATCATTACATTCTATGATTGCTCTGAAATTTTAACATTATATATATAAATATATCAAGAGACATTTTGTAAAATTTTATCTCAATCTAGCACTCGGATTAAGAGATATGATTGATATTGTAAAAAAAATATTATTTAAAAAAAACACTATTTGACCAAAACATAACGGATGGAACGAAACCAGAACGTTTCGACCGGTATTTGACTGGAAAATCTGGAATGAACAGGAATTTAAACCGAGATAAAAACAATGTCGTTTTGTCTCGTTTTTTAAACCGATACGAAACATTTCGGTCGAAACCCGACAACCCTGATCTTAATACCAACTCTAATTATTCCACTTCAATGCTACTACAGGGAATTTTCACAAAGTGCGTTTTCATTTCAGTACGTGAAAGCCTAACTGAACCCTAGCTTGAGCACAAACCATACACAAACAATGAATCAGACTCCCTCTACTTGATTGATGCCAGCCAGGCTTTCCAAGTAACAGTCTTCAATTATGAGGAAAAGCCATGGGCTAACAACAAAATATAGAGATGACATATGCAGTGACAGCCACTCACTAATCAAGTTGTATGGTAGGATTTGAAAGGAGGGAAGCAAGTTCTTGGCAACGATCGTCAATTACAAGCTGCATTGCGTTAATCCTAGAAGTACAGCGAGCTAAAAAAAGGGATTTAAAGGTAGCCATGGATGAAAAGCATGTTAGCTGGGGCATGCTCTACAGGATATTAAAAGGCCCAGAAAACAACCTCCACTGCAAAATGCAAAGAATAAAAGAAGAGGCTTTTGTGTCTAATGCTGTTCTGCAAAATGCAGAAATCATTTACAGGTGAATTCAGAAAGGGAAGATTATACTATTTGCATACTAAATGAAAAATCAATTTACAGTTGGTTTCAGAAAAGGCGAAGCTATACTTGGTCATCGAGGTCCGGAAAGCTCCATCGCTTCAATGATGAAAGAAGATTCCTCACGAGCATCGCTACAAAGCCCTGGGCAATTGCATGCCCTTGCCTCACCAATACTAGATACACCTTGTGGTTCCTCAATTGCAGGCTGCCCGGCAAGACCTTCCAGGACCTTCAGGACTGCTGACATTTTCGGCCGAAGGTTGGGATGCGACTGGGTACACTGCAGAGCCAAATCCACAGCTTTTTCCAGCTCGGACTCGTCAAAACATCCCTTCAGATCCCTGTCCACTAGCACTTCCAACCTCTTCTCCTCGTGCAAAGTTCTAACCTGTAAAATTCAACCACCATTTACAATTTTGTATTGGGTGCAACGTTTCAGGAGAACATATGGTGGATTATAATTCAGTACAGTGGTTCCCTTTATACTTGAGAATTCATTATGCAGGCAAGAAAAAACTATTCCTGAACATGGCTCTGGCAATTATGGGCAACGCAGCTCAAAAATGAGTTGGTATAATTTCCTATAAATGTCACAAGATTACAAGAGCACGACATGCAAGTTATCTCAAAACAATCTGCACAAAGGAGTTTAGAATATTCAGATTTTGGCCATCACTCTTCAATTTCAAGTTAAGAGGCCTTCTCCAGATAAATGCTAAACATCAGAGAAATTATTCATTTGAGTCATGATTGTAAATCACACTGCAATCATTGCCTCCATATAAATTTGAAAGTATGAGATGTTTGTAATTTGTAAATTCAGTGGTAGAGGACAATATAGAGAAATAAGTTACCCAGTCAAGAATCATTCCCTTCTGAACCTGGCCATTTCCAGCATCTAATGCCTTTTGCCCTGTTATAAGTTCCAAAAGTAGTATGCCAAATCCAAAAACATCAGTTTTATCAGATGATTGCCCAGTTGAAAGATACTCAGGTGCAATGTGTCCTACAGTCCCCCGCACGGCAGTAGTCACATGTGAATCTCTAAGATCCAACAGCTTGGCAAGACCAAAGTCCCCAACTACAGCTTCAAAACCTTCATCAAGTAAAATGTTTGCAGCTTTAACATCCCTGTGAATTATCTTTGGATTGCATTGTTCATGCAAGTATAGAAGTCCACGGGCAGCCCCAAGGGCAATGCGTATCCGTCTGTTCCAATCTAAAGAAGGTTTTTCTCGACAGGTCTCTGCAAAGGAGAAATAAAAAAAAATTAATGCAGCAGAACCAAAAATTGGTTTTGTTTCGATTGAAGTAACAGCGAGATATATATATATATATATATATATATATATATATATATATATATATATATATTAAAGCAACAATCATGAATAAGAGTTTGTTCATCAGCCAATTACCAATACTATTCAACATAGACTATTAAGAAACAGACAAATTCATTAAAGCATATATCTTGCACAAAGGATTTAAGAAAAATAGAAAGTTTCAAATATAACTAAAGAAAAGATTCAGCATGATTTTCTACTTGAAGTACTAAAAAGTTAATATTTTAGGTCATGATTGCTTTGGAGAGGGATAAGAAAGATTCTGTTGAGCAGGAAAAACAAAAAACAGCTTCTTCAAAGAACTGTTAAGGACTTTAATGCTCGATATATTCCATCTGTTTAGTGCTGTAAATTTTAATGAGAAACAAACTTCATTTGCATTAGACCAGAGAATAATAAAAATCCTAGTTGCCAAAAGAACTAATAGTAGAATATGAACAAGCAAAATGAGGCAAACCTCTCAGGCGATCAGCAACACTGCCATTCGGCATGTAAGGATAGACAAGCAACCTCTCATCAGATGTCATACAGAAGCCATACAAACATAAGAGGTTTCGATGTAAAGCCAAGCCAATCATTTCCACTTCAGTCTGAAACTGCAGTTCTCCAGTAAAATTTGGATCCTTCAGCCTTTTAACTGCAATGAAAGTTTTGTTTGGGAGACACCCTTTGTAAACCACACCATATCCACCTTGCCCTAAGATATTTTTTGGACTGAAGTTGTTTGTAGCAACTTGTAGTTCACGGAAAGAAAATCTCTTCAAATGACCAATATCAAATTCATAATCTTGCTGCACTGAAAAATGCAATTATCACAATTAATCATATTGCGCTGTGTGATTTATTTCATTTGCGAAAATTAAAAGAGCACTCAGTGTGGAAGTACCGTATGATATTAGACGAGATCTATACCAATGCACCCAGCAGGCAAGCAGCATGACAGAAATCACAAAGGTGCAGCTAATACCTATGGCAAGAGAGAGCACCCACCGATGATGGCTGCTGGCTTGCTCAGATGAAAGTGTATCTGCAAGTACGACATCAAGCATTTGTGGCCACGTTGTTAAAGTGCATCTCTTCAAGAGAACTATTTAACTAGCTAATAACCTATTAGTACATTTACCATTCACTGGATTTGAGATGCCCGTGCATTTTTGTGCAAGTGAGGAGGTACAAAGATAGCTATTCCCATTGATTCTGCAGTAAAAACAAGCACACTATCAAATGGCTGCGAACAGAAATGATGGACACCACTGGTAAACATTAATGGGACTAGAAGTTATCAACTCCCATCCAACCATCTCCACAGATATTGATTTGTTTTCCTTCCACGAGAGATTTTCTAACATTATGATGAAAAGCGAAAAGGGAACTGCAGTAGGAACTGAAACCTGCAATCTGCATCTCATTCTATTTAAAACAACTTTACCTGACAATTGCAAGCATTTAGCAAGCTCAACGACATCAGGTAACAACTCTTAAAGAGTTTTTGCAAAGATAAATAGATTGGATCAATGCTAGCCCAGAATAACCTAAGGTCCCTAAAAGCACATTAAATTACACCGGCCAAATATGAGGCATTTAAGAATCAAGGAGATTTTCTTAAGAAAATAATCACAGTTCTTACAAAGATCTCACCTGTAACCCTTTGCTAATATTTTTGGAGTTGGACCACTAAGATTGTTAAATGATAAATCCCTGTCAAGCATATCGAAGTTAAGTTAACATTTATGTACAATATATGGGGTAATATTGTTGACATGTATGGACCACATACAAGAATGAAAGTCCAGTAAGATTGGCCACCAGTCTTGGAATCTGCCCAGTTAATTTGTTTTTACTGAGTCGCCTGGAAAAGTTTGCATGTTAAACTTTTATAGAATACACAAATTATCAGAAGAAACATTAAAATACAAAACCAACAAGAATTGAAATGCCATGTGTTGAGGTCAAGCAACTTACAAGTAACTTAGATGGGTCAGAAATCCCAATGAGCTCGGAATACCACCAACGAACTGGTTACCTGAGAGATCAAGAGTTTGAAGATCTGAAAGCTTTCCGATCTCTTCTGGAATGGGACCAGATAAATGATTGCTCTGCAACAGCCTGCAATTACAGCTCATGAAGTTTAGCTAATGCAAAACACAAATATCAAGACTCCAATTTGTTGCATTTATGTCAAGTAACCGGAACAAAAAAGAACATAATTCTCGATAGAGCAGCAGCAGATTCAAAAGAATAGCATGGTCTTACAATACCTAGGCTCATAAGTTATTACAAACAGAAACGGTTTTCAAATTTTCTACGTGGACTTCTTCACTGGAAAACCGAGTTAGTCCAGTTTGTCATAATAATCATAACAGCAACATTTCATTAGCCATGAAACTGGCCAATAATTAGCTTATACTCCAAGAACAGAACTAAGAAAACACATACACGCGCACAGAAACAATTAATAGCAGAAAAACTCGAGTCCAAAGCAAGTGAAGAACTCAGAGAAAGAAAGTAACAGAAACTCACATTGTTCTTAGGTGACTCAAATTCCCAATACTAGGCGAAAGAGTGCCAGATAATCTTGCACTTGCCATTTCCCTAGCAGCAACAATATCCAGAACAAAGATTAAAAATATGAAGATTATATTACTAGACAAAAAGACGTTCCTCACTCACAGGGAGATGACGAAGCCTTCAGGAGAGCAACCGACCATTTTCCAAGTGCAAGGATCGACAGAGTTCAGATCCCAACCGTTCATAGCACCGGTCTCATCTCTCATTTCTTTCTTCACAGCCATCAATGCTGCCACTGAATCCACAAACCAACCGAGTAAACAAGAAGAAAGAAACGAAGTAACAAATCACATGGTAGTGTAATGCAAGATCATTTTGAATATAGAGTCTGAAAGTCATACCTTCATAGTTAACACCCTTTGGAGAAAGAAGACTATCAGTTGCTTGAGCAAAATCCACCCAAAAGACTGCTAAAAAGATGCGGAACAAAATGGCCGCCATTACTTCCTGTCCCGATGAGAAAGCCAACGTTTTTTTCTTTTCTGACAGGAGTCTAGCAAGAGAGTAGATAATAGGACTAATTGGATTTGGATGTTGTCTTCATGTCAACGCCCCCCACCTGCTACCTCTTGCCTAGGAAATACGTGAAAATAATATCATTTACAAACTAAACCATGAAAAAAGGATAAATACTGCTACAGTAACATAGAAACCTATTCTTTTTTTTTAATTCAGTTTGATGGAAAACCGAGAGAGAGAGAGGGGCTGTGATAGCGTTTGGCATCCTCGAGATTCGGGTATAACATGCATGGTCCCCTTGTCTCCATTTTCATAGTAGTAGTTAAGCCGTGGTCGTAGTAGACTTTTACTTAGACCAATAAATTGAATCAACGGTTCAGATTAAGCTACTTCAAATTCTTTTTCAGTTTATAATCTCGGAGCACTCCCTTCTAGCGCGAAAATACATGTCCTTGGAGGTTTGTCGGCGGCAAGTTTGAATGCCGTAAGGTAGCAAAGATGAGCAGAAACAATTTTGTGCGGTTCAATGTTTTTTTTTATATTCTGATAAAAAAAAAAAAAACAATAAAAGATTGTTTTTTTACATATTTTTAATTAAAAAAACATTTAGACAAAACCACTCAGAAACACAGCACCGATCACACTTTAGACTCCTACGAAAGAGAATCCTAAGTTCCATAATCCCATCTCTAACACATCCTGCGTCTTCAGCTGACAACACAATTTATCAGAAAGGAAGACACCATTGAATTCCAACGAATCATAAACAGAGGACACGGAGAGACCAGCGAGGTCACTGAAAGAGACCGGTGAAGTTACTTTAACCATACAGGTTAAGCATCAAGTTACACCCTTAAATGCTTGGGCAAAATTCGCAACCGCTATAGGCTACAGCCGTTATTTGGTGGTTGATAACCAGCAACTCACCTCTCTAAACTATCTTATTAAGCAATTATCAGACCCAGATTTCTCCCATGCATCTCAGCTGGGACATCATCAAACGCTAGAACACGCCGAGGATTAGAGTTGCAACGCTAATAAACCCCACGCTTTCGCTCAAACAAAAAAGAAACATTTGATGCACACAAAAACAGCAAATATTAACTGATGGTGAACGAAAAACCAGTAACCGAAGTCGAAATACAAGGAACGAGTGCAGTTACTACAAGAGAACGCAATAGCATTACTTTTGCACATAAAGCGAGTGATGGCAATTGTCTGCAAATTAATTCAAGTCATCAGCCACCACAAATCAACAAAAACTAATAGGAAACAACACGGGCAAGTAAAAACAAACCCCCACGTCCAACACCACGGCCCACCCCTTTTCTTTGGGCCGTTATGTTAGGGGCCTTCTTCCTAGCTATATGGATGAACACTTCTCCTCCACCTTTAACCTCTTGCTAGCAGCTAACTGATAAGTGCACCTCGGGCTATCTTTACTATCAAACATGTACATAAACAAAAAGGGTTTGACAAAAGGGGTGAAGAAAACATGAAGAAAGTTCAGCTATCCAGCCGCCTGATCCATATGTATCCTGATAGAGAGAGAATTGTTGCCGGTCAGACCTCATGGTGATCAAAACACAAAATAGCACCCCCCAGAAATAACTGCCAGATATCAATCCCATACCCACGTCACTTGCTTATGTCCCAGCCAGGTGCATAAAATTTAGACCCATTTGTCGTTTCACATGATCCGGTATCAACTTATTGACAAGCTCGGGAGAAGCCCCATTTAACTGTACAGAAACAACAAACCATTAACAGTGAACAAACAGAATTACCTTGGCCAGTTGCATACCACATAATTAGATAAAAAAATTGCAATAAAAATAACAAGAGCAACAAAGAAATTGCCCAACTAAAAACAGTCCATCTGATATTTGAATGCTTGCATTTTGTTTTTCTAAAAGGTCAAAGATGAAAAAAACAATCAGAATCAGAAAGTTGACATACTTCCTGTTTAAAGTTGAAGAGAGATGGTAAAGAGCGGCCATTTGGTAGGCGAGCATTGGGTTCTCGGAGTTCATCAAAGAAAGGATGTGCACATGCTTCCAACTGTGATAAAAAAAAAAAAGTAAATTGTCAGATATCAATGAGCAAGCATGCATTTCAAGTAGCAAAAAAGAAAATATCATCAAGATTCATTTTTCTTCAAAAACAAATGGTGGTGGTGGTGGTGGTGGTAAATGGTCATTTCTGCAGTTGAATATGAACAAGGTCATGAAGTTGCCACTTGACATGAACCTTGCGCATCAACATGAAAGGGAGAGAAGAAGGTTGAAACTACAAAACAACAGAAAAAAGAATAAGAGCTTGCACTCACCGCTGTACAGCGAAGACTTGGTGAGTACTGCAGCAGCCGCGATGCAAGATCAATTGCCTCTGGAGGCATCCTCTTGTGGAAAACCTAAATAGATGAACAACTAGATGAAACACTACTATAAATCAAATTGTACCAAGGCATAAATTATGGTACTTAAACGATCAACAATTTTTCCTTATGGATCTCAACATGCACAAACAACAACATATAAGAATTCATAGTATTTTAGCTGTAGTAAAAAATACACATCAAAATCATTCATGAAAAGGAACTAAAAGCATACCTTGTGCCATGGGTGTGCTTTTATCTGTGGAAACCTAAAATCAGTATAATTTGGGTTCATACATCGAATTTCTTCTCTTGTTGGAGTGCCAAGAACCTGTAAAACAGTGTAAGATGTTGGCTCGTGGTCATATGAATTGCATTATTGAGAGCATCAATAAGCGACATGTACCTTAATAATCTCTACAAGCTGGTCCACTGCATTTTCTCCTGGAAATAGTGGCTGTAAAAATATTTAAATGGTCAGCTGTCAACTACAAATTACCATTTGGAATGCTGTCAAAAGAGGTCTTAAAATGCATTAAAAAGAACTGCTAACCTGGCCAAGGAGCAGCTCAGCAAGGACACAACCAGCAGACCATATGTCGATTGATGTTGTATATTCTGTGGCACCAAATATAAGTTCTGGAGCCCGGTAGAATCGGGAACATATGTATGATATGTTAGCTTCACCTTTGACCTATTCACAGGAACCTTGATAGTCAATGTATGGAGCATTGTATAGAAAGAATGAGAAGCAATATATTCACATCATATCACACTAGCACCGAAAGCTTTCAAGTAAACAAGGGCTTCAACTTTAGTAGTCACTCGATTATTTTTAGCAACTATAACCAGTACTTGCAGAACTAAAAGAGCAGATAAAAGTGGAGGTCCACCGAACCAAATGAGTTCCTCAACCCAGACATGAAAGAGATGCTAGTCACTGGATAAATTTTTTTGTTTGATCAAACAATTTACAGGTTTCAAATTCAGAGAGATAAAGATGCGAAGAAATTTAGAAAAAGGATTTGCACAGCAATACTAAGACCACCTTGACATCATACTCTGAATACTCAAGACACTCATCTGCAACTATTACTTGCATTCCATCAATGTTGCGGGAAACATTCATTTTCAAAGTTATATAAATTTCATTGAAAAAGAAGGCACATGAATAAACAGTCACTGCAATAATGTCCCCTCTTGTTAAGAACCAGGCTAATATCCTAAAGACAAACTACAACTTTCTCGCAGCTTAAAAGTTGTAGTCACACAAAGCAAAGATGAGGAACCGCAAACTAGAAGAAAGTCAGCATACCAGCACTTTTGCACTTCCAAAATCACAAAGCTTAACCTGATGAGTAAGAGGATCAACCTGCAGACAGCCAAAAATGCCTTCAGATAACAGCTACCATCTATGAACATGCATTTATAGTAAAGGAAGCATACCAAAAGATTTTGTGGCTTTAAGTCCCGATGGCAAACTCCAGGAACAGCATGTATATAAGCCAGTCCCCTGAAAATCTGGAAAACAAGAAATTCCTGTAATTAATACCACAAGGATTATAATAAGGCAACAAATCAACTTCAGATACAAGTGAAATGCAATACCTGGTACATGTAAAGTTTCACATAAATAAGTGGCATTGATTGTTTTGCATTGCTGTAATGCTTCAAAACCCGATACATGCTCTCAGGAACGTACTCCATGACCAAGTTAAGAAAGAGTTCATTGTTATTTGTCGTGGAAAAGAAACAGTGCTTCAGGGAAATAACATTAGGATGATCCATCACTCGCATTAGCTGCAATTCTCGATTCTTATATCTTCTGTCCTGCAAAACCTTCTTTATCGCTACAGTTTCCCCAGTTTCCAAACATTTTGCCTGCAAAAAGAGAGAAATCAAATGACCTGCTCCCAAAACTCTTTCTTCATCGTCAATATCTTCAACAGAGAACACATTTGCATACCTGGAAGACTACACCAAATGACCCTGTTCCCACAACTCGCTCTGCCATGTAACTGATGGTCTACAAGAACCAAAACATCAACCAAAATTATTCTGACCATCAGCAAACAAAAACTCCAGATATTTGTTTGAAAATCATATATTCATTCTTAACACCCTATGATAACTACAGGAAAAGAGAGAACCCTTTGACAAAACAGAAACAGAATCAAAAAGGTATTCAACCAAAAACAAAGTTACCTGCTTGGGCTCTCCATTTTTACCCCCAATTGTAGTCGAAATTATATGACCAGTCACCGGATCATTACCATCAGCAACACGGGTTGTCATTTCCTACAAAACACATGGACATCAGTGATCTTAGATCTATATAATAACTGTAATTACGCTTTACAAAAGAAAAAAAAATGCATAGCTAAAGGAAAAAAAACAGAGATCTTGGATCATGATGATGAAGGAAAATCAATCAAAATTACAAATTTTATGGTATGACCTCACCATCTAGATCTATTCTAACAGAACTATTTCTACCAATAAAAGAAGCTAAAACCTAATTTCCAAAAAAAAAGCTTTATAACTACAAAAATGCTGGGAAATAAAGAAAACCCAGATCTTAAAAATACACCCTAATGTAAAAGAATAATTACTCGGGTGCTGGGAAAAAAATTCTTAACATTTTTGTAAAATATAAAAGCATCTAATCTTCTAACACCCAAATCTAGAAAAACAAAAACATAAGTCAAAGATAACTCCCTCTTGTCTGACTTTTCCAAGGTAAATGTAAGGATTTCAACATTAAAAGAAAAACTGAGAAAAAGAGAGAAATTACCTTATCTTCAGCCATGGATAAGAGAAAAAGAAAGAGAGCTTGCAGTGGTTAAAATTGTATTGGCTTCAGAAATTAGTGAAGAGAGATCATGTTGAGGCAAAAATAGAGAAGGCCAAGAAGAAGAAGACCCAACAAAACAAATCACAGAGGATGAGAGAGAGAGTGACAAGTTAGAGAGAGAGAGAGAAAGACAACATCAACAACAATTACAAGAAGAAGAAGAAGAACAAGCCCATGTGATTCCAACCCCTCTCTCTCTCTCCTCCTCTCTCTCCCTCTTTCTTTTTCTTTTTGTCAATTCTTTTCTTTTCTTTTTCCTTTTGTTTTGGTCTCTCTATCTACTTTCCGTTCTCTTCGCTTTTCATTTAACCTCTGGTTTTCAAAGAATTACGATAATGGGATTTAAACTTTGTTTTGTTGACAACGTCACAATTATTGGATGGCTGCCTGCCTGCCTGGACCTCAGTGTCCGCCCCCTGTTTTTTCCTTCCCGTTACCGTTAAATCGTATAAAAGATATGCTTGTTTTTTTTATAAAAAAAATGATTTTGAAATGATTTAAAAATATATTTTTTATGTTTTTATAGCATTTTGATATATTAATATTAAAAATAATTTTTTAAAAATATAAATATTAATATATTTCAAAAACAATCACTACAACTGTACAACATTTCTAATATATATATAAAAAAACAAAAAAACAAAGAAACAACCTCCCTCTTTCTTTTCTCATGTCCTTGAAAAGGAAATATTCCTATCACATCAAATTTACTTGTTCTTTCAGGCCTGTTTGTTTGCTGGAAAAAGGTTTTTTTTTTAAAAGTGAATTCCGGGGAAAGTAAATTCCTGGAAAGTGAATTCCGATGTTTGGCAATGTTATGGAAAATGAACTGGAAAATGTTTTCCAGTGTTTGTTTGTGTTATGGAAAATGAACTGAAAAATAATTTATTAATAAATTAATTCTTTTTTCAAGTTTATTAAAATAATAAGGAACAAATCTTACAAATTAAAAAGTTGAATGCGAATGAAATTGAAAAAAAATATAATTTCCTGAAAACCAAGCCAAATTTACACTTTCCTGAAAACCAAGCCAAATTTTTCTTTGACTAGAAATTATTTTCCGTTGACCAATTTTCCGAAAGGCAAACAAACACAGGAAAGTTTGGAAAGTAGTTTCCCGGAAAGTGAATTCCGGGAAACAAACACAACCTTAAGTTACTTTTTATTTGTTTAGTATTTATGTATATTATTAAGTTTACAATTGAATATTTCAATTCCTGTTGATTAAACTTTTTTACCAATTTAAATAAATAAAATAATATACTATCAACTTTGATAATAGTAAAATTAAAACATTAAATCTTTTTAAAGAGTTAAGAAAAAAATAAGAGATTCTAAGAAAAAGAATCAAATTAAAAACATCAACATGTGGTAAAGAAAACTAAAAATAAAATTTGAACATGTAGAATTTTTCAACACGTTTTTTTACTTAAAGAAATGTAAATATAAACTGAAAATTTTATGCATTCATCAAATTAAATGAATCACTAACCATTATATAAATAAATAGAAAAATATTAACAATAAATAAAATATATAATTGGAAAACCAAGAGACCAATATAGATCAAAATATTTAATATCAGGTCATTTATTTTATTATATTTAATGAATTTATTTATAAAAAACAATTTGTAGTGAATATTAACACACACATGAGATTTATTGGATAAAATAAAACAAAAAAAAAATGAAAGGTTGCACATATTAAAAATATTATAAAAAAATAAATATTAATTTTATATAAAATATGCAAAAACAATTATAGATGAATCACATTAACCTATGAAAAAACTAACCACTTACAGTATAATTAAAAAATAATTTAGATTCAACAAAGGATAAGAAATCTAAAAAATGGATATTAATTAAAATATAAATTTAAAATTTATTTTTGAAAAAAAAATATATAAAGAAACCACTGATATAAGATAATAAAATCTTTGAAAAACAAATCAATGACGTTGGATATTGTTGGGCCTAGTAAATCAAACCTAGTATCTGCCCAATCAAGAAAAAACTATGCACATCAAAAAAAAAATATTTAAAGTTAAATAGAGCACTTAAATTATTTTTTATATTCTGATTAATGTACTAATATCAAAAAAACTAAAGAATATATTTGAGTATATTTATAAATAAAAAATATTTTAAAAAATAGTTAATATTGTAATTTTATTCAACCTTTACTTCAAAGTCATTGACGTTGTTGTTTTGTCAGCAACGAATCCACATTGTGCATCTAAAAAAACGTAGAAAACAATTTTGTTTTGACCTGCTCATAGTTTTGTTGACTTGAAGCCAATAATGTATTTGTGGTCGAGTTTGTGTGTAGTGTTTATGGAGGTAATGTTCCTTTAACAGGCTTTAATTCATAAAAAGAAGAAAAACTTTGTGAATTTTATTTTTATTAAAATCAAAATCTAAAGAAATGGTTATTCAAAATCAAAACAAAAACAAAAAAGTTTGATCATTACCGGATAGTTTTTGTTACAAATAAGTGTGGAATAGTCAAAATGAGTGCCATATTTAATTTCATTATATACCATACATTGACAATATTTATAAATTATTAAGTAAGAAAAAAATACTTTACAGATTGTTTTTATAGAAAATTGTTTTTCCTCAAACAAACTATCCATTTTGGCAAACATTGTGATGAATAACAAGCTATAATTACATGGAAATTAAAACTCTCGGTGAAAATACTATACGTATGCTAACAGCACACGTTGTAAATTGCTACAGTTCTTTTTTTATTTTTTTATTTGGTCATTGAGTTTTTTTTTCTTTTTAGTTTTATTTTTTATATCATGTTGATTGATAATTGAATTTTATGATTTGTTTTTTTATGATATTGTTGAGGTCTCAAAAAATATTTTGACATTGGACTGGTAATTAATTACACATAAACATTATACATCAACTTATAGAACATTGCGTTTGTGCTCGATTTGCTTTTTATGTAGTTGTTATCACTGTTCTGTTGTTTTTTTTATTATTTTATTTTCAATAAGTAATGGTCACTCCAATGTTCTTGATCTTCCAGATTGTTCAAAAATATAAATTAAGAGCGAGAGAGTTTTTTTCAATTTTATTTTGTGTCTTTTAACTAATATGGGGTTTTTAGTTGAGCAAATTGTTTTTAAGGTTATAATAGTATTTTTAAGATGTTTAAATATGAAAAAAAATTGCATTTTTAGGCAATGAATTGCATAATATAGGTGAATTAATTAGCTTTAATATAACAAATATACACATCTAATTTGTTCGTGCATCATTGCAACTTAGATAAAAAATAATAATAATTAAAGGCATTGCCAATGTGTTTTCTAGCTTTAAGAAAAAAATAACAGTAAACTAAAAATTTGATGTACGTGTTTGATAAGAAAACATTATGTATTAATTAACACAAACTAAGATTAAGTTTTGAAGGTCTCTGATTTTCATTTAATAAATACATATTAAGGTATATGATTCTCGTCACTGCGAGCCCCTCAACTTTTTTATATTTAATTATATGACAGATGTTTTCTAAAGAATAATAAAAGAATAAATTCTATTAAAAAAATAAAGTGCTAATATAGTAAAAATATTTTTACTGCCCAGATATTATATTTTTTGTTGTTGGATCATGACCAATAACATTTTCTCGTTTGTCAACAACATTTTATTTTCTCCCTCAAATTCAAGAATTAAAATGTTATCATATAACATTTTAAATCAATATTAAAAATGCTAAAACAAAAAGGATAAAAAAATATGCGCCACACGTGTCTTTATTTGTGTGGATTCAGCTGATATTTTCATAAATTGATCAAGTGTTAAACTGCTTTTTGATGCTGTAATTGTTTGTTTTCAGGTGAAATTGTGTTCAAATTAAGGAGGAGCATGATAAAATGCGACCCATAACGGGGAGAGGGCACCGGCTTGGTGGTCCAACGGCAGCTCCATGCCAGCTTTCCTCTTACAGGGACGAGGCTTGAGCATCCATCAATGCTTGCTAGGCTAGCTCCTAATATACTAATTATATTCCATTACATTCTAAAAAAAAAAAAAAATCCCATTGGATTTTCTAATGTAATTATCCTCGGGGAGATAATCCAACTTTTCAGCTAAAAACTAATAAGAATTAGCTGGGGAAAAAACAAGATAAAAAAAGTGAAATAACAAAGAGCTCATCATTAGTGCAAAATAATAATAATAATAAAAAAAAACTCCGTCGAACCTTTTGTAAAGCAAATAACACTATTCCTCCACTATATTTAAAGAAGGTTGACCATGACTAGACTTTCATCTTGTTTAATATCATTTCCTCTCACTTTAACGCTACATTAGGATTACTTTATAGTTGCAATCTTGGACTTAATTGTTGTTTAGATGAGACGAGGAGAATAAGAGAAGGGGACGATGACGATAGCGATGACGATGTATGTGTGTATATATATATATTATATATAAGCTAAAATATAATCGGCATGCCAGTTTTATTGTGGATTTTTCATTGTCTATATAAACACAGAGAAACTACAAAACTACTCTTGAAATAGAGGGAAAAAAAATGCTTGGATCCGTAGTTATGATACTTTCATCACCAGTTTTTTCGTGATTATTATTGGTTCAGGTGATATATAAGTAATTTACTATTTCTTTTGAAAACACTACAGCGCATCGTACGGACGCGTCGCCAGTGTTTCCCGTACACGTGCCTTTCAAGTGGCATGTGCAGCATCAATTGGCGGTGAAAATTGATCATCTGTCGTGTCACATGATGCGCCACCATGTCCTCTGTCTCCCAGTGCAGCGCATGTCGGTGTCTGGTAGTCGCTCAATCATCAGTGAATGGTTTTTAGTTTTTTCTTCTCTTTTTTCTCTCCTGCCGCATAAATTACATGTAAGCCCTTTATGTCTGTGATTGTTTTATTTTAGTCTCTGCTCTTTTGATTTCGGTTTTATTCCTTAGCTCTTCAATGAAAATTTTGATTTTTTTCAATAGTGCCCTTAAATTGAAACTAATTATATATGTTGGTTTTCATTTCAGTCCTTATTCTTTTGATTTTTGGTTTGTGTTTGGTTCCTTTAATTTTTTTGGTATGCAGGTTTTAATTTATTTTAATTTTGTCCTCCAATTGAAATTGGTCATATATGCTACTTTTTATTTCGGTCCTTATTATTTTAATTTTTTAACAAAATTACATTATATATTTTTTTTAAATGCCTTTATTTGTTTTTGTCCCAACTTTTTTATTTGTTTCAATTTTTTTCTTTAATTAGAATTAATTATATATTTTATTTTTTTATTTTGGCTCTTATTCTTTGAATTTTTTTATTTTGTATTAATTGTTTTTGTTTTTACGGTCCTTCTTGGACAATATTTATTTTTTACCCGTATTCATACACTTATGCTTTTAGTTTTTGTTTTTAATTTTATATTTTAGTTATTATTGGTGTTTTATTTTTATTCGGTTTAATTCTGAAATTTTAATTTATGTTGGTGATTATTTTAAAATTAATATTTCTCCTTTTTTTCCCATTGTTCTTTTTTTTTTTGTGTGTGTGTTTTGTTATTTTTATTTGTTCTTTGAATCAGATGATTTTATGATTTCATTATTTGCGCAATAATAATGATATTTTTAGTGATTATTTTTTTTGTAAAAATATTTTCCTTTTTTTTTTTGGGGGGGGGGGGGAAATTTAATGATTTTAATTGTTTGGAAAATAATATTGATAATAATTTTTACTGTTATAGTTATGATATTGATAGTAATGTATGAATGAATTTTCAATGGTGTTTTCTTATTTTTGTAGATAGAAAATCAACTATTTATTTTTGTTATTTGACATTGCAGGTGTTTTTCATAATTTTTATTTTATTTGTTGTGTTTAATTTAAATTGGATTATAAAATGAACTAATCTTAATACATGGAATTCGATAATTCAGGTATCCGAATCTTTTTTTTTTTTAATGATGATGATAATTTTATACTGGTGATTTTATTGAAATCTACTAAACAGATAAATTTATATGGATTTAAAATTTATATATTTTATAAAAAACTTGCACTTCACAGGAATTCTGCGTAGATTTGTTATTGTGTCCAAATTTATATTATAACAATAAAATCCCACATAATTAATCACGCGGGTTAGTGGCTATTGTATACACACACCCTTTTAAATACGCATGAAGGACATCATTTTTTCAAGGCTTTCATGTGAGAAAAATTGGCCATTTTGATGTAGCAAATGCTTTCCCATCTCATTCATGTGGACACCATTATTTCTTGCACATATCATTTGAATTATGAAAAAATCAAGCAATTATTCTTTAGTCGGTTGATGTTTTGTATTTTTTTATGTTTCGGTAAGAATAGTTTTTTCAAAAAAAAATATTGTTTATAAATGTACTAGAATAATATATATATATATATATATATATATATATTATTTTTGTTTGAAAAAAATATTTTTTACACAATCACATTAAAACGATTGAAAAACTCCAAAAATAAATTAATTTAAAGTAGAAATAAAAATATTTTCTTAAAATGTTTTTAAAAACTTTTTTAAAACACATTTTCAAACATTATCTTAGTAAAAAAAGCCTGAGTGTAGGCACCATTGAATAACCACAAACCTAATTCTCCAAATCTCACCCTTTTTCACGTGATCATGCTATGTAGAATTGAAATATATTTATGAAAAAAATACATTGATGTAGCTGGCGTTGGTGATGGCGCGCAAATCTTAAGCTTACGATACCTTGGTGTCATGCTCTCCATAATAAAAACGAGATTAACAGATTTATTTGTTTTTTTTCCCTTCATGTGAAGCTAATTTCTAGAACAAAACAAAAATTTATGTATAGTAAAAAAGTGATTTTCTATTTTAATTATTGAAGTAAGCACTGTGATGGCCATCAAGAATGCTATTGTTACCATCATTGTTATATCACCGACCATCATCACCATAAACTTATCATCACAACCATTATGATTATTCATTTGACGAACATTAGCAATTGCTGTCACTATTACCATGTCTATGACTGCCATCAACATGCCCCCTGATGCTGTTGTAATAACCAGCATCACCATAGATGAGTTGTGTACAATTAATTTTAAATTTTGTCTCGTATTTAGATCATCGACTTTAATTAGCTTAGGGAAGGCAACTTTTGGAACTTGCATTTGGTAGCCCTAGACATAGATTCGCGGCATATTAGAAATAAGTTTGTCAGTTTTGTTTCGGTTGATATTTTATTTTTTTTAATTGGAATGAAATATTTTAGTTTTGAAGCGTTTCGGTGTTTCATTCAGGGTTGTACTGCTTATATATATATATATATATATATATATATATATATATATATATATATATATATATATATATATATATATATATTGCTAAATACCTTAATTCAAAAAAAGAGTTCAAATTCAAAAATAAAATTATTTAGAATTGTGTAATTTAAATTTCAAACATAAGTAAAAAAAATGAGAGTTGAACTGATATAACTCGATTGACTCGATAAGTTCAAAGATAATATGAAAAACTAATAAAAATATAGTTTAATTAAAAAAATCAAGTTGACATCTTAAAAAAATATTAAAACAACGATATATTGAATCAACTCGGGTCAATCTAGATTAACCTTTCAAATATGTGACCTCCATTATAAGACTATGATAACCTTAAATAAAACAAATTAAATCAAATTATAAATTTCAATTCGTAATAAACTCGTTATTTTTTTAATTACTATCAGCCGTTTCAACAATGAGATCAACAACACTGACTAGAAAGACACGACGGTGTTTAGAAAAGCTGAATAACCCACCCATCTTTAACCCATCATCAGTTGCCCTGTCCTGCTCTTTGATATCACCACCCATCTCCAATCTACGAAATTGTGTGTGTGTGTCTATATATATATCACAGCTTCATGCCTATCCCTCCCTTCAGAAAAAAAGGTGGGCAGGAAAAGGGTTTTTTGGCATAATTTTCTAAAATAAAATTCTGGGCCAGATTTACCCCCAGCTTTCGGTCACTTTCTTTTATGGTGTTGGGCATGAACACCTTTTTAACAAGAAACCAAAAACATGGAAAAGGGGTAGCTCCAGCCTAGTTTTGTGTTTCTCTTTTCTCTTTTTTCTTCTTTCTACTATTGCAGTTTTGACCACAATCAGAGCGGTGTTTGGTCAGGCTTTTGCTTGCAGCATCGGGGTCAAAGTCAAATCTGGATTGGGTGTGGTTACAGCCTTACAGGTCTTACTGAACCTCTGATTACTTGATAAGCTCTCCTGTCAGGCCCTCCATTGTGATGCTCGTACAGTAGGTTACCATCACCGTCAAGATTCAGACACTTGTCCAGATAAGAGGATATTTCTCCTTTCTATCACATTTGGCAGAGAGTTGATAAGAAAAGTAAAATATTTTAACATAGATATATTAAAAATACGACTGGAAATAACACTTTATCAAAAACATGATTGAGAGCAGCAGTTTTGACAAAAAAATAAAAATCAATCCATAAACTAACTTGAACTCTAAAATGAATAAAAACCCTAAACAATATCTTATCTCCAAATCATAATTCTAAATCTAAAAATCGGCAGAAGAGTGGAGTTTGTAGATAGCAAAAGGTTGGAATGTTTTTTTTCTGGATGAGGTAAACCCCACTCTGAAAAGCGCACTTTGTGGATTTAGATACGGTTGTCTCAAACTCTTACCAGGAATGCAAACCCTGATTTGAAGTTGAAATCTGCGGTCATAAATATTTTGCTATCACGCCACACTTCTTATAAACTTGGAATGTGTTCATGAAAAACTGAAAGAATGACTTTGAAACGAAACTTATCTGTGTGACAATAGTTTGATACAGTACAATGTAGGACTTCTCCAAATTCTCTTGTAGTTCAGAGGGAATGGACGAATTATAACAATTGCTGGAGTCATCGTACCTTAACAAGTAGCCTGGAATGATCAATTATTAAGAAGTTGTTGCAGCACAGGATTGAGGTTTTCCTGAATGAAACTTTTACATTTGAATTATGATAATCTCAGCTTAATACAGTTGTTACTTGCTGGTGAGTGCTTCATGCAGCTTTTTTATGCCTTTCTTTGCTATTAGAATTGCCATTACATATTCCAGTGACACAATTAATGTTACTCTTGGCAGATTTGCAATGTCATTGCCCTGGGTTATTCCAAGATTTCTTTACAGTAATGTATGGAAGGATCCAAGGTCTGATACAAATTGCTTTCTCTAATCTATATTACCGTCTACTTTCCATGTTATATCTTGTATAACCTGGCTGCAAAGTGATTTTCAGTCTATTCTGTATCTGACATGCTGTTTTCTTCATGAACTGCCTTTTCTTTCATAAAATGCTGGCTTATATTATTTTTAAAGGGGGAAGTGATCTGTTATTCAGTGTTATTTAAATAAATCTATAGCACTATCTTCTTCATGAGATGATCATGGAAATTCAGTATTACTCTGCAGAAAACTCACCTCTTTCATTTTATGGAAATGCAGCCAATTCGGTGATATTTATCAAGAGGAGTATCTTATGAATCATGAAATATAAAGGAGCTTCCTTCTCATTTGAAGTCATTAGATATTGCCTAGTGTGTGATCTTCTTGGTTTCGCAATGCCCATCGATTACCTTACAAAAATTCTTCCTCTCCTGTGATAAAATGGAGTTCTTCACTTTCTTGGATTCGATAATCGGTTTGGATTTGATCCGTCGCCTTCGAAACTTCAGGTAAAAAACATTCCTTAGAGGTTGTTAAAATATTACAAGACACATATATTAATCATAGAGAAAGCTCACCATTAACAAGAATCTCTTCGCAGTGTGTCTTTGATTCTAGTACAAGTGTTCGAAGCAAGTTGTTAAAATCATGAGTTAACTCTTAAAAATTTATAATTTTACAAGTCAATATATGTTTACATGCTAAATTAGACTAAACTTGAAAACTAGTAAAATCATATTTGATTCATGCAAAATCAGTAAAATTGATCCGATTTTACTAAATTTATGATATAAATAACCAATTTAGTTTTGAATTTGATCTTATACTATTTGTTGATAATTTTATGAAATCAAATATACCATTCAAACTATATATTATATCTAGTTGAAATTTACAAGGAAATATTAGATAAACATCTTTTAAACTATATATTGAATCTAGTCGAAATTTATTGAATAATATTAGATACATAAAAATATATTTTATTAAATTATTAGGGTCGGATTTTAACCAACTACTTCTGGACAGAAGATTGGAGTGGTCTGGAGTTATCTGTAGTCGAACACCTTTAATTTGGTGAAGAAGAACATAATGAATTAAACTGATTGCAAGGGACAATAAATTAGTTTTGTTGTAATAAACCTGACCAACCCAAGTCATGTACATAACAAAATCAATGATAATGAGAGAGGAGAGAGAGAGCAGGAAGGAGTCATTCTCTGCAAGCAAAACATAGTTGAAATCCCGGTCCCTACATGTATTCCTGATCTGGAAATGATGTTTTTCCTCTATCATCTTTCTTTGGAATTTATCAGTTCACGATGGAGGGAAGAAACGATTAAGGTTGAAAGGAAGGGTGTAGAACTCTTCATTCCTGCTGTCTCCTTTGAATGTCCGAAACTTAACCCACCATGGCATTCCCCTGTCCCTAGCACTGTCCTTGTAGTCAAGTGTGTTGTCTAAGAAAACAGCGATTATCAATGCAACAGTTGGGGCTGAGAAGAAGATAGTGTTGAGGAAATCGTTGAACTGCACATAAAAAAATAAAATAAAATAAAATAAAAATTTAAGGTAATCAATTGCCCTGTAATTGCCAAGGAATGCAGCAAGCAATGAGACAACAGTGCACTAAGAACGCAGAACATCTGCTTTAACTTGTCATGAAGGTCTTCGTAGATCCAAAATGTGAGCTGTTTTCATGGTGGATGTTAGAAAACTTACCCATCCAGCTCTGGTATGAGCAGGACCATGATAGGCATTGGCAGTGTATTCTCTAAAGTATTCAGGGACAGACAAACCAAGAAAGAAAGCAACGCCAGTGATGAAAAGGTTTCTCATTGAGTTCATGTTTGTGAATTGCAAAAATGACAGCCCCACGGAAGCTGCAAGACAACAAAAAACGCTGTAAGGATCAGTTTATTACAAACGAGTCATAAGATCTTGGTAGAATCATGACGATCTCGAAAGAGAAGTAAGCTCACCAACTAGACCGAACAGCACACAATAGACAGCACCGAAAATAGGGAAGGGTATTGACGCAAATAAAGCTCCAAATTTTCCTGCCAGGGGGTGGAAAGATCAATTATACAGAGGAGTTATTTTATTTTATATAAATCAGCATATAATTGGCTGTATCTCTCACCTAAAATAGAGAAGAATATCATGAAACCAGCTGCGATCTGAATAACCCTGCGGCTTCCAACACGAGTGCTTCCAAGCAGCCCGATGTTTTCTCTGTTGTTTCTCTTAGAAATTAGTCCGGTTGCATATAAAAGAGAGCTTCAAGAGAGATGAATCTATGCTACTTACACAGAGACTGTCGAGCCAGTCAATGTTCCAAATAGTCCGTCCAGTAGAATCCCGATGCCCTGCCAGCCAATACCACGGCTCAGAACATGAGCTGGAGGTGGGGTGGCACTTGCTAGCCGTGACGCAGCTTTGTATGCTCCAGTTGACTGTCAGACAAGTGATCAGTCTTGATTTCACTAACTTATAGAATAAGGCTGACGAGCATTGACGAGCTAGTTTGTACCATTACCTCAATCAAAGAGACAAAAACAGCAGCCATCATTCCGAAACAATGACCAGCATCAAAGGTGGGAGCACCCCATTGAAGAGGATATGGGATCTTTATCCTGAAATGAAAAAAATAAAAAAATAAAAACTCCTTAGGGTGAAAAACAGGCTGTAAGAGCTTGATTTAATAAAGAACTTTCCCATCCAAGGGGGCTTTGGAGCCATCGCTAGCATTTAATTCAGGGTTCTTCATCAGAATCCCAGTACTCACATTTTGATATTGGCATGCACTCGCATATGTTTTTTCCTTTATAAACTATATATGCTCTGGTGTGAATAAGAAATGCGACAATATTTATAATCCAAACATGGAAAAGAGCGAGCTACCAACCACGGGGCAGAAGAAATGAGGTAGGCTTTATCAGTTCGACAGTTAATTTGAGTGATTTCTGGACGATGTTTGTAAGCACCACTGGCTGTCAGGAGGTGTGCATATGCCCATATCACCGTGATAGATATAAGAAGAGCAAACCGCTCCAGTATTGGCAGCTGTTTTGTCTGGAAACCTTTCAAGTACTGCACCGTGCCGGCAAAATAAAATCAAATAAAAATTAGAAAGACACCTTTTTTTATTAATCTAAATCATTGAACAAGAAGGTAGTTCCTGGACAAATGGAAAAGGTAGTAAATTTAGTCTCTTTAATCCTTAATATTGCATATACAGAACCAAAAGTGACTAGGCTTTAAATTCTTATGACATGCATTGTTATGTGAAGCTAAAAATGGTCAAACCCAAACAAAAGTATTGACACTAGGATTAGGTGTAACACCTGGGAGCAGATTATAAATAGGATAAGCATGGGGATGCCAACTTCTACACACCGTCCTGTCTGAAGCGGATTCACAAAAAAAAAAAGCAACAAAGAAAACGCACAGCAGTCAGAACAACTAAGATGTAGAACGACGGCAAAAAAATCCAGTGCAAAAAGAAGAAGAAAAATGCCAGTGAAATTGTCACTGTACCACAGGGAAGCCTCTATCAAACAGACCAAAACCTACTAATGCCATGACTGGGACCATTCCAATTGGACTGAAGAACCTGAAAGATCAATAAATCAGCAACCTATGTAATGCTTGAATTTGTTTTCATGATCATGTGTCTGAGATATACAGCAGCATTACCTGGAACAAATGGCCCATAGTTGACTGTATCCTAGAATTATTTGTATGCTTGATGACACTATCAGAGCACCTTGGACTGCTCTCATTGTGCTAAGAAATCTCTAGACATACAAAATACAATTCTTCAATTAGTTCTTGCTCTGATTAAAATGACATGACAAATCATCTAAGCAAGGAGTATGGAATAATACCTCAATAGTCAACCCAACACCTTTTATTATCTTTTTTGTTTTGATACACGCTCACTTTGTTCAATATTTCCCCCCTCCAAACTATTGTAAGAACACACACACAACACACACTTATGGATTCCATTCATTTGCTCTAGTAATTACTAGTACTATCACATTTGAATTTATCACGATGGAAATAGTGTAAATAGTAAATTTATCACTTGGATTCAGAATTTAGATACTCCACAGCCTTGTAAATAGTAAAGCCAATTAAATGAGTGGGTCACACAAAGTTGACTAAAGGGACCTCTTGATCCTTCTGGGTTGTCACGATGGACTTTTGCCTTGTAAGGTGAAAGATTTTCTACTCTATTCAGAACTGTAAAAGATGAAAAAAGAAAAATGAGACTAACCAAATGGTCATCAGTAATGCTGGTCAAAGTAGGGTCATGAATTATTGACACAATGGGGACCATGAATGCATAAGACCCTCCAATTACGGTCGGTAAACGCGTCCCAAACAGTGTTTGTAGAAGTGTGTTGATCCCTTCAACAAAAAGCAGAGTCTGCACCACCCTCACTTTATCACCCTGAAACACACCGCATTAGCCCAGAACAAAAATAAATAGATAGATAGATAAACAGATTCTCTTTCACAGGTCTACTCGATCTACTTGAAGTAAAAAAAATTAAAAATGGCAGGTTCTTTCAGGTCACGTGCCCACAATGTACGAGTTTTTGAAGCAATGGATACATAGGAATCAGAAGGTGATGGTGAAAATCGACTCACATTATTACCACCCATCAAAGGAACAAGAAATGAAGGGATCATGACAGCAGTTCCTAAAGCCAAAATATAATGCTGAAAACCCAAAGCTATAGCCTCTCCTGCTTCCACAAACACCAAGTTAGAAAAAGAAGAGACTAATACAAGCTAAAATGACTTGATATTAAAAAAGAAAAACAGAAATGAACATACCCCAAGATGGGTTAGAATCGATACAGTACTCTAAGCCTTGGAGCTGGTCCATTGGAGGGTGACTTATCTCTTCTGGTTTTAAATCAGCTGCCATTGTTTATAATCAATCCCCTCAAAACCACTCTTGTTTTTGCTTCTTAAGCTCAGAACTCAAAAGGGGTATCTACTTAATGAATCAAAAAATCGATAGATAGAAAATAAGTAGATAAGCTAGCTCAAGAGAGTCAGGAAAACAGAGGAATGCACTTTGATCGACTGAATCAGAATGAAAAAGAGAGATAAAAGCAAAAAAGGGTTAAAGAGAAAGGGAGATGAAAAGGCAAGCAAGCAAGAAAATGATGGTAGAAATGAGATGGAGGCACTTGCCGCGCACTAATCTTGCCTTTCTTTCTATCTACAGAGCTTACGCCTATCTATATATATTTATGTTGTTTTTTTTTTTTTTTGGCAAAACCAATAGTTAACGTTAACTTTTCCGACATTTCCTAAACTGCCCTTTAAGGAACTCTCTCAAACTGAATATTACCGTTGCCCGACTGCCTCCTCCATTTTAAATCTATTCAGCCTCTTCACCGCACCGAGCAGAGTGGAGTAGGTGGCTGCATCCTCATTTATTTATTACCTGAATCTACGCCGGCTTCTCTGTTCACGTGTAAGTGACTCAGTGTACCTCGGAATGTTTCTACTCCCACCTTTTCTTTTTTTTTTTTTAGTAAAAAACATTTTCATTATTAATTCTTTATTTAAAATTATAGTTTTCCAATCTATATCTGGAATTATTTTATAGTTTAGTATATTTTATATTCATAAAAAAATAAATATAAAAACGATTAAACAAATTAATGACATGGAATACAATCTAACTTTTACCTTAATTAGAGAAAGAATCAGAGTCGTAATAAAATTTACAAACTGGTCCAGACATCCAGTTATATGAATTGCTAATTAATAATATTAAATATAATTAACATTAAAATGTAGTTGAGATGTGCAAAACTAGCTCCAACACTTTAGTTACATGATCTATTAATTAATAATCTTCAATATAATTAATGTTAAGATGGAGATTATCAGGGGCAAACTAGTCACTCGGCCCATTGAAAATATTTCAATTTATTTATTGTAAAAACAAAAGGAAGAATATTAATATTATGACTTGAAAAACTTAATCCTTGTTGTTTATGAAAGCTAATTAATTAATTTCTATAGTGTCAAGAATAATTAGATAGTCACTAGTTTATTTTCTTGTTACTATTTATTAAAAAAATCAATAACATAAAATTGATAAATGAACTTAGGTTATAATAAAAATTGAATATGCAATTTTGAAGCCACAAGGACGAAACAGTCCATTTTTCTAAACTACAGGGATGGAGCTGTAATAGCAAGAAAGTGACAACTGAATGACTGTATTTCTGTCCGATTTTACCCCTAGAGATAAACCTTGAGAAAATCATTACCTGAAACAGTTAAAAGTAATAGTTTGTAATAACAACAATAATAATAAACAGAGGCAGAGGACCCCACGTGTGAAGATGGAACAAAAAAGAAACAGTGTACGAATCTCTAACGTCTCTATTTCCATGCGAAGACAAACGAATGGCTTAGATACGAGAGCTCACCTCTCCCCCTTCCCCTATTATGCCTTCATTTTCACTGCTCTCTGCGATGCTTGCTTCAACACTTGTGCACCTCTCTCTCCTCCATGGCATCCCTCTCTAACTAATAGTCAACCTCTTCAAAATTATGAATAAATTTTATTTATTAATTTTGTTCTTTTTTTTTTCTTTGTAATGTAACCATAGGGTTTAGTGAGGGTTAAGCTATTTACAAATATGTTTCCAATATGAATGCGAATGGACTATGAGTAGTAAAAGAAAATTGAGTTATCGAAACCCTACTGTTTTTTATGGATAAAGTATCAATAAATCATCTCGTCTGAAAATTTAGCCTGCTAGGTGAATACCCAGGATATAATTTATATTATTCTCTGATACATCTCTCAAATGAAAGCTCTCTGAGCTTGAAACTTGCACAAACCAACACTATTTTATGCTTGATTTTTATCAAATAGAATGAAGATTATGAAATTCGAACTTGAGTCTGATATCATGTCAAATAATCATCTCTCTAAAAATTTAAGTTGTTGGGTGAGGTTTCAAGATATAATTTATATTATTCTATAACATGAAAGATAATATTATGGAAATGATTATTGGATTGCTTTCCTTGGAGTTAAAGGTTACTTATATATTTTTGAATCTGTCCATGTAAAAGGTAGGATAGTCAATGTGTTTGTCTATGATAGTTTTGGATGATTCGAGGACAAAGGTATGGAGTGATAACAAATCACTAAAAAATTGCATGAATTTGGGTTTATAGGGTTGTGTATTGTTGATGATAGTAACATGAACATGTGACCAGAAAACATAATATCACTTAAGGTGTATATGTTTTGCCTTTATTTAATATATATGTTTTGCCCACATTTAATGTGTATATGTTTTGAATCCATATGGTGTGACCATTATCTTTTGTGGTGCATAACAAGAAACTCAAAAAAGTTAAAGTGGATTGAATTGTAAAGGGTGGTAATAGAAGATGGTGTTTTACATAACTACTTTAAATTTGACAAAGTTCTTAACTAAGAAAGGGATAAAATCATGAAAATAAATAAATTTGACCTCACTATAGTAAGGTTATGGATGTATGAAATCAAATTGAATTCATGTGAAAAAAACATTTTGAATAAATTGGACAATAATCTATATGATTTAAACAAAACTTATTTAGTTGCACTAAATAAAAGAAATAAAATGATTAAAAGTTAACAAAAAAAAAATACACGCCAAACACTAAAACTTATTAGTTATGCTAAATAAAAGAAATAAAAAGATTAAAAGTTAAAAAAAAACACCAAACACTAAAACTTATTAGTTGTACTCTGATTTTCCCAAACTTACAAAACTACCACTTTCATGCGTATAAACTTAGGTTCTAGGTTTAGCTCACACTAAAAATGCGATAGCTGCAATGAGTTATCAAACACTATGACACTGTATTTCAAAAATATTTTTATTTTTTATTAAATTTTTAATGTTCTTATACCATTTTCATGTGCTAATATTAAAAATAATTTTTAAAAATAAAAATATCATTTTAATATATTTCTAAACAAAAATTACTTTAAAAAACAATATAAAACACACAGTCACTAAGTTACTTAATATATTAAAACAAAGCTAGTTTGGAGGAGAAATTATTGATAAATAAATAAACAGTGTATGAAAAGGTAACTAACTAGTCGTTGGACAAAATGATTAGTGGATAAAAAGTGTGAATACGCTTTCTCCCTCCTCAATTTCATAATAAGCTAAAATTAAAGATCATACCAAATAACTCTCAATGCCCAAATTTTACTTGACCACGAGTTTTCATAATCTCATGCCGATAAAAGTTTTATAATTTTATTTGCAAAACGTTTTTATCCCGTAAACTTTATATATTACTCTAATTCATTAATTAAAAATAGAAATAAATATTAAAGATAATTTTTTAATTAATATTTTATATAAATAATCACCGAAAATAACAACGGTATCCATGCTTAAAATTCTTTTTGCAGAAAGCATTATTTAAATGAGATATGTTTCACTTTCACACATAGGAATATAGGATAGAAGGGGCAAACCTGTTCGAGTTGACAGGAATCATGGCGTGGAGAGCCAAAAAGCAAGAGGGCCGCTACTTTAGCCAAGAAATGTTGACCGGGAATCTCAAATCAAAACATCTCATCACAATCGAAATAGATTGATGTAATCATCATGCGATCATGAAATGCAATTTGATATGTGTCCGAGAGACGAGTGGAGGGAAGAGTATAATTTTGTCGAGTGGGCACGGGCCTTCTCTGCTGGCTATGGTAACCGGCAAAGGAGAATGAAACGACGACGAAGGTCTGCTTCCCAAACACCGCCAAGCTTGAGGAAGAAAAAACAGGTGCGAAGGGATGTATATGATTTGTGCAAATGGCATCCGAAAGAGAGCCATGTAATGGTGTCATGCTCGGGAGTTATTTCCTCGGTGGAATTTCCTTTCGGCTGGGGCTTTGGAAAGTGTGATTCTGAGTGCGCATCCAAATTTCTTTGTCCACCAAATTTCCTTCTGCCGATTTGGCTTTCAGCAGGCTACTGGGGTCAAGGGTGCCTACCTGCCACTCTGCGGGAAAGCTGACAGCAAAAAACACACCCTTTTCTACGCAGCACAGCTGTGCCCCAATTTCATCATCACATTCGAGACTACACCGATATATATATATAAAGATGGTTTTAAGCAACTAGACTCGCGAACATACTGAAATCTCGGCTGATCACATGGACGTGCACAGCAAACAGAAGAGGCTGACCTCATGCTATGAGCTATATTACACTTCAAGCTGAAAATTACAAGAAAATAGCTCTACGTTACAGCTAAATACAATTTCTTTTATTAAAACTAGCATGTTAACAAGAACAGAGCAATGTTGCCTAGAGCAATTTTGTCCACCCCCAGAATGGTATTATATCCTGAATTCATCGCAGAAGCGAGTGACAAAATGCTCAAGATCTTCTTTTCAACCTCCCTTCTCCGGATCTTTTATCTTCTGCCTCGCCGTTTCTGCCGCCTGTCTTCCAAGATTAGCTGAAGATATTAGTGCTGCTTGAGCTGCTGCTGCTGCTTCAAAAGAATCCTGTCCACCAGTTAGTAAATTCCTTCCATCATCATCCACCTGAAAGCAAACAAAATAGTCGAAATGGTAGTTCCTCAGCATCACTGCAATCATAAGGTTACACATATGAGCCACATGCAGTGATAACCTTATCCCATTTTGACTTCTTGTTCTGTCTAACCTCACAAGGAGCTGCATTTGAAGATGGAAGCATCCCGCTAGCGGTGACAGCTGAAACACCAGAAAAATCAGCTCAAGGAGACCATTATAAAATACAACATTGAGACGCCATAAGCAAAAACTTATCTCATAAAGTCAATGCCTACAGTCAAAGAAACTTTTCAGGACCTGGAATAGGCATGCTGAACTTCGTTGGAGGTACAATCACTCCAGGCCGAGTGATCCCTGTAACAAATTCGACCTTTGGACTTCTCTTCAACTCTTGATCCTTCCTCTCCCTCTCACGCCTCATATCTCTGCTTTACACATATATTAAAGGTCATTTTTCAAGGAAATTACATTCAATGAAAAAACAACTCTGACTGCTAAAAAACCAGGGCTTCGAATGACTTTGAAAAACAACCAGCCAGACACTAGAGAAATCGATTCAGCAAATCAAGCTTTTCAATTCCAAATAAGTCATAAGGTTCAATTAAAACACACGAACTTCATAATTAACCACATTAGGGCATCTCCAGTGGGCATGCTATATTGAAGAGCCAAAAATAAAAAATTAATATTTTAGCATTTTTTAGTCCTTTTAGGCACTCCAGTGGAGTGCCAAAAGGGGAGGTAAAAATACCTCCCCCTTCCCGAGCTGCTATCTATAGCAGCTCGGGAAGTGCTGCTAAAAAAGGTGGCCCCACCTTGGGGCCACCTTTTATATATATTATAATATATATATATATATATATATATATATATATATATATATATAAAATGTAATATATTTATTAGAAAATGATATAATTATATCAAAAATATTTATTTTTATTTACAAATACCTTAACAAGAGAGTAAAAATTTATATATAAAATTAATAATTATATAACTTACTCCTATTAATTATATAATCAATGTTGGAGGGTTTTTTAAAAGCATTTATTTAATTATATAACTTACTCTTATTAATTGTATAATTAATTGCATAATTAAACTACATACAAAATAATTATACTATATTTAAAATAATAAAAAATTAAATGACTCTCAAAAATAGCTTTTACCACTGGAGCACACATCAACAAAAATGCCATTTTTACACTATTTAAAGTGCCATTTTAGAGATTTGGCACTCCAAAATAGCACTCCCCACTGGAGATGCTCTTACAAGTGAATTTAAAGGATCCCCAAACCCATATTAGAAAATTCAAATCAAAGACAGTAATGGGACAGTGAAAAGAAATAGCAATAACCTGAAAGACAGCAATTATGGGAGAGTTCAGTTTATGTTCCAAACAATATCATGCATTCTTAAGTTTGGGAGAGAACCATGATTCAAAAAAGGCATTTTTCTAACATTACTCACAGTAGAAAACCAATAAAGGATCCAACCGAGGATTGTCTAAGATTACTCATAGTAACCAAACTGTAAAATGCAATCCAAATTATTTAAAACAAACAATATCTGAGGGAATAATTTCAGAAAATGAAGAATAGTACAGTGAGGTAACACTCTGCAATGTCCTATTGCAATAGTTTCAGATTATAAAGTAAAATTTTGCAATGTGCTTCTAAAGGACCAGATCTTTCAATCAAAATGTACTGAGGATCAACGAGTAATAATAGCTTCCTAATCAGAATATTCCCAACTCAGCCCTGCTCAAGAACAAAAATCTCCAGAAAAAAACAGAAAGCATATATTTTTATAAAAATGGGTGTGTATAGTAAACAAAATATCCAAGGTACCAGAGATAGCAATGTTATAAAGCACTTATTGACAACAGAAATTAAAGAAACTTGCTTGCAACTCCTCTGGGCACTTCTCTTTTGGTGGTGGAGGAAGAAATTTATCCAATGGATTAACACCCTCTGCGGGAACCTCATTAGCACCTTCAGTGTTGACAGCTTCCGATTCATTAGTGGTATCATTTATTTCACCAGGCTGTGATGGTCCTCAATTTTCAAATGATACTGGAGTTGCTTGAACACTGGGAGATAAAACATGAGCAGTTCCTGAAGAAGATTTTTCTTGCATGACACCTGTTACAAACAGATTTAACCAATGATCAGCATGAGCAATCTAACTAAGAAACGATAAGAACCTTGATTTGTCTCATTTCATTGTAATTGCATGCAAATTTCAAAACAGTAATCAAACAAAAATAAAAAAAAATGAGCAGGAGAGCTTTTTGTTGGCTAAAGATGCATTCATTCATCTTACAGTCAATTTCTGAGAACACTGGTAAATAGCATTAAATCATATGCAATTTAAGAGGAAACCACCAATTTAAAAAATAAATTGTCCCATTGAGTCTGTATACAATAATAACTAACCTAACTCCTCCAGAACCATCATGAATATGTTTCTCGACAGTATTGCTCACCATCACAGTTGTTCAGCACAGATAATACATATTCACATTTGCAACATGCAAGATCACATTTAGGACAAACTGCATAACAATACATAACTAATGAGGGGGTAAACTCTAATGGTCTGTTAAGAAAAAAATGGGTGTGAATAAAATCTAAAATTCCATCTTGATTTTTGACCATCGAAGATGATCGGAAAAATAAGCAAAGACAATTCATCATTTACCTAGACAAGCAATGCATCCTCTGCCATATATACCGAAAATTGGGTGTGAATAATGTGTAATATCCGCCACTTTGGAATTTACAACCAAATGCATATCTTATTTGATTTAATAATCTAGACATTTAAATACTATATATACTATAAATACTATATCATATATTGTAATTGTTTTATAATGTATTTAGAAATATTTTACTTATGATTTTATAATTTTTTTATCTTCACAATTTTATAATTTTATAGTGTAAAATTTCAAATATGATTTTATAATTCTAATTTTATAATCTAAATTCAGAAAATACTTCCATTTCATGATAAAATGACGATTTTGACAGTTGGACCAATCTCCCACCACAATTTATCCACTACAGGGGAGGTGGGAGCGAATTTACTTCAGATTTGATTGCATATGTGGTGTATACGTGAGATGAATCTGTAACTTCCGCACCTCTAACTTCTCCAGGTTCCGAGATCAAGGCAAGACATTTATGGCGATGCATCCATCGCTGTCTCCTTTTACTTTCTTACAGAACAGCTGATGGTCAATGGGAAGAAATATGTCTGAGAGTGAAGCTGCTTTTGCTTTAGCCTTTGATGATGATGATGATTGCTTGTCGCTTAACGTATGTACTTCCGACCCACTTTTTCAAAACGTCTACCTTTCGAAAATTCAGTGATCTGATCGATGACCTCGCACAAAAGCTATTCATTCGCATTCGATCACCTGTTTTTCATTTCGTTTATAAATTGCTTTTCAAAAACTTTAATTTTTTTTTATTTTAGTTTTTCAAGGTTATTTTCATGTGTATATATAGTTAACAATTTTAAAAAATAAAAAATATTATTTTAATATATTTTTTAAAAAAAATCATATATTATTAAAACAAATATCAAAATTTACATCATAGGGATTGGTACTTTTGTTTCTTTTTTCTTTTCACATCACATTGATGTTGAGTTATTTCGCTGATTTTGTCCTTATTTCGATTGATTAAAAAAGGTAGAACCACACCACTCATGCGCACTGAACAATTAAAATAAATCGCTAGGTCCTGGCCTCTGCTGCCATGGACAAAAACAGCCGCCTTCAGAATTGAAATTTCCTTCCTTCCTTCCTTCCTTGGAATATATATTATCATCAGCAGATGGAGTACCCGTTTGGCACGCCGTCCCGCAGAAATTACATTTTCTTTTTATTTAAAAAATATATTTTTATGTTTTTAGATCATTTTAATGTGCTGATATCAAAATAATTTTTAAAAAATAAAAAAATATCATTTTGATATATTTCGACACGAAAAACACTTTAAAAAGTTACCGCAAACGCTCTTCCAAACAGGCCTTCTAGAATCTAGCTATCACAGCCACAAGATCAAAGTCCGGTCCCCGCTTCATATATGTTCAATATTGAAAATATGATTCTTCTAGCTAGGCTAAATAGATCACGCAGCTGAAAAGAGATACGCATGGCCATGGAGCATCCATTTCTCTCCCTCTCTTTCGTTTCGCTAGAAAATCCATATCAAAAGACGCAAAAAGAACAAAAAATTAAAGACCGACTAAAGGGGATAATTTTATATATATATATATATATGAAAGGCCCACAAGAATTGAAACAGGAGATTAAAGGCTTACTATAGTTTGGTGATTGTTCAAAAACAGGCAATCGTTAGATTCTCTTGTTCCTTTTTTTCTCCCTTTACTTTTCTTTTCCTTTTAAGTTTTTGTCTGTACACGACATAAATAAATAAATAAAACACACAAAAAGCTATAAATTTTGAGAGAGAGCCAGCAGGACACGGTGTCTTGCAGGTTAGCTTCCCTGACCCCCGTTTCACTTCATAGCACGTGCACATCACTTCGCAATCCAACCAATCAAAACGCGCCATTGCAACATGCTTGCCTCGTAGTTATCCCATGCGCGTGAGGTAGGGCGACTCGACTCGACTCGACTCAACACGGATGGATGTCTTTGAGTGAACCCAAAATTTGCTGCATGGTGGGCCTCTTTTCAGGCAGCTCAGCCGTACAAAGGTACCCAACTCGGAGGCACTCAACCATCTCGCTTGCTGAGTCACCACCCAGTCTCAGCCTCGAGTCAATCGCGTCACCACCACGACCCTCTCTCACTAGCCTCCTCACCCACTCCACGTTCTCTCCACTCCCTGGCTTGCCCGTCATTAACTCTATCAACACAACCCCAAAACAATACACGTCATGCTCCAACCCCCAATCTTTGTTATCCAAACCGGCACTGCTGTTCTTTCGACCGACGTTGCGAAGTCCAAAATCGGCAACCCGGGGTTCGAGGGAATCAGAGAGGAGGATGTTGGACGCGACGAGGTGGCCATGAGTGGATCCCGCATGGTGGAGATAGGCAACACCACGAGCCACCCCGACGGCTATGCGGTGGCGCGTGAGCCAGCTAGTTTTTTCTTCAGGAAAAGCAATGTGCGACCCGTGGATGTTTTGATTCTCCCACGTGTCAGCGCTCCAGTCTTCCAAGTTGGTTTCGAGAGTGGGCAGCTCGTGGAGCCACCGGTGGAGATCTCCGTTGAACATGAATTCGTACAGCACGAGCTTCTCTTTACCTGGTATAAAAAATTAGGAAACCCAAAGAGAGAGAAAAAGAATTAAACCATCGAGTTCAATATTAATATTGAATTTATCCTAATGTATATTGTTTTTTAAAAATATATATTAAAATAATTTTTTTTAACTATCAACATTTTAAAATCATAAAAAACCGAAAAAAATTAAAATTATCTAACTCTCAAAACATCTACTAAACAAACGTATTTCCATCAAAATTCTGGACGAACAAAATATAATAATACATTTTCTAAATAAAAATTACAGACATGGAGAAGAGAAACCGGTGCAAATTTTCATAATATCCGGGACGAATCAGGGAACTTCCGAGAAATTAATCACGAACTCTTAAATTTGTAATCATGTTGTCTGCTAGATTTTCAGGTGACAGGGCGTGCACTATAAACAGCTACTTAGTACGACACCCAAAATTCTGAAGTCTGAACCCTACAATTTAATGACAGCACGCGAGACCAGTAAATAGATTGCAGAGATAAAAATGAGAAATAAGTAAAAATATTACCTGCAATGCAGTAACCACATAGTGGCAAGAGGTTGGGGTGTTTCAGTTTGGAAATATCTTCAAAAATAGCAACTGCATCACCATGATCAAGGTCTCTAACATTCTCCAAAACCTTGATTGCCACATGGAGGTCTCCTGGTAGGACAGCCCTGTAGAGGGGTCCGCACCTGCCCTCTGCTAGGACAGAGTCTTTGCCAAATTGTGAGGTGGCAGCAATCAAGTCCTTGAAAGTCAAGTTCATCAAGGGCTTAGATGACATGATCACTGGTGCTGATGTCGGCTCTTTAATGTCTGCCACCCATGATGAACCCGACTCCGTTTCAAAGCTGAACGGCCCTGATTTGTCCATCTTGAATGTGAATTGGACTGGTTTAGAGATTGCCCATTTGTTTCTACTTGCAATCTTTCGCCTTCTGCGCATGCAGAAGACACCAACAGCAATAGAAACGAAGAGAAATGCTGATGTTGATGAGACACAAATGACCAGAGTTTTGGTTTTCGATTCGGGCCTTGCTTTTTTGGCGTGTGAGTTAATTGGCGGGTGTGTTTTTATGATTCCTTCGTGAGGTTGGGTTTGATTTGAATGTGGCCTCATGGTGGGATTAGATGGGGTTTTCGAGGTGTCGAAAATCAAACTACCACCATGACTAAAAGCAGATTTTCCAAACTTGTTGTACTTGCCAACAAGCCCTGAGAAGTTGTTTAGTGAAACATTCAAGAACTCAAGGCCATCTAATTGAGGGAAATCAGAGGGGAATTTACCATTCATGGTGTTGTTCGAGACATCCAAATACTTCAATGATTGGAGACCTGCAATGACTTTTATGTTGCCTGAGATGCTGCAGCTTGAAATGTTCAGAGACTCTAGCTTGGTCAAGTTACCGAACCCGGAAGGCAAAGAACCCAAATCATTGTGAGAGATATCAAGAACCTCTAAATTCCCAAAACCAGAGAGTTTAACCACGTTGGTGAACCTGTTGGTCGAGAGATTGAGCACTTTAAGCATTGATATAGATGAACCATTGATCCCAAACCCAACGCTCCCTCCAAGCCTATTCCTGGACAGATTGACTTCACGCAGGCTCGGTACAGACCAAAACCAAGCTGGCACCAGCCCCTGAAGTGAGTTGCTGGAGAGATCAATTATGTGCAGGCGGGACATGTTCTTGAGATACTTCCAAGAAATGCTACCACTCAAGTTTCTTGAAGGAAGTCTTATTTCTGTTATAGAAGGACGGGAACAGTTTGAAGCATGTTGAAACCAGGAAAGATTGAAGCCAGAGACAGAGCTAAAAGCCTTCGAGACAAGTTCCTGGTCTATACTGTTGCAGCTAGATTCTGCAAACACAAACAGTGAAAAGACGAGCAAAACCCTACAAAACACATCCATTTTCCTGGCTTCACAGCATCCAGTATTGACCCCTGTCACTTTTATTTTCCATATAAGAGAGAGGGCACAAAAGAACTGGAGAGAATGAAATGTACAGAAAGAAAACTAGGCTGAGGCTCTTCTCTTGATTTTGTTGGTGATGTTATTAATGGAGTGGGTGAGAAGGTGGAGTCTTTTTGCTGAAGCATAAACCATATAAGAAGAAGAGAATTTGGATTCTGTCCTCCAGCCCGAAAATTACCCGGTTAGTGATGTGGTGATTGCCGAATAAATGTTATGTAAGTTTTTTTTTATCTCAAAATATTTTTATTTAAAAATATATTAAAATATCATATTTTTTAAATTTTATTTCTGATACAAACAATCTAAAAATATCAAAAATAAGTTGATTCAAGCTTTTTTAAAAAATAAAAAATAAACGTGGATTGATGTCTCCTCTGTTCCTCTCTCTGTGCTGTAGCTTGTTACTGTATCAGTTCGAAGAGGAAGAAATAAAAGTGGAGGAGGTTAAGGAATCATCTTATCTAGAAGTTTAAGTTTTTAAGTGAGGTCTCAGAATATGATTTATATTATTCTCTAAAACATACTTTCAAGTGAAAGCTTTTTGGGTTTGAAACTTGCATAGACCCGCATTACCTTGTGCTTAATTTTTATCAAATAGAATGGAGGTGGTGAGATTCAAACTTGTGACCGATGGATCAACAAGACTCTGATACCATGTTATTAAACTATTTCACCTAAAAATTTAAGCTTTTAAATAAAGCCCCAGAATATAATATATATTATTCTTTAACCAGGTTATGGTTGACTCTCTTTTCTAGGGCAACTCCATAATGAATTTGACAGATTACTTCACGTTAGAGGCACTGATGGATGCTGAGATGCAGCTATATGAAAAGAAAATGTGGCCTCAATTCAACGTTTCGAGCCTACAATTCGCTCTGGTATTTCTGTACAGGCAGAGTGCAGCCCCACAATTCAATTCAAAACAATTTGATTACCAAAATAAAAATAGTAAAATCTCAAAATGGAATGTGACACAATGAACAGTTTTATTTTATTTTTCCTATAATAAATGCCCGTCTGAAATGTTATTTAAATTAATTTTTTTGAAGTGATTTATGTTTACAAATACATTAAAATACATTTTTTTGCATTTTGGTGACAGGAGGGTGGGTGTAATGGAGGGTTTCAGTTGTTTCTGAGCGAGCATGTGTTGTCTGTCTTGTAATGCTTGTTTTGTAACCTCCTCCAGTTCTCAGCTGATTCTTTCTTTCATCGCCATAAACATCCTGTGGAAGCATCGACTGCTTCAAGTAAACAATGGAAGCATCTACTGCTTGTCTGATTCTTCATATACTTTATTCCTTAAAATTAAAGTTTCATGACTAGACGTTAAAGCTATCTTCCATGGCTCTGCCGTGCCTCTGATATGATGAGAAATATGATATCATGAGATGGATAATATGAATTGCGCGTCAGGATTTTAACATATTTTATCTTAAAAGACATGTCTGCAGGGCTGCTGCGTGTAGTTTGAGCTGAAGTGAATTGAGCTATGGCGCACTAACTATGAATTAAATAAATAAAAAATACAAAGGTAAAAAATAATAATTAAAATTCAGCCTTTCTTTTTTCGAAAAGGAGATGGAGAGAAATGCGACCTCAGATAGTGCAGTTCCATGTACAGAAGTTGAATAATTTGAAATAAAAACTTGGAAAATATATTATATTTTAAACTCATCCACGAGGAAAACTCAGAACTCTCCACTTCTGTTGGCCATCAAGATTCAAAATAATGCAGGGGGGGCTAAAAGGTGTCTGTGCCTTCAAAAGCTAAGGCTCTTTCCACAATAAATCTCCACACCACCTACCATCATTACCCAGTTTTGATTAACGGGAGAGATATATAATAATAAACCCACCTCGAATCAGTGGATAATAAGAATCAAATCATGAGGTGATTATTATTTTATTTATGATCAGGGCTGCCCCACCTCCCCACAATTCAATTTTGGTGCACTTTTTTGACGGAGCAAGCCATGTGAACAAATATGGGCAGGGGACATTCTTTCTTGGATGGTTCAATGTCAATTTGACACCAGTTTCGTGTCTATGTTCAACAAGCTTGACTAAACATCAAGTGCGACTTCTTGATCTTGCGGGGCAACGCTGCTTCACATTACACTTTCATGACTAAAACCAATCCACTGATGCCATATGATCCCAACAATCAGAGACAAGTTCCAAAGAAAACTTCCCTCGTGGGATTAGGATCGGGGGCAGAGGGAAATGGTATTTTACCTGCTCCTTCATATTTTTGAATTGTTTTGAGGTTCAAGTTAAGTGGATGGCATCACCTAATCCACATGAATCCAAACCAAAATTCCAATGGAATGCTTTGATATTGTAAATAATTTTATTCTCCATCACCACACGCACCTAAGAGTTTCTTCAAGATTGAAAGACACGTTATTATTATATACACGATTATGCGTTTTGTCACACAATTGAAGGACATGATGAGTCAGTAACTTGCGCCAATGCGTCCAAAATCTTTTAGTGAGTGTCGCTGAAGACTTGAAGTTACGAAAGAATAACGATTTTAATAAAGGGCAAGGACACATACGAGTGTAACTAGGGATCGATGCTGACAAGGGAAATCTGATAGCTATTAACCAACAGTTTTTTCTTTTCTTTTTCTTGAGTAGACACATCAGATACAAGGGTATTATCAAACCTACTAGGATTGCATGAGACCCAATCAAGAAGAAGAAAGCTGTTCTTAATGGCTTTTGCATCCCAATCTGCAGTCTGATTAGCCCTCCTGGGAATAAGATTGGCAGAGATAGAAGGCACCGATGTTTTATTTCTGCTATAATAGGAGAAATTTCCCCACCAGGAACCGAGCTAAGATCCTCGATGGCTGACACGATAGTAGCTGCATCAGATTCCACTGATATGTAGATAGATTCTATTTATGTTCAATTTAGATTATTGAGTTATACTTGGTGCATTTATTGAACTGTAATCTAGCCAGAAGTGTTGATTAAAATAAAATGCAGAATCACAGACAAAAAGTATGTTATAGGAGTGCGCGTGTGGGGGCAGAGACTCAAAGGCAATGGAAGCATCAGAGAAAGCACCTCTCCCACTCTGAGCTCATTAGCACAGCGTCCTTCTGTAGATTTCATAGACTGATCATTGATCTATTGTTACATAAACTGATCGTTAAGTTATCAGATATTACATAATTTCAAGAACTATGAAACTCATTTTTGTGATCCATCTAATAAAGCACAATTTACCCCAAGGATATTGCATTATTGCCGCTATTATCATATAAACAGGTCACCGTCACCACGAAATGGGGCAAAGCCTCAGCATACTTTGAAGGGGATGAGAAGAAGGGGAACCTATTTAACACAATACACCCAATTAAGGCCACCCCCTTCAACTCTATTACATGAAGAGTATTTGTTTTTCTGAAACCTTTCACACAAACAGGACTAAGTCTAGATTTCAGATCACTGATAAAACAAAGTCTCAAAAACAAAGGTTCATCCATCTCGACAGATTCCACAACATATAAACAAAAGATTTGGCACCAGAAAACTTCACTGGTTGCCTAAGGCCAAATCATGCCAAGCATCTGTGTCCACATGTTGAGTCTCCTGATCTGAAAAAAAAGGGGGGCATGCCCAAATACTCTTTAGAAATGGACTGGCAGCATCAACTATCCAGAAAATATTGACAGAGAGAAGCACTAATGCGCTTAAATCAACCATGTTTGTAAAGAGAGATAGATAAACCAGAACTAAGCCAACAAAAAGCTCTCATCATTTCCAGCCACGTCTCCATTTAATAAACAAGCAAACACATGGAAATGGAAAAACTGTTCCAGAAACTCGGTCTATGTTGAGCGAACCAACAAAACCATTCAATGCAGTAGACTCTATTGTTACAATTGATTAGTGCAGTGAAGACAAATGGTTTGATTGATTGGCAATTTACAAAGACTATAAAAATTATTTTGAAAAAAAAACAGAGACCTTTAGAGAAAAGCTGTCATATAATAAATTCCTCTCCAGTGACATTGCAGAAAACATCAATTATAAAGACGGGCATCCAATTTAATAAGAAAAAAGATATCATTGCGAGACATACTTGAATCTTCAGTGTCATCAGTCCTGACAACCATCACTGGTGGTAATGCAAGATCTGCATCCATTCAAGGCAAGCATAATCCCAAAAACAAGGCAGTTAAGTTACAATAAAAAAAGAAGAAAGCTGCATTGGGTAATTAGTAAATGAATGAAAATGATGATACCATCATCAGGCAAAGTGTCTCGCATCCATTCATCGTCCACAATATCTATAAGAATACCCATGTTTAGCTCTGCCATATTTGCTTCTTACTTCAATCGAATTCCCTTTCAAAATACACAGCACAAACAAATTGCACAAAGGTTAAGCAACAGTCAATACTAGTGGTCCTCCAAGAATATAATGAGTAAACCTCTCTCAAGTGCCAAAAATAAACCGAATAAAGGGGTGAAGTTTGGTGGAGACATTTTATCGAACAATATAGAAAAGCTGAATTAGATCAAGACAGAAAATGGGATACAAAGCAGTGAACCTGGAGAAATAAAAGGAAAAGCGAAGAAAGAAGCTTGAGAATATGTACCCTGCTGTTGCTGCTTGGTTTGATGATTTGACGATGAGACGAGGAAGAAGATATCCTAAAGCATTGCTCTTATAATTGCCCGCAATCAATACTTGGGCTGCTGGCTGAGGGCCCATTGGGTCATGTTATCTTAGGCCTGCCCAAATTTTGTGGACACCGTTGACATAAGAAAAGGTTTTATAGGCTCGTCATGTATGGGCCTAGCCCGGTGTCAATGTCTATACATCTATAAAAGGTTTTTTCAGCCACTTCTCTGGCAGGTGAGATAAAGGTAAGACGACGACGCTCCATCAAGCTGTATCAAATATGATTTTTCTTTTTTAAAAAGAAAAAAAGAAAGAATGAATGCTGGCTTGGTATTTTTTAAATGGGCAAGCATATTGGCCCGCCCACAGCAAATTTCAGTTACGATTCATTAAAAGCTTAATTTGAATATTATTTTATTAAATATAATTTGATTTATAATTTTTTTCATAAAATACTTTAAACCATAAGGTATTTCTAAGAGAATGTTTGAGAGTGTGGTAAATTTTAATTTTTAAAGTATTTTTTAATTGAAAAAATATCAAAATAATATTTTTAAAATTTTTAATATCAAAATATCAAAACAATAATATATATATATATATATATATATATATATATATATATATATATATATATATTTAAAAAATATTAATTTATTTTTAAAAATAATAATCTTGTATGAAACATAGCTAATTAAGATGGGAAAACATTATATAGTGTTTGTTTAGGAGTGTGATTGAGGTTGTTTTTTAAAGTGTTTTTCGTTTAAAAATGTATCAAAATAATATTATTTTTTATCTTCTAAAAATAATTTTTGACATTAGCACATGAAAATAATTTAAAAACATCAAAAATATTTAATTTAAAATAAAAATAAAAAAAATCCAAAACATAATATCAAACATGTCCATAATGTGAGATGATTCATTATTCATTATAATGATGAGTTTACTTTTCTAAAAATAAAAAAACTGGATGAACCGAAAGTAAATGATCTTTTCACAAGATTATATTTTATTAATTAGGCCACTTTCTTAATGGTCTGCTCTATTTATTTGTTTTCAGCAATCATGTACTTTGCTTTACTTGATTAGCAATGGCATCATCATTGCCTATGCATTTTCCATTTCCACAGCAATGTCACAGTGGCTGGGCCGGAGGGCTTGTGGGGGCGTCCGTCCACAAGCTGAAAATAAAAGCCTTATGTTTAATTAATTATTCTGAAAAAGTATTGTTATTTTTATATAAAGGCTCCTCGAAAATAAAAATAAAAAAGCTACTTATTAGGCTTTATTTTATTAATATTGATAAATAGAAATATTAATTACTCAATTTCATTGTGCTCCTAAAATGGTTTTTTTTCTTATAATATTGAATTATTGAAAATAAATATTAAATTAAAAATAAACAACTAAATGGCCTCCTAAGAACATCGTTTCATCTACTGTAGCAATCGACCCAGTAGCACTATGGATTTGTTTAGTGACATATTTTTTTTTTCATTTTTTTATGTTATTTAATTCGTTTTCAATTATATCATTTTATATTAAAGTGACTTTTGATTGAGCTTGTAATTTTATTTTGATCAAGTTAAAAATGTGACAAATAAAATATCCCAGCAATCTGTTGGATTTTCTTTTTCCACACTATTTTTTTCTTCCTTTTTCACCCTATTTCATTACTCTATTTGTAGTTGACCGAGAATTTGCAGGTGCTGGAAGTAGATGCTGCCACACCTCAACTCAAACCCTGCAAGGTAAAATATCTTTTCCAATTCATCACGCGTTTAAATACAGCCCACATGCCACGTGGAGTTTGATGCACTGTATCCATCCTCAACGACCTTCGCAAGTCCCCTGGCCTAGGAGATGCAAACTAAATGGGCACGTGTATTTTTGAAGTGTGCTTTTATTCATTTTCGTATAATATATATAAAAATTAAAAAAGTCATTATACCCATAATCCTAGGTGCTTGAAAATTATTATATCATACTCTCTTCTTATCCATATCTTACACGCGTGCCGAACAGGAACTAGCCTTCAAACAAAAGGATGTAACCCTTTCTTTTGAAATTATATGAGTACTCTTCAACTATTTTGACTTTGGCTATCTACTAGGAAAATAAGAGCTTGATGAGAGATCTGATTTCAAAACACAAATAATAAACAAATTATCATCAATGATGGTGATAGATAGCAAGATAAAATCGTGATGGAAATTATTTTTTAAAATATATCTTGTTTAAAAATACATTAAAATAATTATTTATCAATATTAACATATGAAAACACTAAAAAATAATAATTTAAAACTAAATAACATTTTAATTGTTTTGTTACGAAAATCAATATCATCGACGACCGTAAGGCTAAAATATAATAATATCATAAAATAGGAAGTATATAATATATAAAGGTAAATAATTTATTCGCGTGTCAGCATCTTTCTTTCAGATTTTATCTTCACATCATAGACTTTTTAATAACTTATAAGCACTTCTTTATAAGTAAGAAGATGGCTGAACATTTTTTAAAAGTTCAAATACGTGTAGGTGGAACGATCACCGGCCATCAAGTTGACTTATCACCTACCTTATCATCAGCACCACGTACTCCCGCCTCATGGGATCCCCATGACGTCACCGTCGAGGATGATTTCCACACTTATCCATAATTCCATACAAGAGCCACAGCACCATCAAGTGCCCACGTGCCACGTAATCCAGCCCTTCAAACCGTTTATCCATCTCGATCACCATCGAACGGTGAACCAGCAACGAGTTACATTGTGGTTGCGTGGAAGAGATGAGAGAAGGATTAGCTACGTGAGGTCCATGAAAACACGCAGGAAACAGTGACTAGGCTACACGTGGTGACCACACATAAGATTGAGGTTTGGTGTGGTTGGAAACAAGCTGTTTTTGCGTATTTGATTTTATTTCTTTCAAGTAGTCATCTTTTTCTACTTTCAAAATTGATCCAGTCTCATCTCTTCAAAAACAAAAAATCCTTTTTTCTTTTTTTATTTTTATTTTATTTTCAACTTTATGTTGTGATATACTTTGGAGTATCACAATAATTGGAATCACATTAATGCAATTTTAAACGACATATATTTGTACCTATTTAAAAATAAATAACCTGATAAAAAAACAAAAAATAATTTAAATAGAAATAATCTCATAGTTATGGATTTATAGGACAAGTTGATATACAAGATATTTAATTAATCTCATAGTTATGACAATTTAATTTTTTTTGAGATAGCTGGTGAATCATGCTATCTATATCTTTTTTAAGTTTATGAATTTTATAATATTGCTTGAGAAAAACATTTATAATTTATAAAACAACACACACACATTATTCACATGGAAAAAAATAAAATTTTGATTTTTCGTTCTATTAAAAGTCATGATGTTTCTCTTTTCATTGAAAGAGAAATGATTCATGTATCAACAAAATATTTTTGTCTTGTTAAGATAAAATATCTTTGACTCTTAATCCCATTAAAGAATTTGAATTTCTTTTGGATCTAAAAAAAATATGTTAAATACTGACGGGTTTGATAAATTGCTAGATTTATTAATATTTAGAGGTGATGAGGTTTCAAACTCGCCAAACTCACACATAAAAACTAAATCAATTATATATAATTGATTTGACAACTCACTAAATCCATACATGTCTTATCTCTAAGTATATTTCAAGAGGATGGTTTCAAAAAATAATTTTTTTTTTCTTTCGACTAAAAAAGCAAGTGATCAGTGCACACACACAGACACACACAATATATATAAAAACCTTTCCTTAGCAGAGAATTGCGTGATTCAGCTGTTATTATTCTTATTCTTACAGCGAGAGAGAGGGAGGGAGAGTTAATTGGAAGAGAGAGCAAAAAGGTGCACAAATTACAACCACATAAACACACTCCTCCTTTTTTCTAGGTGGCTGCTTCCTCGTTTTCTTTCTTTCAAAGAGAATAAAAGAAAAAGAAAAAGAAAACAAACCTAATTTCTTCATTCATCTCATCAATTTCTATGGCAACCAGCAAAAAAATAGGAAACAAGAGCAATAGTAACCAAAGCCAAAGTCCTCTTCTGGGTCGGTACGAGATCGGCAAACTTCTTGGACATGGTACTTTTGCTAAGGTATACCATGCTAGAAACATTAAAACCAACGAAGGTGTTGCCATCAAAGTCATTGACAAAGAAAAAATCCTCAAAGGTGGTCTTATTGCTCATATCAAACGTGAAATCTCCATTCTTCGCCTTGTTCGCCACCCCTATATTGTCCAGCTTTTTGAAGTCATGGCTACGAAAGCCAAGATTTACTTTGTCATGGAATATGTTCGTGGTGGCGAGTTGTTCAATAAAGTCGCCAAAGGCAGGTTAAAAGAAGACGTTGCCAGGAAATATTTCCAGCAATTGATTTCAGCCGTTTCCTTTTGTCATGCCAGAGGTGTTTTTCATCGCGATTTGAAGCCGGAGAACTTGTTGCTTGATGAGAATGGTAACTTGAAAGTCTCCGATTTTGGATTGAGCGCAGTGGCCGATCAGATTAGACAAGATGGTTTGTTCCATACTTTTTGTGGGACACCGGCTTATGTTGCTCCTGAAGTTCTTGCAAGAAAAGGGTACGATGCTGCTAAAGTTGATATTTGGTCTTGTGGGATTATTCTGTTTGTTTTAATGGCTGGTTATTTACCATTTCATGATCAAAATATCATGGTTATGTATAAAAAGATTTACAAGGGGGAGTTTAGATGTCCTAGATGGTTCTCTTCTGAGCTTGCCAGGCTTCTTTCTAGACTTCTTGATACCAACCCTGTTACGAGAATCACAATCCCTGAGATTATGGAGAACAGGTGGTTCAAAAAGGGATTTAAGAATATTAAATTTTATATTGAAGATGATAAAGTTTGTAGCGTTGAAGAGGAGGAAGATGTGGGTTCATCTTCTGACCAATCATTATCTGAATCGGAATCGGAATTCGAAACTAGAAGAAGGGTTACCTCTTTGCCTAGACCTGCAAGTTTGAATGCTTTTGACATTATATCGTTTTCGCCGGGATTTGATTTATCTGGATTGTTTGAGGAAGGTGGAGAGGGAGCAAGGTTTGTTTCGGGGGCCCCTGTGTCTAAGATTATATCTAAACTGGAGGAGATTGCTAATGTTGTTCGCTTTTCAGTGAGGAAAAAGGATTGTAGAGTGAGTTTGGAAGGGTCTAGAGAAGGTGTGAGAGGTCCATTAACAATTGCAGCCGAGATATTTGAGCTGACGCCGAAATTGGTTGTGGTGGAGGTTAAGAAGAAAGGAGGGGATAGAGGAGAGTACGAGGAGTTTTGTAACAATGAATTGAAACCTGGATTGCTGAAGTTGATGCAGGAGGAATCTGAGGCGGCAGCTGCTGCTGCTAATGTTACTGCTACTACTCCTGCGCCATCGGAATCTCCACAATTCACCATTGATCCTTTCCCTATTGATTCTTCACAATTCCCCGTTGATCCTTTTCCTATTGACTCCACACAATTTCCTATCAATCCTTTTCCTACCGATCCTACACAATTACCTACCGATCCCTTTCCTACCGGTTCCATACCGTTACCCATTGATCCTTTTCTTATCCATTCTTCACATTTACCTTCGGATTCTGAATAGAGAAAAAGAGAGAAAGGAAAAGGGTATGCTTTACTCTTTCCTTTTCCTTCCATAAGTTTTTCATGCTATATTTTGTTTTGGGGGACTCTTAAATTTCTTCGATGTTCTGTTGCGTCATTTAGGAGATTAGATGCTAAAACACAAGCTGTATGTTCTTTTCTTCTGTCGAGAAAAAAAGTAGATTAATTGAAGAGAATGAAATACTTCTTTCTTCTGGTCTTGGCAATTTAGTGGTGACCAGCGTGTTCTGTTAACCTGCGTTGCAAATGTGAATGGAGGAGTTGCTCTCGTCTGTTCATTCCTGCCGATTGTGGTACGGAGTGTTGCAAATACAAGGTTCATGATTTCATTATGAAGAAGGAAATAAAAAAATGAAAGTGAATCATTTCAATTTCTTGATTTTTTTATCCCCTCTGCTCCTGGTGTTATACTGCATTTGCATGGATAATTTAAAGTATGCAGGTTGGA